>CM060896.1:143966544-145166544 GCA_030762935.1 Hymenopus coronatus
TTTGTTTGTATAGACAGGAGTTGGCAAAGTCCAGTATGAGAAAAGTATCGCATCTTGTTCGTTGCGGGCTCGAGAGTCGGCAAACAGTCGGAAGGAAAATTATACATTACAATGCATTAAGTTTTTCAAAGCTGAAACCAAAAACAAGGAATATCTCAAAAACGGTCATCTCCACGAAAAAAAAATGTATGTAGCATAAATTGTGCGCTTTAATGTGTTCTACATTTGTTGTGTGTTAAGCTTTTGTCCATCTCTTGCGGTTTAGTAGTTATGCAAAATTCATCCAGAATAAAGTAGTCTTCAGAGGATATTCCCAGAAAATTAATGATATGCATTTTATTTGTCAGGTAAATATCTTTAATATGCAATATTTTAATCAAAATCCTTTGATCCATTTTTTAGAAAATCAAAATTTACGAAAAAGGTTCCATGTAAAGGGTAGTTGGGAGTGGGGGGATTTTCTTGAAAATCTTCGTGTCGCATCCTTGGAAGATGCTGAATTTTGGTATTTAACGGACTTTCGTTTATGAGCTATGCTGTCCACACACACACACACACATACGGACCTTTTCCCAAAATTCTTTCTTTTTTTTGGTTTCAGAGGTACCCAAAATATGTATTTCCAGAGAGATCTCGGAATTTTTTGGGTGCATATCGATTTTTTGGGTGCATTAAAATACCTTCCCTATACAGTATGTACATAGCACGTATAGAGAAAGTAAAAATTCTAAAACATGTTTCACCCATTACCCATAATCCAATTAGCTGCTCTGGGCTCCAATGTGTATCACCCAGACTATTAGAATACTATAGTGTCCAATAAATCTTGTATGTTTATATTATAGTATCTAAAGTGGACAAATGCCTTAGAAATATGGAGGGGGAATCTCAGAATGTTGGTCCAATGTTGGACCGTGTAATTAAAATATGCGAGGAGCGGAGGGTTCAGAGACCCCACTCCGGTGTGTGGGCCGAAGATATGGAGCTACTCCTGCCTCCGCAATCTTGGATGTGGTCCAGCTAGGCACCTTACTTCTTAAGTGGGAAATCGTGCTGTCGCCGCCAAATTATACTCAATTAGATAGCGACATGTAAACAAAGAGTGGACTGAGGAAGAAGAATTGACGGTATAACACTCTTTAAGGAGTGCAGACAGGAAGAAATATCCACAAGAAGCTTCTGGCGACTGCTGATGGGATGGTCTCTGTAACATGCAATTGTTCCGGAGTTTTAATACACCTTCAGATTTAAGGCTATATATACGGTACAATTTCTTTATTTGTTGTTTTGTGCTATTGGCAGATAACGTATATAAAATTCCTGTATGTTCCATTCACATGACTTTCTCTACATCTCTGCAACAAATATTATTAAAAAGCTTATGCTTTTATCTACTTCATGCTAATCGAGAAACACTTAGCAGAAATAGTGTTATTAGTACTTTCCTTGTAAGTAGGAGCGAAATAAGGGAGTACCGCACGTTAAAGTGATAGTCAAAAGCTGGTTGCTATATGACTGAAGTTCCATTGTTTGTATGCACAGGAATTGACAAAATTCTATGTGTGAAGAGTATAAGTTTTTCAAAGCAGAAACTAAAAACGATCCACTCTACGAAAAAAAAAAAAAATGTATATAACATAAATTGTGTTTTAACATGCTCTAGATTGTTTATGTGGTAAGTTTTTGACCATCTGTTACAGTTTACCACTTATGCAAAATTCCGTAAAATTCATCCAGAAAAAGTAGTCTTCAAAGACTATTCACAGAAAATTCAATATGTACATTTTATTCGTCAGGTAAAATTTATTTAATATACGACATTTTGATAAAAATATGATGTGTTCAATTCACATGACTTTCTCTATATCTCTATAACAGATTATTGTTAGTAAACTTATCTTTTATTTATTTAATTCTAATCGAGAAAAATTAGCAGAAATAGTCTTATTTCTTGCTTTATTGTAAGTAGAAGCGAAATAAGGGAGTACCATAGGTTAAAGTGAAAGCCAAAAGCTGGTTGCTATGTGTCTGATGTTCCTTTGTTTGTATGGACAGGACTGACAAATTCCTGTATGAGAAAAGTATAAGTTTTCCAAAGCTGAAACCAAGGAAAAGGAATATCTCAAAAACGATCTACTCCACGAAAAAAATATATATAACATAAATTGTGTGTTTTAACGTGTTCTACAGTTTTTGTGCGATAGGTTTTTGTCAATCTCTTACGCTTTAGTAGTTATGCAAAAGTCATCCAGAATAAAGTAGTCTTCAGAGGCTATTCCCAGAAAATTCAAAATATACATTTTATTTGTCAGGTAAATATCTTTAATATATGATATTTTAATCAAAATCGTTAGAGCCATTTTTTAGAAAATCAAACTTTTCGAAAAAAGTTCCATGTAAAGGGTAGTTTGGGGTGGTGGGATTTTTCTCAAAATCTTCGCGTCGCATCCCTGGAAGATACTAAACTTAAATACCAAGTTTGGTGTTTAACGGTCTTTTTATTTTTGAGCTATGCTGACTACAGACACATACACATACACACACGCGCGCGCGCGGACTTTTTTCCAGAAATGATTTTTTTTGGATTCAGGCGGATCCAAAATATGTATTTCCGGTGAAATCTCTGTTTCGAATTTTTGGGTGGAATACAATACCTTCTCTATACACTATGTACATAGTTCGTATAGAGAAAGTAAAAACAATCTAATGTGTTCCATTCGCATGACTTTCTCTACAACGCTGTAACACATTATTGTTAAACAACTTATTCTTCTATCTATTTTATGATAATCAAAATAAATATTGGCATAAACTTTCTAAGTACTTGCTTCCTTATATTTAGAAGGGAGATAAGGGAATACGCTAGGCTAAACCGACCGTCAAATGTTTTAAAAGCTGGTTGCTACGGGATTGATTTATCTAAGAAAGATAATGTAACCATTTTGATTAAAATACTACATATTTAAGATATTTCATGATAAATGACTTGTATATTTAAATTTTTGTTCTGAATGAGTTTTATTAAACTGGTAAAACGTAGGAGAGAGAAAAAGTCGTACAACATAAAAAAATATAACTCTCGTTAAAGCAAAAAAATAGTTATAATATGCATTTTTGGTTAGTTATCATATTCTTGACATTTTTAAAATTTTTCCAATAATTATACTTTACTTTCTCTACACATTCTATGTACCTAGTGTATAGAGAAGGTTTTGTAATGCACCCAAAAATTCGATACCGAGATTTCACCGGAGATACATGTTTTGGGTCCTCCTGAATCCAAAAAACAAAAACAAAACACTTTTGGAAAAAGGACCGCGTGTCTGTGTCTGTGGGCAGCATACTCCAAAACGAAAAGCCCGTTAAATACCGAACTTGCTATTTAGATTCACTATCTTTCAAAATGCGACACGAAGACATTCAAGAAAATCCCCCCACCCAACTACCCTTTACATGGGAAAAGTTTCAAAACTTTTGATTTTCTCAAAAATGGGTCTAACGATTTTGATTAAAATATCTTATGTTTTAACATATCCACATGCCAAATAAATGATATATTTTGAATTTTCTGGAAATAACCTCTAAAGACCTCTTTATTCTAGATTTTTTTTTTAATTTTGCGTAACTAGACAAAAGCTTACTGCACAAAAATGTAGAGCTGCTTAAAACACACAATTTATGTTATACAAATTTTTGCCGTGGAGTTGATCGTTTTTTAGTTATTCATTGTTTTTGATTTAACCTTTCAAAAACTTATTTTCTCATACAGGAATTTGTCAACTCCTGTCCATGCAAACAAAGGAACTTCCGTCACATAGCAACCAGCCTTTGACTATCACTTTAACCTATGGTACTCCCTTATTTCGCTTCTACTTAAAAGGAAGCAAGTAATAAGACTATTTCTGACATTTTTTTTTCTCGATTATCATGAAATAAACAGAAGCATAAGCTTTTTAACAATAATTTGTTGCAGAGATATAGAGAGAGTCATGTGAATGGAACACGATCAGATTTTTTATACATGGGGCCCTAAAACATGTAATTCCGGTGAAATCTCAGTATCGAATTTTTGGGTGCATTACAATACCTTCTCTTTACACTATGTAAATAATACGTGTAGAGAAAGTAAAAAAGCAAGTCATTACCTTGCATCTCGCTGAATGTAAGAATGCATGGTTTGACAATGGCATACAGAGACAAATAGCAGGCGAACGCTTGGTGGTATATCGACTCTCGAACAAAGATCACAAGCATCTAAATGACCAGGTCACGAGGTCAACTGGTTTATGCATGTCTCCAAAGCCACGACAGGTTATGATGAGAGATCCTGCCATCGAAAACGAAAGGAACCATAGGGTATGTGAAGGATTGCAGACAGCAGTTGCCATCTGTCGGGTATCACAGCAAATAATTAACTATAGTTTTTCCCGCTAGAGGGAAATTGAGCTGATGTGTCATGGTGGTTACAGAAAGATGTGTATATAATGGTGATGCCAATTAATACGTATAAATGTGAATAGTGTTTAAATAGTGATTTATTCATCTACCAATATTCTCAACGAAAGGACTCCTTGAATTTCCCCACAGGCTATATGGATAGGCATGAAATTTGTTTTTTAACAATAATTGGTATTTAAGTAAAATATCTCCCAATGATGCGACACGAAGATTTTGAGGAAAATCACCCTACCTCCAAACTACGCTTTATATGAATTATGTCCGAAATGTTTTATATATATTAAATATATTAGCATGACAAATAAAACACATATTTTGAATTTTCTGGGAATAGCCCTCTTTCTGGATGAATTTCATGTAATTTTGCATAACTGGTAAACCGTAAGAGAGAGACAAAAACTTATTGCACTTATTGTGTTAAATCACACAATTTATATCATATATTTTTTGTGCAGTTGATCATTTCCGAAATATTAGTTATTATTGGTTTCAGTTTTAAAATAATTAAAACTTTTCTCATACGGGAATTTGTCAACTCCTGGCCATACAAAGAAACGAATTTCAATCACAAGGCAACAGATTTTAAAACATTTGACTAACTTTAGCCTAGTGTATTCTATTATTTCCCTTCTAGTTACAAGGAAGCAAGAAATAAGACCATATTTGCTAATGTTTATCTCGATTAGTATGAAGTACGTAGAAGAATAAGCTTATTAGCAATAATTTATTTACAGATATGTAGAGAAAGTCATTTGACAGACAGACCTGTTGCTTTTCTAAATTCAGGGAGCCTAAAACGTGTATTTCCAGTGATATCTCTATTTCAAAACTTTAGATATAAAACACTACTTCATTTACTTATTTGCAAGTAACAGAGAAAATAATAATTGTTGAATTTTTGTACAATATATGATTTATATATTTTAAGCATGATTCCCGAAATCTGGTATATTTCTAGAAGAAAATATTTTGTGATTCAACATCTGCAGGAACAGAATGATTCATATAAACATTGATTTTACTTAAAGGATAAGTAACCTTTTGATCTTGGAATGTTTTTGTAGACTCAGTCCATAACTCATATTGAAATTTTCATTCTTGATTTATTACAAGAACTATCCACTACTGTTTCGCTACCCTATGGAGACAAGTCGTGATTCCGAAGAGGTCACGTGATTTACACCCCCTCTGACAATACAAGGTGGGGTCATTGGCCATCCCATATCAGACATTCTTATTTGCATTGTTATCTTACTTTATGTGCCATATTTCACAAGTGCCAGCGAATGATTCTTGGCACAGAGGGTGGTCCTGCAAAGCATGGGAGGTGACCGTAGCTGTACAAACAAGAGACAATCATTGTGAAAAACAGTTTTATGGAAGTAGCATCGTCCTATCAAGATTCAGAACACAGGAATATATCCTCATGTTCAATAAACAGAGTAAAGAAGGAGAAAAACAATTCATTCCTTACACTGTTCACATAAAACGCTAGCTACTTTCTCTATACACACTATGTACATAGTATATACAGAAGGTATTGCACTCCACCAAAATATTCGATACCGAGATTTCACCGGAAATATATGTTTTAGGGTCCCCAATATACAAAAAAAGCATTTTCACAAAAACGTCCGTGAGTGTGTGTGTCCGTGTGTCCGTGTGTCTGTGTGTCTGTGAACACGATAACTCAGAAACGAAAAGTAGGTAAAATACCAAACTTGTTATTTAAGTTTAGTATCCTCCAGGGATGCGACACAAAGATTTTGAGAAAAATCCCCCTACCCCCAACTACCCTTTACATGGAACTTTTTTTCGAAAATTTTGATTTTCTCAAAAATGGCTCTAACGATTTTGATTAAAATTTCGTATATTAAACATATTTACCTGACAAATAAAATGTATATCTTGAATATTCTAGGAATAGCCTCTGAAGAGTAGTTTATTCTGGATTAATTTTACGGAATTTTGAATAACTGCTAAACCGTAAGAGATGGACAAAAACTTACAACACAAAAATTATAGAGCACCTTAAAACACACAATTTATGTTATATTAATTTTTTTCGTGGAGTTCGTCGTTTTTGAGACATTCCTTATTTTTTGTTTCTGCTATGAAAAACATATTTTTCTCATACAGAAACCTGTCAGCTCCGATCAAACAAAGGAACTTTATTGACATAGCAACCAGCTTTTGACTATCACTTTAACCTATGGTAGTCCCTTATTTCGCTCCTACTTACAAGGAAGCAAGTAATAAGACTATTTCTGCTAATTTGTTTTTGATTAGCATAAAGTAAGTAGAAGTATAAGCTTTTTAAGAATAATTTGTTGCAGGGATATGGAGAAAGTCATGTGAATGGTACACATCAGATTTTTTTCTTTATAGTTTGTGGTGATATTGGGATGCATCTACATAAAAATAAATATTACAGTGCTTTTCTTTCATAACGCGGCCATTGCACAGCTGTTCGCGCGCCGGTCGTCACAGCCTGAATTCTTTAGAAAAAGATTGAAAAATTATTTTTGGTAGATTTTTATTTATGGCTTTCTCTGCACGTTCTATATACATAGTGTATAGAGAAGGTATTGAATTGCACACAAAAATTCGATACAGAGATTTCACCAGAAATACATGTTTTGGGTCTCCACGAATACAAAAAAAAAACATTTCTAGAAAAAGGTCTGTGCGTGTATGTGCGTGTGTGATGACTGTGTGTGTCTGTGGACAGCATTGCTCAAAAATGAAAAACCCGTCAAGTATCAAACTTGGTATTTAACTTCTGTATCTTCTAAGGATGCGACACGAAGATTTTCAAGATTTTCAAGATTTTCAAGGAAAAATTGTCGAAAGTTTTTATTTTCTCAAAATGGCTCTAACAATTTTTGATTAAAACATCGTATATTAAAGCTATTTACATGACCAGTAAAATGTATATCTTGAATTTTCTGGGCATAGCCTCTAAAGACATCTTTTTTCGGGCTGAATTTTGCGGAGTTTTGCATAACTGGTAAACAGTAAGAGATAGACGAAAAAACTTACTTAATAGAAAATGTAGAGCTCGTTATATACAGTTTATATTACATGTATTTTTTCGTGGAGTTGATCGTTTTTGAGATATTCCTTGTTATTGGTTTCAGCTATAAAATACTTCTATTTTTCTCATGCGGAAATTTGACAACTCTTGCCAATACAAACAAAGGAACCTCAATCACATAGCAACCAGCTTTTGACTATCATTTTAGCCTATGGTACTCCCTTATTTACTTTCTACTTACATGAAAGTAAATAATAAAATGATTTCTACTATGTTTTTCTGGATTAGCTGAAGTAAATAGAAGAATAAGCTTTTTAACAATAATTTGTAGTAGAGATGTAGAGAAAATCATGTGAATGGAACACATCAGATTTTTTTCAACATAATCTCCTTTTAGCTCGATACACTTTTTCCAGCGTTTTTCCAACTGCTTTAAACCGTCCAAAAAGTAGGGTTTCGGAAGGTCCTCAAAATAGGCATGTATTTGGGAGATAATCTCTTTGTTAGACGTGCATCGTTTTCACCCGAGCCACTTTTTTAAGTTTGGAATTAAAATAAAGTCACTGGGGCCAAATGTGATGAGTACGGTGGATGTTATAGTAATTCGAAACTTAATTCTATAATTTTCGCCATCGAGACTGCATTGTCTTGATGGAAGATAATCTTTTTCTTTACCAGATGACGGTATTTATTCTTAATTTCTCCGCTCAACTGGTGCAATAACAATGCATAATGCTCTCCATTTATCGTTCTTCCTTTTTGCAATGTAGATGATTCCGAGTGCATCCCAAAAAACTGATGCCACCACCTTATCAGAAGAGTTCAAGTCTTTTGCTTCATCGGATCCGGTTTGTCTTTAAAAACCTATTGTTTCAACTGTACTTTTGTCTCTGGAGTGTAGCAGCGTATTCATGGTTCATCCATAGTTATGTATCAACTCAGAAACACGCCAGGATTGCGACAGAAAAGTGCCAAATCACAAAATTGCAAACGTGGCACCACCTTGTGGAGACCTTTGTCACAACTAATTTTTGGTGCAAAACTGAAAACACTGTACATTGTCATATGCCCATGAATTTCTGGAGAAGTCCGTTATCGAATTTTTGGGTGGATCATAATACCTTCTCTATCTGCTATGTAAATTGTATATACATGCTAGAGAAAATAAAAATCTACTACGCAATGGCACAGAAGAATTCCTTGCCTGAGTTTTTCCCACAGTGAAGTAGCAGAAAGCAAAACCTTTGTCTGGTACCTAATCACAAGCGAAATAATATTGCAATCTGAAGAAGCAATGATAATATCGCTTGTTATCCAGACCTTGAGGTGATGATATTCTTTTTTCGGCGGTTTGCGTGTCAGCGAAATATTCATACGCCTTATTATACTTTCATATTTCAAAACGGGAAGAAAAATAAATTATCACCACTGGGATCTGACAAGGTGAGAGTACGCCCATAAATCTCACTGTGTTTCAGATGAATTTATGTGCTTGCGACCATTCTTTGGACGCTAGCTTGTTTTACACATTTGGCTGCTGTTGAATACAATTTGTCTGCTAATATTTTAACCTACTTTCTATTGGTTTTAATAATATTTATAATAATGATAATAATAATTATTATTATTATTATTACTGTTATTATGGTGATGCAGGTATATAAATATCTCAGATCAAATTTTTACAGGTTCAGGAACCAAACAGTTGCTCATCTTCTGTGGAATAATAGATATTAAATTTACAAAGTAGCAATTTCAAGATGTCATTTAAAGTGCTAGAAATTGGCCAATTAAAAACTACGAGAAAATAAAAACAATTGAGAACATTTGTGCGTTTCATTTAGTGTATAAACTTTTAAAAGCTATGAGTGATAAATATGCATGCATGTATACTTTTTACTTTCTGTATACGTACTATGAACATAGTGTATAGAGAAGGTATTGCACTCCACACAAAAATTCGATACCGAGATTTCACCGGAAATATGTGTTTTAGGGCCCCCCGTATCCAAAAAAAGCATTTTTCAGAAAAAGATCCGTGTGTCTGTGAACACGATAGCTCACGATGGTATTTTAGTTTAGTATCTTCCAGGCATGCGACAATAAGATTTTGAGAAAAATCTATAAAAAACTATATTTTACATGGAACTTTTTTCGAAAATTTTGATTTTCTCAAAAATGGCTTTAACGATTTTGATTAACATTTTGTATATTAAAGATATTTATCTGACAAATTAAAGTTATATCTTGAATTTTCTCGTAAAAGCCTCTGAAGACTAGTTTATTCTGGATGAATTTTAAGGAATTTTGCATAACTGCTAAACCATAACAGATGGACAAAAATGTACCCCACAAAAAATGTAGAGCACGTTAAAACACACAATTTATGTTACATACATTTTTTCGTGGAGTTGGTCGTTTTTTAGTTATTCCTTGTTTTTGGTTTCAGCTTCGAAAAACTTTTACTTTTCTCATACAGGAACTTATCAACTCCTATCAATATAAGCAAAGGAACCTCGGTCACATAGCAACCAGCTTTTGACTATCACTTTAACCTATGGTACTCTCTTATTTCGCTTCTACTTACAAGGAAACAAATAATAAGACTATTTCTGCTAATTTTTTCTTGATTAGCATGAAGTAAAGAGAAGCCTAAACATTTTAACAATAATTTGTTGCAGAAATGTATAGAAAGTCATGTGAATGGAACACATCAGATTTTCTAAAAGGTTGTTATAGGGATAATTTTTGAAAATTGTAAAAACAGTGATTATAACAACGTATACAGCAATGTTAGTTTTGCAATTTAATAATTTAACACGTTACCACAAAAATGAAATGATGCGCTCACAAGAACCAGCATCGTCTTCATGTCGCAACATGTCGATGCAAAAGTCACGCCGTATTTCTTCACTCAGAAACTGCAACATCTGTAATCTGTAAGGCATCATGTGCAGTCGCTTCCGCAAGATTTTCCATACAGTTTGCTGTGGAATTTGTAATTGCATGCTTGCCCTAGATGTCGATTTCTGTGGGCTTCTTATGTAGGCAGAACGAACACGTTCAACGTTTTCTTCCGAAACTCTTGGTCTTCCCGAGCTCTTCCCTTTGCACAAACATCCCGTTGTCTCGAATTTTCTATACCAGTCGTAGATTGACTGTCTAGTCGGTGGCGTTTTGTGGTAACGTGTTCTAAAATGTCGTTGGACAACAGTTGCTGATTGCGTTCTAGCAAATTCCAACACGCAATATGCCTTTTCCACAGGATTTTCCGCCATTTCAGCTTCTGCAACAACAAACAAAACACTACAGCGTTACCAATAGTAACAAACGAAACTTTGAGAGTTTCTCAATATACCTGCAAAATAATTAGGTTGGTATCTCTAATAGTTTTTGTTTTACAGGCAGTTGAAGTTGTCTATTTCTTTTGTAGTAACCCTGTATTATGGTATGGGACATTGTACCATATAGCTAAATATGTCATAAATAAATCATAAATACCAGCTATTTAGTGACCTTTTGAGATAGTTTGTTCTCACACACTCACATGGACCATTTTCTAAAATAGCTATTTTTAAATTCATGTGACCCTAAAAGCAATATTTCCAGTGAAATCTCGATATCAAATTTTCAGGTGGAGTGCAATAACTTCTCTTCCTATATACAATGTAAAGTAAAATTTGACTTATGGACATCAAACATGTATTTCCTCTGGAATCTCGATATACCTACTATAAATAAAGTTTATAAAATAAACTGCTGTTTCTGAACTGAACTCAAGACTTGACAAATTTGGGATTCAGTACCTTCCATGTACGCGTAGAGAAAGTAAATTATCTTAGTCTGAAAGGCTTGTAAAATGAATCGGTATCAAAATAAAAGGGATAAGAGAAAATTATGTGGTTAGATTTTTACTTTCTCTACACGTACTATGTACATAGTGTATAGAGGAAGTATTGTATTCTACCCAAAAATTCGATACCGAGTTTTCACCGGAAATACATGTTTTAGGACTCCCTGAATCCAAAAAAAAAAAGCATTTTCAGAAAAAGGTCCGTGTATGTGTGAGTATGTGTGTGTGTGTCTGCGGACAGCATAGCTCCAGACCAAAAAGACCGTTTAATACCAAACTTGGTATTTAGGTTTGGTATCTTCCAAGGATACAAGACGAAGATTTTCAAGAAAATTCCCCTACTACAAACTACCCTTTACATGGAAACATTTTTGAAAATTATGTATTTCTAAAAACGATTTGGATTAAAATATCCTGTATTAAAGACAATTACATCCCAAATAAACTGTATATCTTGAATAGCCTCTGAAGACCTCTTTACTCTAGATGAATTTTACCAAATTTTACTTAACTGCTAAACAGTAAGAGATAGACAAAAACCTAATACACAAATAATGTAGATCTCGTCAAAACACACAATTTATGTCCTTTACGTTTTTGTTGTGGGGGTAACTGTTTCCGAGATATTCCTTGTTATTGGCAATTGTGAAGTATTTATACTTTTCTCAGACAGAAACGGTTCGTTTTTCTTTTGTTCTACTGCTGACCAAGCACAGAAGCGATTTGCAATGATAATGGCATAACAATAGCTTTTCAAATGTTTGACTATCACTTTAGCCTAGTGCATTCCCTTAGTTCCCTTGAATTTATAAGGTACTAAGTAATAAAAACATTCTGCTATGGTTATCTCGATTAGCATTGTTTAGAAAGAATACTTTTTTGTAAGAAGTTTGTTTGTAGAGCAGCTAGAGAAAGTCATGTGAGTGTAACACATCAGATTTTTAGTTAGATGTTTGTTACGTACACACAAACAGTATTAGCGAACGCAACTAAGCCCCCAATTAGGTGATGTTTGTTTCTAAGATAGGCTTGCCATAAGTTGTTGCTGCAACCCCAGAGAGTAACGCCTACTTGTAGGGCCCCCTAGGGTGAAAATCGACCCCTAATATTCACCCTTGTCCTTGACTTACATACAGTTGTCATGCACAAACCCTCTCTCTACCTCTCAACCCACGCATGAGTTTCATTTCCATACAAAGAACACGTGTGCAAGAACTGTGTACAGAGACGGACTGGACATTCATATATAATTAACAACTAGGAAGACATTTTCTATAAATCTGATGTGCTAATTCACATAACTTGCGCTAGCTGTTTTATATACAGGGTGTAACAAAAATGTACGGCACAAATTGCAGGACACATTCCTCACAAGCATACGGAGGAATTATGTTATATGAATTTGGATCTGGAAACGTTTTATCGCCATGCTACAACTCATTAATCATGGGAAACACACAAGAATAGAACACACCAGCATAACACATGCAACTCTTCCTTACAGGAGATGTTTAATATGTCGTAGTGAATACCGAATACGCTGTTGAATCCCTGGACCACTGCGTAAGGGTTTCGTAGCCTTTCATACACAAGAGGTTTCAAATGCCTCCACAAATAAAAGTTCAATGGATTTAGGTCCGAGGAGTGTGGAGGCCAGGCAATTGGTTCACCTCTACCTATCCATCGAATCTGTTATTTAGAAGCCGACGGGCATTAAGACCTTCGTCCTGGAAATCTCTTCCTGTTGAGCGCCATTGCCGTCTGATAATACATACATCAAATGGACATCTGTCATCTCTGCATTTGTGTACACCAGGGTTGCCAGATTTTCTAACTGAAAATAAGGGAGATTTCAGGAACTTAGTTTTATTTTTGTGTGGAGTTTTGTTCAGTTCATTACGGCCATCGCCTTCCATGATTTTACTTGCTTTAAAGAACCAAAAATAAACAAAACACGTGTTCCTCTCTTCAATACAAAGACGCAAGTGAACGAGAGGTGTGCTACCATTGCTACCAACAGCTAATTAAAATATGCTGGCAACATTGGGAAAAAGCAACTACCACTTCGATATATATCGAATTTTTCAAATATCCTTGAAATACGGGAGACCTGACAACCCTAGGGTACACTGTCATTGCTCAAGCCAAATGGCAACAGGGACATGTAAAACAAAACACTGGCAGTGCACTTACGACAGAGACAACGTAACCAAGAGTGCATGTTCTCCATGATTCTAACGTTCTATTCTTGTTTATTTCCCATTGTTAATGAGATGGAGAAAATAAGTTGTAACATGGCAGGGTTCATGGGTGTCGTGACTCTAATCATATAACACAACCTCTGCGCCACGAATCCCGCAACCAACCAAAGTCGGGAGTGGAGATATTAGCATCCCCTGGTTTCCTTTACATGCCACACCGAGCATCATCGCCGACACTTCCAAGCCTCAGAGAAACCAACGAGATAAAGAATGAGTGAAATGACATTGGGAACGTCATGCAGGATGAAAGAAACTTACCCAGCATGTGCCTGGCAAACCCAGGAAGCCTCCGAACAAATCATGGATATGGAAGGCCTGCCACAGAAAGCGAACTCACCACCTCCTGAATGAGACTTCCTCACCTTACGAAGGTGCATATTATGGTAGGTCCTCAAAACTGCAGTATAGCACCACACGTAGGATATGTGGTATTTTGCGAATGAATGAATGAATAAGTGTATTTATTGACATAACATTATAGTAATACAGAATAAAAATCAATAATGAAACAACACCAAGGAATTAAAAGAATAAACACGAAAATAAAAATACAAAGATATTCAGATACAGCATTTAAATTTGCAGCACAGAATACACCTTCATAAATGTACCCTGTTATAATAGATAATAACACTTAAAAGAAAATATATGTATGTAAAACATTGTAGTTATTTTTGTTTAGTTGTTCTTATCCCTCCCCCCTCTTGTCTATTGCCAGCCTTCTCAGATATCAGCTGTCTTGCCTTAAGTATAAATTTACCTAGTCCGTCCACGTCTCGACGGCCACCCCTAGGATGAAGGGATGAGGGGAGAGACCCGAAGGACGATTAGATCCGGCAGACGAAGTGCGCAAGCATGAATGGAGCCCCTAATACTTCGGAATGAAGCGCATTCAACGCTGCTAAAGTCGCCTAAACCGCTCTTCCGAGAGAAACCGGAGGCAGTCCGACCGCTGTGAGGGAGTAATCTACACAAATCCCACCTCCACCGCCCAGCCCAAACACACCGAACTCTATAGTCTGGTCCTTCAATCCTGACAGGTACAAGCAATCATGGATGAAAAAGTCATGGTAGAAGAGGAATCACAATAAAAGTTATCTAACGACTCGGGTTCAAATTCGGTGGAGGGTGATGGATTTTTCGGGCCTAAAAATCCTTAGAATAGCTTTCTTTGGAAGGCTTTCTGTGTCGTAGATTTACGGCACGTAAAAGAACCTCAAGCTTGATAAAGACGTCTCTAAACAAAATTAAAACGATCTTTCACGCCCAGTATAGAATAGGACGCTAGGAACCGCAGCAGTTAAAGAGCGTCCATAAATAAAACTCTATTTAATTTTAATTTCCTAACGACCTGGGGAGATCACCCATGAATGGAGTGACGGTCACCGGGAATCGAACCCGAGACCTGCCGAAAGTGTTACAATTACGTCGGGTCTAAGGTATAAGAATTTCATGTTATCTTATTATTACATACACCCAACTTCCCCACACACTATCGTCTAATTCTATGCAACTTCTACACATTTTCATAAGAAAGCTTGCCTTTCTATTCACATTTTTACATATTTCGTTGAAGGTATTAGGATAAAGAAGGAAAGCGATAGTCCGATTTTTTAAAAGTGATTGCTGACTTTCAAATTTCATGCTGTTTGCATGACCACAAGAAAAAAATCTGATGTGTTACACTCACATGACTTTCTCTAGCTGTTCTACAAACTTCTTACATAAGATTATTCTTCTTTCCGCATCCTACTAATCGAGGTACTCATTAGCACAATGTTCTTATTACTTAGTTCTTTATAAGTAGGAAAAAATAAGGGAATACACTAGGCTAAATCGATAGTCAAATGTTTTAAAAGCTGTCGGTATGCGATTGTCATTATAAATCCCTTCTTTTCTTGGCCAGGAGTAGAACAAAAGAAAACCGCACATTCCCGTTTGAGACCTGTGTAAGTACTTCACAACTGAAACTAATAACAATGAATACCTCGAAAACGGTAAGCTCCAAGAGAAAAATGTATATGACATTACTTGTGTATTTTAACAAGACCTACATTTTTTGTATAGTAAGTTTTTGTCTATTTCTTACGGTTTACTAGTTATGCCAAATTAACCAAAATTTATCCAGAATAAACGGGTCTTTAGAAGCTATTCCCAGAAAATTCAAGATATACATATTATTTGTCAACTAAATATGTTTAATATACGATATTTTAATCAAAATCGTTAGAGCCATTTTTGAGATAATCAAAGTTTTCGAAAAAAGTTCCATGTAAAGGGTAGTTTGGGGTGGGGGGATTTTTCTCAAAATCTTCGTGTCGCATCCTTGGAAGATACTGAACTTTAATACCAAGTTTGGTATTTTAGCTACTTTTCGATTTTGAGTTATCGTGTTCACAGACACACGGACACACGGACCTTTTTCTGGAAATGCTTTTTTTGGATTCAGGGGGTCCTAAAACATGTATTTCCGGTGAAATCTCGACATAGAATTTTTGGGTGGAATACAATACTTCTCTATCCCTTTGTACATTGTACATACGGGGCAAGAGAAAGTAAAAATATGAATAAGGACTTTCCATTTTAGTGTGTTCGTACTGTTTCCTAGAGTTAAGTATTGGATAATTTAAATTTACAAGCATTGTCTTGGAAATGGTTAGCTCCACAATACCATTATTTCATTTGACATAAATTGTGTGTTTTGACGAGATCCACATCTTATGTGCAGTATATTCTCATAATCACTTAAGTTTATCGGTTATTTGAATCCACACAAAACTCCTCCCGAATGAGAAATCCACAAGCTATAACCAGAAAATTCTACTTACCAGGTGGCATACACGTGTTTCACCTGTGCGTTAAATTCCAAGTAATCCCTGACCAGTGGCAGTGTTAGCGTGAGCACCTCAGCGGAGACCGCGATAGAATCGCGCTTATTGAGAGGTAGTTTCCAAGCTTGTACTGAGTCAGCGATGAAATACAGTTATAAAAGAATGCTGTAAACATAGCCGAAAAAGTTGTCCATTTGCTTTCCACTTTCATTATAGAGCAATTACTTTTGAGAGAATAAGGTAATCTTATAGACATAAATATTTACAAGGTTTTTATTTTCTATTATTACCTATCCGCTAGTAGTTTTGTGACTGATTTACAGTGCACTTCTTAATTAACTTTAGAGATTAGGTCCACTTTATGGTTAAATAAAAACATTAAACCATTATTACTATTATTGTTATTATTGCTATTATTATAGTTACTATTATTGTTGTGCATGTTTTTGATTTATTCCGCTATACCTGCGTGTAGTGCATAATAATTTTTCTCCGTCTCCGATAATATCTAGGAGTGGTCACTCACGCCATCTGTTACAGTTCCCCACTGACTTTGCTTACTTGGAATTGCCCCGATGAGTTTCGGAATTCTCTTAACGCACGAATACGTGAAATACGGCGCTGTTGGGCCCCCTGTATACATTTTTTTCATTTAATATTTTAATATAGCATTTAAATGAAAATTGTTGGGGCTATTTTTGAGAAAATAGAAGAAAACTTCGAAAAATGTTCAAATCAAAAGTTTTTGGGTGTGGAGTTTTAATATACCTGTCGCATCCACTGAACTTAAAATTAATTGTATCCATCCGGCATTTCGTTTTCGAGTGAATCTCTTTACAGACATACAGACAAACACACACACACACACACACACACACACACACACACAGATGAATATGTTTCTATTTTTTATCGAGGTGACCTCAAACAATGTGCTTCTGGTGAAATATCAGTATCGAATTTATGGGTGAAATGCAACGTCATCTCTATCTACTATCTACGAGGTAAAAGTAAAGACATTGATATGCGATACTAAAACATTTGCATTGTTACCAACTCATGTAATGGCCGTTAAATGTGCGTAATAATGTACATCGATAGTAGTTTGTTAGAGTGAGCCATGGGATCATAGCTAGTGAACAGATCTGGTGGGAAGCAAATGTTCTATCAGGTAAGACATAAAAGTATTCCACGTGCTTTCTGAATAAGGGCATTGCAGGTTCAACAGCCTTTGTTATCCCACCCTTGCTGTCTTACGCCAACTCAAGCTTTTGTTTTATATTCTCTGTCTGCGCATGTCAAGAAAGTGTTTTCTATTGAAAATAATATCTCCATATATGAATTTATACAACATGGAAACAATCGTGTTAACTTCTATGATATTGACAGATTTATAATAAAAACATGTAACTGGCAAATTGCACAGCAAATAATAATAATATCAAAAAATCATATGTGTTCCATTCACATAACTTTCCCTGCTTCTCTGTAATAAGTTATTGTTAATAAGCTTTTTCTTCTATCGGCTTCATGTAATCGAGATAAACATTAGCAGAAACTGTTTTATTACTTAGTTTCTTATAAGTAGAAGGGAAATAAGGGAATACACTGGGCTAAACCGGCCTGTCAAATGTTTTAAAATGCGGTAGATTTTGGGTATGAAGTCAGTTTCTTTGCGTAGCCAAGAGTTGACAAGTTCCCGTATGAGGAAAGTTTTAAGTATTTTAAAACTGAAACCAATATATATATATATATATATATATATATATATATATGTATATATATGACATATATATATGACATATATATATGTATATATATATGACATAAATTCTGTATTTTACGGAGATCTACATTTTTGTGTAGTAAGTTTTTGTCTATCTCTTATGGTTTACTAGTTATGCAAAATTCAAAAGCATTCATTCAGAATAAAGAGCCCTTTAGAGGCTATTCCTAGAAAATTCAAGATATGCATTGTATTTTGGATGTAAATATCTTCAATATACGGGATTTTAATTATAATCGTTAGAGCCAGTTTTGAGAAAGTGAATATTTTCGAAACTTTTTCCATTTTCTTGAAAATCTTGAAAAATTTTTTGTTGCACCCTAGGCAGATGTTGAACTTAAATATCAAGTTTGGTATTTAACGGAATGCTAGTTTATGAGCTATATTGCCAGATGAACATTTTTTAAAAATTACTCTTTTTTTTGGATTCAGAGTATCCCAAATATATATTTACAGTAGCGAATTTTTGGGTGCAATACAATACCTTCTCTGTACAGTATGTACATAGTAAGAGAATAGAAAATAAAAATCTATGGTACATTTACCAAACTTTTTCTGTTTATCCTTTTGCTAACTAATATTGAAAAAACTTATCTATACCTATTTTGTTAATCGAGATATATCTTCATTAAACCTCTACATGATTCGTTGAAGCTATAAGTGTTAAAGGTCATACAAAATTCTGTGCTCTTTGTATGACCATGAAAAAAAAAATCTGATGTGTTCCATTCACATGACCTATACATCTCTGCAACAAATTATTGTTAAAAAGCTTATACTTTTTACTTCATGGTAATCGAGAAAAAATTAACAGAAATAGTCATATTATTTGCTTCCATGTAAGAAGAAGGGAAATAAAGGAGTACCATATGCTAAAGTATTAGTCAAAAACTGGTTGCTCTGTGACTAAAGTTCCTTTGTTGTATAGACAGGAGTTGACAAATTCCGTATGAGAAAAGTTTTAAGTATTTTAAAGCTGAAACCCATAACAAGGAATATCTCAAAAACGATTCACTCCACGAAAGAAAATGTATATAACATAAATTGTGTGTTTTAACGAGCTCTACATCTTCTGTTAATTAAGTTTTTGTCTATATCTTACGGTATATCAGTTACGCAAAATTTCGTAAAATTCGCCCAGAATAAAGTAGTCTTCAGAGGATAATTCTAGAACATTCACGACATACATTTTATTTGTGAAGTACATATATTTAATATACGATATTTTAATCATAAACGTTTGAGTCATTTTTGAAAAAATCAATTTTCGAAAATGTTTCCATGTAAAGTGTAGTTTGAGGGGGGGATTTTCTTGAAAATCTTCGTGTCGCATCCTTGGAAGGAACTGAACTTAAATACTAAGTTTGGTATTTAACGGACTTTTCGTTTTTGAGCTATGCTGTCCACAGACACAGACGAACTTTTTTCCCAAAAAATGCTTTTTTTGGATCCAGAGGGACCCAAAACGTGTATTTCCGGCGAAATCTCGATATCGAATTTTTGGGTGTATTAAAATACCTTCTCTATACACTATGTACATAGTATGTGCAGAGAAAGTAAAAAAAGAAGAACAGCTACCTATCACTTGAAAACAGTATAATAATTTATGAATTCAAATCAATGACAACGAATATCCTGTACATATTTAATGCTAAATAACTTAATTTTGCATACATTGTGTAGTTTAACGAAATCTGTAAGTTTTGCGTAGTAAGAATTTTCCTACCTCTTAACCAGTTATAGAAAAGTCATCATTCAGAACGAAAAGGTCTCCATGTTCTATTCATTCACCGAACATTCAAGGTATTCATCTCTTCATATGCCCATACATATCGCATTTGAAGAAAATTGTTACAAAATGTATTGAAAAATAAAAAATAACGAAAATCTAATATGCTCTTCACAGACTATCACACATTCTCTCTCTCTCTCTCTCTCTCTCTCTCTCTCTCTCTCTCTCTCTCTCTCCCCGTGGTGTAATGGTTACCATGCTAACTTCATATACCCAAGGTCGCGGGTTAAATCCGGTGGAGGACGATGGATTTTTTTTTCGGGCGTAAAAATCCTTAGCATGGCTTCCTTCGGAAGAGAAGTAAAGCCATTGGTCCCGTGTCGTAGATTTACGGTACGTAAAAGAACCTCAAGGCTGAAGGAGAGGCCTCTGAGCAAAATTAAGCGGTCTTTCACGCCCAATAACACGCCATTTCCGTTTCTCTCTCTCTCTCTCTCTCTCTCTCTCTCTCTCTCTCTCTCTCTCACACACACGTGCACATCACTTTTCGGAACAAAATTATTATTTTACTCATGGTGTCTCTCAAAACCTATATTTCCGGTGAAAACCCGCTATTGGACTTCTTATGGGCGTGTCATACTTTTTCTACTAATAATAAGAAAGTAAGAAGTTGCGTTTACTACTGATTTTGCAGTATATAGCATATTTTATGAAAGTTCAATCTCAACAAACGCAAAATTGGAAAACTAGAATCAGATTGAAAAATTAAACGTCATAGCCGGGATTTGAACCATGGATTTCCTAGTCTCCGCACAGTAGTTCGGGATAGGGATTTTCATGCAGATTTTCGTGTCACATTTGTGGAGCCTGTTTTTATTTATGTTACGAGTTTCATAGACGCGCATACATAGACAACCTTTTTCTAAAACTCTCTTTTGGATACACAAAGACTGACCTTTTTATAGTATTGCACTTTAATTTAGGAGTCCTCAAAACATGTATTTCCTGTGATATCTCAGTATCAGTGTTTAGTGGAATGCAATACCTTCTCAACCTACCTTGTACTTAGTAAAGAAATAATTAGCAGTAATTATCGTATTCTTTTATTTTCTTGTCGGCATAAAGAGATTTAGGGACCACATTAGGCCAATACTTTTCTTAGCTGGTGACTATGCGATTGGTTATTGATTACACAAGATCATCCAGAGTGAAGAGGTCTTCAGAGGCTACTCCAGGAAAATTCAAGATATAGGTACATTTAATTTGTCATAAAATATCTAAAACATGGAATTTTAATAAAAATCATTAGCCATTTTTGGATAAATCTAAAGTCTTGAAAAATATTGCATATAAAGGGTAGTTATATGTGGTTGCAGATCTTAAAAAGCAAGATTCGTTTTAAGAGGTTTTCGTTTTCGAGTTATAGCTCACAAACACACACAGATATTTTTTGTAAAAATGTGGTCTGTTTTACTCAGGGCACCTCAAAACATATATTTCCGGTGAAATCTAACCATGGAAGTTTTGGGTGGAATACAGTACTTTCCCTAACTGTACTATGTACAGTGTGTAGAGAAGGTATTGTATTGCACCCAAAAATTCGATACCGAGGTTTCACCGGAAATACATGTTTTGGGTCCACCTGAATCCAAAAAAAGCATTTTTGGAAAAAGGTCCGTGTGTGTCTGTCTGTCTATCTGTGGACAGCATAGCTCAAAAACGAAAGGACCGTTGAATACCAAACTTGGTATTTAAGTTTTGTATCTTCTAAGGATGCGACACGCAGATTTTCAAGAAAATCCCCCACCCCCAACTACCCTTTGCATGGAACTTTTTTCGAAAATTTTGATTTTCTCAAAAATGCCTCTAATAATTTTGATTAAAATATCCTATATTAAGAATATTTATCTGTCACATGATATTTATATTTTGAATGTTCTGGGAATAACCTCTGAAGGCTACTTTATTCTGGATGAATTTTACGGAATTTTGCCTAACTGTTAAACCGTAAGAGATGGACAAAAACTTACCAAAGAAAAAATATAGAGCACGTTAAAGCACACAATTTATGTTATATGCATTTTTCCTGGAGTTGCTCGTTTTTGAGATATTCCTTGATTTTGGTTTCAGCTTTAAAAACGTATATTTTTTTCATTCAGGAATTTGTCAACTCCGGTCTATACAAACAAAGGAACTTCAGTCACACAGCAACCAGATTTTGACTATCACTTTAACCCAAGGTACGCCCTTATTTTGCCTCTACTTACAAGGAAGCAAGTAATAAGACTATTTCTGCTAAATTTTTCTCGATTAGCATGGAGCAAATAGAAACATAGGCTTTTTAGCAATAATTTATTGAATAGATGTAGAGAAAGTCATGTGAATGGAACACAATCAGATTTTACATCTACTTCCCTGCTGCATTAGAGATATTATTAGTTATACAAAAGAGGGGGAAACTTCGTGCACTCCGACCTACATAGATCTATTGTAAATATCACCCACCTGGAGGAAGGAACCACAGAAGGCTACAGGCCGAAGTTAGAAAACCCGCAGAGACGCGCGTCCCTTATCGGTTTCAGGCTGCCTAAAGAGGGAACTCAAGTAAACAGCCCTCTAGAGTTCACGGGAGTACTCTTTGCTTTAAGCAAGCATTGGCACCATCTGGCCAGCGCTGCCATACAACATGAAACTTATAAGTAGACTTAAAACATGAATGGGACATATGGAATAGAGATATTCCATTCCCCTATCTATCACGGAAGCAAGAAATACTCCAAGGTAGGGAGGTGGTAGAGGGGAATCGAACCCGGACCTCCCAAATGTGAGGCTCTCGTTTTGCCCAGGAGGTATCATATAAAATATACTAAAAAGCGCTTCCATTTTCGTAAACAATGCGTATAGATGCTTATGCAATCCTAGCATTAAAACAGCTTATTATGGCAGCATAAAGCGGGTGAAATTAACCTATTTCTGGCACTAGTACCAGAAAATCAATGGCGTAACGAATAGTAATGACGTCATCACTGTCGCAATATAATTTTCTGCAATATGCTGTAACAAAACCTGAAATCGTCACTCTCGATGGTGCAGCAACATTCAAACACAAGAATCAACCCATTAAATTCATTTTAAAATCAAGAACAATATATATACATTTATATTTCTAAACTTAATAAAATCTCAGCACTCTTGGTCTTATTCAAATTCTCAAGCAGAATACCATCTACATACTGTACAAAACATGTACATCTCGTTAAAACACATAATTAATTTCATATACATTTTTTCTGGGATTGTCCATTCCAGAGACTTTCCTTGTTATTACTTTCAGTTTTAAAATACTTAAACTTTTATCATACGCGAACTTGTCAACTCCTGGTCATGCAAAGAAACGGATTTCAGTCCCATAGCAACAGGGTTTAAAAGATTTTTCTATCGTTTAACATAGTGTATTCTCTTATTTGCCTTCTACTTATAATGAAGCATACTTATAAGGTGGTCTCAAAACTAACGTCGGTTTTTTGATAATGCTATTTACAGGGTGCCATGGTTAGTGTTGCGTACATTGCGAACATGTATCAATCTTCAGTTGTTAATAAACAATCACAAAATGGAGATAAAGTTTGAACTTAAAGTCATTCGAAAGCCTACATGAAACAAGATTATAAAGCCGCTGCCGCAGCTCGAAGATTATGTGAAGTGGAAGGAGAAGGTGTCGTTAGAGCGTGTGACACAACGATGGTTCCAACGTTTCAACAATGGAGACGAAAACACTAAAGATTTACCACGTTGTGAAAGACGTAAAGTTTGGAAGATTGAGAATACACGCCAAGTTTTGCGAGAAAACCCGCAAAAAAGTACACGTGGGCTTTCAGAAGTACTTGGTGCATCAAGGATACCATACACCGCCACATTAAGACACTTGAAAATTCACACAGAAGCTGTAGATCTGTACCTCATGAACTGACACCTCAACAGGCTCAACGTAGAGTAGATATCAGTCATCAGCTTATCCGTAATCTTATGGATGATAGATCTGTCAGGAGAATTGTCATTTGTGATGAAAAATAGGTATATTACCGAAACCCTGATGCCTCGAAACAGTGGCTTATTCACCGCCAATCTGCCAAAGTCATCGTTAAAAACATCTGTTCGGTCCAAAGTAATGTTGTATGTCTGGTGAAATTTTAAAGGTGTGATTCATTGGGAGTTTGTTCCAAACGGGCGAGCAATTGATGATATTCTCAACAACTGGAACGAGTTCAGAAATTTTGAGACGGAGATACCCAGCATTAGTTAACCGAAATAGAGTTCTGTTGCAACAGGACCATGCAGGACCCCATATTGCACGAACAACCATGGAAAAAATTCAGGAATTGGGAGGAATCGAACTGCTACCACACCCAGCATACAGCCCTGATCTCTCACCATCAGATTATCATGTTTTTCGAATAATGCCTCATTTTCTACGTGGAAGAAATTTTGACAGCATTGAATCAGTGCAGGTGGGTCTCAACGAGACTAGAGACGAGTACCATCCTGGGATAATAAACCTCGCAGAAAGATGACTCAAGACCATAGAATCTAATGGTCTGTACTCTGAAGATTAGTTAACTGCTTATCAGAATACATTTCAAATAATTGTTTTTTTTTTTTTAAAATGGCATTACCTATGAGACAGTATCTATAATAAGAGCATTTCTACTGATATTTATCTCGATTAGAGTGAAGTAAATAGAAGAATAAGCTTTTTAACTAATGGTTTGTTACGGAGATGAAGAGAAAGTCCTGTGAATGGAACACATAAGATTTTTAGAAAAAGTACCGTGTGTGTGTCTTTGGAAAGTATGGATCAAAAATGAAAAGACCGTTATATGCCAAACTTGGCACTTAAATTTTGAGTCTCTCAGGAATGTGACACGAAGATTTTCAAGAACCCCCCAACAACAAACTACACTTTGCATGGAACAACTTTTGAACACTTTGTTTTTCTTATAAATGACTCTAATGATGTTGATGAATTGCCGCATAGTAAAGGTATTTACATCATAAATAAAAATGTGTATTTCTGGAAATGGCTTCTGGAGACCTATTCAGTATTTCAATATCTGAAAAAAAATTCTTCAAACTTTTTCTATGTAAGGTGTTGTTTGGTGTGGGGATATTCTTGAAAATAGTTGTTTCTCATCCTTGGAAGATAGCCAACTTAAATACCAAGTTTAGTATTTAACAGTATTTTCGTTTTTTAGTTTTATTGTCCACAGACGCACAAACACTAACCATTCTTCTAAAACTGTTTTTTGTTTTTTTGATTCGGAGGGTATCAAAACATATATTTCGACTGAAATATCGGTATCGATATTTTGGGTGGACAATACCTTCTCTATACACTACAGACATAGTACGTGTAGAGAAAGTAAAAAATCTGATGTGTTCCATTCACATGACTTCCTCTACATCTCTGCAACAAATTGTTAAAAAGCTTATGCCTCTATTTACTTCATGCTAATCGAGAAAAAATTAGCCGAGACAGTCTTATTACTTGTTTCCTTGAAATAAGGGAGTACCGTAGGTTAAAGTGAGCTGGCTGCTATGTGACTGAAGTTCCTTTGTTTGTATGGATAGGAGTTGACAAATTCCTGTATGGTTTTCAAAGCTGAAACTAAAAACATGAAATATCTGAAAAACGACCAACTACTCGTAAAAAATGTATATAACATAAATTGTGTGTTTTAAAGTGCTCCACATTTTTATGGAGTAAGTTTTTGTCCATCTCTTACGGTTTAGCAGTTATGCAAAATTCCATAAAATTGATCCTGAATAAAGTAGTCTTCAGAGGCTATTCCCAGAAAATTCAAGATATACATTTTATTTTTCAGGTAAATATCTTTAATTTACGATGTTTTGATCAAAATCGTTTGAGCTATTTTTAATAAAATCAAAATTTTCGAATCTTTGTGTCACATCCCTGGAAGATACTAAACTTAAATCCAAAGTTTGGTATTTTACCGACTTTTAGTTTTTGAGTTATCGTGTTCACAGACACACGGACACATGGACACACACACACACACACACAAAGGACCTTTTTGTGAAAATGCTTTTTTTGGATATAAGGGACCCTAAAACACATATTTCCGGTGAAATCTCGGTATCGAATTTTTTATGGAATGTAATACCTTCTCTATACACTATGTACATAGTGCGTGTAGAGAAAGTAAAAAATTAAACAACGCATTATCATGGAGGTATTGAAATAACAAATGAGCGAAGAGACTGCCCCAGCGCCAGTCCGCCACTTGTATGCACGTGCATGTATTGCTAACCTGTTATTATTAATAACGTTATTACATACAACAGCCGTCGGTAAGAGCATGCGACATAAGAATAGCACAGGCAGCACTCCACCCACACCTCGAGTCCCATTTGTAGCCTGCTTTCCATCATTTCTTTAAGTTTTACTTGCTCGTCTTAGTAGATGGTTCTTAGGGGCAGTCCAATCAAAAATCTGATACTAGATTTCACTGGAAATACACGTTTTAGCGTTCTCTGAAACATAAAAGACAATTTTTAGGAAAAACGGCTTTCTCTAGCCCCGGTTGTACAATGTACATAGGGATAGAGAAGTATTGTATTCCACCCAAATATTCGATACCAAGATTTCACTAGAAATACATGTTTTAGGACCCCCTGTATCCATAAAAAGCGTTTTCAGAAAAAGGTCCGTGTGTGTATGGTATGTGTGTCCGTGTGCCTATGAACACGATAACTCAAAAACGAATAGTAGCTAAAACACCAAACTTGGTATTTAAGTTTAGTATCTTCCAGGGATGCGACACGAAGATTTTGAGAAAAATCCCCCACCCCAAAATACCCTTTACATGGAACATTTTTCGAAAATTTTGATTTTCATAAAATAGCTGTAACGATTTTGATTAAAATATCGTATATTAAAGATATTTATCTGACAAATAAAATGTATATCTTGAATTTTCTGGGAATAGCTTCTGAAGACCTGTTTATTCGGGATGAATTTTGCTTAATTTGGCATAACTAGTAAACCGTAAGAAATACACAAAGACTTCCTAGACAAAAACTTTATGTCTTGTTAAAATACACAAGTTATGTCATATACATTTTTCTCGTGGAGCTTACCGTTTTCGAGGTATTCATTGTTATTAGTTTCAGTTGTGAAGTACTTATACTTTTCTCAGACGGGAGTGTCCGTGTTTCTTTTGTTCTACTCCTGGCCAAGAAAAGAAGCGATTTGTAATAACAATCGCGTAACAAAGCTTTTAAAACATTTGACTATTCGCTTAGCCTAGTGTATTCCTTTATTTTCTTCCTGCTTATAAGGAACTAAGTAATAAGAATATTGTGCTAGTGAGTACCTCCATTAGCAAGGTGCAGAAAGAAGAATTATCTTATGTAAGAAGTTTGTGGAACAGCTAGAGAAAGTCATGTGAGTGTAGCACATCAGATTTTTAAATATGCTTTTATTAAGTTGTATAGAATTGTATTTTTGTTGTTTATTCCTTTATTCATTGTACCATTGCTGTATTGAATTTAATGTGTTGCCTGGTAGAGTGGAAAGGAAGCCCTTATGGCCTTCACCTCAACCATGATAAATAAATAAGGAGATTTTGATTAAACTATCGTTTATTAAAGATATTAACATGGCAATTAAGATGTATACATGGAATGTTCTCGGAATAGTCTTGGGAGTCTTCCTCATTCTGAATAACTTTTGTATAAACAGTAAACTGTAGAAAGAACTTACAGCACAAAAAAAATGTTGATCTCAATAGAACACAAAATGTATATCATATGCAGTTTTGTTTTTCTTTGTATACATCACTATTTCAAGATATTCCTTATTATTGGTTTTAATGATTAAAATACTTATTTTTATCACAAACAGGGAGTGGTCATTCTTTTTTGTTAGTTTATTTTTTCTCTTGGCCATGCTAAGAAAATCGAATTTCAAAGTAAGTTGCTTAGCGACAACCTTTAAAAATCTTCCTGCCGCTTTAGCCTAGTGTATTATCTTATTTGTCTTCTACTTATAAGTAAATAAAAAGCCCATTTCTGCTAATGTTTATTTCAATTTCCATGAAATAGACAGAAAAATGAGTTTTCGTAAGAATATGTATTTTGCTGATCATGCAAAGAAAGTCATGCGAATGGAATACATCATAATGTTTTTGTGGAGTTAACCATTTTGAAACATTCATTGCTGTTGATGTAAATATTCCAATACTTAAACTTTTTAAACGGGAAGTCCTCATTCGTATTTTGATGTTATTTTACTCCTGATTATGCCAAGAGAATATAATTTCCTTTCCAAAGGCAGAATTTTACCAGAATTCGATTTCTAAAAATATGATGTGTTCCATTCACATGACTTTCTCTATATCACTGCCACAAATTATTCTATTTACTTCATCAATTGAGCAAAAATTAGTAGAAATAGTCTTACTAATTGCTTACTTGTTAGTAGAAGCGAAATAAGGGGGTACCATAGGTTAAAGTGATAGTCAAAAGCTGGTTGCTCTGCAACGGAAGTTCCATTGTTTGTATGAACACGAGTTCACAAAATCCTGTATAAGAAAAGTACAAGTTTTTATAGCTGAAACCAAAAACAAGGAATGTCTCTAAAACAATCAAATTCACGAAAAAAATGTATATAACATACATTGTGTGTTTTAAGGTGCTCTACATTTGTTGTGTGGTAAATTTTTGTCCATCTCTTACGGTTTAGCAGTCATGCAAAATTCTGTAAAATTAACCCAGAATAAAGTAGTCTTCATAGGCTATTCCCAGAAAATTCAAATTATACAGTTTATTTGTCAGGTAAAAACAGTTCCATGTTCGTATCGCAAAGTCGGTAAAATACCAAACTTGGTATTTAAGTTTAATATCTTCCTTGGATGCGACACGAAAATTTTGAGAAAAATCCTCCCACCCCCAACTACCATTTACTTGAAACTTTTTTCGAAAACTTTGATTTTCTTAAAAATGGCTCTAATGATCTTGATTAAAATTTCGTATATTAAAGATATTTACCTGACAAATAAAATGTATATCTTGATTTTTCTGGGAATAGCTTCTGAAGGCTACTTTATTCTGAATGAATTTTACGAAATTTTGCATAACTGCTAAACTATAAGAGATGGACAAAAACTTACAACACAAAAAATTCAGAGCATGTTAAAACACACAATATATGTTGTATACATTTTTTTTATAGAATTGATCGTTTTTTAGATATTTCTTGTTTTTAGTTTCAGCTGTGAAAAATTATACTTTTCTCATACAGAAATTTGTCAACTCCTGCCCATACAAACAAAGGGACTTCAATAACATAGTAACCAGCTTTTGACTATCACATTAACCTATGGTACTCGCTTATTTCGCTTCTACTTACTAGGAAGCAAGTTATAGGACTAATTCTGGTATTTTTTTCTCGATTACCATGAAGTGAATAGAAGCATAAACATTTTAACAATAATTTGTTGCAGAGATGTAAAGAAAGTCATGTGAATGGAACACATCAGATTTTTAAAGTTACATAGTTCATACACAATGAAATTTCGACAGCGAATAATTCAGAATAATTGGTAAAAACGTATTGAATTTAGTCATTATATGGGTAAATTAAACATATGACGACAAAGCAAAGGTACGGCGTTGAAATATTGTTAGTTAGTATTGTCCTTAAGACAAACAGAAAACAGAAGCTGGCTTAGCTTGTCTTAGGTAATTTTTTTGAAGGACACATGGCTATAAAAATGAAACTGTTATGTAAGGACCTGTTTTTCTGCACATGCTGACTTCTGCAGGAATGTGCTTAGACAGGCGTCAATGAACCCATTCACGTATACCAAACTTACACCGCCCTCTTGCTTCCTAAGATCTTCGAGAAAAAAACCGCTGAGTGCATTCGTCTACCAGTTTTCGTACTAAACCTATAGATTTAATACTCAGAAAGAATTTGAGTACATTAAGCAATAGCATGCACCCAACATTTCCATATACTTCGATTTTTGGCACTTTTGGAAATACGGAATATCTTTCGAAGGCTTCCGGTTTTTACTTTCTCTTCATAGTTCTATGTACTCCATAGTAAATAGATAAGGTATTGTTTTTCATTAATAGATTCGATACCGATATTTCACCGGAAATACATGCTTTGAAGACCCCTGACTCCTAAAATACACTTTTAGAAAAAGGTCCTTGTGTGTTTGGTATTTTTCAAGGCTGCGGTACGAAGATTTTCAGAATAATTCCCCCGCCCAATGCCCTTTACATGGAACATTTTTCGAAAATTTTGAGTTTCTCCAAAATGGTCTTAATGATTTTCATTAAAATACATGTATTGAAGATATTAGTATGACTTATAAAATGTATACCTTGTATTTTCTGAGAATAGCATCATTCTGGATGGAATTTGAATAACTAGTAAACCGTAAGAGAAAGAAAAAAACTCACTATACAAAAAATGTAGAACTCGTTAAAACACACAATTTGCGTCATATATTTTTGTAGAATTAACCACTTCTGAGATAATACTTGTTATTTATTTAAATGTTATAATAGCTACCCTAACAGTTCTAAAAGAGTCAACAAAAACACTCAGTGATTTACTTGAACTTCTTTCCGCGACATCTCTTATTTCGTTTGTTAGAACTGTTGGCAGTTTATTTTTATCTAACAGGGACCCAATATGTTTAAACTTTTTAAGAATCTATAACTAGTGTATATGTTACAAACAGTGACATCAGGGGATTTCTATTTAAATTGTAGCTTGCAGTGCACACATGAATTCGTCGAGCAAAACTTAACACAACTATTTATAGTATACACCTTCACATAGCGTTATTCCACCATAAAAACAAAAGTTTAACTAATACCCTACCCTATGCTAGGCTACCGCTGCGCAAGTTGAATCAATGATACCTGCTGCACGACTCAGGCCCGGGGCCAACGTTCCGGTTAAATAACAAGATTAACGATTTTTGAGTGTATATAAAGAAACAATACATATTTAGAGAAATCTCATTTTTAAGTTGAATATCTTATAAATTCTTCTTCCTCTTTTCTTTCATAGTGCCACAACAGTCCAGTGCACAGAACCAGGTGGATCGGGCGTTTCGTTTGAGACTGGCATTCGGGAGGTCATGGAATTGGTCCCCGTGGCTCTGACCCATGGAGCTTTTAGGTTGTTTTTTTTTTTTTTTTCCAGGTCACTAGGCAAATGCTGGGGATGTTTCTTCATTTCTTCGAACTTCCTGTCCCTTCATTTCATCTAACCAGTCTCTTTCAGAGTTGTAAGTGTCGACGAGGACTGCGTTAATGGTGACTGAGCTCTGGAAATACAGCTCTCGGCGGCAGGATGGCGTTGGAAGTCGTCTGAAGTCTCAAGGATTTTGGTCAGAACTGGAGCGCGTGCTCCCCACGTTGAGACGAAGCACTGTTGGTTTGAACTTTTTCTGGACCCTCCACGGTGGCTCTTCCTCCGCGGCCGGTTTCGGCCGCCCTTTGAAATTACTTTTAACTCTTCCTATTCTCTTGGAGTCTGACGTACAATAAGCCAATGACTGCAGTTCGGAATCCCCTTCAACATCACACACACAACCGCCTGCGGTGCCACAAGTAGTAAAAGCGGGTGTTAAACACTACAAAACACACACACACAGAGTCAAGATACGCTAAGGATCTTGTTGTTTTGAAACCTGTAGCTGTAATTACTGTAGCTCCTCAAAAAAATATTTGTAATCAAGACAATACATAACCTATAAATGCTGTTGCTATAACTAAGAATAGAATTACCACCCTTACTATTCATCTATAATAAAATGCATATTACCCATAATACGAGGTACGTCCAGAAAGTAAGTCCCGTTTCAATTTATCTCCGCTGCAGCACTGCGATCGCAGCTCCGCACATGCGCGGTAGATGCTCTGTATGAAGGAGAAGAAACGTGCGCCATTTTGAGATCACTGTCAGCTACATACGCTTTGTTGTGCCTGCTTACAATGTCGGTGTTGATTGAAAATCCCGCCGCTTGTGAAATCAAATCTGTGATTCGTTTTCTGAATGCTAGGAAAGTGAAACCAATTGAAATTTATCGGCAAATAAGCGCCGAGGATTGCTGTCAAAAGGTGTTTTTCTTCACGACAACGCACGACCACACACTGCAAATGTGACGAAAAACCTCCTACAGGGATTTGGCTGGGACTTATTTGACCATACTCCGTACAGCCCTGACCTCGCTCCTAGTGACTTTCATCTGTTCTTACATCTCAAGTCTTTCCTTGGCAGTCAACACGTCAACAATGACGAAGAGCTGAAAGAAAATGTTTCCAACTTTTTGAAGACACAGGCGGCAAACTTCTATGGAGAAGTTATACAAAAACTTGTGCCACGCTATGACAAATGCCTGCAAACTTTCGGCAGTTATGTGGAAAAATAGTTTAAGAGTTGTAGAATTTTGTGCAATAAATAATTATCCTGTATCTGTACACAATTTAATTTTATTACCAAACGGAACTTACTTTCTGAACGTACCTCGTATATTCCTCGTCCAATGCAAGCTTCTATATTCATGGCTCTTTATTGCCAGTTTCTAACAAGCCTTTTCTCGCTGAGTCCATCCTTCCATATCTAGGTTTTCCGTCCATCTTCTACCAAAGCGTCATCATAGCCTTCTTCCACTCTATGGTCACATCTTGCCCATTGTAATATTTTTAATTTAACAACATTAGATAGTTCAGCTGCTTTTACTTCTTTATTATATCTCCATATTCACTTCGCCTTTATAAGGCCATAATTTTCAAATGTGAAGTCGCCCTCCATGGTGTTATGATTACCATGCTAACCTCATATACCCAATGTCGCGGGTTCAAACCCGGCGGAGGACGATGGATTTTTGGGCGTAAAAATCCTTAACATGGCTTCCTTCGGAAGGGAGGTAAAGCCGTTGATCCCGTGTCGAAGATTTACGACAATAAAAGAACCTCAAGCCTGATAGAGAAGCATCTGAGCAAAATTAAGCGATCTTTCAAGGCCAGTATAAAATGGGACGCTGACAACCGCAGCAGTTAAAAAGCATAACTAAAACGCCATTTGATTTTAAATGTGAAGATTTTTACTTTCTCTGCACGTACTATGTACATAGTGTATAGAGAAGGTATTGTATTCCACCCAAAAATTCGATACCGAGATTGCACCGGAAATACACGTTTTGAGTCCCCCTGAATCCATAAAAAGGATTTTTGGACAAAGGTCCGTGTGTGTGCATGTGTGTGTGTGTGTGTGTGTCTGTGGACAGCATAGCTCTAACACGAAAAGACCGTTAAATACCAAACTTGGTATTTAAGTTTGGTATCTTCCAAGGATGCGACACGAAGATTTGCAAGAAAATCCCCCACCTCCAGCTACCCTTTATATGGAACTTTTTTCGAAAATTTTGATTTTCTCAAAAATGGCTCTTACGATTTTGATTAAAATATCGTATAATAAAGACATTTACCTGACAAATATGTTTATCTTGAATTTTCTGCAAATAGCCTCTGAAGATTACTTTCTTCTGGAGGAATTTTGTGTAACTGCTAAACCGTAAGAAATGGACAAAAACTTACCACACAAAAAATGTAGAGCACATTAAAACACACAGTTTATGTTACATGCTTTTTTTCGAGGAGTTGATCGTTTTTGAGATATTCCTTGTTTTTGGTTTCAGCTTTGAAAAACTTATACTTTTCTCATACAGGAATTTGTCAACTCCTGTCCATACAAACAAAGGAACTTCAGTCACCTAGTAACCAGCTTTTGACTTCACTTTAACCTATGATACTACCATAGTTCGCTTCTACTTACAAGGAAGCAAGTAATAAGACTATTGCTGCTAATTTTTTCTCGATTAGCTTGAAATAAATAGAAGAATAAGCTTATTAACAATAATTTGTTACACAGAAGCAGGAAAAGTCATGTGAATGGAACACATCAGATTTTTTCATTAAAAGTTTCTTATATCTTCATCATAATCAAAGTTTTGCATTCACAAAAAGCTATGGGATTTATAAGGATCCTATGAACTGCTTCTTAATACTCCACTAATTGGCTACAAATAAAGAAAATCAAATGAATAAAACCTTTTTTCACACAAAAGTTAGCTTTTTAAATAGGACGGGTCCATTTTCTGTTTCTTTCTTTTTTTTTTTTTTTTTTTTTTTTTTTTTTTTATGCATCAATGACATATTTTTACGTGGGTAAACTTTGGTATGATAGCAATTAGTCAGAGCTTAAACGTTTGGGGTTACTTAAAAACAAGCGGGCCTGTCCGGGATTTGAACCCGGGACCTCTCGCACCCGAAGCGAGAATCATACCCCTAGACCAACAGGCCACCTGCTTGAAGTGCTCCCATCAGCGGCATACAATACTTACTTGCGGGAACGATTACGAGCACAACCATTGTAACTTCATACTACTGCCTCTTCCGGCAACAGGTTTTACGCAAAATGTTATCATCTACTGGGTGTCCCATAAGTGTTATCTGGCATTAACTCTTGAAATGTTTGTTAGTTTCATGATTTAAATCACCTCTTTTATGGAGATTATAAATTTGTTTTTCTTCACGCTTTTTACTTACTCCAGCATATGTACGAAGTATACAGTAGATAGAAATGATATTGTATTCCATAGAAATATTCGATACCCCATATTTCACCGGAAATCCCCCTAAATCAAAAAAAAAAAAAAGCATTTTTAGAAAAAGTGCAGGTGTCTGTGTGCGTTGGACAGCATAACTCAAAAACGAAAACTTGTATTTAAATTTAGTATCTTCCAAGGGTGCGAGTAGAAGATTTTTAGAAAAATTCCTCCTACAACTACCCTCTACATGGAAAATGTTTCAAAATGTTTGATTTTCTAGAAAGTGGCTCCAATACTCGGATTGAAATGCCATATATTAAAGATATTTACATGACAAACAAAACGTTTATCTTGAATTTCCTGGGAATAGCCTCTGAAATGTTCTTTACTCTCAATGGCTTTTGCATGACTGGTAAACCGTAAGAGATAGACAAAATCTTACCACACAAAAAATTTAGATCTCGTTTAAACACACAATTTATGAGATATACGTTTGTTTTTTTTTTTTTTGTTTTTTTTCGTGGAATTGACCATTACTGAGATATTCACTGTTATTTGTTTGAGGTTTAACATACTTGTACGTTTCTCACACGGAAAGTTGTAAACTCTTAGCTCTGCATAGAAACGGGTTTTAAACAAATGGCATCCAGCTTTTAAGAGATTTGACATTTGTTTAGGCCTAGTGTATTCCCTTATTTTCCTTCTACTTACAAGGAAGCAAGTAGCTAAGAAAATTTCTCCCAATGTTTATCTCGATTATCATAAAGTAACTAGAAGAAAATGCTTTTTAAAATAAATAATTACAGCGATGTAGAGAAAGTCATGTGAATGGAATATATCAGATTTTTACTTTCTCCATAGAGAAGGTATTGCACTCCACCAAAAAAAATTTGATACCGAGATTTCACCGGAAATATATGTTTTAGGGTCCCCAATATCCAAAAAAAGCACTTTCACAAAAAGGTCCGTGTGTGTGTGTGTGTGTGTGTGTGTGTGTGTGTGTGTCCGTGTGTCCGTGTGTCTGTGAACACGATAACTCAAAAACAAAGAGTCGGTAAAATACCAAACTTGGTATTTAAGTTCAGTATCTTCCAGGGATGCGACACGAAGATTTTGAGAAAAATCCCCCCACCCCCAACTACCCTTTACATGGAACTTTTTTCGAAACTTTTGATTTTCTCAAAAATGGCTCAAACGATTTTGATTAAAATTTCGTATATTAAACATATTTACGTGGCAAATAAAATGTATATCTTGAATTTTCTGGGAATAGCCTCTGAAGAGTAGTTTATTCTGGATGAATTTTACTAAATTTTGAATAACTGCTAAACCGTAAGAGATGGACAAAAACTTACTACACAAAAAACACACAATTTATGTTATATACATTTTTTTCGTAGAGTTCCTCGTTTTTGTGACATTCCTTATTTTTGGTTTCTGCTATGAAAAACGTATACTTTTCTCATACAGGAACAAAGGAACTTCATTGACATAGCAACCAGCTTTTGACTATCACTTTAACCTACAGTTGTCCCTTATTTCGCTTCTACTTACAAGGAAGCGAGTAATTAGACTATTTCTGCTATTTTTTTCTAATTAACATAAAGTAAATAAAAGTATAAGCTTTTTAAAAATAATTTGTTGCAGGGATATGGAGAAAGTCATGTGAATGGTACACATCAGATTTTTATCTGTAGTACCCTAATTATTATCGGCTTGAAGGGAAGTAAAGCCGTTGGTCCCGTGTCATAGATTTACGGCACGTAAAAAAACCTCAAGCCTGATAGAGAGGTCTCTGAGCAAAATTAAGCGGTCTTTCACGCCCAGTATAGAATGGGACGCTGAGAACCACAGCAGTTAAAGAATGTCCATAAATAACTCGCCATTTTTACTATCGACTTGACCATTTCACTATCGAGAAAGTTATTGTAGAGGAGAAAACCATATCCTGGATTTTGTCAATCATTTCGGAGGAAGTCACTGCTACTGGACATCCGGAATGATGTTCATCATTTGTGGATGTACGGCGACGTTTAAATTAATTTATCCAATTGTAAATTTTGCAAACGCAGGAGCAGATGTGCCATGAACTTCGTCCAACTCAGTTTTTTTTTTGTTTCATTTATATGGCCCCCTTTAACGTCTAAGGTCATATCGGGGGCTTTGCATTTGAAACTCGTTGTCTGTAGGTTATCTTCGTTGGTTTAAATCAGTTTTAATTTTCTCAAATACGCATTCACTCTCACATACATACTTCCAGACTCTGTGGAGGATAGGGAATAAATCTGGTTAAAGAAAAACTCCCCGCCCCGGCCGGGAATCGAACCCGGGAGAAGTTAGTTCGATGACCACTCGACCACGGAGGCAGTCAACTCGGGTTTTTTCTCTTTCGGTGTTAAATAGAAATGTTTAATCACCGCAAGAAACCCGTTTCCCCGCCCCCCCCCATATTTCTAAAGAAGTGCAAGATTCATTCGCCTATGACAACGAAACCACGTGATAGATATAGCTGAAACTTTAACTGCCATCTAATAAAATACCCTGGTTACTAAATATACATTTTCTCGATGCTACGTATGTAATTTGTTTTATTTTCTAAGGACTTTTTGAATGTCCCTTGTATTCGCAGAAATTCTCTTTTGCACATTTCCTTGTAGGTACAGCGGGATTAGGGAAATATATTAGGTCTGCTATATATCAGGTTTGAAATTCCACTCTCTTTGCATGGCTAAGAGAGAGAGAACGAACGAAAAAATAACAATCTATCCTAGAAAAGTATAAATATTTTGAAATGTAAACCAATAATAAGAAATAATTCGGAAAAGATTAAGTCTACGAAAAAAAATAATATCTGTCGTAAGATTTTTTTTTTTTTTTTGGTTTAACAGTTATGTAGAGAACTTCAGGGATTATTCCAAAGCAATCCAGTAAATAATTTTATCTGCCATGTAATATCTGTAATATTCGGCGTTTTAATCAAAATCGTTACAGCCACTTTTTAGAACATCAAACATTTCGAACACACACGCATCTTGTTACTAAAATGCATTTTTGGAATTAAGAGTCCTCAAAACAGGTGTTACTGTTCAAATCTCGGTATCAATTTTTTGGATGTAATGCAGTTTCTTCTGTTCCTATTATGTACATTATACATACGTGCTAGAGAAAGTAGTAGCCTGCCCAGCCTGGAGTGTTATCTTTTACATTACATATTCATAAGGGAGGGTCCCTTATGGAATATTTTCTGCCAAAATCGATCAGATGGCCAGGAAACATGTTAGTGAAAATTCCGATCTGTGGTTCAGATACATGGCGCGATCTGTTGTCCGCATCTTAATTTGCAATATCTGACACGTACAGAAAAGGCATAAGTCTCTCAGCAGGACACCAGTTCACCTTGGAAATGGTAAATACTTTCCTTCTCGACTGTACACGATTCTTAATGAAGATAAGTCGAAATATTCTGTATCAGACGATATATACACAGTTCAGCATGAAATCAAATGGGTCGTTCCTAATGGAGTGATGCCATGTAAAGTATTTCATTAATTTTGAAAACAAGAAATCGGTTACGCTAAATTTATCCTTGTGAGGTTGGCAAGACTGCTTCTGCCCTCCTAACATTCAGGGTCAGGAAATTTTTACTTTCTCTATACGTACTATGTACCATTCGATACCGAGATATCACCGGAAATACATGATTTCGATCCACCTGAATCAAAAAAAAAATCGGAAAAAGGTCCGTGTATGTGTGTGTGTCTGCGGACAGCATAGCTCAAAAACTAAAAGTCCGTTAAATACCAAACTTGGTATTTAATTTCAGTATCTTCCAAGGATGCGATACGAAGATTTTCAAGAAAATCCCCCCGCCACAACTACCCTTTACATGGAACAATTATAAAACTTTTTGATTTTCTCAAAAATAGTTCTAACGATTTTGATTAATATGATTTACGGAATTTTGCAAACTTCTAAACCGTAAGTGATGGACAAAAGCTTACCACACGTTGAAACACACAATTTATGTTATATACATTTTTTTTCGTGCTGTTGATCGTTTTTGAGATATTCATTGGTTTTGGTTTCAGCTTTGAAAAACATACTTTTCTCATACAGGAATTTGTCAACTCCTGTCCATACAAACAAAGGAACATCAGTCACATAGCAACCAGCTTTTGGCTTTCACTTTAACCTATGATGCGCCCTTATTTCGCTTCTACTTACAAGGAAGCAAGTAATAAGACTATTTCTGCTAATTTATTCTCAAATAGCATGAAGCAAATAGAAGCATAAGCTTTTGAACAATAATGTGTTGACTGCCTCCGTGGTCGAGGGGTCAGCGAGCTGCTTCCGGGTTCGATTCCCGGCTGGGGTGGGGGAATTTTTCTTTAACCAGAATTATTCCCTAACCCCCACAAAGTTTGGGGAGTGAATATGTGCGTGTTTGAGGAAATAAAATAGTTTAAACCCAACGTAAAAGCCTATAGACAATGAGTTGTTTCTAATTCGAAGTCCCCGATATGAGCTTAGATGTTAAAGGGGGCTATATAAGTGACACAAAATAAAAAAATAAATAGTTTGTCATGTTGAATGGAACACATCAGATTTTTTTATGACAAACGAAATGTATATTTTGTATTTTCCTGGAATAGCTTCTGAAGATCTCTTCATTTGGATGACTGCAACAAAAACCTAAAGGTCATAGACAGTATGTTTAGACGACATATTCATGGTTCACCAGTTATGTAACAATCATTCAGAATGAAGAGAACTTCAGAAGCTATTCCCAGGAAATTCAAAATATAAATTTTATTTGTTTATGTAAATATCTTTAGGGTACGATATTTCATTCAAAATCCTTAGAGTTACTTTTAAGAAAATCAAAATTTATAAAAATTGTCCATGTAAAGGGTAGTTTCAGGTGGGAGGATTTTCTTGAAAGCCTTCGTGTGGGATCCTTGGAAGATGCTAGACTTAATAATTTTGGCATTTAATGGAGTTTTCGTTTTATACAGTGTTCATAGATACATCCATATGACAGACACACATACAAGGTGACATTTTTCTATTTTTTTTTTAAATCCAGGTGGCCTCAAAGCAAATATTTCCTGTGAAACCTCCGTATCTAATTTTTGGGTGGAATACAATATATTTCTATCTTATGTATGTTGTATATATGCGATCGGGAAAGTAAAAAAAGAAATATTTATTATGTATTGCTATTTAAATATTATTAGAAGGTGTATTTAACTGTAATTTTATAAAGTGGGTTAAAATGATTTAAAGTGTTCTTTATCTGCCACGCCGCACCGAGCACCATTGCCAACATTTCCAATTCTGAAAGAAATCAATGGGATGAAGGATAAATGAACTGAGGATGGCAATGACATGGAGGGACCAAAAATTCGGGGATGAAAGAAACCTGGCGACCAGGAGAAACCCCGAAAAAATCCATTGGACAGATACGCCGGTCACGGGAAGCGAACCCGTGACCCTCCGAATGCTAGCTTGATATTCAAGAGAAACACAGCATAACCTATTGAGTAAACTGTCACATAAACCGCTTTTAAAATCACCGGTTCAATTTCCAGAATGATATTAAATGTGTATAAAACAAAGTATATTAAAAGGAAAGCATTACCTTTTTTCTGCGGTATGCATTCTTCAACTTTCGCTTTCCTTGCACAACTACTTATTTTATATAATAGCGCTGTTAATTATACTGCATAGGTAGTTTTACATAGGCAGCACACCACAACATCTAATTACGTGTATTGCCTACAGCGGTCGTCGTGCAGAGGTGCAACATCTTCACTTTAATTCCTCATGTTCATGGAGATTGGCAGGCCTGTACTGAGATTGTTTAAACATTCAGTTGTTAGTTTTATTGCACACATCTTCCAATGTCAGCAACACTAGCCCCCGAGATTCATTTCATCACGCGTATGTTACATACATGCATATTTTACTCTGAGATGTAGCTCAAATATGAGATATTTTAAATTTTTACATAGTATATAGAGAAGGTATTGTAATGCACCCAAAATTCGATATCGAGATTTCACCAGAAAAATATGTTTTAGGACGCCCTGAATCTGTAAAAAGCATTTTTAGAAAAAGATCCGTGTGTGCGTCTGTGAACAGCTTAGCTCAAAAGAAGCGTTAAATACCAAACTTGGTATTTAAGTTTTATATCTTCCAAGGATGCGATGATTTTCAAGAAAATACCCCCACCCCATGCTTCCCTTTACATGGAACATTTTTCGAAAATGTTTATTTTTCCAAAAACGGCTCTGACGATTTTGATTAAAATAAATTATGTACAAATAGTTTTATAACAAACGAAATGTGTATCTTTAATTTTCTGGGAATAGCCTTTGAAGACCTCTTCATTCTGGATGACTTTTATATAGCTAAAAATCGCAAGAGACAATGTAGATCTCATTAAAACACACAATTTATGTTATAAACATTTTTTGTAGCCTTAACCGTTTTCGAGATATTCATGATTATTGGTTTCAATTTTAAGCCATTTAAACTTTTCTCAAACGGAAAGACATCTTTTTTCTCGTTTCTCGTTTGTTTACTGGCAAGTGGAGGGTTTGGAATTCAATTGCTTCACACAGTGACCGGCTTTTAAAGGACGAGACTATCGCTTTAGCTTGTGCATTTTCTTATTTCCGTTCTACCTACAAGGAAGCTAGTAATAATACAAATTCTTCTTATGTTTATCTTGATTAGCATTATATAGATAGCAGAATAAGCTTTTACAATAATTTGTTACACAGATGTATAGAAAGGCATGTGAATGGAACACATCAGATTTTAATAACAAAATTAGTGTCATAAGATAGGTAGATTCAGACTGAAAAATTCAATGCCATAGCCGGGATTAGAACCATAGATTTCCCGGTCTCTAGCCAGTTGTTGTAACCCTTTTGAGCTACCATGGTAACATGCCGATAGGGTATTAAACGCCTCTAGCGACTCGCATGTATCCTGGTAAACTACAATTTACTTACGATTATAAGTTGCCACTGGCATATTTCGTCTCAAAATCATTTGAGGTCACTTCATTGGTTAGCAGGAAAGATACGAGACAGTTGAGGAATTTAATATCTTGTCGGCATTTTGCCATGGTACTTAGTGGTTAGGGGCAACCGGCGAAAGACCGGGAGATCCGTGGTTCAAATACCGGCTATGGCTTTTAATTTTTACTTTCTCTTGCCCCGTATGTACAATGTACATAGGGATAGAGAAGTATTGCATTCCACGCAAGTATTCGATGTCGAGATTTCACCGGAAATACATGTTTTAGGACCCCCTGAATCCAAAAAAAGCATTTCCAGAAAAAGGTGCGTGTGTGTGTGTTTGTGTGTGTCCGTGTGTCTGTGAACACGATACCTCAAAAATGAAAAGTAGCTAAAATACCAAACTTGGTATTTAAGTTCAGCATCTTCCAGGGATGCGACACAAAGATTTTGAGAAAAATCCCCCCATCCCAAACTACCCTTTACGTGGAACTTTTTTCGAAAATTTTGATTTTCTTAAAAATGGCTCCAACAATTTTGATTAAAATATCGTATATTAAAGATATTTATCTGACAAATAAAATGCATACCTTGAATTTTTTGGGAATAGCTTCTAAAGGCCTGTTTATTCTGGATGCATTTTGCTTAATTTGGCAAAACTAATAAACCGTAAGAGATAGACAAAAACTTACTATACAAAAAATGTAGGCCTTATTAAAACACACAATTTACGTCATATACATTTTTTTCGTAGAGCTTACCGTTTTTGAGGTATTCATTGTTATTAGTTTCAGTTGTGAAGTACTTATACTTTTCTCAGACGGGAGTGTCCGTTTTTTCTACTCCTGCCCAAGAAAAGAAGCGATTTGTAATGACAATCGCATAACGACAGCTTTTAAAACATATGACTATCGATTTAACCTAGTGTATTCCCTTATTTTCTTCCTACTTATAAGGAACTAAATAATAAGAACATTGTGCTGAATACCTCCGTTAACAAGGTGCAGAAAGAAGAATAATCTTATGTAAGAAGTTGGTAGAACGGCTAGAGAAAGTCATGTGAGTGTAACACATCAGATTTTTCAGTCTGCCTTTACACAGGCTTGTGTGAAAAAATAATTTATAATTAAGTTTTGATTCCTGTAATTCGCACATAGTGAATAAGTAGAGCAGATATTGCATTCCACACAAAAATTCTACACCGAGATTTCGCTGGAAAAACACATTTAAGGGCCCTGTTTCACGTAAAAAATAAGAAAAAAGGTCCGTTTGTGTGTGACTGTGAATCAGATAACTCAAAAACGAAAAATCGGTTAAATAAGTTTAGCGTCTTTCAAGAATGCAACACGAAGATTTTCAAGAAAATCTTCCAGCTAAACTACCTCTTATATGGAAAATTTTCGAATTTTTATTTTCTCAAGAGTGGACATTTATATGACACTTGAAAGATATATCTTTAATTTTCTGGGAATAGTCTTTGAAACCCTTAAGAGAAGGCAAAAGTTTACTAAACAAAATAATCAGATGTGTTCCATTCACATGACTTTCTCTACATCTCTGCAACAAAGTATTCTTAAAAAGGTTATTCTTCTATGTACTTCTCGCTAATCGAGAAAAAAATAGCAGAATTGGTCTATACTACTTGCTTTATAAGTAGGAGGGAAATAAGGGAGTACCATAGGCTAAAGGAAAGTACAACGTTTTAAAAACTGGTTGCTATGTCACTGAAGTTCCTTTGTTTGTATTACCATGAGTTGACAGATCCCTGTATGAGAAAAGTATAACATTAATCAGAATTTTGCTGCACATAAACCGTCATTGCTACGTAAACATCTTGAGCATAAAGATGTATTGTAATTGATTGGGCAAATACTCTGGAAAAAGTGCCATATGAGACATTTGAATTCTAAACTTTGTTTACAGTACATTGTGAGAAAAGTATAAGTATTTAGTACTGAAACCAATAAAAAAATGTATTTAACATAATTATACGTTTTAACGAGCTCTATATTTTTTGTTAAATAAGTTTTTGCAGTTATGCAAAATTCCACAAAATTCATCCAGAATAAATATGGCTTCTGTGGCTATTTCCAGAAAATTCGGAATATATATGTTATTTGCCATGTAAATATCTTTAATATACGATATTTTAATCAAAATCATTACAGCCACTTTTGAGAAAATCAAAATTTTCGAAAACTTTTCCATGTAAAGGGTTCTTTGATGTGGGGGTATTTTTTTTTTTTGTGCAAATCTTTGTGTAGCATCCTTGGAAAAAGTTTGGTATTCAACGGACCTCTTTCTAAAAATGCTTTTTTCGGACTCAGACGACCGCAATACATATATTTCCTGTGAAATCTCGACATCGAATTTTTGGTTGGAATACAATACCTTCTATATTGTACATACGGGCTAGAGAAAGTAAAAATGTAGATCTCATTCAAACAGAAAGATAATCACGGTTATTGGTTTCTTTTTTTAAAATAGTTTTCTCAAACAGAAACTCAAGATCCATTTCACAACTCTTTTGCTCCAGCCCTAGGTATCCAAAGAGAACCGAACTGCAATGTAACCATATGGCGACAGGTTTTAAATGATTTGACTATCGACTTAGTCTAGTGTATCCCTCATTTTCCTCCTACCTACTTATGCAGTTCCGGAGTCTGGTCGGGACTCCGGTGCTGTATACCCTACTTTTATTTAACTAACTGTTTTACTTTTGTTGCTGTATGATTACTGAATTAGTGATTACTGTTTTCTTATTTTTACACACACGCATATATACATAAACATTAAACACCCATGCCCAAACCGGGACTCGAACCCACAATCCCCTGCGCTACGAAACACCAAAGCGTGTCGCCTTGGCGATCGCGGCCATGGAGACCGGCAATCTTACTCGGAAGCAGATAATAAGACCATTGCTGCTTATCTCGATTAGCACTGTATAAATAAAAGGGTAAGGTTTTGCAACATCAGTTTGCGGAGCAGGTAGAGAAAATCATGTGAGTGGAACACCTAACTCACGTGAGCATCATTAGTGACCCATGTTACGCGTGTCATCCCAGGGGAGTCACGCAGGCGAACAGAATATTGACACCAGGTATTCATCAAATTCAAATATGCGGAAAAATTGCGGCGCGTGTTTTCAATAGTTTTGCATAAACGCTGCTGAGGTCTGAATTTTAAATTGCAGCCCCACCCAGAACTAAACCAGCTGGCCTTGTACGGGTGTAAAGCTCCCGTTTCTGAGGGTATTCACTCAGTCCTGTCCTGCTCACTGTCAACATCCATTATTATTAATTGCTGCAATGCTATTGGACGAATTACCACCTCCCGGGTTTAGCTTATATGTCAAAGACATTTTCAATCAATTATGGATCCCCATGTTGAGTGCCGCAAACACTTTTCACAGCAACAAATGCATCATATTTTCAAATATATTGCAACTCAAAGTCATAGGGCTGGTGGGTCAATAATCTCTAAAGATAACTCATATATCAAATATAATTACTTAAAGATTTGAAGCTTTCTTGGTGTTGATTATAACAGATGACTTCACTAGGCTAAACTAACAGTAAAATGTTTTAAAATGGGGTTGATATAGGATTGAAATCACATTATTTGCACGGCCAGAAGTTGACAAGTTCCTATATGAGAAAAACCTAAGTATTTTAAAACTGAAACCATAACAGATATCTCAAAAGTTATTTTCACCAATATATATATATATATATATAAATAAAATGTTATAACATAAATTGTGTGTTTTAACAAAATCTACATTTTTTGTATAATAAGCTTTTGTCTATTTCTTAGGATTTACTAGTTCTGCAAAATTCAAAAAAATTCAACCAGAATACAAAGATCTTTTGAGGCTATTCTCAGAAAATTTCAAGAAACACATTTTGTCATGTAAATATCTTGAAAATACAATATTTTAATCAAAATCATTAAAGCCATTTTTGAACATTTTTCCTTGTAAAGGGTAGTTGGGGTGGGAGGATTTGCTTGAAAATCTTTGTCGCATCCTTGGGTCATACTGAAGTTAAATACCAAGCTAAATACACATACATACACAGACCGTTTCCTAGAAATGCTTTTGTGATACAGTAGGTTCTAAAACCTATATTTCCTGTGAAAACTCTGTACCAAATTTTTGGGTTCATTAGAATATCTTCTCTTTAACACAGGGTACAAGGTATGTGGGAGTTAGATTGGAGACAAAGAAGTGGAAACTTTAGACTATCTTGAATCTGTGGTCTTCGTCAAAGTCTAGAAGGTCGAAAGTTTGGATTTCTTTGATTCCAATCTAACTCGGTTGCTAATCCGTGAAGTCATCTGTAACTATAATTACTGTCCACCTAGTATAATGTATATCGTAGATAGAGAAGGTATTGCATTGCATCCAAAAATATGATACCAAAATTTCACCGGAAATTCACATTTCAGAACCCCCTTAAAAAAAATCTGATGTGTTCCATTCACATGACTTTCTCTATATCCCTGCAACAAATTATTCTTAAAAAGCTTGTACTTCTATTTACTTTATGCGAATCGAGAAAAAAATAGCACAAATACTCTTATTACTTGCTTTCTTGTAAGTATAAGCGAAATAAGGGAGTACCATAGGTTAAGGTGATAGTCAAAGACTGGTTGCTCTGCGACTGAAGTTCCTTTGTTTCTTTGGACACGAGTTCACAAAGTCCTGTATGAGAAAAGTATATTTTTTATAGCTGAAACCAAAAATAAAGAATATCTCAAAAACAATTAACTCCACGAAAAAAATGTATATAACATAAATTCTGCGTTTTAACGTGGTCTCAATTGTTTGTGTAGTAAGTTTTTGTCCATCTCTTACGGTTTAGCAGTTATTCAAAATTCAGTCAAATTCATCCAGAATAAACTACTCTTCAGACGCTATTCCCAGAAAATTCAAGATATGCATATTATTTGTCAGGTAAATATCTTTAATATACGATATTTTAATCAAAATCGTTAGTCATTTTTTTAGAAAATCAAAATTTTCGAAAAAAGTTTTATGTAAAGGGTAGTATGGGGTGGAGGGATTTTTCTCAAAATCTTCGTGTCGGATTCCTGGAAGATACTAAACTTAAATACCCAGTTTGGTATTTTACCCACTTTTCGTTTATGAGTTATCGTGTTCACAGACACACGGACACACGGACACACTGATACATGGACACACGGACACACGGACCTTTTTTATGAAAATACTTTTTTTGGTTACAGGAGACCCTAAAACATATATTTCCGGTGAAATTTCGCTATCAATTTTTTTGGTGGAGTGCAATACATTTTCTATACACTATGTACATAGTACGTATAGAGAAAGTAAAAATGAAATGGAGTTTTATTTATGGGCGCTCTTTAACTGTTATGGCTCTCAGCGTCCCATTCAACACTGGGCGTGAAAGACTGCTTAATTTTGCTCAGAGACCTCTTCATCAGGCTTGAGGTTCTTTTACGTGCCGTAAATCTACGCACGTAAGTAACTCGCGCTTTATTTCCCTTCCGAAGGAAACCATGCTAAGGAGTTTTACCCCAGAAAAAATACATCGTCCTCCGCAGGGTTTGAACCCGCAACCTTGGGTTACCATGGTAACCACTACACCATGGAGGGCGATTTAACGTTTAGAGATAGAAGAATATATAACATATTGAGGGGATAGTTTGTGAATAGAGAAATACATATAAACGAAACAAATCAGCTTTTGAGCATCCGAATGGTAAAAAGTGCAGCAGTTGGACGACCCAAGCTGAGGGTGGTTGTACTTGGTTGTCGATGACCTTGATTACATCCTTTGCCGAAGGTCAAGACATGGCTTTCCTGTAGAATTAAATTAGTTTATTGGGTTTTGCCCTCCGGAAATCGCCATGCAGCTTTTTGTTACCCTTTGTTCGAATGGAACACCTTTTGGAACTTTTTGTTGCGCTCGTGTCTCGGCGAGCAAGAAGCAAACCTGATTTATAACTTTGGGGTTCGTACATCTGCTGTAAAAATGTTCAGCTTCTGAGGAAATGAGTCAACACTGAACCAGCACGCGCTTCTTCAGTAAACCGGCTATATTCGGTGTCCGCCTGATTACAAACAAAGTTCAATATTATTTATTTACTTCTTAGTTTATAAAACTAAATCTATTGATGCTACTTTTACTTTCTCTAGCCCCATATGTACAATGTACATAGGGATAGAGAAGTATTGTATTCCACCCAAAAATTGGATACCGATATTTCACCGGAAATACATGTAGGACCCCCTGTATCCAAAAAAAGGTCCGTGTGTGTGTCCGTGTGTCTGTGAACACGATAACTCAAAAACGAAAAGTACCTAATATACCAAACTTGGTATTTAAGTTTAGTATCTTCCATTGATGCGACACGAAGATTTTGAGGAAAATCAACCACGCCAAACTACCCTTTACATGGAACTTTATCGAAAATTTTGATTTTCTTAAAAATGGCTAACGATTTTGATTAAAATGTCATATATTAAAGATATTTACCTAACAAATAAAATGTATATCTTGAATTTTCTGGGAATAGCTTCTGAAGACCTGTTTATTCTGGATGAATTTTGCTTAATCTGGCATAACTAGTAAACCGTAAGAGATAGACAAAAACTTGCAATACAAAAAATGTAGGTCTTGTTAAAATACACAAGTTATGTCATATACATTTTTCTCATGGAGCTTACGGTTTTCGAGGTATTCATTGTTATTGGTTTCAGTTGTGAAGTACTTATACTTTTCTCAGACGGGAGTGTGCGGTTTTCTTTTGGTCTACTCCTGGCCAAGAAAAGAAGCGATTTGTAATGACAATCGCATAACGATAGCTTTTAGAACCTTTGACTATGGCTTTAGCCTAGTGTATTCCCTTATTTTTTCCTACTTATAACGATCTAAGTAATAAGAACATTGTGCTAATGAGTACCTCGATTAGCAAGATGCGGAAAGAAGAATAATCTTATGTAAGAAGTTTGTAGAACAGCTAGAGAAAGTCATGTGAGTGTAACACATCAGAATTTTTTTTTTTTTTTTACATTTTATCGCAGAAAATGCAGTAATTTCTCATCCAGATTACGTTTACAATGTTTTTTTACTTTCTCTACACGTACTATATACATAGGGAAGATACGGTATTCCAGCCAAAAATTCGATACCGAGATTTCACTGGGAACACATGTTTTGAGGCAACTTAAATTCAAATATTTATATATTTTTTAGAAAAAGGACACTTTTGTGTGTGTGTGGGGGGGAGGGTGCGTGTGTATGTAGGCAGCATAGCTCAGAAAAGTTTAGTATCTCCCAAGGCTGCGACAAGAAGATTTTCAAGAAAATCTCTCACACCAAACTACCCTTTACATGAAAAAAATTATCGAACATTTCTATTTTCTTCTTAGTTTATAAAACTAAAGCTATGCTTATTTATTTATATTTTATCAAAGAAAATTTAGTATTTCTCATCTAGATTACCTTTACATTGTCAAAAAGTGTTCTTTACCTTCTTTACACCTAGTACATACGTAATATAGAGAAAATATTCAGAACACCCAAATACATTTTTAAAAAAGTCAGAGTATGTGTCTCTCTGTCTTTTGTGTATAGACAGCATAGCTCAAAAACGAAAGGTCCTATAAATACCAAATTTCGAATTTAAGTTCAGTATCTCCCAAGGACACGACAGGAAGATTTTCAAGAAAATCTCTTACACCAAACTACCCATTACAAGGAATTATTTTTGGAAAATATTATTATGTTAAGAAATGTTCTAGAAATTTTGATTATAATATCTCATATTAAAGATATTTTCATGAAAAATAAAATTTGTATCTTGAATTTTCAAGAAATAAGTAAAGGGTAGTTGAAGGTTTGGGGACATTCCTGAAAATGTTCCTATAGCATCCTTGGAATATACTAAACTTAAATGCCAAGTTGCTATTTAATGGACTTTTTCGTTTTCGAGCTATGCTGCCCATAGAAACACACGCACACAGACACACTTTTTAAAATCCTTTTTTGGGTTCAGGGATCCCCAAATCATGACTTTCCGGCGAAATTTCAGATTCGAAATTTTGGTAGGAATACAATATTGCCTCTATCTATTATTACGTTTTAAATACGTGCTAGAGTAAGTAAACGTATCTGTGATGTTATAGTCACGTGAATATCTCTAATGTCTATCATGTATAAAGTGGATATACAAGCCAATTTTATCAAAGTTAATGTTTTTATCTACTTAATTTTAATCGAGATAATAGCTTGCAGAAAAAGCTATATCACAATTTAGTATGTAGCGATAGTCAAATGTTTAATAACTGGATACTATACTGGTCTTAAAATACCCATATTCTTTCCATGCAAGCGTAAAAACAACTGAACATTGAAGGACTTTGAAAGAATGACCAGATACTAAAAACCTGATGTGTTCCATTCACATAACTTTCTCTACAAGTCTGCAATAAATGATTGTTGAAAAGCTTATACTTCTATTTACTTCCTGCTAATCGGGAAATAAATAGCAGAAATAGTCTTATTACTTGCTTCCTTGTAAGTAGAAGCGAAATAATTGAGTACCATAGGTTAAAGTGATGGTCAAAAGCTGTTTGCTCTGTGACTGAAGTTCCTTTGTTTGTATGGACACGAGTTCACAAAGTCCTGTATGAGAAAAGTGTTTTTATAGCTGAAACCAAAAACAAGGAATATTTCAAAAACAATCAAATCCACGAAAAAAATGTATATATTATAAATTGTGTGTTTTAGGGCTCTACATTTGTTGTGTGGTAAGTTTTTGTCCATCTCTTACAGTTTAGCAGTTATGCAAAATTCCGTAAAATTGACCCAGAATAAAATAGTCTTCAGAGGCTATTCCCAGAAAATTCAAAATATACATTTTATTTGTCATTTAAATATCTTTAATATACGATATTTTAATTAAAATTGTTAGAGCCATTTTTTAGAAAATCAAAATTTTCGAAAAAAGTTCCATTTAAAGGGTAGTTTAGGGCGGGGGGATTTTTCGCAGAATCTTCGTGTCACATCCTTGGAGGATATTAAACTTAAATACCAAGTTTGGTATTTTACCGACTTTTCGTTTTTGAGTTATCGTGTTCACAGACACACGGACACACACACGCATGGACCTTTTTCTGAAAATACTTTTTTTGGATACAGGGGACCCTAAAACATAATTTCCGGTGAAATCTCGATATCGAATGTTTTGGTGGAGTGCAATACCTTCTCTATACCTATGAACATAGTGCGTATAGAGAAAGTAAAAATTGAAGCCATTATTTACGGACTCCTCGGAAATAAAACGAGGCATATCAAACCTATTTGGAATAAATGTGTGTTTTGTTTTTTGTGTAGTAAGTTTTCGTCTATCGCTTTGCATTTACTATCTATAAAACATTATACAAACTATTTTCCGAATGAAGTGTATCTCATAGGTTCTTTGCAGGAAATTCAAGATATATATTTTTTATATAAAAGTATTTAATATATGATATTTTAATCAATACCGTTAGAGGCGGTTCTGAAAAAATCGAACTTTTCTATAAAAAGCTTTCATAAAGGTAATTTGGGATGGTGATTTTCTTAAAAATATTCATGTCGAATCTCTGTAAGCAGTGAACTTAAATATAAAAACGAAAAATCTGTGACATACCAAACTTGACATTCACGTTTAGTATATCCCAAGGATTCAAAACAAAGATTTTCAGAAAATTCTCCCACCCCAAACTACTCTTTACATGAAAAAGTTTTCGAAAACTTTGATGTCTTCAATACATAACGATTTTGATTAAAATACCGTGCATGAAAAATAAAATGTATATCTTGAATTTCATGAGAATAGCCTCTAAAGTCCTCTTCATTCTGGATGAATGGTAAACCGTAAGAGATGGACAAAAACTTACTACATAAAAATGTAGATCTCGTCAAAACACACAATTTATATTGAATACATTTTATTTTGGGGCTTTCCATTTCCGAGATATTTATTGTTATTAGTTTCAGTTTTAAAATATTTAAACTTTTTTTCATAAGTTTTTCAACTCCTGGCCATGCAACAATCACATGACAACCATATTTTATCGGTTTAGCCTAGTGTGTTGCAATATATCCCTTCTACTTACAAGTAAGCAAGTAATAAGTCAATTTCTGCTAGTGTTTATCTCGAGTAGCATGGAGTAATAAGAATAATCTTTTAACAGTTATTTGCCACAGAGTTGTAGAGAGAGTAACGTAAATGGATCAATCACAGTTTTTATTCAGATAGCCCCCTATGCATATGTTTTTTGAAATACATATTTGGAACAGAATTTTTGGAATACTTTTCCTACTTAGTATATGTGGTAGAGAAAGTAATAAACAGTAGTAACCATGTGGGATTTGTGGTGGATGAAGCGTCGTCAGGAGGGGTTTCCTCCGCCATTCATTTCACCAACTGCTCCATCATCACCTTTCCTATCATCCATTTTGTTTACATTCCATATCATTCATTTCCTCACTCTCATGCCTGGCTACGTTCCAGTTCTCCATTTTGTGGTACGTGCCATTGGCTCACCGACAGGCTTTTGACTCCTAGGTATTCGCATTTAAGTCCTAGGGAGTTGTAGTCCTAAATAAAGGGAGGATAAACCGAATAGAGAACGATTATTATACAGGCTCTAGTATTTCATTCCAAGTTTAACCGTTTAAAATGTTGAAGGGTAATACTTTAGAAGCTCTGCTGGAATTCATGTTTGTGTAGAGGTCCTAAACTTAAACATAAAATAAAATGTACGCAATATACACGCTGGAATACTCGTATAGTCATTAACTAGCTTATATATGTGTTGAGCCTGCGAACCTGTAAGGCAGTGAACCGAATTTCCAAGAAATAAGAAAGAAGCTTCGGTGAATTTTGGGACAGGTTTTCTTATGATAAATGATGCTGCAAAGCAAGTATATTAAAAAGCTGCAAACTATTTTGTTGTGTTTTTACTTGCGATATAAACGTGTTTAAGATAAATCATCACTTTCAGCAACTTCTGTGGTTAGGGCAGAATCTGTGACTCACAGGAAATGTTCGGGCCTTGGGTGGAATTTCTGACCAGCAGGTTGGGCAACATCATGTGACGTGATATGTAGATCTGTAGCCTAAGGGCTAGCGCACTCCAGCAGGACCATTACTAAGGGAGTCTAATGACATCAGGTCTCCGAAACCAATTTAAAATTGCAAATCAGTTGCCATTGAAGCTGTCGTTTGTTTTAATATCTGCTTTTCTGCTGTAACATGGACCTACGAAATTTAAATCTGTTTATGAGTACATATAAATATACGATGTAAAAGTAATATAATATTCTTCATCTGCTTCGTGGACTTAGGACATTAGGTCTATTTGCAATCAAGAAAAGTAATCGTTCTATCTAACCATTGGTCTTCATGTGATTGTGAATCTTTTCGGTTTATAGTTTTTAATTTCTCTAGTGCATATGTACAGGTAATGTGCATAGTAGCTAGAGAAGGTATTATATTCCACTCAACAATTCAATGTCCAGATATCACCAATAAATATATGTTTTGAGGTCCCCTAAATCCCTGTGTGTCGGTGGACAGCATAGCTCAAAAACGAAAATAATATTAAATACAAAACTTGGTATTTATATTTAGTATTTTCCAAGGATATGACACAAAGATTTTCAAGAAAATCTCCCCCACCCCAACCTATCCTTTACATGGATAAAATTCGAAATGTTTATTTTTTAAAAAAAATGGCTCTAACGATTTTGATTAAAATACCGTATATTAAAGATACTGGTGGAGCCGTGGCGGAGTGGTTAGACCGCTCGTCTCCCACCTAGGCGGCCCAGGTTCGAACCCCAGAGCCTGTATGTGGGATTTGTGGTGTAAGGTGCGGCATCTGTGCGGGTTTTCTCCAGATCCTCCGTTCCCCCATGCTCCATCATCACCTTTCACTTGCATTTCATATCATCCATTTTCTCACGCTCATACCTGGCTACGGACCGGCCACTTGTTCCAGGTTCTCCATTCTATGATTTCGTGACTTTAGCTTCTGACCTCTAGACATTCTCTTGTAAGTCCTAGGGGGGTTGTCAGTCCTAAAATTGAGGGGAGGGTAAGTCGACCACGAAAAAAAATATTAAAGATACTTACATAAAAAAGAAAATTACATTTTGAATATTCTAGGGAATAGCCTCTGAAGACCTTTTTATTCTGGAAGAATTTTGCACACTTTTGCATAACTGGTAAATAGTAAGAGATAGCCAAAAACTTACTGGACAAAAAATGTAAAGCTCGTTAAAACAGACAATAAATGTCACTAAACGTTTTCATCGTGAAGATCATTTCTGAGATATCCCTTGTTCTTGGTTTCAATTTTAAGCTTCTGAAACTTTTCTTTGTCTTTTGCTTACTACTGGCCAACAAAGTGAATGTAAATACAAGCGTTTCACACAGCGGCCGGTTTTAAAGAAATTGACTATCGTTTTAGCCTTGTGTATTTCCTATATCCCTTCTACTTACAAAGAATTAAGTAAAAATACTAATTCATCTAATGTTTATCTCGATTAGTATGTTGCAGATAAAAGAATAATCTTTTGTAAGAAAAGTTTGTTTCCGGAACAGCTAGAGAAACTCATGTGAATACAACAAATAAGACTTTTTTGTATACACCAAGTTAATCTATTGGCTATTCTATCACTTTTAACATGTAGTTTTCATGTCTTTGCACACGTTTTTATCATCGTTCTGCAAGATTGAAAACATCGAAAATACTCCGTTCCAGCAGTCCGAAGAAACACGCACCGCTTTTCGAATGTGCTCCAAGTGACGTCATTGCATACTCGGGCATTTTGTTTGAAACTCGTAATGTTGGCGTTCGGCTGTCGCTATATTCGTCAAAAAGCATTACTTCCATTACTTCAGTGTGAAATCTCTGAAGAGTATTTTGGGTGATGGCTGTTTTATGAATTTTGTGGTTCTCTGTCAGCCAACGTGGGACCCAACGGGCCCAAAGTGCTCATTTCTTGCCCTGCACTGTCTCCTGTAGCAGTTTAGTAGTGATTTCATCCACAATGACGTCTATCTTCTCTAATGAGCTCGTCAACTCTTTCCTTGCTGCATTCCGTGGAGGACTCTTGGATACTCGTGTTCCCATCTTTGAAATGTTTCACCCATCTCCTAGCAATAAACGCTAAAGCCTCAGCTGACTTTCAGCGGTAGATTTTTCCTCTTTAACAAGGAATTAAGACGCACGTTTGTTAAAACGATACATTGATATCCGTCGTTTGGGAAACACCACCTGTTGTCACGTGGTAGAGGTTAATGACATCACTGTATGTGATGCAAGTCTACAGACTATGAACCTTTCTTACTTTCTCTATACGTACTATGTACATAGTGCATAGAGAAGGTATTGTATTGCATCCAAAAATTGGATACAGAAATTTCAACGGAAGTACATGTTTTGAGAGTCCCTCAATAAAAAAAAAACATTTTTAGAAAAATGTCCGTGTGTGTCTGTGGCAGCATAGACCGTTGACCGTTGGTATTTAAGTTTGGTATCTTCCGAAGATGTGACACGAAGCTATTCAAGAAAATCCCCCCCCCCACCCTCAACATGGAACTTTTTTCGAAATTTTTCATTTTCTCAAAAATGGCTCTAACGATTTTGATTAAAATATCGTGTTATAAGGATATTTACCTGACAAATAAAATGTATATCTTGAATTTTCTTGAAATAGCCTCTGAAGACTACTTTACTCTGGACGTCTCTTACGGAATTTTGCATAGCTGCTAAACTGTAAGAGATGAACAAAAGCTTACCACACAAAAAATGTAGAGCACAATAAAACAAACAATTTGTTATATAACTTTTTTTCATGGAGTTCATCGTTTTTATGATATTCCTTGTTTTTAGTTTCAGCTTTGAAAAACTTATACTTTTCTCATACAGGAATTTGTCAACTCCTGTCCATTCAAACAAAGGGCAACCAGCGTCTGACTATCACTTTAACCTATGGTACTCCCTTATTTCGCTTCTGCTCACAAGGAAGCAAGTAATAAAACTATTTCTGCTAATTTTTGCTCGATTAGCATGAAGTAAATAGAAGTCTAAGCTTTTTAACAATACTTTTTTGCAGAGTAGAGAAAGTCATGTGAATAGGAACACATCAAAACATTTTTGGTAGTGTTTAACGCCCGCTTTTAATACTTGTGGCACCGCAGGCGATGACACTGGTGATACATGGAATGAAGATGGAGCACTGGTGGAAAGCGATGACGGGGGAAACCGGAGAGCCCAGAAAAAAACCGCCCCTGCGCTGCTTTGTCCATGTGGTCACTTGGGATTGAAACTGGGCCTAGGTGAGAGGCGAGTAGTCTAACCACTCGGCCACGGCGCGGCCGTAGACTACGAACCTGCAGGCTTTTCTGTTACATTCTTGGAATTTGAATTTTAACAGTGGATTGTTCACCACTTTCAGCATGACCTCGTGCATTACATATATGATAAAGAAGTAATGACTCTACCTATCCAATTCCTGTCCTACATATGGCTTGTGTGAAAAAAAGCAATTTAATTAATAATAATAATAATAATAATAATAATAATGTGTTTCTTCTTCTACTACTGCTTCATGTACTTAAGCTATTATGCTTGTTTTCAATCAAGATAACTCATCAACCCATCTGGCTATTGGTTTCTGAATCCTTCGGTTTATAGTTTAGCCCTTAGTTGCCTGCGCTAGTATACTACATATGCCCTTTAAAACTGGAGTTCTAGTAAATATATTTGGGGATAAACCTATAACATTATTAATATAAAATAATAGAGAAAATAGAAATGAAAATAGATGTAAATCCTTCCAATTAAAAGTTTAAATTCTTCTAAACCAGTTTTCATAATGCTGCCAAAACGTACTACCAAAAACATTGTTCAAATTGCCATGAATGTTAGGCGATAGGCGATAGGTAATGGACTGGCCATTACCTATCTGGCCTAGTGTTGCAAGTTCAAATCCCAGTGATTGTGGTAAAGGACGGGGAGAGCCCAAGTAAAATAATCGGTGTGATTCTTGGAAGTTAATGGGGTTACATTTGGATGTAGTTATGTCAGTTTTGTCTTTTGTTGATTTAAAAAAATCACTGCAGTTTGTGACAAAAATTGTATATATTTTTATAATATAAAACAGTCTTGATTACTTGTCGTTTATGGTTGAAATTAATCCTAGAGTACAACCCAATTTGTATAGTTACTCTTAAAACAAGCGGAACTTATAGGTACCGACAGGCAATAAAGGATTAGTAGACTGTATATTAAAGTTTATTCTTTTTGTGTGTTCAAACCAGTGTATCTGTAATTAATTTATTCTATCTATAATGTTGAATTTTTCAGTCTGACTACCTATCCAACTGCTGTCCTACACACGGCTTGTGTGAAAACAACAATTATATCAATACTCATTGGCAATAATAGTTGGCTATACTATGAATCCTGTGACTTCAAGTACTTACAACATTGTAAGTCACCATTAGGGTATGGTTTACCGGGAATCATGCGAATCAGTTGAGACATTTAATGTCGTGCCGGCATGTTAACTCAGTGGTAGAGCAAGCTGCTAGAAACCGCGAGATCTGTGGTTCAAATCCCGTTTATGACATTGCATTTTTCAGTCTGACTCTACCTATCAAACTCCTGTCCTACGGCTTGTGTGAAATAAACAATTAAATCAATACTAACTGACCATAATAGTTGGCTATGCTATGAATCTTGGGACTTCAAGTAATTATGACATTGTAAGTCACCATTGAGATCAAAATAATTTGAGATCACCTTGTGGTTTATCGGGAAACATGCGAGTCAGTTGAGAAACGCAATGCTAAGCCGACATAATGTTATGGTAGCTCAGTGGTAGGGCAACCGGCTAGAAACCGAGAGATCCGTGCATCAAATCCCGTCTAAGGCATTGAATTTTTCAACTTGACTCTACCTATCTTACCTAATTTTTTAAGCTCTTATTTTCTGTATGAGTCCCTCGTATCACGGTACGTAAGAATCTATCTCTGCCACTTCAGTTCTTCTTTTCTCTGATCGGTTCAAAGTCCAATAGCATATGTTAAAACAGGTACAGCCATCACTTCATATTCTTCTGTTTGATTATTGACTATTTTGCTTCTAATATGCTTCTCCCCTTAAAAGGCCACCACTTTTCGTCTTAGTTTTTGATATCTTCAAGTTATACTCTGCAACTGTTTTGTTTAATTTATAGACAGTTATTTTAAATTATTTTAAGTTGCTTAGTATCACTTAGTTGTCAGGATATAAAATGGCATTTAAATTATTTCCATTTCTCTTAATGTTTCTTATTTCAACTTGCCATTCTTTGATATAACAAGTGGCTCAGCGTATCCGTATTTCACGTGTGCAAAAATGCCTTCGCACGTTAAAAGACGTGCAAGTGTCTTTTAACCTTCGCTTTCCCCGTTTTGCTTATCAGCGGGGAAAAGCGGATCGTGCTCATTGTGAGAGGTGAAGCTCACTCTCGCCAGTTTTCCACTGCCCCGTTGAGTTCTGTAACTTACGTACTATGTACATAGTGTATGGAGAAGCTATTGCACTCCACCCAAAAATTCGATACCGAGATTTCACCGGACATATATGTTTTAAGGTCCCCTGTATCCAAAAAACTCATTTTCAAAAAAGTCCGTGGGTGTCTGTGAACACGATAGCTCAAAAACAAAAAGTCGGTAAAATACCGACAAGGGATGCAACAAGAAGATTTTGAGAAAAATCCCCTCACCCCAAACTACCCTTAACATGGAACATTTTTTAAAAAAATTGATTTTCTCCAAAATGGCAATAACGATTTTTATCGAAATTTTGTATTTCGTATATTAAAGATATATGTATATCTTCAATTTTTCTGGGAATAGCCTCTGAAGACTACTTAATTCTGGATTAATTTTACGGAATTTTGCCTAACTGCTAAATCGTAAGAGAGGGACAAAAACTTACCACCCAAAAAATGTAGAGCACCTTAAAACACACAAATTATCTTATATACTTTTTTTCATGGAGTTCATCCTTTTTGAGATACTCCTTGTTTTTTTGTTTCAGCTTTAAAAAACATGCTTTTCTCCTGTCCATACAAACAAAGGAACTTCAGTCACATAGCAACCAACTTTTGAGTATCACTTTAACTAATAGTACTTCCTTGCTTCGCTTTTACTTACAAGGAAGCAAGTAAAAGGACCATCTCTGCTGATTTTTTCTGGATCAGTAAGAAGCAAATAGAAGCATAAGCCTTTTAACAATAATTTGTTGCAGAGATATAGAGAAAGTCATGTGAATGGAACACATCAAATTTGTAAACACGAGGGATATCTGCACATGTCAAAAACGGGACAGTTGGGCCATCTGGTAGAATAAATAGTGCAACAGACTTAGGATATTTTTGCTTAACCCCACAATTAGCTCTTAATTTGTTTTGTAACCGTGCCTACGTTGTCAATAACAACTTCCGTGTTAAAATATAGACTCTGTATTACTTTGTATAGTTTTGTACGTAACACTCTATCGAAGGCTTTCTCTTAGTATACTAATAACATATCTATAAGTAGATAAATTGTATTCTCTTCTATCCTGAATTAATGTTTGTATAATCTATATAATTTTGAAATGTCTGAAAATAATTGTCTCTATCGAAATCCACACTGCTCGTTATACAATAAGCACTCTTTAATTATACAATGTTCGTGTAATGATTTTTGGCATGTATTTTATAAGCAGTGTTTAATATATGTATTCTTCTATAGTTATTTCATTGTTTCTGCTTCCTTTCTTAAAATTCTGACGTGTTCCACTCTCTATCTGTTCTGCAAACGATTCTTAAAAAATCTGATGTACTCCATTCACATGACTTTCTCTATATCTCTGCAACAAATTATTCTATTTACTTCATCCAATTGGGAAACAAATTAGCAGATATAGTCTGATTACTTGCTTTCTTGTAAGTAGAAGCGAAATAAGAGAGTACCATAGGTTAAAGTGATAGTCAAAAGCTGGTTGCTATGTGACTGAAGTTCCTTTGTTTGTATGGACAGGAGTTGACAAATTCCTGCATGAGAAAATTATGTTTTTTAAAGCTGAATCAAGGAATTACTAAAAAACGATCAAATCCAACAAAAAAAATTATATAACATAAATTGTGTGATATAACGTGCTCTACATTCCTTCTGTTTTTAGTTTTCGTCCATCTCTCACGGTTTAGCAGTTATGCAAAATTCCGTAAAATTCATCCAGAATAAAGTAATCTTCAGAGGCTATTCCCAGAAAATTCAAGATATAGATTTTATTTGTCGGGTAAATATCTTTAATATGCAATATTTTAATCAAAACGTTAGAGCCATTTTTGAGAAAATCAAAATTTTCGAAAAAGGGTAGTTGAGGGTGGGGGGATTTACTTGAAAATCTTCGTGTCGCATCCTTGGAAGATACCAATCTGAAATACCAAGTTTGGTATTTAACGGTTTTTTCGTTTTTGAGCTATGCTGTCCACAGGCACACAGACATACATACTCACACACATACACACGGACCATTTTCAAAAAATGCTTTTTCTTGGATTCAGGGGGACCCAAAACATGTATTTCCGGTGAAATCTCGGTAGCGAATTTACCTTCTCTATGCACTATGTACATAGTACGTGTAGAGAAAGTAAAAAAGCCTATTCTTTTATCTATATCATAGTAATCGACATAAACATTAGCAGAAATGGTCTTCTTATACGATACCGAAATTTCACTGGAAATACATATTTTGGGACCCTCTGAATACAATAAAAGCATTTTTAGAAACATTTCCGTGTGTGTGCGTGTGTGTGACTGTAGGCAGCATAGCTCAAAAACTAAAAGTCCGTTAAAATACCAAACTTGATATTTACGTTCAGTATCTTCCAAGGATGCGACACGAAGATATTCAAGTAAATCCCCCCACCCCAAACTTCCGTTTACATGGACCTTTGTTCGAAAATTTAGATTTTCTCAAAAATGGCTCTAACGATTTTGATTGAAAATCTCCTATATTTAAAATATTTACATGCCAAATAAAATGTATATCTTGAATTTCCAAGAATATCTTCTAAAGATATCTTTACTATGGATGATTTTTATTTAATTTTGCATAGCTGGTAAAGCGTAACAGATAGACAAAAACTTACTTCACAAAAATGTACATGACGGTAAAACACAATTTATGTCATATACATTTTTTTTGTAGAGTTGATCATTTTTGAGATTTTCCTTGTTATTGGTTTCAGCTTTAAAAAACATACTTCTCTCTTAAAGGAATTTGTCATCACATGTCCATACAAACAAAGGAACTTCAGTCACATAGCAACCAGCTATTGACTATCACTGTAACCTATGGTAATCCCTTAGGCATTTAGCTTTTACTTAAAAGGAAGCAAGTAATAAGACTATTTCTACTATTTTTTTTTTCTGGATTAGTATGAAGTAAATATAAGCATAAACTTTTTAACAATAATTTGTTGCAGACATGTAGAGAAAGTCATGTGAATGGAACACATCAGATGTTTTGGTTTCAGGCGGTACTAAAACATGTATTTCCGGTGAAATCCCTTCTTTATACACTATTTACATAGTACCCATAGAGTAATAAGACAAATCTATGACCTATACAATGTCGTGCTTAAAGGAATGCATATCACGCCAGTGCTCAACTGTAATCTTGCCCGGCGTCAGTAGACCTTATTCCCTACTCTTTCATTATTCTCACATAATAACTGCACCTATTATACTTTCACATATACCTATCGACCTTGGCTTACGAAAGGGCAATTCGTGAATAACTTCTGCCATTTGTGAACTCTAATACCTATGCTTTTCTAACGGGCAGATAAACCATGCCTCATTAAGAAAGAAAATTATGATCTGGCCAATTTTATCTACATAAACTTGCTTAAATGCATGCCTTACAAAGCACTATTGAGGGCATGACATTAAAATGATTTAAGATCAGCTTTGAGATTTCGGTGAAACAATTCTTCTAAATACTCTTTGTTTTTATATATGTTTACTCTCTCTAATGTTGTATTTCACCCAAATATTTGATACAATATTTCGCTGGAAATATATGTTTTCAGGTTTCCTGAAAGAAAAAAAGAGTTGTAAACCCCTGGGCCTGCATAGAAACGGGTTTCAACCACATTTCAACCTGCTTTTAAAATATTTGACTATTGTTTTAGCCTAATGCATTCCCTTATCTCCCTTCTACTTAAAAGAAAGCAAGTAATTAAGACAATTTCTGCTAATGTTTATCTCGATAATGAAAAAGTATATAGAAGAATATGCTTTTTAACTATAATTTGTTATAGCGATGTAGAGAAAACCATGTGAATGGAACAATAAAATTTTTAATGTCAATACATATGCACATCTGTAGTTCTACTAGTAAATATTAAAGGGTAATCGAAGGGAGGTAAAAGACAAATGAAATTGCTTGTACTAAGGGCTGTTTATATCTGAATGAAAAGGTGCTGTTCTTGAACTTATACTACATAGATCGCAGCACCAGTCACGCCAGAAGGCAGGTTATTATTGCAGCTATTTGTGAATCTCGTCCAAGGTTTTCCTCCTGGGTATGGGGTGCAGATTGTAGTGATACCAGATAATGCATGTTTTTACAGCATCTTATTGGTTGTTTCTAAGTACAGGTTACGGTATTTAGAACGTGATCACGTGACATTGCATGACTATTATTACTGCTTATCTAATACATAATTATATTTCTTTCAATTTGTGTATCATACTGACATAAATAGTGATAATATTGTTTAAAGTTATCTCCAAAAATACACAACTCATTTTTATAATTCTTTACCATTAGAAAGCACTGTTCTTCCGGGCAGACATACGCTAACATTACGTCTTAACGCGCACGCCTAGTTTTATCTTCTCTACCACGTATGTACATAGTAGATAGACAAGCTATTACATTCCACTGAAAACAAATCTGATGTAATCCATTCACATGACTTTCTCTATATCGCTGCAAAAAATTTTTGTTAAAAAGTTTATGCTTTTATTTACTTCATACTAAGTTACTAAAAAAAATAGCAGAAATAGCATTATTACTTGCTTCCCTGTAAGTAGAAGCGAAATAAGGGAGTAACATAGGTTAAAGTGTTAGCAAAAGATGGTTGCTGTGTGATTGAAGTTCCTTTGTTTGTATGGACAGGAGTTGAAACATTTCTGTATGAGAAAAGTATATGTTTTTTAAGGCTGAAACAAAAAGCTAGGAATATCTAAAAAACGACCAACTCCACGAAAAAAATGCATATAACGTAAATTGTGTGTTTTAATATGCTCTATATTTTTTGTGTGGTAAGTTTTTGTCTATCTGTTACGGTTTATCAGTTACACTAAATTCCGTAAAATTCATCCAGAATAAAGTAGTCTTCAGAGGCTATTCCCAGAAAATTCAAGATATGCGTATTATTTGCCAAGTATATATCTTTAATATATGATATTTTTATCAAAATCGTTAGAGCTATTTTTTAGAAAATCAAAATTTTCGAAAATTTTTCCATGTGAAGGGTAGTTGGGGGTGGGGGGATTTTCCTGAAAATCTTCGTGTCGCATCCTTGGAAGATACTGAACTTAAATGCCAAGTTTGGTATTTAACGCACTTTTCGTTTTTGAGCTATGCTGCTCACAGACACACAGACAAACACAAGGACATTTTTCTGAAAATGCTTTTTTTGGATTCAGGTGGTCTCAAAACATGTATTTCCGGTGAAATCTGGATATCGAATTTTTGGGTGCAATGCAATACCTTCTCTATACACTATGTACGTGGAACTTGGTATTTAAGTTTAATACCTTCCAAGGATGCGACACGAAGATTTTCAGAAAAATCTCCCTACCAAAGATACCCTTTATATGGGAACATTTTCGAAAATGTTAATTTTCTCAAAAATCATTGTAACAATTTTGTTAAAACGTACATTAAAGATATTTACACGACGAATAAGATGTATATTTTGAATTTTCTGAGAACAGCCTCTGAAGACCTCTTCATCCTGGATGACTTTTGCACAACTGCTAAACCGCTAGAGATACACAATATCTCACTGCACAAAAAATGTACATATACAGTATTTTTGTTTTTGTAGAGCTAAGTATTTCAATAATATTCCCTGTTATAGGTTTCAATTTTAAAATATTTGAAACGTTTCCCTAACTGGAGGTCCTAATCGGTTGTCGAATACTCCTTGAATATAGGAACAGGAATGCATTTCAATGCAAACACATAGCGACGAATTTTAAAAGACTTGAATGTCGGTTTAACATAGTGTATTCCCTAATTTCCCTTCTACTTGAAGGGAATAAATTGATAAGATCATCTGGCAATGTTTATCTTGATAAGCATGGTGAAGTTAAAAGAATAATATTTGTAAGAATATTTTGCTTGTTTTTTTGTTTTTATTTATCATCTAAATGTCTTTAATAGGCCATATTTTAATCAAAATCGTCCTAGGCATTTTCAGAACCCACGATTCGTTTCTGAGTCATCGTACTCACAGACACAAGACTCACGGGCCCACCCTTTTTACTTTCTCCACACGTACTATGTACATAGGGTATAGAGAAGGTATTGCACTTCACCCAAAAATTCGATACCAAGATTTCACCGGAAATATATGTTTTGGGTCCCCCTGAATCCATAAAAAGCATTTTTGGAAAAAGGTCCGTATGTGCATATGTGTGTGTGTGTGTGTGTGTGTGTGTGTGTGTGTGTGTGTCTGTCTGTGGACAGCATAGCTCAAAAACGAAAAGACCGTTGAATACCAAACTTGGTATTTAAGTTCAGTATCTTCCAAGAATGCGATACGAAGGTTTTCAAGGAAGTCCCCTCACCCCTAACTACCCTTTACATGGAACTTTTCTCGAACATTTTGATTTTCTCAAAAATGACAAACGATTTTGATAAAAATATGGAATATTAAAGATATTTATCTGACAAATAAAATGTCTATCTGGATTTTTCTGGGCATAGCCTCTGAAGAATATTATTCTGGATGAATTTTACGGAATTTCGCATATCTGCTAAACCGTAAGAGATGCACAAAAACTTACCATACAGAAAATGTAAAGACCTTTAACACATGATATATGTTATATACCTTTTTTCGTGGAGTTGATCGTTTTTTAGACATTCCTTGTGTTTCAGCTTTAAAAACTTATACATTACTCATACAGGAATTTGTCATCTCCTGTCCATACTAACAAAGGAATTTTAGTCACATAGCAGCCAGCTTTTCACTATCACTTTAACCTATGGTGCACCCTTATTTCGCTTCTACTTACAAGGAAGCAAGTAATAAGACTATTTCTGTTAATTTTTACTTTCTCCATACGCACTATATACACGATAACTCAAAAACGAAAAGTCGGTAAAATACCAAACTTGGTATTTAAGTTTAGTATCTTCCAGGGATGCGACACGAAGCTTTTGAGAAAAATCCCCTCACCCCCAACTACCCTTTACATGGAACTTTTTTCGAAAATTTTGATGTTCTCAAAAATGGCTCTAACGATTTTGATTACAATTTCGTATATTAAAGATATTTACCTGACAAATAAAATGTATATGTTGAATTTTCTGGGAATAGACTCTGAAGAGTAGTTTATTCTGAATGAATTTTACTAAATTTTGAATAACTGATAAACTGTAAGAGATGGACAAAAACTTACTACACAAAAAATGTAGAGCACATTAAAACACACAATTTATGATATATACATTTTTTTCGTGGAGTTCGTCGTTTTTGTGACATTCCTTATTTTCGGTTTCTGCTATGAAAAACGTATACTTTTTTCATACAGGAACCTGTCAACTCCTATCCATATAGACAAAGGAACTTCATTGACATAGCAACTAGCTTTTGACTATCACTTTAACCTGCAGTTGTCCCTTATTTCGCTTCTACATACAAGGAAGCGAGTAATTAGACTATTTCTGCTATTTTTTCTGATTAGCAGAAAGTAAATAAAAGTATAAGCTTTTTAAGAATAATTTGTTGCAGGGATATGGAGAAAGTCATGTGAATGGTACACATCAGATTTTTCTCAATTAACATGAAGTAAACAGAAGCATAAGCTGTTTAACAATAGTTTGATGCAGAGATGTAGAGAAAGTTATGTGAATGGAACACCTCAGATGTTTTATAGAATAACCACTTCTCAGAAATTCCTTGTATTTATTTATTAATTGTTTTGTTTATTCCAGTCGATGCAAAGAGAACCACATTTAAAATCAGTTACATAACGACTCGCTCTTAAAAAATGTAACTCTTGCTTTAGCGCAGTGTATTCCTTTATTCCCATTCTACCTACAAGGAGACTGTAATAAAATCATTTCTGAAAACATTCATCTAAATTAAAATGAAATAAACACAAGAACAAGCTTTTTAAAATGGGTAGAGGAAGACGTGAATGAAACATGTCCGTTTTTTTACTTTCTCTAGCCCCATTTGTACAATCTATATGGATAGAGAAGTATTGTATTCCACCCAAAAATTCGATACAGAGATTTCACCGGAAATACATGTTTTAGGACCTCCTGTATCCAAAAAAAAGCATTTTGAGAAAAAGGTCCGTGTGTGTGTGTGTTTGTGTGTGTGTCCGTGAGTCTGTGAACACGATAACTCAAAACGAAAAGTAGCTAAAATACCAAACTTGGAATTTAAGTTTAGTATCTGCCAGGGATGCGACACGAAGATTTTGAGAAAAATCCCTCCACCCCAAACTACCCTTTACATGGAACTTTTTTCGATAATTTTGATTTTCTTAAAATGGCTCTAGTGGTTTTGATTAAAATATCATATATTAAAGATATTTACCTAACAAATAAAATGTATATCTTGAATTTTCTGGGAATAGCTTCTAAAGACCTATTTATTCTGCATGAATTTTGCTTAATTTGGCATAACTAGTAAACCGTAAGAGATAGACAAAAACTTACTGTACAAAAAATGTAGTTTTTTTTTTTAAATGCAGAAGCTATATCATATACATTTTTCTCGTGGAGCTTACCGTTTTCGAGGTACTCATTGTTATTAGTTTCAGTTGTGAAGTACTTATACTTTTCTCAGACGGGATTGTCCATTTTTCTTTTGTTCTACTCCTGGCCAAAAAAGAAGCGATTTGTAATGATAATCGCATAACGACAGCTTTTAAAAGATTTGACTATTGGTTTAGCCTAGTGTATTCCCTTATTTTCTTCCTACTTATACGGAACTCGATTAGCAAGGTGCAGAAAGAAGATTTATCTTATGTAAGAAGTTTTTAGAGCAGCTAGAGAAAGTCATGTGAGTGTAACACATCAGATTCTTTCCTTTCTTTCTTTGTGGAGTGAGAAAGAGATTCTGTAAACTTTCCTGTTTGGATTATCCTTGATACTGGAGGTCATAGACCTTGCTAAAAAGATAAAGAAACATCTTTCCCCTGTGACAAAGATGACTCTATTTATCGTCACCAATAAAGCAGGCATTACTAGCTCTTTTATTTTATTCGCTTACACTATTACTTATAGAAGCTGGCAGTTAATATGCTCGAATGATTCGGATGTTATTGAAGGAGTGGACTGTAATTGGTCCAGATGTTGGTAGTGGGGGTAGACGCGGGGTTCGGCGACAGCTTCCAAGGTTATCGGGGCTTCTGCCAAGCAGGGTCAACTGACCTTAGCTTCTCCATGCATCAGTGGAACTTAGCTTACTCGACTGGAATAAAAAGTCGACTTCAGATCTTCTCTGATTGCCCAACACTTTAACACGTAATGTTCAGATTATGGTCCACCCTGCCCCTGAACGGTAGGGCTATAGTTGTGATCATGATCAATTGTTATGCAAATATGAATCCCAGTAGACTAATCCTAACAAATATTTCCTTCTTCTTGTTTATAGAGATGGACTTTAATTATAATTTTACAAATGTCCTGTAGGTATTAGAAGCAATAAGTTAAACAATAATCCAATATTTTTAGAAGCGGGGTGATATGTGGAGGATTTGTTTGTATTCTCTTTACATGAGCACGAAAAATAAAGTAAGAAAAATTTACGTGAAAAAAGCATAAGTATTTAAAACTTCTAACGATTAACAAAGAATATATCATAAACTGTTAACTCACAAAAATATTATGACATAAATTGCGAGCTTTAATGAGATTTTTACTTTCTCTAGTCTCGGATGTACAATGTAATGGTGGGTACAAAATGTTTTTCTTTTTGTAGTGTTTAACGCTGATAGATGGAATGAAGATGGAGCATCAGTATAATGCTATGGCGGGGGAAACCGGAGAACCCGGAGAAAACCCGCCCCTGCGGCAATTTGTACACCACAAGTCTCACATGCGGTCGGTTGGGATCAAACCCTGACCTTCTAGCTGAGAGCCAAGTGCTCTAACCATTCGGTCACGGCGGTATTGTATTCCAACCAAATAATAATGGTAAAGAAGCAAATAACGTATAAAACAACAATAAATAAAGGTATTCACTGGTCTAAAACTATAGTCAGATCTTTTAAGAACTGTCGCTTTGTGATGGTGATATTAAAATTCAGCTCTCTTTGTATTGCTAAGAGTAAAACAAACAACACACAAACAAAAACGAAAACGACTTCACATTTGAGAAAATTATACATTTTGTAAAATGTAAACAAGCAACAAGGAGTATCTGAAAATACATAACTCATTGCTTTTACTTTCTCTACGCGTACTATGTACATAGTATATAGAGAAGGTATTGCACTCCACCCAAAAATTCGATACCGAGATTTCACCAGAAATACATGTTTTGAGACCCTCGAATCCAAAAAAATAATTTTTAGAAAAATGTCCGTGAGCGTGTATCTGTCTGTCTATGTCTGTGTGTGTGTCTATGGGCAGCATGGCTCAAAAACGATAAGTCCGTTAAAAACCAAACTTGGTATTTAGGTTTGGTATCTTCCAAGCATGCGACAAGAATAAAAAATTCAAATACACATTTTATTTGTGATACAAATATCTACGGTATTTAATAAAAATAGTCATTTTTGAGAAGATGAAATTGTTCAAAATTGCTTTCTTGTAAAGGATAGTTAGAGGTGGTGGAATTTTCTTGAAAATCCTCGTATTGCAGCTTTGGAATATGCTGAACGTAAATATAAAGTTTGGTATTTAACCACCTTTTCGATTTTGAATTATCATGTTCGCAGGCACACACACATATACACATTCACACATATGCATTTTTTGAATACTTGAACCTTAAAACATGTATTTCCAATAAAATCTCTGCATTTTTTGGTGACGTACAATAGCTTCAGTATGTACTATGTACTAGATAAAATAAAAATTATTTTTGGGGAGGATTCAGGGTATTCTAAAACTTGTATTTTCAGCGAAATCTCGGTATGGAATTTTTGGGTGAAATGCTATATTTGCTGTGCCTATGTACTATGTATAGAAGATAATAGCCAGGTAAAGTTATGCTTATTATAGTGAGGTCAAGAAACTCGGAAACGCAAGGCTGACGTTTATAAGAGCTGATTTAATTTTAGCAAACGTACGATGCACGCAAAAGTCAAAACAGAACAGCTGTTTGATACGATAAATATAAAATATGAGGGAAAACCTTTAACAAACCGACATTCTTTTGTGCGTATTCATATTGGGGATTGGCAGGGATAAATACCCAGCTTGTAAAAATGAAGGTACCTTCAGGCAATCTACATGGTTTATCTTTAGCATGCCATTTTCTTTGTGGTTTAGGACTTTCCCAGTTCCTTACTACCAGTTTTGAATTAATAAACAGCTCTATACGAGCAGGCGCCTAAGATTGTTTGCTATTACAATACAATTTGTTAAGATATTTATTATTTTCTCAACATAGTACATGGTATGTAGATAACGATGGTATTGCGCTCCCCTTAAAAAATCGATACCGAGATTTCACCAGAAATGCAAGTTTTAGGGTCCCCTGTACAGAAAAAAAAATTAGAAGAAGGTCTGCACGCGCGCGTGTGTCCGTGTATCCATGTGTCTGTGAACACGATAATTCAAAAACGAACAATCGGTAAAATATAAAATTTCATATTTAAGTTTAGTATCTTCCAATGATGCGTCACAAGATTTTGAGGGGGAAAAACTCCACACCCAACTATCCTTTACATGATAATTTTCGAAAATGTTGATTCTCTAAAAAATGGCTGTAACGATGTTGATTAAAATACCGTACCTATATTAAAGATACTGTCATGACAAATAAAATGTATCTCTTGGATTTTCTGGGAATAACCTCTGAAGACCTCTTTATTATGCATGAATTTTGCATAACTGATAAACCGTAAGACATAGACAAAGACTTACTAGGCAAAAAACTTTCTTTTGCGGCTTCTGGAAATGTCCATTCGCATGGCCAACAGATATAAAAAGGGCAACGTGGAACCAATGTGTGTGTGTTTTTTTTTATTAAGTTTATATATTAGTTAAAATTCTTTTATTTTGGGAGGATAGGTCTTTGCTTAATTTTACTTAATTCACCTCTCACCAAACAAAACCAATACTGCGTTCAGTTTTCACTGAGAATGCATCGTATGTAACTTTTGTGTTTGACGGGCATTTCGTAGCGAGCTATATAGTCGTCGAAAAGAAACTGTACGGCAGAAGTGTTTTGAAAGACAATTATTTGCTTTTAGATTATGATTATAATCAGTTTATGGATAACGAGTTGTTGAAGAGAGAGTTTTGTTACAATATTTGCATAATTAAAAGTCCCAAGCGCCTCAAATGTTGAGAAAATCAGATAGTATTTTCTGAATTAAGTTTTTGAACTATAGGAAAAAAACTTTAAATGGGGTATCTTTGATAGCTGAAGTAGTATAATTTTTTTTAAAAATTAGAAATTCTAATCTCTAAAATTAATAATTTTTTTCATAAAAATATATTATTTGAAAAATTACTATCCATGTTAGGATAATACGTCCTTTGTAATACTACACTAGATATTTCTGCACATACTGGACAATTTTAATTGTATTTAAACAAAAACTGAGACTGTGGTAAACAGTTTGAATGTGTAAAAATCTGGTTTTGAGGAAAACTTTGTTTAATGAAATATTATGTTGGAAACAGGTATATTGTACAATCTTTAAATGGCTATAGATACGAAGCTAGGACAGAAGAGCTAAATATTGCTTTTCTATAAATGGGCAAAGGTTCCAAAAACTATTTGCTATAATAAAGCTATTTTGGCCTATGTGGTCCCTTAAATGATAAACCATAAGCACTAGAAACAATTCTAACAGCACAAGAAATGCTTGAGGGGCGTTTGTTTTGAACCTCCGATAGGTTATAAATAAAAGGAAAGTTCATAGAAAACAATTATTTTATTACTAAAAGTTTTGTACACTTATGCTTACTTTTCAACATAGTCGCCGAAAAGATTTAACGTACCTGTGCACAAACTTTGCAATACCCGCTTCAAAAAATGTTACCGCCAATGATTTCAAATGAGCATTGACGTTGTTTTGAAGATCTTCGTACTTTACGTTTGTGGAGAGCCATTCAAAACAAACGAAGAGGAATGCTGACTTCAGGAATTGTGTTGATCCATGACAACGCTCGTCCACACAGTGCTGGCACAACCCATCGGCTCATTGAACAATTTTAATGCGACATTTTCGATCATCCGCCGTTCAGCTCTGTCCTGGCAACCAGCGACTTGCACCTTTTCCCTAAACTGAAGACGTGGCTAGGAGGGCAGCACTATCAAACCAATGGAGATCTTCAAAACAACGTTAATGCTCATTTGAAATCATTGGTGTCAACATTTTTTTTTTTTAAGCGGGTATTGCAAAGCTTAGATTAGCGTTTTTTCTAATTCGAAGCCTCCGATATGATTTAGATGTTAAAGGGGGCTATATAAACGAAACAATAAAAAAATCAATCAAAATCGCATAGCGATAGCTTTTAAATTGACTATCGCTTAGGCTTATTTCCCTTCTATTAGCAAGCAAGTAATAAGACCGTTTCTGTTAATGCTTTCTATGTCACTTCGAAGTAGAGAAAAGAATAAGCTTGTGTAAAAATAATTTGTTGTAGAATAGGTAATTAAACTTGTGTGAATGGAACACATCAAATTTGTTTATGTAGAGGTTATTTTCAGTTAAATCTGTACGGGATATGATAAAAAAATATGTGTACATTCACATGACTTTCTCTACATCTCTGCAATAAATTACTCTTAAAAAGCTTATACATCTATTTACTTCATGTTAATCAGACTAAAATACATAAATATTTTTGTTGCTATGTTTGCTTTGTTCCTTGCTGGTTGCTCTATCACTGAAGTTTCTTATTATGGAAGCAGTTGACAAATTTCTATATGAGAAAAGTATGTCTTCATAGCAGAAACAAAAATCAAGGAATGACTCAAAAACGATGACTCCACGAAAAAAATGTATATAACATAAATTGTGTGCTTTAACGTGCTCTACATTTTTTGTTCATTAAGTTTTTGTCCATCTCTTAAGGCTTAGCAGTTATTCAAAATTCCGTAAAATTCATCCAGAATAAGGTAGTCTTCAGAGGATATTCCCAGAAAATTCAAAATATACATTTTATTTGTCAGGTAAATATATTTAATTTACGAGATTTAATCAAAATCGTTAGAGCCATTTTTAGACAGTCAAAATTTTCGAAAAAATTTCCATGTAAAGGGTAGTTTGGGGTGGGGGGATTTTTTTTTTCAAAATCTTCGTGTCGCATCCCTGGAAGATACTAAACTTAAATACCAAGTTTGGGATTTTACCGACTTTTCGTTTTTGAGTTATCGTGTTCACAGACACATGGACACACGGACACACACACACGGACCTTTTTGTGAAAATGCTTTTTTCTTTTTTTGGATACAGGGGACCCTAAAACATATATTTCCGTTGAAATCTAGAATTTTTGGGTGGAGTGCAATACATAGTGCGTATAGAGAAAGTAAAAATAACAGGAAGTTTTGTTTTGTTTTTGTTAAACAATTTTAGGTACAATACCCTTGTGCCAACACATTTATCCAATCTTGGAAGGAACTCTGGATCCCACTTTTCCTTCTGTTTTTAGCTCACCAATAATGGATAAACGATGTCCTTTCATATTCTCTTCAACTTTGGGAATAGAAGGAAGTCGCAGGACGCCATGTCCGGCGTATAAGATGACGGAGCCAACATAACGTTTCTGGTTTTTGCCAAAAAATCACTAGTGTACAGGTGTGAACAGGAGCACTATTCGCGAGTGATTTTGCGAAAATTCAGGTCATTTTCTTCGGATTACTTCATGTAAACGGCGTATAGCTTCTAGGCAGTATTCTTTATTGACTGTATAATCTTATGACAGAACCACTTTCTCTATACGCACTATGTACAACTATGTACGCTATGTCCACCAAAAAATTCCATACCGAGATTTTACCGAAAATACATGTTTTAGAACCCCCTGTATCCAAAAAAAGGTCCAAATACCAAACTTGGTATTTAAGTTTAGTATCTTCCAGGGATGCGACACGAAGATTTTGAGAAAAATCCTCCTACCCCAAACTACCCTTTACATGGAACTTATTTTCGAAAACTTTATTATTATCTTAAAAATGGCTCTAACGATTTTGATTAAAATATCATATTAATTATATTTACCTAAGAAATAAAATATATATCTTAAATTTACTGGGAATAGATTCTGAAGACCTGTTTATTCTGAATGAATTTTGCTTATTTTGGCATAACTAGTAAACCGTAAGAGATACACAAAGACTTACCAGACAAAAACTTTATGTCTTGTTAAAATACACAAGTTATGTCATATACATTTTTCTCGTGGAGCTTACCGTTTTCGAGGTATTCATTGTTATTAGTTTCAGTTGTGAAGTACTTATACTTTTCTCAGACGGGAGTGTCCGTTTTTCTTTTGTTCCACTCCTGGCCAAGAAAGGAAGTGATTTGTAATGACAATCGCATAACGACAGCTTTTAAAACATTTGACTATTGGTTTAGCCTAGTGTATTCCCTTATTTTCTTCCTACTTATACGGAACTGAATAATAAGAACATTGTGCTAATGAGTACCACGATTAGCAAGGTGCAGAAAGAAGAAGAATCTTATGTATGAAGTTTGTAGAACAGCTAGTGAAAGTCATGTGAGTGTAACACATAAGATTTTTACTTTCTCCATACGCACTACGTACATAGTGTATAGAGAAAGTATTGCACTCCACCAAAAATTCGATACCGAGATTTCACCGGAAATATATGTTTTAGGGTCCCCAATATCCAAAAAAAGCATTTTCACAAAAACGTCCGTGTGTGTGTGTGTGTGTGTGTCCGTGTGTCCGTGTGTCCGTGTGTCTGTGAACACGATAACTCAAAAACGAAAAGTCGGTAAAATACCAAACTTGGTATTTAAGTTTAGTATCTTCCAGGGATGCGACACGAAGATTTTGAGAAAAATCCCCTCACCCCTAACTACCCTTTACATGGAACTTTTTTCGAAAATTTTGATTTTCTCAAAAATTGCTCTAACGATTTTGATTAAAATTTCGGATATTAAAGATATTTACGTGACAAATGAAATGTATATCTTGAATTTTCTGGGAATAGCCTCTGAAGAGTAGTTTATTCTGAATGAATTTTACTAAATTTTGAATAACTGCTAAACCGTAAGAGATGGACAAAAACTTACTACACAAAAAATGTAGAGCACATTAAACACACAATTTATGTTATATACATTTTTTTCGTGGAGTTTGTCGTTTTTGAGACATTCCTTATTTTTGGTTTCTGCTATGAAAATGTATACATAGCAACCAGCTTCTGACTATCACTTTAACCTACGGTTGTCCTTTATTTCGCTTCTACTTACAATGAAGCGAGTAATTAGACTATTTCTGCTAAATTTTTTTCTGATTAGCGTAAAGTAAATAGAAGTATAAGCTTTTTAAGAATTATTTGTTGCAGGGATATGGAGAAAGTCATGTGAATGGTACACATCATATTTTTGTTTCTCTATACGCACTATGAACATAGTGTATAGAGAAGGTATTGCACTTCACCCTGAAATTCGATACCGAGATTTCACCGGAAATATGTGTTTTGTGGTCCCCTATATCCAAATAAACCATTTTCAGAAAAAGGTCCGTGTGTGTGTGTGTCCTAGTGTCCGTGTGTCTGTGATCACGATAACTCAAAAACGAAAAGTGAGTAAAATACCAAACTTGGTATTTAAGTTTAGTATCTTCCATTGATGCGACACGAAAATTTTGAGAAAAATCCCGCCGCCCCAAACTATCCTTTACATGGAAAACATTTCGAAAATTTTGATTTTCTCATAAATGGCTCTAACGATTTTGATTGAAATATCGTATATTAAAGATATTTACCAGACAAATAAAATGTATATCTTCAATTTTCTAGGAATAGCCTCTGAAGCTTACTTTATTCTGGATGAAATTTACGGAATTTTGCATAACTACTAAATCGTAAGAGATAGATAAGAACTCACTACACAAAAAATATAGAGCAGGCTAAGATACACAATTTATGTTATATAATTTTTTTCGTGTAGTTAATAGTTTTTTAGATGTTCCCTTTTTTTTTTTTTTTTTTTTTTTTTTTTTTTTTTTTTTTTTTGCAGCTTTAATAAAAATACTTTTCTCATAAAGGAATTTGTCAACTCCTGTCCACACAAACAAAGGAACTTCAGTCACATAGCAACCAGATTTTGACAGTTTAACCTATGGTACTCTCTTATTTGGCTTCTACTTTCAAGGAAATAAGTAATAAGACTATTTCTGTTAATTTGTTTTCTATAAGCACGAAGTAAATTTAAGAAGAAGCTTTCTAACAATAATTTGTTGTAGATATGTAGAAAACGTCATGTGAATGGAACACATCAGATTTTTTTGCATCTTTCACATTGTCGTCAGTAATTGATGTGTAAGGACGTCAGGGGATCGTCGTCTTCAGAATCTTCTTGACCCTTTTTGAAACGTCGATACCACTGGAAACCCCTTGTCCTACTCATATTAGATTTGCTAAAAGCCACAGCAAACATTTCAAACCTTTACTCCATTTTTCAAGCAAAATTAATACAAATTCGCTGAGCCTTCGAAAACACCTATAACCCTTTTAACTATCAATAATAAACTAAGTATTTAAAACAGCTGAAAATGCAACCATACATCAGGAACATGAGTACCTATAAGATAAAAAAAAAAAAAAAATTGAAAAACAATTGTATAGAGCACGCGAAATTAAAAAGAATCCCGTTATTAATTTCTCTACACGTACTATGTACATAGTGTATAGAGAAGGTATTGTATTCCACCCAGAAATTCGATACCGAGATTTCACCGGAAATAAACGTTTTTAGGATCCTGTGTATCTAAATAGAGCATTCTTAGAAAAAGGTTCGTGTGTCCGTGTGTCTGTGAACACGATAACTCAAAAACGAAAAGTCCATAAAATACCAAACTTCCGAGGATACAACACAAAGACTTTGAAGAAAATTCTCCCACACCAAACTACCCTTAACATGGCAAAATTTTCGAAAACTTTGATTTTCTAAAAAATGGATCAAAGGATTTTGTTTAAAATAAAATATATTAAAGACGACGGCAAATAAAACGTGTATCTTGAATTTTCTGGAATAGCTTCTTAAGACCACTTTATTCATGATGAATTTTGCTGGATTTTGCATAGCTAGTAAATTTTAAAATATAGACCAAAACTTACTACACAAATAATGTAGATTTTGATTAAAATACCGTATATTAAAGGCATTTACACGGCAAGTAAAACGTATATCTTAAACCTTCTGGGAATAGCTTTATTCGGGATGAATTTTGCTAGATTTTATATAACTGTTAATCCGTAAGAGATAGACAAAAACTTACTACACAAAAAATATACATCTCGTTAAAACACACAATTTATGTCATATACATTATTTTCGTGGTGTTGATAGTTTTTCAGATATTCCTTGTTTTTGGTTTCAACTTTGAAAACACTTTTCTCATACGGGAATTGGTCAACTCCTGTCCACACAAACAAGGGAGCTTCAAACACATAGCAACTAGCTTTTGACTATGACTTTAACCTATGGTACTCCCTTATTACAAGACTATTTCTGTTAATTTTTCTCGGTTAGAATGAAGTAAATGATAGAATTAAGTTTTTTTAGCAATAATAATGTAGAGAAAGTCATATGAATGGAACATATCAGATATTTTGATCACAACTCGTGTATTATGCTAAGAGAGTGGAAAAAAATACTTTGCTACCTACTTAGTTGAAGTTAGTTGAAGTGAAGAGAAAATAAAACAAATCTGATGTGTTCCATTCACATGATTTTCTCTACATCTCTGCAAAAATTATTCTATTTACATCATCTAATCGAGAAAACAATTAGCAGAAATAGTCTTATTACTTGCTTCCTTGTTAGTAGGAGCGAAATAAGGGGGTACCTTAGGTTAAAGTGATAGTCAAAAGCTGGTTGCTATGTGACTGAAGTTCCTTTGTTTGTATGGACACGAGTTCACAAAGCCCTGTATGCGAAAAGTATGTTTTTTATAGCTGAAACCAAAAACAAGGAATATCTAAAAAACAATCAACTCCACGAAAAAACTGTATTAAACATAAATTGTGTGTTTTAAAGTGCTCTACATTTGTTGTGTGGTAAATGTTTGTCCATCTCTTACGGTTTAGCAGTTATGCAAAATTCCGTAAAATTGACCCAGAATAAAGTAGTCTTCAGAGGCTATTCCCAGAAAATTCAAAATATACATTTTAATTGTCGGGTAAATGTCTTTAATATACGATATTTTCATCAAAATCGTTAGAGCCATTATTTAGAAAATCAAAATTTTCGAAAAAAAGTTCCATGTAAAGGGTAGTTTGGGGTGGGGGGATTTTTCTCAAAATCTTCGTGTCGCATCCCTGGAAGATACTAAACCTAAATACCAAGTTTGGTATTTTACCGAGTTTTCGTTTTTGAGTTATCGTGTTCACAGACACACGGACACACACACGGACCTTTTTCTGAAAATACTTTTTTTGGATACAGGGGACCCTAAAACATATATTTCTGGTGAAATCTCGGTATCGAATTTTTTGGTGGAGTGCTGCTCCATACACTGTGTACATAGTGCGTATAGAGAAAGTAATAAGAACCAAGACTTGCAGGAGAAGAATTGCTTACAGACACTCATTTGTTTCTTAGAGTTATCTTCGTGCTTGAAGGAATTAAATAGTATCGTAACTATATCCTTTGGCAACTATTAGAACAGACTACAGCGTGACAAATATGTCTCAGTGCCCACCCAAGTTCTTGTAAACACATTGCCAATTTCTCAAGGACAAATGGGCGGGGAGATAGCGCACCATATGGCAGCACTTACACCAATTAAATGCTTCATAATTCACACACAAATGTTCAATGCACGTTGAATTTGTTCTCCAATTACCACTGCCTCTTGGCGCCATAATAAATCTCATTCATAACTGCAGTCACTTGTTTTATGAAGTCATTTGTTAACCTTGATACTTCCAGACGTTCCATTAACACATCTGATCGCAGTGTTCTCTGTTTAACATGAATGCAAAGTTTATAGAGAACAGATCGGTGATTCAGTTCATGATGACACCTTTACAAGAGTACTAAACTGTAGTTCCTTAACTAGGAAGCCTGTAGGTGTTTAAGGAGTGGAGGTGCAGATACTAAAATCAACATTCTCTGAAAAAATATCTGATTTGTTACACTCACATGACTTTCTTTACATCTCTGCAACAGATATTGTCTTATTACTGGCTTCCTTGTAAGTAGAAGGGAATTAAGGGAGCACCATAAGTTAAATCGATAGCAAATTTTTTCAAAAGCTGACTGTATTTCCTTTGCTTCTATGTATGGCTAGGAATTGAAAAATTCCAGTAAGTGAAAAGTTAAAGTATTATAAAACTGAAACCAACAACAAAATTTACCTGGGAATAGCCTCTGAAGACTACTTTATTCTGAGTGAATTTTCCGGAATTTTATATAACTACTAAACCGTAAGAGATAGACAAAACCTTACCGCACAAAAAATGTAGAGCATATTAAAACACACAATTCATGTTTCTATAAATTTTTTTCTTGGAGTTGATCGTTTTTGAGATATTCCTAGTTTTTGTTTTCAGGGTCGAAAATCTTAACTTTTCTCTTACAGGAATTTGTCAACTCATGTCCATACAGACAAAGGAACTTCAGTCACATAGTAACCAGCTTTTGACTATCGCTTTAACCTATGCTACTCCCTTATTTCCTTTCTACTTACAATGAAGAAAGTAATAAGACTATTTCTGCTAATTTTTCTGGATTGGCATGAAGTAAATAGAAGCATAAGCTTTTTAAGAGTAATTTTTTGCAGGGATTTAGAGAAAGTCATGTGAATGGTACACATCAGATTTTTAAATGTAAGATGTAAAAGATGGGCAACGGATGTGAACACCTCAAACACCGCGATCTGTTGTACGTTAACACCCTCCTGGAGAAAGAAATAAGTGTGTAGTAACAGGCTGCTAGAGACAGGATGCAGGCAGGCGGCGCAGAAGCCCCTAACTTTTTGTTTCATTTCGGCGCCAGGAGCGGGTTCCGAATGTTGGCGAAAAAAAGGACTAAATCGCTGTCCCAACGCCGAGAGCAGTATTCACAAAGCCCATCCATCCAGCTATCTGCCAGCACTGCCACACACCACGATCCCAGAAGTACACACCTGAAAGATGATAAGAAAATAACATGGAAGGAAATGATGGAAAGGAAGTCGTGAGGAATAAGCACCTGAGCATTCGCCTAAGTGACAAGCAGAACTATGAGAAACCCTAAGTTAGAGTGTGTGGTCGAACCCACGACCTCCGAATTCTGCCACGATCCCAGAAGTACACACCTGAAAGATGATAGGAAAATAACATGGAAGGAAATGATGGAAAGGAAGTCGTGAGGAATAAGCACCTCAGCATTCGCCTAAGTGACAAGCAGAACTATGAGAAACCCTAAGTTATAGTGTGTGGTGGAATCCACGACCTCCGAATTCTGCCGCCGACGTTACCGCGGGCACCATCTCACTCAGTAACTTGATGTTTAAGTTCGACACCTTCCAGATATAAGACAAAAAACCCCACCTCAAACTACCCTTTACATGGTAAAGATGACTTCTATTTGACAAAAGTTTAAGTAGTTTAAAATTGAATCCAATAACAAAGAATACTTTAAAAAAGTACATATGTCATATACTATTAGATATTTATGTTTTCGGTGTACTACCCGTCCCATCTCATGTTACCGGAGTGTTAAACAAATGTGTTCACTTGTGTGTACGATGCCCCATTACAGCAGTGCGGACATTACAGTATACGAGTTATAATAAATCCGATAGCTATTTCCTATTGTCTAGTGTTAACGAGATAAATGGAAAGTCAAAATAAATACCCAATGTTTATAACATTACGTGACGGACTGTATCATGCGTTCGATCCACGTGCGACTCCTCAGTAGCCAAAATTCGTTAGACAACAACAATACTAGTGACACTACGTCAGCGGTAGCCTGAACTGGAACAGGCTATAATAGATTTGCGTCTCTCAGAATTTATCAGTTATCCAAAAGTCATCCAAAATGAAGAGGTCTTCTGAGGCTATTCCCAGAAAATTCAAGATATACATTTAATTTGTCATGAAAATATCTTAGATATACCGCATTGTACTATAATCGTTAGAGCCATTTTTGAGAATATCAAGATTTTCCAAAAATGCTCCATATTAAGGGTGGAGATTTTTTTGAAAATCGTCGAGTCACACTCTTCGTGATACTGAACGTAAATACCAAGTATAGTATTTAATTAACTTTTGGTTTTTGAGTTAATCTGCCCCACACACTCACGCACAGGTACATATTAACACCACACATGGAGAGTTTTCTATTTTTGCATATTCAGGGACCCTAAAACGCGTATTTCCGATAAACTCTCGGTATCAATTATTTGGTTTGAATACAACACTGTCTATATCTACATTGTATATACGTGGTTGAGAAAGTAAAATTCCAAGACCCGGGATATTATATGTAATACCTTTGGACGCTAGAGGCCAAAAACTGTAATTTGCACAAGCTCGGCTATTCCTTCGGGCCGAGATGGGGGTTGCAGCGGCCGGGTGATAAACCAAGGTCCCTTGTGGACTAAATAAAAAAATCTGATGAGTACCATTCACATGACTTTCTCTATATCCCTGCAACAAATTATTCTTAAAAAGCTTATACTTCTATTTACTTTATGCTAATCAGAAAACATTAGCAGAAATAGTCTTATTACTTGCTTCCTTGTAAGTAGAAGCGAAATAAGGGACTATCATAGGTTAAAGTGATAGTCAAAAGCTGGTTGCTATGTCAATGAAGTTCCTTTGTTTATATGGACCGGAGTTGACAAGTTCCTGTATGAGAAAGATAGAAGTTTTTCATATCAGAAACCAAAAATAAGGAATGTCTCAAAAACAACGAACTCCACGAAAAAAATTTATATAGCATAAATTGTGTGTTTTAACGTGCTCTACATTTTTTGTGCAGTAAGTTTTTGTCCATCTTTTGCACTTTAGCAGTTATACCAAATTCCGTAAAATTCATCCAGAATAAACTACTCTTCAGAGGCTATTCCTAGAAAATTCAAGATATACATTTTATTTGTCAGGTAAATATCATTAACATACGAAATTCTAATCAAAATCGTTAGCCATTTTTGAGAAAATCAAACTTTTCGAAAAAAGTTCCATGTAAAGGGTAGTTGGGGTTGGGGGGATTTTTCTCAAAATCTTCGTGTCGCATCCCTGGAAGATACTAAACTTAAATACCAAGTTTGGTATTTTACTGATTTTTCGTTTTTGAGTTATCGTGTTCACAGACACACGGACACACGGACGTTTTTGTGAAAATGCTTTTTTTGGATATTGGGGACCCTAAAACATATATTTTCGGTGAAATCTCGGTATCGAATTTTTTAGTGGAGTGCAATACATTCTCTATACACTGTGTACATAGTGCGTATGGAGAAAGTAATAAATACATAAAATCCGAATATGCTACCCCAGCATATACGGGGACATATATTCAAACTTTAAATTTGTTTCAAAAAACAAAACTTACACGTTTTATCTATTATATAATTTTTCTCATAGTTAACTAATCTGAAAAGTAAAATTTCAAATTAAAGTCAGTATACAAGAATCTAAAATTTTAAAAAGCGAAATTAAGGTGTAAATGAATTAAACTTTAATATAATAATATAATAAGCAAAATATTCTAAAACAAAATTATTACTGGAAAACCAGTAAGTTTCCTATTCTATAACTACTATAAACCACATCGCTGGTATCCATCGAAAAGTGCTGGTAACCAGCACTGTCGTGCCATGGCGTTACGAGGGCTATAGCTTCGATACCCTGTTTATAGTGAGAACTATCGAGGTCTGGAAAATAGCCATCAACTGCAGCCTCCATTCATTGTTGGCAAAGATTCTACCACCAAGCCATTTCTTCAAGTTTGGAAACAGAAAATAATCAGAGGGGGCTAAATCTGGGGAATAGGGTGCATGAGGAAGCCATTCGAACTTTAACTCATTGATTTTGGCCATGGCGATAATGAACCTGTGAACTGGTGCATTGTCTTGATGAAACATAACTTTCTTTTTCTCTAAATGTGGCCGATTTTGCTAAATTTCATCACTCAAACGCTCTAACAAGATCGCACAATATTCGCCATTCATTACTTTTCAATTTTTTTTTAGATAATTGATGAAAATTATCCCGCGTGCGTCTCAGAAAACTGACGCCATGATCTTGCCTGCAGATGGAACTGTCTTCGCCTGCTTTGGAGCCGATTCTCCCCTTACAATCCACTGTTTTGATTGTTGCTTCGTCTCAGGTGTGAGGTTATGGACCCAGATTTCATCCATTGTTATGATTCGACGCAAAAATTCAGCTTTATTGCAGCCAAACACTCGACTGAAACATCCACCTTGCACACAACTTTCTCATATCCAAATTTTCAGTCAGTATGCAATGTATAGGAATTTATGAAATGTCTGCAATGTCTGATTTCAGTCGACGGTCATCTAATATAATTTTGAGGATTTTCTTTACAATTTCTGGACTGGTAACCTCATTTGGTTGACCACTGCGATGTTCGTCTTGGCAGCTCGTATGGCTGTGCTTAAACTCTGTCACCCAATATTTTACTGTAGAATCTAGCTCAGCTTTAATATTAGTTGGACTAATACCTTTAAAATGAAAGGCATTATAACTCATAACGATCACTAGTTTTATCCATGTTTTAGAATTCGCTGAGAGCATTCAGTAATGATGGCTGCCAAACAAATGCTAAACAATGTAAAATCGTCAAACTTCAACTTAAGCTTTCTAAGGATGGTAATTTTTACCATTGTATTAACATTTAAAATTTTCGGGCTGTTTTGCCGTGGTCTGTAGGTTAAAATATGTTTAGTTAAAATATTTCTACCTAACGTTTCGTCCCTGTCTGTGAGGGACATCTTCAGAGGCAATTGCTCACGTCGCTAACTCGGAAAGAATTACAACAGTGCGGGTTATAGTGTCCGAGTATATATACTGGCTATCTATACGACAGGTACTTCTGGAACAGCCCTTCATCCCTGCAATCCTAGGGGTCACGATAGAAGTATTAAAGGCCTTGAGTGCGGTGTTTTGCCTCGGTTGGTTTGTCCGTACCTCGCTCGACTTTTCCTTTGCAGAAGAGTTGATAAACAACATTGGATTGCGGTTGGTTGGGAGGTACCAATTCCTACACAGTGGTTATAAAAACACACCCTGAAGGAGTTAGTGTTATGAATTGTTACACTTGGAATCAAGATTATGGTTCAAGCTCAGTATTGTGGTTGTACGTGCATACATTTGTGAAAGCTTGCAGGGGAATTTATGCTCGATGACATGCATTAATAGCATGCACAAACAGGGAAGGCCACTAGCGCACATAAACATTATAACAGCAGTTATCATGCAGACAAAAGGAAAAATTATCAACAAAATTACAAATACGGAGGACCAAAGAAAACAGAAAGTAAATAATATCCACCGCTGCAAACTGTTAACAAAGGCCAATAACATTATTAGTGATGTCATCGAATCTCTGTAGAGAATCATATTGACTAAAACCATCATTTTTACCTTCCCAGACAGTTGCCCTTGGTACTTAGTGAAAATACTAGAGTCGATAGTCCATTCCTAAATCAGACTGATTATACACCGATATTAATGTTTTAAATGTCCCTAAATAATAAAAACATTTCTAGAAAGTATATGATGTGTTCCATTTACGTGACCTTGTCCACCTATTTTTTCTTTCTCTATACGCACTATGTACATAGTGTATAGAGAATGTATTGCACTCCACCAAAAAATTCGATACCAAGATTTCACCGGAAATATGTTTTGAGGTCCCCTGTATCCAAAAAAAAAAATTTCAGAAAAAAGGTCCGTGTGTTTGTGTGTGTCCGTGTGCCTGTGAACACGATAACTCAAAAACGAAAAGTCGGTAAAATACCAAACTTGGTATTTAAGTTTAGTATCTTCCGGGGATGCGACACGAAGATTTTGGGAAAAGTCCCCCACTCCAAACTACCCTTTATATGGAAATTGTTTTGAAAATTTTGATTTTCTAACGATTTTGATTAATATATCGTATATTAAAGGTATTTACCTGACAAATAAAATATACATTTTGAATTTTTCTGGGAATAGCCTCTGAAGATTACTGTATTCTGAGTGAATTTTACGGAATTTTGCACAAGTGCTAAACCGTAAGAGAGAGATAAAAACTTACCACACAAAAATGTAGAGCACATTAAAACACCCAATTTATGTTGTATACACTTTTTCGTGGAGTTGATTGTTTTTTAGATATTCCTTGTTTTTGTTGTAAGCTATAAAAACTTATATTTTTCTAATACAGGACTTTGTGAACTCGTGTCCATACAAACAAAGGAACTTCAGTCACATAGCAACCAGCTTTTGACTATCACTTTAACCTATGGTACTCCCTTATTTCGCTTCTACTTACAAGTAAGAAATAAGACTATTCCTGGATTAGCAGGAAGTAAATAGAAGCATAAGCTTTTTAAAAATAATTTAATGCAGAGATATAGAGAAACTCATGTGAATGGAACACATCAGATTTTTACTTTCTCTGTACGTATTATGTACATAGTGTAAAGAAACGGTATTGCATTGCACCCAAAAATTCGATACCGAGATTTCACCGGAAATACACGTTTTGGGACCCCCTAAATCCAAACAACACTTTTAGAAAAAGGACCGTATGTGCGTGTTAATGTGTGTGTGTATGTATCTATAGACAGCTTAGCTCAAAAACGAAAAGTTCGTTAAATACCAAACTTTAAGTTTAGTATCTTCCAAGGATTATAACACGAAGATTTTTAAGAAAACTACTTTCCCAACTACTCTTTACATGGAAAATTTTTTGAAAATTTTGATTTTCTAAAAAATTGCTCTAGTACTTTTGATTAAAATTCCGTATTTTTGAGATATTTTCATGACAAATAAAATTTATATCTTGAAAAACCCGTAAAGGAAATACAAAACTTACTACACAAAAATGCAGATCTCATTAAACACACAATTTGTGTTATATATAGATTTTTTTTGTAGAGTTTTCGAGATATTTCGGATTATTGGTTTCAGTTTTAGCCACTAAAACTTTTCTCAAACGCGAAGGCATCTTTCTTTTCGTTTCTCATTTGTTTATTCCTGGCAAGCAAAGAGGTTGCACATAGCGATCTGCTTTTATAGGACGGGAATATCAATTTGTCCGTGCATTTTCTTTTTTCCTTCTACTTACAAGAAGCTAGTGATAAGGCTAATTCTCCTTATGTTTATCTTGATTAGCATGATGTAGATAACAGATTAATGTTTTGAATAAAAGGTTTTTTTACCAAACAGCTAGAGGATATCATGTGAATGGAACATTCTTCTCCTTACAAGAAACCAAGTACTAAGGGCAATTTATGCAATTTCTACAATTTATCTCGATTAGCATGAATAGTTAGAAGAGGTGTAGAGAAGGTCATGTGAATGTAACACATCAGATTTTTATTATCTCTACACAGACTATGTACATAGTGTATAGAGAAGGTATTGAATTGCACCCAAAATTCCGATATCGAGATTTCAGCTCTGTGTGCCTGTGTGTGTGTGTGTGTGCATGCGGGCAGAATAACACAAAAACGAAACGCCCATTAAATACTAAACTTGGTACTTAGGTTCAGTATCTTCCAAGGCTGCGACACGATTTTCAAGAAAAACCTCCACAATAAACCACCCTTTTTACATGGAACATATTTCGAAAATTTTTATTTTCTCAAAAATGGCTCTAACGATTTTGATTAAAATATCGTTTATTAAAGATATTTACATGACAGATAAAATGTATATTTTAAATTTTCTTTGATGACCTCCTTATTCTGGATGAATTTTTTCCGAATTTTGCTTAACTGCTAAACCGTAAGAGATAGACAAAAACTTACTACACAAATAATGTAATTTCAAAACACACAATTTATTTCCAGTCCGTTTTTGTTGTGGAGGTAGCGGTTCATGAGATATTACTTATAATTGAATTGAAATTTATTTGTAACATGCCAATAGTACATGGATTTACACGGCACTATAATAAGAAAAACACTGGAAATTACATAACTGACTACATGGTAAAATACATAACTAATAACATTTTAAACTTGTAAGTTAAAAACTCTTTCACTGAATAGGGTCCCCAATACCCAAAAAAAGCATTTTCACAAAAAGATCCGTGTGTGTGTGTGTCCGTGTGTCTGTGAACGCAATAACTCAAAAACGAAAAGTCGGTAAAATACTAAACTTTGTATTTAAGCTTAGTATGTTCCAGGGATGCGACACGAATTCCCTTTACATGGAAAATTTTTATCTTCTCAAAAATGGCTCTAACGATTTTGATTAAAATTTCGTATATTAAAGATATTTACCTGACATATAAAATGTATATCTTGAATTTTCTGGGAATAGCCTCTGAAGAGTAGTTTATTCTAGATGAATTTTACTGAATTCTGAATAACTGCTAAACCGTAAGACAAGGGCAAAAACTTACTACACAAAAAATGCACATTACACACACACAATTTATGTTATATACATTTTTTTCGTGAGTTCGTCGTTTTTGAGACATTCTTTATTTTTGGTTTCTGCTATGAAAAACTTATACCTTTCTCATACAGGAACTTGTCAACTCCTATCCATATAAACAAAGGAACTTCATTGACATAGCAACCAGCCTTTGGCTATCATTTTAACCTATGGTAGTCCCTTATTTCGCTTCTACTTACAAGGAGGAAAGTAATAAGGCTATTCTGCTCATTTTTTCTGATTAGCATGAATAGAAGTATAAGCTTTTTAAGAATAATTTGTTACAGGGATATAGAGAAAGTCATGTAAATGGTACACATCAGATTTTTGTATATTCAACGTTAACTTATTAAAAAGATTAACGCCATAATATGCAAGTGATTTTTCATATTTTGCGAGTGTATGATTTTAAATGGATAATAAATATGCATTTCGTGTGTTGTAATTATCAAAATCTGAATTTTTGTAAAATAATTTCTTATTTGATTTTAAAAAGAGTAAGCTTTTAAAAATATAAATGGATGGAAACGCTAAAATTCTATATTGCATAGAATAAGGTTTAAGGAGTCCATACTTTTTAACTCAAAGATGGTGCTAGAATTCTTTTCTGTGCGATAAATATGCTATATGCGTTAGTAGAGTTGCCTCATAGGAACTAAGATGTGTAAAAACAAGAGAGATTGGTGTTTTAGTGCCAAGCAGGTTAAGCACCAGGACTCTGATCGTGTTGCAGGTGATAATGGAGCGGTGCTTGCGTCTATCCAGCGCCAGCTGGACCGCATAGAGAGCCACCTCGTCCATCCACCTTCCGAGGAGAGCGACGACCAGTGCCCGCGGCTGGGGTCTCTTGAGGCTTCAGTCGTGGGTGTCCGAGAGCTGCAGCATCAATCCATATCCAAACAACTACACGACCTCCAGACAGGACTTACCACTGTCATTCTCGCCTACATCGCTACCGGCCCAGCCCCCAGGGGAAGGAAGAATCACCAACAAATCCAACCTCCAAAATTTCCTCAATTCCTCACCCATAATTCGCTACGGGGCCGGCTGGGCCTCGGTCAAGCCGGCCTGCTAGCAGAACCCTCTCCCCTGGCGGCCGCACAGCGGGCCAGTTCACCTTCACCTTTGACTGCGCGGGTGCAACAGCGGTACCGCAGCATCCTTACCTTCCAATACCGGTGGAGGGGTTTTTTCAGTCGGTAGGCCCATTTGCTGGGAGACCCCGACACTCCGGGCCCGCCAGCCCGGGTTAGTCCTTAAGGTGGATTTTTCCCCTCCACTTGAAACCCAAAAAAAAAAAAAAAAATAAAAATAAATTGCAATATGGCAACATTTTCAGAACATAGTTTCTTGGCAATAAAGTCAGAATGTTCATTCCAGGTTAATAAATTATCCATATATATTTCAAGAAAGTTATAACTTTGTTGACTTTGGGTCAATTTATTCTCAAATTGTATACATTTAGAGTAACATCAACTAATTTAAGCATTTTAGACACACTGTTTTTTCAATATTAACTGGAATTTATTATTATCACACCACAATTTAAACTGAGAGATAGCTAATTTGATTTTGTCTAATAAAGCGTCATATACATTAGAACAAACAGTAATAGAGGTGCCATCTTTTCCCACATTTATATATTCTGATAAATCATTTATATATAATAAAAATATTAAAGGGCCGAGTATCGAGTCCTGTTGGACTCCCATACGAATATCGAAATTATCAGAAAAAGTGTCATTAACTTTTATACAAATCCTACGGTTGGATAGATATGATTTTAAAAAGTTTAAGAAACAGCCTCTGAACCCTTAGGCTTCTACCTTTAAAGTAATTTAGTTAATAGCCAAACCATCAAAGGCTTTAGATAAATAAAAATATAATACGGTTACATGTTTACTCTCATCAAGGTTTTTAAAATACATAGTTGTTGAGTTCATATAAGGCAGTTTCCATAGATTTTCCAGGAAGAAAGCTTGTTGATCTGGAGTAATTAAATCAAATTCCAATATAAAATTAAGCATTCTATTGTACAAAAGACGTTCGAATGTCTTGGAAATTGTGCTTAATAAAGATATGGGCCTGTAATTCTTTACACTACTGGTATCACCTTTTTTACTTTCTCGATTCGTGCTATGTACATAGTGCATAGAGAAGGTATTGGTACTCCACCAAAAAAGTCGATACCTAGATTTCACCGGAAATATATGTTTTAGGGTCCCCTGTATCCAAAAAAAAATATTTTCAGAAAAAGGTCCGTGTGTGTCTGTGAACAAGATAACTCAAAAACGAAAAGTCGGTAAAATACCATACTTGGTATTTAAGTTTAGTATCTTCCAGGGATGCAACACGAAGATTTTGAGAAAAAATCCCCGCACCCCAAACTACCCTTTGCATGGAACTTTTTGCGAAAATTTTGATGTTCTAAAAAATGGCTCTAACGATTTTGATTAATATATCGTATATTAAAGATATTTACCTGACAAATAAAATATATATATTGCATTTTCTGGGAATGACCTCTGAAGACTACTTTATTCTGGGTGATTTTACGGAATTTTGCATAACTGCTAAACCGTAAGAGATGGACAAAAACTTACCACACAACAAATGTAGAGCTCTTTAAAACTCACAATTTATGTTATACACATTTTTTTCGTGGAGTTGATTGTTTTGAGATATTCCTTGCTTTTGGTTTCAGCTATAAAAACTTACACTTTTCTCATACAGGGCTTTGTAAACTCGTGTCCATACAAAGGCACTTCAGTCGCAGATTAAACAGTTTTTGACTATCACTTTAACCTATGGTACCCCTTTATTTCGCTTCTACTAACAAGGAAGCAAGTAATAAGACTATTTCTGGTAATTTTTGCTCCATTAGATGAAGTAAATATAATAATTTGTTGCAGTGATATAGAGAAAGTCATGTGAATGGAACACATCAGACTTTTATATATATATATATATATATATATATATATATATATATAGGTATAAAAATTCACCATCCTCAACCAGTAATGTAACCACTACACCACGGAGGACATTGGTTTCAATTTTGATGTACTTATACTTTTCTCAGACAGGAAGTGTTCGTTTTTCTTTTGTTCTTTGTCTGGCCAAGCAAAGAAACGATTTGTATTGACAATCGCATAACGATAGCTTTCAAAATATTTGACTATCGATTTAGCATAGCGCGTTGCTTTAGTTCCCTTTTACTTATAAGGAACTAAGTGATAGGAACATTCTGCTAATGTTTATCTCAATTAGCATTGTGTGGAAAGAAGATTATGTAAGAAGTTTTTTTTTGTAGAGCAGCTAGAGAAAGTCATATGCGTTTAACACATATATTTTTTACTTTCTCTTGCCCAATATGTACAATGTACATAGGGATAGAGAAGTATTGCATTCCGCCCAAAAATTCAATGTCGAGATTTCACCGTAAATACATGTTTTAGGACCCCCTGAAACCAAAAAAAGCAATTCCAGAAAAAGGTCTGTGTGTGTGTATGTCCGTGTCTGTGGACACGATAACTCAAAAACGAAAAGTAGCTAAAATACCAAACTTAGTATTTAAGTTCAGTATCTTCCAGGGATGCGACACGAAGATTTTGAGAAAAATCCCCCCACCCCAAACTACCCTTTACATGGAACATTTTTCGAAAATTTTTATTTTCTTAAAACTGGCTCTAAAGATTTTGATTAAAATATTTACCTAACAAATAAAATGCATATCTTGAATTTTCTGGGAATAGATTCTAAATACCTGTTTATTCTGGATGGATTTTGCTTAATTTGGCATAACTAATAAACCGTAAGAGATAGACAAAAGCTTACTATACAATAAATGTAGGCCTTGTTAAAATACATAATTTACGTCATAAACATTTTTTTTCGTGGAGCTTACCATTTTCGAGGTATTCGTTGTTATTAGTTTCAGTTGTGAAGTACTTATACTTTTCTCAGACGGGAGTGTCCGTTATTCTTTTGTTCTACTCCTGGCCAAGAAAAGAAGCGATTTGTAATAACAATCGCATAACGACAGCTTTTAAAACATTTGACTATCGATTTAGTCTAGTGTATTCCCTTATTTTCTTCCTACTTATAACGAACTAAGTAATAAGAACATTGTGCTGAATGCCTCGATTAACAAGGTGCAGAAAGAAGAATAATCTTATGTAAGAAGTTTGTAGAACGGCTAGAGAAAGTCATGCGAGTTTAACACATCAGATTTTTTTTAGTCTGATTCTACCTTTCTAACTGCTGTCTTACAACTGCTGCGTGGAAAAAACAATGAATTTTTGTTCAGATTTTGCCTAAACAAGTACAAGATTTCTGTTTTCCTCCACTTTAGCCCAGAAGGAGGAAGGAATCTGGGAATGTTCTCACGTAGGCCGTCGGAAATAGCTTGTCAGAAAACAGAAGTAGGCTATCAACATTAATTCAATGCTGTGCCAAAGATAGGCAAGAATTCCTTTTTTTTTTTTTTTTTTTTGGTGCACCATTTTCTCAGAAATGTGTTAGGAGCTCTTGAAGCCAGAATGCGGGTCATTGGTTGCTACCAAGGTCGTCTCAAGGCCACACGATCACGATCAATTTCTGCTCACGATCTCTTGAGGATACGCTCCAGACCGCAACTCCGATAAGTATTTACACACTACGCCACCATATAATCATCTTGCAGTAAATCTAATCAGTGCCATATCGCACGCCGAGGATGTGTTTGGTACACGCGTTCTCCGGGCGACTCACGAATATTCAGACACGTGGAACATATGCATGTTTTCTTACTTATGAAACATGTTTGCAGTAAATGAAGCGAAAAGTGCATTGCTTTAAATTAATTTCCTCCTTCCTTTTCAAAATATTTGACATTCTAATTTCCTCTGCTTCGGTAGTCTAGACTAAACTTGTTTCAAAATTATTGCTTGCATTTCCTTTAATTCAATAAGAATTATGGAGGCTACTTGCACCTTGGTGAAAAGCAACGTAGACTATTGTCAATATAGTAAAGCTATTATCTTCCCTTTAATTACTGTCATAAACGAGAAGGACATTTTCTCTTTCCTCTGTCTCTCTAATTCCCACAATCTCTTTCACTGTTCCAAAGTTTCTCATTCTTACTCTCCTCTCCTGTTTGTTTATCTTAATATACATAGGCCAAGGTTTGTAACATCTGTTTATCGTTACTTCACCGGCAATGCAAACAAATCAGAATGTATTCTTCCGCGAACGCACTTCCACACACCACGCAGTGCTGACCTGGTTCGTCTGCGTTTGGCAGGAAAAGAAATAGCTACCTACTTTAACTGTTCACAGATAATGGTTGAGTCTATTAAATTTATAATAAATAAAACGTAACAAAACAGGAAGTTGAGTCATTATATATTCAGTACAAGATGTAAACTTCTCCCGTAAAATTATAAAATGCAGACATGTTGTTTTTGAAAATGTGCTGAAGTACTGCATATGCACATTTCTTTAATATGCTGTCATAATGCGGTCGTCTTCCTAGCACGGTGGTAGCGCGGCTGCTATAAGCGGGAGACCTGGGTTCGATTCCCAGTATCGGCATGGGAATTTTTCCCTGGCCCGGGTGCACTCAGCCTCGTGAGGTACCTGGGGGCCAATTGAGGGGCTACTTAATGGAGAAGTAAGGGCTCCAGGTCATGAGGACCGTATTAACCGGTTAGAGGTGCTGACCAAGGCTCAAACTTCAAAACATGACAGAGATGGGGGACGCAGCGGCCGGGCGGTAGGCCAAGGTTCCTTGTGAGTTGCCGTGCCATGGAGTTATATAATGTCATAACTTACCAGAAGAGCTTATCCAAAGATGGAACACGTCCCACTCCAAGATACGAGTCATTTGTTGCAGTGGGCCAACGATAATGTCCAACATTCCCTCAAAATCTTAATTTTTTTACTCTTCCCGAACAATGTGTGACGCACATTCGCTGCATTTTCAGCTGTCATTTGTTGAAAAACTGCTTCCAGTTGTCGCACCGCGGTTAATTTAAAAGTTTTGCTGCTTTCGGAAACACCACTAAATTCTACCATTAAGCTAAGAATATGAAAAGGTAAGGTACTTTTCATGAAACTAGGAATAATCCTTTCCTTGCTTATGTATCACTACACTGATATTACATGTTTCTGTCATTACTTGCTGACGTTGAACTGCCCAACGGATACGCATTTTATATAAACAAATAAAGACTAAATGATTAGTAAATTTTATTCCTTAATCATTCATACTATATTATCCATACAACATTGCTCAGTTTGATACGATAATTCTGCATTCACGTGGTAATTTAAGAAGAACTATTTTGTGATGCAGAAAAGCAGTAAAACGTTCAGTAACCAATCATAGCTATTGCAGCTTTTACCGGGGAAGTAAGGTTGGACAGAGAATATGAGTATATATTGTATGTTTATGTACTTTGCACATACTTTGCCTTCAGACGTAATGTACTTGGCCTTCAGGCCATAGCGGGATTCGAACCCGGAAATAGTTGTCTAGCTTACACCATTAATTATTTAATCTGTGATGATGACTAAAAACATACAAAACCATCTGTATTTTCCTTAAACATTTGTAAATTTCGAACATTACTAACAACACCTCTTATATATCTGCTATTATATTAGGGACGGCTGATAAGTAAGTCCCAGGCCTCCCAGGCATTGAATTAAACCATCTCTGTAGTGCGATTTATCAAGATCCTCAAAATAGTGTTTATATCCTCAATGACCTCCTCGTTGCTGTGAAATCTTCGTCCCCCAAGAAATTTGTTGAGGTTTGGGAACAGGTGGTAGTCACTTGGTGCTAGATCTGGCGAATAGGGTGGATGTTCAAGAAATTCGAACTTTAAATCGCACACATTTCCGATTTTTTTTTTTTTTTTTTTTTTTTTTGCCATATGAGGTCTCTTTCTTTTCGCCTCATCAATTAAACGTTGCAGTAAGTGGTAGTCACCAGTGATATCTTTACCCTTTTCCAAGTAATCAATAAAAATAATGCCCAGTGCATACACGCCATTTAAGCTGATAAAATTGACTTTGCCTTTTTACTTTCTATATACGCACTATAAACATAGTGTATAGAGAAGGTATTGCACTCCACTAAAAATTTCGATACCGAGATTTCACCGGAAATACATGTTTTAGGGTCCCCTATATCCAAATAAAGCATTTTCACAAAAACGTCCGTGTGTGTGTGTGTCGGTATTTAAGTTTAGTATCTTCCATTGATGCGGCACGAAGATTTTGAGAAAAATCCCCCCACCCCTAGCTACCCTTTACATGGAAAAAAATTTCAAAAATTTTTATTTTCTGAAAAATGGTTCTAACGATTTTGATTAAAATATCGTATATTAAAGATATTTACCTGACAAATAAAATGTGTATCTTCAATTTTCTGGGAATAGCCTCTGAAGCTTACTTTATTCTGGATGAAATTTACGGAATTTTGAATATTTGCTAAACCCTAACAGATGGACAAAAACTTACTACACAAAAAATGTAGAACACGTGAAAACACACAATTTATGTTATATATATTTTTTTTCGTGGAGTTCGTCGTTTTTGAGACATTCCTTATTTTTGGTTTCTGCTATGAAAAACTTATACTTTTCTCATACAGGAATTTGTCAACTGCGGTCCATACAAAGGAACTTCAGTGACACAGCAACCAGCTTTTGATTATCACTTTAACCTATGTTACTCCCTTATTTCGCTTCTGCTTACAAGGAAGCAAGTAATATTACTATTTCTGCTATTTTTTTTTTTTTTTTTGGAGGGTTGTAGAGAAAGTCATATGAATGATACACATCAGGTTTTTAGTCTTGGTTCACGTGACGCAATCCACTGTTTTGACTGTGCTTTACTTTCTGAAGTGTAGTGATGTATCCTAGTTTCATCCATGGTAATAAGTTGTCTCAAAAATTCACTGGGATTTTTACGGTAGAGCTCCACATTCTTAAGAAAACAGTTTTTCTTTGCAACTTTTGATCAGGTGTCAACAAACGTGGCACCCACCTTGCACAGTGAAAGCCCAAAACGTTACTTAATTACAGCCTCTGCTATCTCAAACAACTTTAATATGCGGTCTTTCAGTCTAAACGATGAATTGTTTCATTGATCTCTGGAGTTGACACTTCTACAGGGCGTACAGAGCGAGGTTCATCACTAGTGCTCGTACGTCCCATTTTAAACTCTGCAACCCACCTATTAATCATTGAATATGAAGGGGCAGAGTCTTTCAATGTACTGTCCATTTCCTCCTTGATTTCTTTAAGGGTTAATCCTTTCAAATGGCTGTATTTAATCACTGCTCGTTTTTTCAAATCCTCCATTTTCGTGAAAACTCTGAAATTGTCTTGTTTAAAACGCTGTCATTCAAAAACTAAACACGCTATTGACCTGTAACTATGGATACAAGCTAGTCTAAAGTTAGATTATTCGATGCTACCGTCATACTGGCCTAGTGGCGCCATATCTGTGTGAGGCCCGGCACTTATCAGCCGACCCTCGTAATAATCAGTGATGCTTTATTTCGTAGTTATTAGTCTATACTTTTTATTCTTACACAACGCAAAACACGGTATAAAACATAAATTACATATTCAACAAAACGCAAAATACACTTTAATGGTGATTATTTAGAATAATTACGCAAATAGCTTACGTTTATTTTTCTGGAAATATATTAGTACTTCAATCTTGAATTGCTTTTAAAACTTGTCCTGATGGAAGCTAAGAGAACGGAATTTTAATTGTTTCACATAGCGACCGGAACTTAAAAGATTTCACTATCTTTTTGGCGTGTATTTTCTCTAATTTTACGTTTACTTACAAAGAAGCAACCAGTAAGACAATTCTGCAAATGTTTATCAGTATGTAAAAAGTCTGACGTGTTTTATCCACATGACTTTCTCTACATCTCTGGAACAAATAATTAATAAAATTCTTAATCTTCTATTTACTTCATGCTAATCGAAAAAAAAAATTAGCAGACCTTTTCACTTGCTTCCAAAATAGAAGGGAAATAAGGGAGCTTTACATTTTGTGTTATGCAAGTGTCGTCTATCTTTAACGTTTACTAGTTATTAAAAATCCGCAAAATTCATCAAGAATAAATAGATCTTCAGGAGCTATTCCCAAAAATTCAAGTTATACATTTTATTTGTCATATAAACATCTTTAATATACCATATTATAATCAAAATCGTTAGAGTCATTTTTGCAAAAATCAAAATTTTCGAAAATATTTCCATGTAAGGGTAGTTGGGGATCGGGGGATTTTCTTGTCTGTTTGATATTTAATATACTTTTCGTTTTTGAGCTATGGCGCTCACAGGAACACATTTCTTAAAAAATGCTTTTTTCTTTCTCCAAGGACCTCAAAACATGTATTGCCGGTGAAATTTTGACATAGAATTTTGGGCGGAATACAATACCTCCGCCATCCACTATGTACATTATATATACGGACTAGAGAAAGTAAAAACATACTAAGAAAACGGTAGTGTAGTATGAAAATACAAGGTTTCAGTGTGAGGTTACCCTTCAGTAGTTCGCCATCTTTGGGGGAGGTAAAGACCCTAGTGGCTAGAATTATGCTCGGAAAAATATTGTGGTTATACTAGCAGGTGTAGTGCTAGATTTTCTGTTTCAACATAAACAGCTGCATCTAATTACAGACCACATTTTATTTACGTCATTTAAATTTTGCATTAATGTTAATATTTCTCAAGAAAGCTAGATCTTAATGCTGTTCTCTTCAGGGTGTAGTATAGCTTTACATGTCTAACATACATACTATTGTGAAAGCAGGCTAACAATTTTGTACATGACGCGTAAAGATGAAAATTTCACGGTTTGTGTCTCGGCAAGTTTCTGAGAATTGTAAACCACAACCCCTCAAGTGGAGAACTCCTGCTGATCGTTCCACTTCAACAACAGTAAGATTCTGTTGCTCTTTTAGCAAGTAACAACAATTTCTGTAATGAGCGTGAGAGTATCAGCTTTAAATTCTTGGAACTTAAGGAAATTGGTGACAAAATGGAGGATTAACAAAAGCATAACATAAAGTATGAGAAAACTACGTTCAATGAAATGCAGGCACCATCTATAAATTTCACAACAACCACAAATCTCGTAATAACTTAATAAATGCTTACAAACAGCAAAAATTATTCAGATATATTTCACAAACTTTTAATTAATTAAACAATAAAAATATATTAATTTCACTTTAATTGTTCAACTTCATCTTTAGACTTTTTGATTGGAAACCAACATCACTTCATATTATACTATGTAAGCATTCATCTTCCTCATCAGAAATGAACACAATATGTTGTGTCTTGTATTTTGAAATTATTTATTCTAAAATAAATAATAACGCGAACAATTCAACCTAAAAAATGTGTATTACTAGAGGCGTTCAATAAGTCCTTAGAAATTCCAAGAAAAATACTTAGAAAATCGATAGCCATGAGTTTACAACTTTCCTTGGGAGAAAAGTTTAAGTATTTTAAATCTGAAACATAACAAGGAATATTTCTGAAGTGGTCAATTCTACGAAAAAAAGGTATATCACATAAATTGTGTGCTTTAAAGTGATCTACATTTTTTGAGTAATATGTTTCTGTCTATCTCTTACGGTTTACCAGTTACGCAAAATTCAGCAACATTCATTCAGAGGCTATTCCCAGAAAATTCAAAATATGCATTTTATTTGCCCTATAAATATTTTTAATATTCGGTACTTGTATTTTAATCAAAATCACTACAGACATTTTTGAGAATATTTTCGAAACTTTTTGCATGTAAAGCGTATTTTGGGGTGGGGAGGATTTTTCTCAAAATCTTCGTGTCGGATCCCTGGAAGATACTAAACATAAATACTAAGTTTGGTATTTTACCAAGCTTTCCTTTTTGAGTTATCGTTTTCACAGACATACAGACGCACCACACGGACATTTTTCTAAAAATGCTTTATTTGGATACAGGGGACCATGAAACGACTATTTCCTGTGAAATCTCGGTATCGAATTTTAATTGAAATGCAATACATTCTCTATTATTTATATGCATAGTATATGAAGATAAAGTAAAGACTAAAAGACCCTTAAATACCAAACTTCGTGTTTTTATTGAAACAGACAAATACGCAAGCTTTTTAGCATTGTAATAAAGTATTTATAGCATGGCATAAACATATGTATTTTATTGTGCTGTCGTTATGTGTAGTATACAGATTGAAATGTGAATATTTTCCAATCTAATTTTGTTTTTTGTTTTTTGTGTTTTGTTTAACGTCCTTAACCTGGTTGGTCATATCGGACGGTGAATGAAATTGGTGAAATAATGCTCAAATGATCTCGGGGTCAATGGAGCTTAAAGTTACTCGACATTCGTCTTCTCAGGATAAGGGAAAACCCCGAAAAATCCTTATCCGAGTAATTCACCCTAAGCGAGATTCGAACTCACGACCTTTTGAATGTGAGGCAGACACGCTACCACCACACTACCCAGGCGGGCTTAGAAAGTTTGTTGACCTTTTAAATCTGATTAAAAGCGGCCATTTAGTTGACATGGAGCCGACATTTTGTTGAATTATTACCACAACGACACTCGTTAAAAGTAAACGTGTCCTTACGAGGTGTTCAAATTGATACACTGTGTTTGTACTGAATGCAGCACCAAGAAAAGGTTGTTAAATGGCAGTAGATTCTTAACTGGTTCTTAGAAGGTGTCTCTATTCACATTTACATAATAAATAGGGTTCATCAGGACCTTAGTTAATACACAGGATATAATGGGTGTCTATGGAGGCAATTAATTACGAGAAATAACAGTCTCGTGTCTCAAAACAGCAGCTGAATACACAGGAGCATCAGTTTCCGGAATGGTTTCGCAACAATGCTGACGCTGAGATTTTAATTCTAACATGCAGCGTTCCTTCCCGATAAAAAACAGAGGTCACGTGACTTCCTGTGACCATGCAGTGACGAGGTAGACCCTCTGAAGTGAACATGTGTTTTGCATGTGTTGCGATTTTTCCGCGTAGCAAAAATATCAGATAACGAAGAACAAAAAACAAACATCAAATTTTGCTTTAAACTCGATAAAACTGCAACAGAAGCCAATGGAATGTTAAGAACACCTTATGGGGAGGAAGCTGTGGGCAAAACTCAAGCATTTGAGCGGTTTTCGAAATTTGAAAGTGGTGTGACATCAGTTAAAGATCCAGATCGTTTGGGACGACCCTGTTCCAGCAAAATTGATGAAAATATCAATCAGGTGAGAGAAATGGTCTTAAATGATAGGCGCATTACAATAAGAGAACTTTCTGACTCATTAAGGGAGAATGTGCGACGCAAGCGTCCGGAGAAATGGAGGAGTGGTGACTGGTTCCTGCATCTGCGCAGAAAGCTCTTTCTGTTCGCCAATTTTTAGATAAAAATAAGACGAATACTGTTCCCCAAACCGCATATTCTTCAGATTTGGTCCCATCGAACTTTTTCTTTTCCCGCGACTTAAAATGCGGCTCCAAGGCATCGACTTCGGACTTGCTTCAGCATACTCCAAGGATTCGACATGAAGATTTTCACGAATATCTTCACAACTCACACTAGCCTTTACATGGAAGTATATATCATTAATGATTGGAATGTTCAAATCGTTGTCGTACCTTTAAAGTCCATTTGATATTTAGATGTTTTACTTTGTTTACATAAAAAATCGGCAGAGAAGATATTGAACTTCACTCAAAAATTCGACAGCAAAATTTCAGCAGAAATACACATTTAGGGCCCCTGTATCAAAAAATCAATTTCAGAAAAAATGTTTGTGTGTCTGTGAGCAGGATAACCCAAAAACGAATTGTCGATAAAACACCAAACTTTGTATCTAAGTTTAGAATCCTCCAAGAATACGACACGAAAATTTTGAGGAGAATTCTCCCACCCTTAAGTAAACTTTACATGGAAAAAATGTTCAAAAATGTTTATTTTCACAAAAAATATCTCCATTTTGGTTAAAATACATTAAATATATTTACATGGAAAATAAAATTTATATCTTGAACTTTCTTGGAAGAGCCTATGAAGACCTCTTCATTCCGGATGACTTCCGTACAACTGGTAAACCACAAGCGATAGACAAAATGTACTGCACAAAAAGTGTAGATCTACTTAAAACACACTATTTATGTTATCTATATTTTTTCGTGGAGTTGACCATTTTTGAGATATTCCTTGTTAATTATTGTTTTCAGTTTTAAAACACTTTTGTCATACGGGAATTTGTCTCTCCTGGTCATGGAAAGAAACGAATTTCAATCAGTTTTTGAACTATTTGACTATCGCTTTAGCCTAGCGTAGTTCCTTATTTCCTTTCTACTTACAAAGAAGCAAGCAATAAGACAGTTTCTGCTAATGGTTTAACTCTATTAACACGACGTAGATAGAAGAATAACATCTTAAAGATAATTTGTAGTTGAATGAAAAGAGTGCGGAATTATACGGAATTATACTTTCAGTTCTTAAGTTTTTGACTATTGCTGTCTCCTTTGTATTTATAGTGAAATGTGTAACGTAGTTATTTCCGTGAAGTTTACCTTAATTAAGATGAAGTATATATAAAATCTGTTCCATTCACATGACTTTTTCTACATCTCCACAATAAATTATTGTTAAAAGAATTATTCTTCTATTTACTTAATGTTAATGAAGAAAAAATTAGCGGAAAGGGTTTTATTACCTGATTCCTTGTATCATAGGCTAAATCGATAGTCAAATATTTTAAAAACTGGTTGCCATGTTATTCAAGTACCTTTGTTTGTATGGACAGGAGTTGACAAAATTTTAAAGTTGGAACCAATAACAAGGAATATCTCAAAAGCGACCTACTTCATGAAAAAATGTATATAACATAAACTGTGTGTTTTAGTGTGCTCTACATTCTCTGCTAAGTTAGCTTTTGTCTATCTCTTACGGTTATCCAGTTATGCAAAATTCACTAAAATATATCCAGAATAAAGCAGTCTTCAGAGGCTACTCCCAAAAAATTCAACATATACATTTTATTTGTCATAACATGCAATATTTTAATATGCAATTTTTTAATAAAAATCGTTAGAGCCAGTTTGAGAATTTCAAAATGTTCGAATTTTTTTTTCCATGTAAAGGGTAGTTGGCAGTGGGGAGGATTTTCTTGAAAATCATCGTTCCGTATTCTTGGAAGAAACCGAAGTTAAATACCAAAATATATATTTTGGGTAAAATCTTGGTATCCAATTTTTGGCTCCAATACAATGCTTTCTCTATACACTATGTACTTAGGTACGGGTAGCGAAAGTAATATAATTGTAAAGGGTAACTTTTTAATCATTAATAAATAAAACAGGGCATAGAAAGTCATTTGAATGTAACATATTAGATTTGTGTATTCAAGGAGGCTCAAAATGTTTAGTTCCGTAAAAATCTCGGTATCGAAATTTTGATACGAATGCAATATTTCCTTATGCACTATAGGCAAGTAATAGAGAAAGCTAACATTTGAAATATTGTCTAAAATTGTAGATTTTGAAAATGTGACGTAGACCTGCCTTAGCTGCAATTGCTAGAAGGCGTTAACAAACATTAAAGTAACATCACGGAAGGTGGAATTTGACTGTTTTCCTGCCAGCCTCCAGATCATCTCCACTTAATGGTGCATTATTCAGAAGCTAGGTGTGATTCGTCATAGCCAAGGAAGATGAAATTACCAAAAGTGGCGAGTTTAGCTGCGTGAGTCAGACGAGAAGAGTACCAGCGACCGACCTCGGAATGTCCGGGCAAGGTCGACTCCAAGACGTGCCCAACAACCTGTGGTCGAACACAAATAAAAGGACGTATGAAATCTCTTCTTGGAACCCTACCATTTCTGATACGTCAGAATAAATTGAAGGACCTGTAATCACCAAGTTCATCGCTCGCCAAGACAAGGAAGGTGAAGTTGGGAGAGAGAGCTGTTGTGCCGATGACCCTTTCTTGGGGTTTCTCATTAAATTCTATAAATAGCGATGTCTGTGTGCACCTCCAGTGGGTGTAACCTGCATTCCTTCAGGGAACATTCCTGTCAATGTTAAAACTCCTAAGTTTGTATCCATTATCTCACAAACTACTTATCGACTGCCTCCGTGGTCGAGTGGTCAGCGAGCTGACTTTTCACCAGGAGGTCCCGGGTTCGATTCCCGGCTGGGGCGGAGAATTTTTCTTTGGCCAGAATTATTCCCTATTCCCCTCAGAGTCAGGAAGTATGTATGTGAGAGCGAATGTGTGTGTGTTTGAGGAAAATAAATCGATTTAAGTCAAACGTAAAAGAACCTACAGACAATGAGTTGTCCTTAGATGTTAAAGGGGGCTATATTAATGAAAAAACAACAAACTACTTATCAGAAATAAACTTTTATTATAAGATATAAAATTGAGTTTTATTCACGGACTCTTTTCAACTGCACTTGTTCTCAGCATCCCAATCTACAGAGTGAGTGAAAAGTCCCTACCCACTGGGATAAATAATAAACAAGCTGGTAGGTATTTAAATAACATTATTGGATTAATTGCTTTTTCACACAAGCCGTGTGTAGGAAAGGAGTTGGATAGGTAGAGTCACACTGAAAATTTCAATGCCATAGCCGAGATTTGAACCACGGATCTCCCGATCTAGCCGGTTGCTCTGCCACTGAGCTACCATGGCAACATGCCGGCATAGCATTGAATTTCTCAGCTTACTTGCTTGTTTCCCAGTAAACTACAAGGTGATCTCAAATGATTTTGAAATGACAACCCAAATGGCGACCTACAATGCTGTAATTACTTTTGTCCCAGGATTCATAGTGTAACTAATTATTATGGTCAGTTGGTATTGGATTAATTGTTTTTTTCACACAATTGGTTTTGAGATCACCTTGTGGTTTACCGGGAAACATGCGAGTCAGTTATTTACTCAAGAAACATATTTCCAAATAGAACTATGGCTCAAAATTAAGCTTAAGTATATCCTACACTTGGAAAAATTAATAAATTCGTTCTAAAGTTAAAGTAAACTTTATCTCAAAAAATCTGATGTGTACCATTCACTTGACTTTCTCTATATCCCTGCAACAAATTATTCTTATAAGCTTATACTTCTATTAACTTCATGCTAATCAGTAAAACATTAGCAGAAATAGCCATATTACTTGCTTCCTTGTAAGTAGAGGTGAAATAAGGGAGTACCATAGGTTAAAGTGATAATCAAAAGCTGGTTGCTATGTCACTGAAGTTCCTTTGTTTGTATGGACAGCAGTTGACAAATTCCTGTATGAGAAATGTGTAAGTTTTTCATAGCAGAAACCAAAAATAAGGAATGTCTCAAAAAACGACGAACTCACGAAAAAAATGTATATAACATAAATTGTGTGTTTTAACGTGCTCTACATTTTTTGTGTAGTAAGTTTTTGTCCATCTCTTACCGTTTAGCAGTTATTCAAAATTCAGTAAAATTCATTCAGAATAAAACTACTCTTCAGAGGCTATTCCCAGAAAATTCAAGATATACATTTTATTTGCCAGGTAAATATATTAATATACGACATTTTAATCAAAATCGTTAGAGCCATTTTTGAGAAAATCAAAATTTTCGAAAAGAATTCCATGTAATGGGTAGTTGGGGGTGGGGGGATTTTTCTCAAAATCTTCGTGTCGCATCCCTGGAAGATACTAAACTTAAATATCAAGTTTGGTATTTTACTGACTTTTCGTTTTTGAGTTATCGTGTTCACAGACACAGGGACACACGGCACACGGACGGACACACACACACACACTCACACACACACACAATACCTTTTTGTGAAAATTCTTTTTTTTTGGCTGTTGGAGACCCTAAAACATATATTTCCGGTGAAATCTCGGTATCGAATTTTTGGGTGAAGTGCAATACCTTCTCTATACACTATGTACATAGTGCGTATAAAGAAAGTAAAAAACTTATTCTTCTATTTACTTAATGCTAATCAAGAAAAAAATTAGCAGAAAGGATTTTATTACTTGTTTCCTTGTAATTAGAAGGGAAATAAAGGAGTAGCATCTAGCACGTATATACACATAATTCGATGTCGAGATATGTGTTTTGAGGTCCCCTAAATCCGAAAAAAACGGAACTTGGTATTTATATCTAGTATATTCCAAGGATACGACAGGAAGATTTTCAAGAAACCCTTCACATGAAAAAAAAAAAAAAGAAATTAAAAATTTTCATCTTCTCAAAAATGACTAACGACATTGATTAAAATAACATATATTACATAAATTTACATTGCAAATAAAATGTATATTTTGAAGTTTCTGGAAATAGCCTCTGAAGACCTCTTTATTCTGGATCAGTTTTAGAGAATTTTGCATAACGAATAAACTATAAGATACAGACAAAGCTTGCGTTTGTTTAAATTTTAGGCTAACCTTTCTCAAACGAGAGCATGCAAAGCGAACCGAACCTCAATTGTTTCACATAACGACTAGCTTTTAAAAGATTTGACTATTACTATACCTAGTGTACTCCCTTATTTACCTTCTACTTACAAGGAAGCAAGTAATAAGACCAATTCTGCTAATGTTTATCTCGATTAACATGATGTAGATAAAACAATAATATTTTGTTAGAATAGTTTGTATATGTGACAGCTAAGGAAAGTTATTTCATTGGAAGATTTTTTGGTTACTATCTCGGATGCATAGATTCTAATATTATAGGTAATTTTGGTGAATTCGAGGTCCGCTATGATAATATTGAACGTCACGTATGTTGAATGTTTCTTTTCACAGTTATTATAGAGAACTTCGGCCCCTCTAGAAATTAAACAAATTGTGGTTTGACTGTAAGTTTGGTTTATACTTGTTACGTTTTCACCAATTTCTTTTATGGGAAAATTTCCGTAATTAAGTTAAACGCTAATTTATTATGTTCGCCTAGCGATCCTTTTATGTGAATATTTATGAAGTATGCTGCCTAGAAGGAGTAGAATATAATTAAAGAAGTCTTGTAGTACTTTTGCAATGTAAATATATAATAATACTACACACTAAAGTGCCTAAAACCTGAGTTTCATTGTCGGCGGCAGGCGAACAGTGTTGTGGAATGCAACACCGGCATATGTCGCTAGACGCTGTGGTGATGTATGACAAATATGTTTCACGCAGATATAGCTGTTTAGGGAATTTTATTATGCAGAACTTCGGCCGCTCTAAAATCGGATGAAACTAAGTGCAATTGATTGACTTTATATTTATGATGACAATTTCAAAGCCTGTGGATTTCAAATTTAGCGCGAGGTTAATGTGTGTATATAAATTTATGTTTCTAATTTTATATCGTGGTAGTACTCATTATCGATATTTCCAACAACTCCTAACAGCGCAATGGATACAACATTAGTTTTTTAAACCATCTCCCCACCCATAATCCCTCTCTAACCACACCGGTCCCGTTAGAGTGCAAAACTGGCATAAGTCGCAGCGGAGAGAGTTAGCGGCCCAATTTGTAAATAATTACCCTTTTCACTAATTATAAATCGTAATTAGAGATCGTATCTAGATCACACATCTGCAATTCCCCTTGGACTAATCTAATAGGCTTCTCATGTAACATTTTATTGTTTTGTCTATTTAGCAAAATTCCTTTTCATGATTATTTTCCAAGTTGCTTTCTAATGTTTGATTTACGATATTTAATTTAACATAATTCTTACATAACTTCTTGGTATAAAACTATCTTGACAATTCATTTTAAAATTTCTTGTAATAGTGAAACTATAACCCTATTTGACGATCAGATCTCTTACCACAAAAAGGCGCTCTGTTGTATGCAGTTCTCGACTCCTACTAACCAAACAGCCTATGTTTGTGAGACTGTATCAACTGCCCACCTGTCATACACGCGGTGGTGAAGCGTGACGTCATATTTGGGTATGAGTAAAGCTGCCGTCCCAAACATGCCTAACATTCGCTACCTTCATAGCAAATCCCGTAATGCAGGTGGTATAACTTGCAAGTGATATTCTTCGGTGAATTTCAGCACTTTGAACACTGATGATTTCGAAATTTGCAATTGACGTGAAAGACAACTGCATAGGAGAGCTTTCAATTGACTGCCGTATTGCGTCGATGTCAGCTGCGAGTGTGAAAGGTCGACGTGGTCAAGTTTCCTCAGCAAGTGTCTACTTGAAACTTATTAATAGTTTCCATATGGTTTTATTTTTTGGTCCATTGTATCTAAATATCCGTTGAAACCGCTCATTCTGAAATACTTTAAGGAATAGTCAATATACTACTCAGTAACCAGTCTGCAGCAAATTATAAGAAGAGGCGAAATAAGGGAGTACCATAGGTTAAAGTGATAGTCAAAAGCTGGTTGCTATGTGACTGAAGTTCCTTTGTTTATAACAATCCGTGAATGTGAAAAGTATGTTTTTGAAAGCTGAAACCAAAAACAATCAACTCCACGAAAAAAATGTATATAACATAAAGTGTGTCATTTAAAGTGCTCTGCATTTGTTGTGTGGTAACTTTTTGTCCGTCTCTTACGGTTTAGCAGTTATGCAAAATTCCGTAAAATTGACCCAGAATAAAGTAGTCTTCAGAGGCTATTCCCTGAATATTCAAAACATATATTTTATTTGTCAGGTAAATATCTTAATATACGAAATTTTAATCAAAATCGTTAGAGCTATTTTTGAAAAAAATCAAAATTTTCGTAATTTGGCGGTGGGGGGATTTTTCTCAAAATTTTCGTGTCGCATCAATGGAAGATACTAAACTTAAATACCAAGTTTTGTATTTTACCGACTTTTCGTTTTTGAGTTAGCGTATTCACAAACACACAAACACCTGACACACGGACACACGCGCACACACGAACCTTTTTCTGAAAATACTTTTTAGGATACACAGGACCCTAAAACATATATTTCCGGTGAAATCTCGGTATCGAATTTTTTGGTGAAGTACAATACCTTCTCTATATACTATGCACATAGTACTTATAGAGAAAATAAAACTCTGATATGTTGCATTCACATGACTTTCTCTACATCTCTGCAACAAGTTATCGTTAAAAAGCTTATGTTTATATTTACTTCATGTTAATCGAGAAAAAAATAGCAGAAATAATCTTATTACTTGCTTCCTTGTAAGCAGAAACGAAATAAGGGAGTACCATAGGTTAAAATGATAGTCAAAAGCTGGTTCATATGTGACTGAAGTTCCTTTGTTTGTATGGATAGGAGTTGACAAATTCCTGTATGAGAAAAGTATAGGCTTTTAAAGCTGAAACAAAAAACGAGGAATATCTCAAAAACATCAACTCCACGAAAATAATGTATATAACATAAATTGCGTGTTTTAACGTGCTCTATATTTCTGTGTGGTAAGTTTTTGTCAATCTCTTACGGTTTAGCAGTTATGCAACATCCCGTAAAATGCATTCAGAATAAAGTAGTCTTCAAACGCTATTCCCAGAAAATTCAAGGTATACACTTTATTTGTCAGGTAAATATGTTTAATATACGATATTTTAATTAAAATAGTTTTAGCAATTTTTGAGAAAATAAACCTTTTTGAAAAAACTTCCATGTAAAGGATAGTTGCGGGTGGGTGATTTTGGTGAAAATCTTCGTGTCGCATCCTTGGAAGATGCCAAACCTAAATACCAAGCTTGGTTTTTAACGGATTTTCGATTTTGAGCTATGCTGCCCACAGACACACACACACACATACACAGGTACACACAAGATATTTTTATTCACGTGGTATCAACACATGTATTTCCGGTGAAATCTCAGTATCGAATTTTTGGGTGCATTATAATACCTTCTCTATACACTATGTACATGCGTGTAGAGAAAGTAATACATTCGTAAGTTATCTCAATCACAAAATATTTATTTATTTTCTGAACAGCCTGTAGATTTACCATTTAACTTCAGACTGTAGAATATCTCCAAAACTAAAGGTTGTGGAAGAAACGTCTTGAATAAAGGTTGCTGGATATAATGAGGGAAGATAAATTTCATTTGTTATGTTTTTATTGGAGAAGGTTTGGATGGTAATTTGAGGGTCAGGATATGTTTTTTAAATGCGAACCAACAATTTTACTTTCTGTACACATACTATGTACATAGTGTATAGAGAAGATATTGCATTCCACCCAAAAATCTATACCGAAATTTCACTGGAAATAGACCTTTAGGGTCCCCTGATCCAAATAAAGAATTTTTAGAATAAGATCCGCGTGTGTTTGAGCACGATAACCCAAAAACGACAAGTCGGCAAAATACTAAATTGGTATATAAGTTTAATATATTCCAAGGATGCGATACAAGGATTTTGAGGAAAATCCGCTCACTCCAAACTACTTTTTACTTTCTCCATACGCATTATGTACATAGTGTATAGAGAAAGTATTACACTCCACCAAAAAATTCGATACTAAGATTTCACCGGAAATATATGTTTTAGGGTCCCCAATATCCAAAAAAAGGATTTTAACAAAAAGGTCCGTGAGTCCGTGTGCCTGTGAACACGATAACTCAAAAACGAAAAGTCGGTAAAATACCAAACTTGGTATTTAAGTTTAGTATCTTCCAGAGGTGCGACACGAAGATTTTGAGAAAAATCCCCCCACCCACAACTACCCTTTACATGGAACTTTTTTTGAAACTTTTGGTTTTCTCAAAACTGGCTCTAACGATTTTAATTAAATTTTCGTATATTAAAGATATTTACCTGGCAAATGAAATGTGTATCTTGAATTTTCTCGGAATAGTCTCTGAAGAGTAGTTTATTTTGGATGAATTTTACTGAATTTTGAATAACTGCTAAACCGTAAGAGATGGACAAAAACTTAATACACAAAAAATGTAGTGCACATTAAAACACACAATGTATGTTATATATTTTTTTTTCGTGGAGTTCGTCGTTTTTGTGATATTCCTTATTTTTGGTTTCTGCTATGAAAAACGTATACTTTTCTCATACAGGAACTTGTCAACTCCTATCCATATAGACAAAGGAACTTCATTGACATAACAACCAGCTTTTGACTATCACTTTAACCTACAGTTGTCCCTTATTTCGCTTCTACTTACAAGGAAGCGAGTAATTAGACTATGTCTGCTAATTTCTTCTGATTATCATAAAGTAAATAGAAGTAGCTTTTTAAGAATTATTTGTTGCAGGGATATGGAGAAAGTCATGTGAATGGTACACATCAGATTTTTATATAGAAAACTTGTTGAAAATTTTAATTTTCTCAAAAATGGCCATAACGATTTTGATTAAAATATCGTATATTAAAGACATTTACCTGACAATTAAAATTCTGGAGAAGTAAAGTAGTGTTCAGAGGCTATTCCCAAAAAATTCAAGACATACATTAATCTTTAATATACAGCATTTTAATCAAAATAGCTTGAGCCATTTTTCAGAAAATAAAAATTTTCGAAACAAGTTCCATATAAAGGGTAGTTGGGGGTTGAAAATCTTCGTGTCGCAACCCTGGAAAATACCAAGTTTATATACCAAGTTTGGTATTTAAAGGTCTTTTCGTTTTTGGGTTATCGTGTTCACAAACACCTGACACACGGACAGACGCACACACGGACCTTTTTCTGTACAGACTTTTTTGGGGGAGACGCTAAAACATATACACTATGTACATAGTACGTGTAGAGAAAGTAAGCCTGTTGGCTTCCATTTAAAAAACGCATCTTGACCCTCAAATTATCATCGAAACCTTCTCCAATTAAAACACAACAAATGACATTTATTTTCCCCCATTATATCAAGCAACTTTTATTCAAGACTTTTCTTTCTACAAAGTTTACTTTTGGAAATATTGTATAGTCTCAAGTTTTATGGTTCACTGTGTATATGTGTGTAAGTCTGTGTTAGCGCGTGTAGGGAACATTTTCATTTTCTGCATTTGTTTTTCAAAGTTTATTTATTGATATACAGTTATGTAGGTAGAGTTCATTAACCCTAGGGGTACCAACGGTAAATGGCCCTGATACAATGGGATGTAGATTTGCAATACCTACATATTTGTTTTAAGTATTTGAGTTTCTAGTGAGATAAATGTATTAATAAAGTGCTCAATGACATTATAACTAGAAACTTAATGATTGTAACATATGAAATTTAGACACAATTAGAATTATGGTCACAGGTAGAGATCAAAACATGCTGTTGACCATAAAAGTTCTATTTTTACTTTCTCTATAGGCACTATGTACAAAGTGTATAGAGAATGTATTGCAGTCCACCAAAAAATTCGATACCGAGATTTCACCGGAAATACATGTTTTAGGACCCCCTGTATCCATAAAAAGCATTTTCAGATAAAGGTCCGTGTGTGTGTCCGTGTATCCGTGTGTCAGTGTGTCCGTGTGTCTGAGAACACGATAACTCAAAAACGAAAAGTCGGTAAAATACAAACTTGGTATTTAAGTTTAGTATCTTCCAGGGGTGCGACACGAAGATTTTGAGAAAGATCCCCCCACCCACAACTACCCTTTACATGGAACTTTTTTCGAAAATTTTGATTTTCTCAAAAATGTCTCTAACGATTTTGATTAAAATTTCGTATATTAAACATATTTACCTGACAAGTAAAATGTATATCTTGAATTTTCTGGGAATAGCCTCTGAAGAGTAGTTTATTCTGGATGAATTTTACTAAATTTTGAATAACTGCTAAACCGTAAGAGATGGACAAAAACTTACAGCACAAAAAATGTGGAGCACATTAAAACACACAATTTATGTTATATGCATTTTTTTTCGTGGAGTTCGTCGTTTTTGAGACAGTCCTTATTTTTGGTTTCTGCTATGAAAAACTTACACATTTCTCATACAGGAATTTGTCAACTGCTGTCCATACAAAGGAACCAGCTTTTGATTATTACTTTAACCTATGGTACTCCCTTATTTCACCTCTACTTACAAGGAAGCAAGTAATATGGCTATTTCTGCTAATGTTTTACTGGTTAGCATGAAGTTAATAGAAGTATAAGCTTATAAGAATAATTTGTTGCAGGGATATGGAGAAAGTCATGTGAATGGTACACATCAGATTTTTTGGATATTGGGAATCCTAAAACATATATTTCCGGTGAAATCTCGGTATCGAATTTTTGGGTGAAATGTAATACCTTCTCTATACACTATGTACATAGTGCGTATAGAGAAAGTAATAAAAGAATACACTAGGCTAAAACGATAGTCAAACCATTTAAAAAGTGGTTGCTAAGTGCTTCCAAATCGATTCCTATTGCATGCCTAGGAGTAAAATAAAACAAGCAGGAATGAGAACTTCCAGCTTAAGTACTTTAAACTTGAAATCAGCAACAAGAAAATTCTCGGAAACTGTTAACTCTACAGCAAATTATGTGGCTTTAATGTAACAATGTATAAGGTTTTAATGTGTTTCTTAATTTTTATGAGTACGTTTTTTTCTATGCTTACCAGTTGTTCAGAAGCTATCCAAAATGAAGAGGTCCTCAATGGTTATTCCTAGAAATTTCAAGATATTCATTTCATTTGTCATGAAGATGTATTTATTATACTGCAGTTTAATCGAAGTTGTTGGAGCCATTTTAGAGAAAATCAAAATTTAGGAAGGGTAGTTTGGGGTCATGTCGTATCCTTAAGTTAAATGCCAAGTTTGCTATTTAACCCTTTATTGCCTTTCGGTACCTATAAGTTTCGCCTGTTTTAAGCGTAACTATACAAATATAGTTGTACTCTAGGATTAATTTCATGTTATACTAACCTTCAACCAATACGACAAGTAATCAAGACTGTTTTATATTGTAAAAATAAATATAAATTTTTTTGCGTTAAAATTGCAGTCATTTTTTAAATAAATAAAAGAGTAAAGCCCACATAACTGCACTCAAATGTAAACCCATTAGATATAAAATATCACACCGATTACTTTACTTGGGCTCTCCCCGTCCTTTACCACAGTCACTGGCATTTGAACTTGCAGCATTTGGCTTTGAATGGATGGCCAGTCCATTACCTATCACCTAATACTCATGGTTATTTGAACCACATTTTGGTACTGCGTTTGGAAGGATTATGAAAACTGGTTTAGAAGAATTTAAAAATTTATTTGGGAAGAAATAGGTTAATAAAGGATATATATATATATACATATTTTCATTTTTATTTTCTCTATTATTTTATATAATAATTTTATAGGTTTATTCCCATATGTTTTAATAGTACCCCAGTTTTAAACTTGAATTAAAGGAAAAGCGGCATATGGAATATACTAATGCAGGCAACTAAGGGTTAACCGAATTTTCCTGTTTACTTTCTCTGTATGCACTATGTACATAGTGTATAGAGAAGGTATTGCACTCCACCAATCGATACCGATATTTCACCGGAAATATATGATTTAGGGTCCCCTGTATCCAAAAAAAGTATTTTCAGAAAAAGGTCCGTGTGTGTGTATCCGTGTGTCCGTGTGTCTGTGAACACGATAACTCAAAAACGAAAAGTCAGAAAAATACCAAACTTGGTATGTAAGTTTAGCATCTTCCGGGGATGCGACACGAAGACTTTGAGAAAAATATCCCCACCCCAAACTACCCTTTACATGGAACTTTTTTCGAAAATTTAGATTTTCTAAAAAATGACTAACGATTTTGATCAAAATATCGTATATTAAAGATATTTGCCCCACAAATAAAATGTATATTTTGAATTTTCTGGGAATAGCCTCTGAAGCCTACTTTATTCTGAGTGAATTTTCCGGAATTGTGTATAACTGCTAAACCGTAAGAGATAGACAAAATCTTACCACACAAAAAATGTAGAGCACATTAAAACACGCAATTTATATTGCACACATTTTTTTCTTGGAGTTGATCGTTTTTGAGATATTCCTTGTTTTTGTTTTCAGGATCGAAAATCTTAACTTTTCTCATACAGGAATTTGTCAACTCATGTCCATACAAACAAAGGAACTTCAGTCACATAGTAATCAGCTTTTGAGTATCGCTTTAACCTATGCTACTCCCTTATTTCCTTTCTACTTACAAGGAAGAAAATAATATAAGACTATTTCTACTAATTTTTCTAGATTAGCATGGATTAAATAGAATCATAAGCTTTTTAAGAATAATTTGTTGCAGGGATATAGAGAAAGTCATGTGAATGGTACACATCAGATTTTTGAACTATGATATACACAGAGACAGATATACATACAGGCACGAACGCTTTTTCTTAAAAAGGGTTTTATGATCAGGGTCTTTAAAACACATATATCTGGTAAAATTTCGTCATCCAATTTTTGGTGTTTGGTAGAGAATGTAACAAGAAGAATTGAAAGATAAATGGAGGTGATGATTTTGAAAAGCAAGAAGAAAATTACATGAAAAGAAGCGCACTGTACAGAGGAGTAATTAATAGATGGAATTTGAAATGCTGACAAATTTGTACCCCAGGAGGTTGTATAATAACACAGACCATGATAGCCTGATGTGAGATATGATCAACTAATTAAACGTTCTGTTAGGAACAGAAGCCACCCCGCGGTGCTACTTGGAGGGTTGCAGTAGCTGACAGGTGGGGGCAAGGAAGTGGCACAAGCAGCGTGGGGTGGAGTCCCACCTTAGGCATGGGTGTTTTTATGCTTGTAAATGTGTGAATGTGTATCTGTAAGTAAAAACAGAAAACAACTAGGAACAATCTGATGTGTTACACTCACATGAATTTCTCTAGCTGTTCTACAAACTTCATACATAAGATTGTTCTTTCTGCACCTTGCTAATCGAGGTACTCATTAGCACAATGTTCTTATTATTTAGTTCCGTATAAGTAGGAAGAAAATAAGGGAATACACTAGGCTAAACAAATAGTCAAATGTTTTAAAAGCCGTCGTTATGCGATTGTCATTACAAATCGCTTCTTTTCTTGGCCAGGATTAGAACGAAAGAAAACTGGTCACTCCCGTCTCAGAAAAGTACTTCACAACTGAAACTAATAACAATGAATACCTCAAAAACCGTAAGCTCCACGAGAAAAATGTACGTTACATAACTTGTGTATTTTAACTAGACCTAAATGTTTTGTAGAGTAAGTTTTTGTCTATCTCTTACGGTTTACTAGTTATGCAAAATTAAGCAACATTCATCCAGAATAAACAGGTCTTCAGCAGCTATTCCCAGAAAATTCAAGATATACATTTTATTTGTTAGGTATATATCTTTAATATATGATATTTTAATCAAAATCGTTAGAGCCAATTTTAAGAAAATCAAAATTTTCGAAAAAAGTTTAATGTAAAATGTAGTTTGGGGTGGATGGATTTTTATAAAAATCTTCATGTCGCATCCCTGGAAGATACTAAACTTAAATACCAAGTTTGGTATTTTAGCTACTTTTCGTTTTTGAGTTATCATGTTCACAGTCACACAGACACACGGACACACACACACACACACACACACACACACGGATCTTTTTGTGAAAATGCTTTTTTTGGATATTGGGGACCCTAAAACATATATTTCCGGTGAAATCTCGGTATCGAATTTTTTGGTAGAGTGTAATACCTTCTCTATACACTATGTACATAGTGCGTATAGAGAAAGTAAAAATAACAGAAACGCAGAGTGTGTTCCATTCACAAAACTTTCTCTAGCTTTTCCTAAATAAACTTTTCTTATAAAAGTTTATTCTTTCATGATTAACATTATCAGAATTCTCTTATTGCTTGATTTTTTTGTAAGTAGAAGGGAAATAAGGACTGCACAGGCTAAAGCAATAGTGCTATAAAAGCCGGTCGCTATGTGAAACAATTTAAATTTATTCAAAATCTTCTCGGGCTTCTAGCCAGGTAAAAACTTGGCTTGACACCAACGTTTCGAAGAAGTGCATCTTCCTCGTCTTCAGGGTGAACTGATGGTTTGAGCTTGCGGAGACTGGTATTTATAAGAGCTGGGATGAAGCTAACATCTGATTGGTTCGCGTGATATTATGGCTTTTTTTTTTTTTTTTTTTTTTTTTTTTTTTTTTTTTTTTTAGTTTCAAGTGGAGGGGAAAAATCCACCTTAAGGACTAACCCGGGCTGGCATGCCCGGAGTGTCGGGGTCTCCCAGAATGGGCCTACCGACTAAAAAACCCCTCCACCGGTATTAGAAGGTAAGGATACTGCGGTACCGCTGTTGCACCCGCGCAGTAAAAGGTAAAGGTGAACTGGCCCGCTGTGCGGCCGCCAGGGGTGAGGGTTGTGCTAGTAGACCGGCTTGACCGAGGCCCAGCCGGCCCCCATAGCGAATTATAGGTGAGGAGTTGAGGAAATTGTGGGTGGTTGGGAATTGTTGGTGAAACATGGGATTGGAAGTGCAGGGAGAGCTGCCACTCTCTCCCTGTGGTGATGATGTCGGTACTACCGGTTCTTCCTTCCCCTGGGGCCTGGGCCGGTAGCGATGTAGGCGAGAATGTCAGTGGTAAGTCCTCTCTGGAGGTCGTGTAGTTGTTTGGATATGGATTGATGCAGTTGATGCTGCAGCTCTCGGACACCCACGACTGAAGCCTCAAGAGACCCCAGCCGCGGGCACTGGTCGTCGCTGTCCTCGGCAGGTGGATGGACGAGGTGGCTCTCTATGCGGTCCAGCTGGCGCTGGATGGACGCAAGCACCGCGCCAGATATTATGGCTTTTTTTTTTTAATTTTTTTTAAGGGGCGGCCCCACACCCTCCGCCCCCGGTGACGATCATCCTCGGAGGCTACATCGTCTCCCCATGCACATGCTGTTAGGCTAGAACATGCGAAACATTCAAGAGCAAGGGGATTCGGATATACCCACATTTCGTTTTTCATGAAAGTATCTTTAACATGTGGATTTTAATCAAAATCTTTAGAGCCATTTTTGAAAAAAGCACCATGTAAAGGGTAGCTTTTTGTGGGGGATTTACTTTAAAACAAAAATAGACAAAAAGTTACTAAACAAAAAATGTAGAGCACATTAAAACACACAATTTATGTCATATACATTTTTTTCATGGAATTCGTCGTTTTTGAGACATTCCTTATTTTTGGTTTCTGCTATGAAAAACGTATACTTTTCTCATACAGGAACTTGTCAACTCCTATCCATATAAACAAAGGAACTTCATTGACATAGCAACCAGCTTTTGACTATCACTTTAACCTATGGTAGTCCCTTATTTCGCTTCTTCTTACAAGGAAGCAAGTAATAAGACTATTTTTTTCTGATTAGCATAAAGTAAATACAGGGTTACTACAAAAGAAATAGACAACTTCAACTGCCTGTAAAACAAAAACTATTAGAGATAGCAACCTAATTATTTTGGAGGTATGTTGAGAAACTCTCAAAGTTTTGTTTGTTACTATTGGTAACGCTGTAGTGTTTTGTTTGTTGTTGTAGAAGCTGAAATGGCGGAAAATCCTGTGGAAAAGGCATATTGCGTGTTGGAATTTGCTAGAACGCAATCAGCAACTGTTGTCCAACGACATTTTAGAACACGTTACCACAAAACGCCACCGACTAGACAGTCAATCTACGACTGGTATAGAAAATTCGAGACAACGGGATGTTTGTGCAAAGGAAGAGCTCGGGAAGACCAAGAGTTTCGGAAGAAAACGTTGAACGTGTTCGTTCTGCCTACATAAGAAGCCCACAGAAATCGACATCTAGGGCAAGCATGCAATTACAAATTCCACAGCAAACTGTATGGAAAATCTTGCGGAAGCGACTGTACATGATGCCTTACAAATTAGAGATGTTGCAGTTTCTGAGTGAAGATAAGGTCATACGGCGTGACTTTTGCATCGACATGTTGCGACATGATGAAGACGATGCTGGTTTTTGTGAGCGCATCATTTCATTTTTGTGGTAACGTGTTCTAAAATGTCGTTGGACAACAGTTGCTGATTGCGTTCTAGCAAATTCCAACACGCAATATGCCTTTTCCACAAGATTTTCCGCCATTTCAGCTTCTGCAACAACAAACAAAACCCTACTGCGTTACCAATAGTAACAAACAAAACTTTGACAGTTTCTCAACATACCTCTAAAATAATTACGTTGCTATCTCTAATAGTTTTTGTTTTACAGGCAGTTGAAGTTGTCTATTTCTTTTGTAGTAACCCTTTAGAAAGCTTTTTAAGAATAATTTGTTGCAGGGATATAGAGAAAGTCATGTGAATGGTACACCACAGATTTTTTTTTTTCATCGCAAATTTTCAACGACATCCCAACCAACTTTTAAAACATTTTATTAACGCTTTGGCCTAGATTATGTCCTAAGTTTCCTTCTGCTTACAAGCTACCAAGTAATAAGACAATTTCCGCTAATGTTTAACTCCATTAGCATGAAGTGGATAGAAGAATAAGCTTTTTAACAATGACTTATAGAGATGTAGAGAAAGTCAAGTGAATGGAACACATTAGATTTTAAATACATATTGGCCTTCCGGCATTATCTCATTGACCATTAGGGAACAAAGAATTATAAAAATCTGATGTGTTCCTTTCACATGATTTTCTCGCTGTAACAAATTATTCTTAAAAACCATTTTCTTCTATCTACTTTATGGTAATCGAGATAAAAATTAGCAGAAATTGTCTTAATTACTTGCTTCCTTGTAAGTAGAAGGGGAAAAAGGGAATACACTACACTAAAGCGATAGTCAAATCTTTTAAAAGCTGATTGCATTGTGGTTGAAATCCGTTTCTGTACAGGACTTGCAGTTTACAAGCAATATCTCAGAAATGGTCAATTCCACGACAAAACCTATATGACATAAATTGTGTGTTTTAACGTGATCTACATGTTTTGTGAAGTAAGTTTTGTTCTATCTCTTACGGTTTACCAATTATGCAAAATTAATTCAGAATAAAGAGATCTTTAGAGGCTATTCCCAGAAATTTCAAGATATAGATTTTATTTGCCATTTAAATGCCTTAAATATACGGTATTTTAATCAAAATCGTTTAATCAAATTTTTGAGGAAATCGAAATTCTCGGAAAGTTTTCCATGTAAAGGGTAGGTAGAGGTGGGGGAATTTTTCTCATAATCCTCGTGTCGCGTCCCTGGAATATAGTAAACTTAAATACCAAGTTTGATATTTTGCCGAGTTTTCGTTTTTGAGTAATCATGTACACAAACACACGGACACACAAGGACCTTTTTCTGAAAATATTTTGGAAAATATTCTGAAAGTATTTCCAGTGAAATGTCGGTATCAATTTTATATATTCACTATACCTATATGCCTAGTGCGTGTAGAGAAAATATAAATAGAACATGACCACAGAAAACACCACAAACGTTCATGCCCAAGTCAGTATTTGAACCCGCGATCCCCTACGCCTAGGGGCACTAAAGCTAGACCTAGCGAGCACGATAATGGGACCCACCCCCTTTTGGGCGAGGCGAATGAGCTCGACGGTTTAACGAGCTAAATAGCTTCACTTGGACTCAGAATGTGATGTGTTATTTCGTCCTTGGTATGGGCATGTTCTAGTGTTCGCAGACGTTCCTGTAGGACGAATTGCAGACGAGAGAAGCCAATGGCCTGTTCATGTCCAAGTAAACGACGAATTTACTGATTTTTAAATATAATTTGTTATACAGATGTAGAGAATGTCAAATGAATGGAACACAGTAGATTTTTACATACATATTGCCCTTCCGGCATCACCTCTTTGCCCAGCATAGAACAGAGAATGAAAAAAATCTGATGTGTGCCATTCACATGACTTTCTCTACATCTCTGCAATAAATTATTCTTAAAAAGCTTATACATTTATTTACTTCATGCTAATCAATAAAAATTAGCAGAAATAATCTTATTACTGGCTTCCTTGTGTGAAAAATCGAAATGAGGGAGTACCGCAGGTTAAAGTGATATTCAAAAGCTGGTTGCTATGTGACTGAAGTTCCTTTGTTTGTATGGACAACAGTTGACAAATTCCTGTATGAAAAAAGTATGTTTTTCAAAGCAGAAAGTGAAAACAAAGAATGTCTAAAAAACGATGAACTCCACGAAAGAAATGCATATAGCATAAATTGTGTGTTTTAAGGTGCTCTACATTTTTCGTGTAGTAAGTTTTTGTCCATCTCTACGGTGTAGCAGTTATTCAAAATTTTGTAAAATTCATCCAGAATAAAGTAGTCGTCAGAGGCTATTCCCAGAAAGTTCAAGATATACATTTTATTTGTCAGGTGAATAGCTTTAATGAACGATATTTTAATCAAAATCGTTAACGCCATTTTTAAGAAAATAAAAAATTTCGAAAAAAGTTCATGTAAAGGGTAGTTGGGAGTGGGGGTATTTTCTCAAAATCTTCGCATAACTGGAGCATACTAAACTTAAATACCAAGTTTGAATTATCGTGTTCACAGACACATGGACACACACACGGTCCTTTTCCCGAAAAATGCCATTTTTAGATAAAGGGGATCCTGAAACATATTACCGGTGAAATCTCGGTATCGAATTTTTGGGTGGAGTGCAATATCTTGTCTATACACTAGGTACACAGTGCGTATAGAGAAAGTAAAAATAGAACATAGAAAACACCCATGTCTAAGGTGGCACTCGAACTCACAATCCCCTGCGCCTAGAAGCACCAAAGCTAGACTATTAACGAGCACGATTATGGAGCCCACCCCTTTTTGGGCGAGCCGTTAACGAGCCAAATGGCTTTACCTTGACTCAGAATGTGATGTGTTATTTCGTCCTTGGTATGGGCATGTTCTTAGTGTTCGCAGACGTTCCTGTAGGACGAATTGCAGACGAGAGAAGCCAATGGCCTATTCATGTCCAAGTAAACGACGAAACATAAACTGCAACAGGATAGAGTGCTCCGAAATAAAGTTGTTGTATTAAAGTTGTGTGGGCTTCAGGGACAGTCTGGCGCCGAGGTTATACTTACGTGTGTCGAGGGAGGAGTGAGCAAATCTCCTGCCCACGGCGCATGCGCCTTATACGGCAATCCAGGAAAATGAATAGACTTTTATTTGACGTTTACATTGTTACTCTTGTAATACAGTTCTTAGACCTCATCAGCAAGGAGAGGTCGTCTCTTCAGGTCACGTGGTTAGCTTTACATAAATGTGCACTTCCTGTGTTCCGTGTTAGGTAATATACCCTCGCAAAGGTTACCTGACAGTCGAAGCAACACATGACTTTCTCTAGCTACTCTACAAACTTCTCACAAAAAAAATAATTCTTCTTCAACACCATGCTAATCGAGATAAACATTAGCAATATGTTATTACTTAGTTCCTTATAAGTAGAACGGAACTAAGGGAATGCAAGGCTAAAGTTATAGTCAAATGTTTTAAAAGCTGTCGTTATGTGATTGTTATTGCAAATGGCTCCTTTGCTTGGCCAGGAGTAGAAAAACAGAAAAACTGACATTTACATCTGAGAAAAGTATAAGTATTTCACAACTGAAACTAATAACAAGGAATGCCTCGAAAACGGTAAGCACCACGAATAAATGTAAATGGCATAACTTGTATATTTAAAAAAGATCTACATTTTTTATGCCAAACTAAGCAAAATTCATCCAGAATAAACAGGTCTCCAGAAGCTATTCCCAGAAAACTGAAGAAATACAGTTTATTTATGATAGAATTTTCTTTAATATGTGGTATTTTAATCAAAATTGTTAGAGCCATTTTTAAGAAAAAAAAATTCAAAAATGTTAGGAGTCGCAGCCTTGGAAGATACCAAACTTAAATATCAAGTTTGGTATTTAAGCGTCTTTTCGTTTTTGAGCTATGCTGTCCACAGGCACACACAGAGTTCAGACGTGTTTCTGAAAATGCTTTTTTTTTTTTTTTTTTTTTTTTTTGATTCAGAGGGACCTAAAACATGTTTTTCCGGTGAAATTTCGACACTGATTTTTTTGACAATACTTCTTTATCCCTATGTGCATTATACATACGCGACCAGAGATGGTAAAAATGCTGATCACATGCCCTTCTCTACATCTCTGTAACAAATTATTATTTAAAAGCTTATTCTTCTATCTACTTTCTGGTAATCGAGATAAACATTAGCAGAAATTGTCCTTATTACTTGGTCCCTCGTAAGTGGTAGGGACAAAATCTAATGTGTTCCATTCACCTGATGTCCTCCAGCTGTTAGATTAATGTTTTGAATAAAACGTATATTTATCTGTTATCTACGCCAAGCTAATCAAGATAAACATATGCAAAATTAGTTTTATTACTAGCTTCTTGTAAGTAGGCTGAAGCATAGTCTCGTCCTTTAAAAGCCGGTCGCTATGTGAAACAATCGAAATTCCGTTTCTTTGCTTTCCAAGAGTAAACAACCGAGAAAGTGGCTAAAATTGAAACCAATAATTCGGAATATCTCGAAAACTGTTAATTCTACAGTATAGAGATATACATTTTTTGTATAGTAAGTTTTTGTATATCTGTTTAGGCTTATACAAAGTCATCCAGAATGAAGAGGTCTTCAGAGACTATTTCGTTTGTCATAAAAATATCTTAAACATAAGTTATTTTAATCAAAATCGTCAGAACCATGTTTGAGAAAACTAAAATTTTCAAAACTTTTTCCTTGTAAAGGGTAGTTGTGAGTGAGAATTTTCTTAAAAATATTCGTGTCGCCTCCTTGGAAGATACTGAACTTAAATATCAAGGCTGGTTTTTAACGAACTTCTCGTTTTTGAGATGCTCTGCCCAAAGACATACACACACACAAACACACACAGAGTCAGACATTCACACGGACATTTTTCTAACAATGCTCATTTTGAATTCAGAAAGTTCAAAAATATATATTTCCGGTGAAATCTCGGTATCGAATTTTTGGATGCATTATGCACAATACCTTCTCTATACACTATGTACATAGTACTTGTAGAGAAAGTAAAAATCTGATGTGTTCTATTCACATGACTTTCTATATATCACTGCAACAAATTATTCTATTTACTTCATTTAATGGAGCAAAAATTAGCAGAAATAGTCTTATTACTTGCTTCCTTGTTAGTAGAAGAGAAATATAGGTTAAAGTAATAGACAAAACCTGGTTGCTCTGTGACTGAAGTTCTTTTGTTTGTATGGACACGAGTTCACAAAGTCCTGTATGAGAAAAGTATGTCTTTATGGCTGAAAAAAAAAACAAAACAAGGAATATCTCAAAACAATCAACTCCACGAAAAAAATGTATATAACATAAATTGTGTGTTTTAAGGTGCTCTATATTTGTTGTGTTGTAAGTGTTTGTACATCTCTTACGGTTTAGCAGTTATGCAAAATTCCGTAAAATTGACCGAGAATAAAGTAGTCTTCAGAAGCTATTCCCAGAAAATTCAAAATAAACATTTTATTTGTCATGTAAATATCTTTAATATACGATATTTAAATCAAAATCGTTAGAGCCATTTGTTAGAAAATCAAAATGTTCGAAAGAAGTTCCATGTAAAGGGTAGTTTGGGGTGGGGGAATTTTTCTCAAAATCTTCGTGTCGAATCCCTGAAAGATACTAAACTTAAATACCAAGTTTGGTATTTTACCGACTTTTCGTTTTTGAATTATCGTGTTCACAGACACATGGACACACTGACACACGGACACACACACACGGACCTTTTTCTGAAAATACTTTTTTTTTTGATATAGGGGACCCTAAAACATGTATTTCCGGTGAAATCTCGGTATCGAATTTTTCGTGGAGTGCAATACCTTCTCTATACACTATATAAATAGCACGTATAGAGAAAGTAAAATATATTTCAGCTATATCATTCAATGTGTTTCACTGTTTATGCCGTCCAAAACAATTCTGCATGGAATTTATAAAGTTCTAACACCAGGCAGTGTCACTTGGAGTCATTAAATCCAGAACGAAAGAAAATAGAAGAAAGCAGAAAATACACCTCTCGTATGTTGGTTTGCAAACAGAACTCAGCAAATCGTATTCACTCTCCCGCCATAGCCCTTGTTGTTTACACTCTTGTATTTCGGAAGTCTACAAGAAAATATATCTGACATAAATTGCGTGTTTTACCTGAGCTACAATTTTTGTGTAGTAATTCTATGGCTATCTCTTACGTGTTGCAGTTATACAAAATTCATCCAAAATGAAGAGGTCTTCAGAGGTTATTCCCAGAAAATTAAGGATACATATTTTATTTGTCGTGTCAATATCTTCAATATACGATATTTTAATCAAAATCCTTAGACATTTTTGAGAAAAACAAAACTTTCCATAAATGCATTTTTGAAAAAAACAACATTTTCTTGAAAATCTTCAGGTCGCATCCTTGGAAAATTCTAAAGTTAAATTACACCGCCCACACGCCTGTGTGTCTCTGTGACTTTGGAAAGCATAAATCAAAAGCGAAAAGACCGATAAATACCAAACTTGAAATTTAAGTTTGATATCTTCCAAGGGTACGACACGAAGATTTTCAAGAAAATCCCCCTACCCCCAACTACCCTTTACATGGAACTTTTATCGAAAATTTTGATATTCTGAAACATCACTCTAACGAATTTGATTAAAATATCGTATATTAAAGATATTTACCTCACAAATAAAATATATATCTTGAATTTTCTGGGAATAGCTTCCGAAAACTGTTCTGGATTCATTTTATGGAATTTTGCATAACTCCTAAACCGTAAAGGCTGGCAAAAACTTACCTAACAAAAAAAAAATGTAGACCAGGTTAAAACACACAATTGATGTTATATACATTTTTTTTTTTCGTGGAGCTGAACGTTTTTTGAGATATCCCTTGATTTTGCTTTCAGCTTTGAAAAACTTAAACTTTTCTCATACAGGGATTTGTCAACTCCTGTCTACACAAACAAAGGAACTTCAGTCACATAGCAACCAGTTTTTGACTATTACTTTAGCCTATGGTACTCCCTTATTTCGCTTCTGCTTACAAGGAAGCAAGTAACAAGACTATTTCTGCTATTTTTTTCCTCGATTAGCATGAAGTAGATAGAAACATAAGCTTTTAAACAGTAATATGTTGCAGAGATGTAGAGAAAGGCATATGAATGGAACACACCAGGTTTACATTTCTTACGTTCCCTACTTCGTGGTAATGTGCTACATCTAAAAATTTGATACCGAGGTTTCTCTTGTAATACACGTTTTAGGGTTCTCTGTATAAAAAAAACATTTATAGAAAAAATGTGTGTGTGTGTATGTTCATGTGTTTCAAAACACATCTCAAAGGCGAAAACATTTAATATCACACTTGATATATAATTTCAGATCTCCAGAACTTTACACTTCTCCAAACTACCCTTTCAATAGTAGAACTATCAAAAATTTTGATTTTCTCAAAAATGGCTCTAACAATTTTTATTAAATGTACATTATTAAGGATATTAACATAACAATTAAAATATACATCTTACATTTCCTGGGAATATTCTGTGGAGCCCTGACTTTTATATAACTGGTAAATGTAAGATGTAGTTAAAGAGTTGCTGCCCAGCTGCTATGTGAAACAATTGAAATTAGGTGTAATTTGCACGGCAGTGAGTAAACAAAAGGAGAGATGAAAGAAAAATGACATCCCGTTTGAGAAAAGTTTAAGTAGCTTAAAATTGAAATTAATACCAAGGAATATCTCGGAAACGTTTAACTCTCCAACAATTTTATATGACATAAATTGTGTGTTTTAAAGGAATCTACGTCTTTTTAAGGTAAGATTTGTCTATTTCTTACGGATTTCCAGTTATGCAAAATTCGTCCAAAATAAAGAGGAATTTGTGGTTATTCCCATATTATTTTACATCTTTAATTTACGATATTTTAATCATAAATTTTAAAAGGAGTTTTTGAGAATAAACACATTTTCAAAACATTTTCAATGTAAAGGGTAGTTTGGGTGGGGGGAATTTTTTGAAAATCTACTTTTCAAGTCCTTGGAAGATGCTAAAATTAAATTCAAAATGTTTTATTTAACAACTTTTTCATTTTTGGGTTGTCCACAGGCAACCAAACGGAAGTGTTTTAAAAAGTTTTTTTGGATTCAGGAGACCGCATAACAAATATTTGCGGCAGAATTTTTTGAGTGGAATACAATACCTTATCTACCTACTATGTGCATAGTGACTGTAGAGAAAGTAAAAATGTATATATTATTAAAATACCCAATTTATGTCATATATACTTTTTTGAAAGTGTTAACGATTCGTTGTTATTGGTTTCAATTTTGAAATAATTATACCCTTGTCAAACAGAAAGTTACAATCCATTTTCTTTGTTTTACTTTTCCAAGTAAATAGAAGAGAATCTCAAAGCCAGTCTCCTAGCAACGGTTTTTAAAAGATTTTATAGCTTTAGCCTCGGCAACTGCTACCAAGTATCGATGTATTATGGTCTACCACAACTCCGGGGTAAGGGATGAGAGGAGCGGAAACCACAGGAAACGACGGAGCTAAGCGCAGAGACTTGCGGAAGTCCCTAACCGTTCACTAAATGGCAGCCCTGACTCGCTATAGCGGCTATACAGGTTATACGGGAGGCGAGATTGCAGATTCTAGTTCAGTTTTAGACTAAGACTCTTTCCTGAGCCTTTCCTGTTGATTACGGAGTCTATATGGATACGTGACAGGTGAACGATAGGTTTCAAGATTTTGTCGAGGTTAGGCTGCGTTAGGAGTTTGTAAATGAACTGGATTGAAATAAGGGGTAAAATTGGATTTTCTGAAAATCGGTCCTGATTTCCAATGCGAAATGCATAGTCTTCCGTTCGTTCTGTCTGCTTGCACATGGGCAGCCATTTGGTCAATCGACCAACGTCGCCCTTCGTGGTGTAACGGTTACCATGCTGACTTCATATACCCAAAGTCGCGGGTATATGAAGGAGGACGATGGATTTTTCGGGCGTAAAAACCCTTAGCATGGCTTCCTTCGGAAGGGAAGTAAAGCTGTTGGTCCCGTGTCGTAGAGAGGCCTCTGAGCAAAATTAAGCTGTCTTTCACGCCCAATTTAGAATGGGACGCTGAGAACCACAGCAGTTAAAGAGCGTCCATAAATAACACGTCATTTACATTAACATTAAACGACCAACGACAGAGTCAAATCTAAAACTGAACTAGAATCAGCAATATCGCATACGGGAGGCCGGAAGGAGGCCTCTGCAATTGCACCTAGCTTCACCCAAGGCAACTAGGAGGAAGAGAGTTTCTCTCGGAGCAAGCAACTGTGTCATCTGCCTGCAAAGCCTCAATCAACACCTGCGCCGATCTGAAAGATGAAAAAAGGGAAATGGAACGAAGGGAAAGGAATCGTGGTAGATATACCGCCTAAACAGTCCCAGGAAAACCACGGGGGGCGAACCGGGAGCTCCCGAATACCACTAGGCTAAAACCTGACTTATAAGGACGTCAATAATAAATATTCTGCTAATGTTTATCTTAATTAGCATGCCGTAGATAGAAAAGTAATCATTTCTAAGAAAGTAATTTGAATGAAGACATGTTCTAAAATAAACATATAGGAATGCTGTATAATATGCATAATTCAAAACTAAGACAGAGGAGTAAGGTTTATCACAATAGGTAGTATGCTAGTGGAATGTCTGTTACTCAAGATTCACTGGACCACACCTAAAGGTATTCGTTACTAATTTTATTTTGCAAATGCTGACACATAAATCTTGAGATTCACTTTCTATGAATTTGCAACGCTATACTCCTAATGGATTCGCGAGGGTAATAAGCTAGGCGTTCATCTTAATGGGACCATCTACCTTATTGTGCGGGGCATTATAACAAAGGCGCTATGAGGGGGTCCATAATAGCCCCGTTATATCGTAATATAATAACTGACACTCTACGCCATGGCGTGCTGCTGTTAACTTGATTTATTTATGACCGTCCTTCGCCCCTCTAATAAGCTGAAGCTGTTTAAATTAGCAGCCACTACTGTACATGCCATCTATGGTAAACTAAACGCATATGCGCGTATCTTATTGGTTCGTCACGATTGTATCCTAATTTTTATTATGTTGCCCGTCAAGAAGCCCACAAATTATCAATGGTTAATCAGAAATACAGGAAAGAATGTGTATTTCACAAATTCTGTATCCATTGTTTTAGTGTTTTCTCTACATCTCTGTAACAAATTATTGTTAAAAAGCTTATGCTTCTATTTACTTCGTTCTAATCGAGAAAAAATGAGCAGAAATAATCTTATTGCTCGCTTCCTTGTAAGTAGAAGTGAAATATGGGAGTATCATAGGTTAAAGTGAAGTCAAAAGCTGTTACTAGGTGACTGAGGTTCCTTTGTTTATGTCGACACGAGTTGACAAATTCCTGTATGAGAAAAGTATACGTTTTTCAAAGTTGAAACCAAGAAAAAGGAATATCTCAAAAACGATCAACTCCATGAAAAAAATGTATATAACATAAATTGTGTGTTTTAAGGTGCTCTACATTTTTTGTGTGTTAAGTTTTTGTCCATCTCTTACGGTTTAGTAGTTATGCAAAATTCATCCAGAATAAACTAGTCTTCAGAGGCTATTCCCAGAAACTTCAAAATATACATTTTATTTGCCAGGTAAATATCTTTAATATATGATATTTTAATCAAAATCGTTAGAGCCATTTTTGAGAAAATCAAAATTTTCGAAAAATGTTCGATGTAAAGGGTAGTTTGGGGTGGGGGGATTTTTCTCAAAATCTTCGTGTCGCATCCCTGGAAGTTACTAAACTTAAATACCAAGTTTGGTATTTTACCGACTTTTCGTTTTTGAGTTATCGTGTTCACAGACACACGGACACACGGACACACTGACACACGAACACACGGACACACGGACACACACACACACACAAACACATACACACGGACCTTTTTTGAAAATGCTTTTTTTAGATAAAGGGGACTCTAAAACATATAATTCCGGTGAAATCTCGGTATCGAATTTTTTGGTGGAGTGCAATACTTTCTCTATTCACTTTGTACATAGTGCGTATAGAGAAAGTAAAAAATGTGTATTTCACAAATTCTGTATCCACTGTTTTAGTGTTTGTAAATACGCATTCACTCTAAATACTTACGGGAAACCCACACTAAAAAAAATCTGATGTGTTCCATTCACAAGACTTTCTCTACATCTCTGCAGCAAATTATTGTTAAAAAGTTTATGCTTCTATTTACTTCGTTCTAATCGAGAAAAAATGAGCAGAAATAATCTTATTGCTCGCTTCCTTGTAAGTAGAAGCGAAATATGGGAGTATTATAGGTTAAAGTGAAGTCAAAAGCTGGTTACTAGGCGACTGAAGTTCCTTTGTTTATGTGGACACGAGTTGACAAATTCCTGTATGAGAAAAGTACAAGTTTTTCATAGCTGAAACCAAAAGCAAGGAATATTTAAAGACGATCAACTCCTCGAAAAAAATATATATGACATAAATTGTGTGTTTTAATGTTGTCTACATTTATTGTGTGGTAAGTTTTTGTCCATCTCTTACGGTTTAGCAGTTATGCAAAATTCTTCCAGAATAAAGTAGTCTTCAGAGGTTATTCCCAGAAAATTCAAGATATACATTTCATTTGTCAGGTAAATATCTTTAGTAGACAATATTTTAATCAAAATCGTTAGAGCCATTTTTGAGGAAATCAAAATTTTCGAAAAAAGTTCCATGTAAAGGGTAGTTGGGGGTGGGGATTTTCTTGAAAATCTTCGTGTCACATCCTTGGAAGATACCAAACTTAAATACCAAGTTTGGAATTTAACTGAATTTTGGGCTATGCTGTCCACAGACACACAGACACACACACGCACACAGAAAGACGGACCCTTTTCCAAAAATGCTTATTTTTGGATTCAGGAGATCCCAAAACATGTATTTCCGGTGAAATCTCGGTATTGTTGGGTGCAATACAATACCTTCTGTATACACTATGTAGATAGTACGTGTAGAGAAAGTAAAAAACTGATGGGTTCCATTACAATTACTTTCTCTACATCTCTGCAACAGATTATTGTTAAAATTATTCTCTTTACTCCAATCTAATCGAGAAAACGTTGGTATAAATAGTCTTATTACTTGCTTCCGTGGGGAGTACCATAGGTTAAAGTGAAAGCCAAAAGCTGGTTGCTATGTGGCTGATGTTCCTTTGTTTGTGTGGACAGGAGTTGACAAATTCCTGTATGAGAAAAGTACAAGTTTTTCAAAGCTGAAACCAATAACAGGAATATCTCGAATGTGGTCAACTCTACGAAAAGCATTTATATGAATTAAAGTGTGCGTTTAATGCGCTCTACATTATCTGTGCAGTACATTTTTGTGTATCTCTTGCAGTTTACTGGTTATGTAAAATTAAAAAAAAAAAAAAACATCCAATACAAAGAGATCTTTGGAGGCTATTCCCAGAAAATACAGTTTATTTGTCACGTAAATATCTTAAATTTAAGAGAGTTTAGTCAAAATCGTTACAGCCATTTTTGAGAAAATCAACATTTTCGAAATGTTTTCCATGTAAAGGGTAGTTTGTTTGGCGGTGGGCGGATTTTCTTGGCAGATACTGAGCTTAAATGTCAAGTTTGGTATTTAACGGACTTTTCGTTTTTGAGCTGTGTTGCCCTCAGACACACACACACACACACACACACACACACACACACACACACACACACACGTACCTTTTTTTAAAAATCTTTTTTTGGATTCACGGGGTTCCTAAATATGTATTTCCGGTGAAGTAGATGGAACATTAAACTTTTTAGCAATAATTTCTTAGATAGATGATGAGAAAGTCGTGTGAACTGACTTTTTTTATTCAGGGAAGCCTGAAGCGTGTATCTTCATTTATATCTCGGTGTCGAATATTTGGGTGGAATACCTTGTCTTCTGTACTACTATGTTCATTGTAGATAAGATAAAAATATTCTATTACAGATGTAGAAAATTTTGAATAGTTCGATTTTATCACAGTTTTCGTTTTGAGTTATGGTGTTCGCAGATATTTTTTTTTCTTTAGGAGTCTTCAATCCTTGGATTGGTTGGCAGCGACTCTGCATTCAGATCTTCTCTCTGCTTTCCGTTTGAGTTCTTCATATTTACTGCATTTCATATCTTCCATAATTTGTTTTATATATTGTGATCTTGCTCTTCCTTTGCCACTTCTTCCTTCTGTCATACATTCTATTATGATATTCAGTGTGCTCTGATGTCTTAATAAATGACCTATTAATTTTGTTCTTCTTCTTTTAATTTGGTTCCAAATTCGTGTTTCCGCTTCTGCTCTTTTATATACTTCTTCATTTTTATTTTGTCACTCCATTTAATTTGTAGCATTTTCCTATAGTACCATGTTTCAAATGCTTCTGCTTTTAAGATTGTCCAGGTTTCACTCCATATAACATAATACTCCATACATATGTTTGTAATAAATTCTTCCTGGTTTCAAGGCTAATAGTGTTTGCAGTAAATAGCTGGTATTTTTTATTAAAAGCATATACAATGATTTAATGATTTTATTTGCTCTATGTTAGGATGACACCTAAGTGGTATATTATTTTTATTTATATATGTAACCAGATTAGCTTCAAATGAAATATTTTTCTGTTTTATTAGACTTTTATTATACTTTCCCCCCTCATCTTTTTGGAAATTTATTATATTAATATAAATTATAGTATATACCTATATGAAAGTGGTATGAAAGCCAATAGATGCTGTAATGAACAGCATGAGCTATTAATAAACTCATCTCGAGTGTGGTATTGGGAACCACACGAGGAAGCAGGTGTGCAGGGAATGTTAATAACATTTGATGATTTACATTTGTCAGGCTTCTGAACGGCTCAGGTAGCATTTCTGTGGTCAAGCACACGCATGTTGTGGTGCAGAATACCTGCTCCCTACTTGACAAGCCTCGAGGAAAGCCACACAAAGTAAACGTGACCTGTAACAGTCACACAAAAAACTCTATTTGATCTTCCTCAAGCTATTCCTAAAACTGTTTATATTTCTCTCTGCTTGTTAATCGTTCGCTCTCCACGATGTTCGTCGGTCGTCATCTGATAGGTTCGTCGTGAGCCTAGATATTTCTGCTGAGCACCTGCCCTGTTAGTGATTAACCACAGGAATGTTTTTGGATGGTTGTTGGTTTGCTGATGAGGATTTATATTTAGGGTGTGAAGAAGGGAAGTGTAAGTTTCTCAACTGTGATCTTTGTAGGAGTTTTCATTTTTTTTAATTGTTTAACGCCCGCTTTTACTTCCGTGGCACCGCAGACGATGATACTGATGATATATAGAATTAAGATAGAGCACCGGTGCAGAAAACCCGCCCCCGTGCCGCTTTGTCCAATACAAATCCAACATGCGGTGTCTTCCTTTGACAGTAGGATTTTGTTGACCATTTCCGTATGGAAGGGAGTGCATAGTCCAACCTTTTAGCTGTAGGCTGGTTAAATGCCTTAGGTTCAGGGCGTTTCCACAAGCCATGTGGGAAACTCCTGCAGAGGTGTTCAGTGGGTAAGTATATTTCAAAGTTGAAACGAAGGTCTATCTGGTGTAGAAATTTTGAGCCCGGTGCCTAATCACATCCTCTATATATGGAAGTATCGAAATGATATTGAAATTGAGTAGTATTTATAGATGCTCTTTAACTGCTGAAGAACTTCAAGTCCAATTCTGTATTTGGCGTAAAAGACCGCTTGATTTTGCTCAGAGACCTGGAGGGTTCTTTTTGGAACCAACGGCTTTACTTTTCCAGGTAGGGAATTTTTGCCCGATAAAATCCATCGTCCTCCGCCTGGCTTGATCCCGCTACCTTGGGAACCAGAGACAAGCATTTTACCCCTAGAGGATGACGGAAGTACCAAAGCTTCATGTGGTAGTCTCACTGGGAATTGTTGGCAGACAGAGTAGATGGTCTTGATGGTCTTCTATTCTGAATGCGTTGTAACCAGAGACGCCAGAAGCCTGCTACAAGCCACACCTCGCAGGTAAAGAATATCAGTGGGATTAAAAGAGCCTTGGAAAACACATGTCATTAAATGAACCAGCATTTACAAAGCCAGAATAAGTTATAAGGTGGCTGGTGGTGTAGTGTTCATCATGCTAGCCTCTACTACTTGCGTCGCCCTCCATGGTGTAATTGTTACCATGCTAACTTCAAAACCGGTGGAGGACAATGGCTTCCTTCGTTAGGGAAAAAAAGCCGTTGGTCCCGTGTCGTAGATTTACGGCACATAAAAGAACCTCAAGCCTGATAGTGAGGTCTCTGAGTTAAATTAATCGGTCTTTCACGCCCAGCTTAGAACGGGACGCTGAGAACCACAGCAGTTAAACAGCGTGCATATATAAAACGCCATTTCAAGTGGTTGCAAGTTCAAACCCGGCATGGTTGATGGATTTTATCGAATGTAAAAATCCATAGCAGGCTTCCTTCGGAAGGGAAGTAAAAGAAATGGTGTCTGTAATATTTATTTGTACGTAAAACCCTATACTATAAAAGACCTTGCTTCACGTCCGCAATTGTGATTTTTTCCCATAATATAATTTAAGAACAATGATTTGATCCTTCATCACCATGTCCACATAGTGGCGAACCATAAACAAAATCAAGAAAACACCGTAATCTATAACCCAAATATTGACATAGCGAGATGCAGGTAGTTAATTTAATTGTTTTTTCACACAAGCCGAGTTTCGGATAGAATTTGGATAGGTTGAGTCAGACTGAAAAATTCAATGCTATAGCCAGGATTTGAACCACGGATATCCCGGTCTCTAGCCGGTTACTCTAACCCTGAGTAATCATAGCAACATGCCGGCACAGCACTAAATTCCGCAACTGATTCGCATGTTTCCCAGTAAACCTCAAGGTGATCTCAAATTATTTTGAGGTGACATATCCCAATGGCGACTTATAATGTTGTAAGTACTTTAAGTCCCGGGCTTCATAGTATAGCCAACTATTAGTTCAATTAGTGTTAATTTAATTGTCTTTTCACAGAAGTCCTGTGTAGGACCGGAATAGGTAGAGCTAGACTGAAAAATCTGATGTGTTCCATCCACATGACTTTCTCTATATCTCTGTAACAAATTGTTGTTAATAAGCTTATCTTTTATTTATTTCATTCTAATCGAGAAAAATTAGCAGATATAGTCTTATTTCTTGCTTTATTGTAAGTAGAAGCGAAATAAGGGAGTACCATAGGTTAAAGTGAAAGCCAAAAGCTGGTTGCTATGTGACTGATGTTCCTTTGTTTGTATGGACAGGAGTTGACAAATTCCTGTATGAGAAAAGTATAAGTTTTTCAAAGCTGAAACCAAGAAAAAGGAATATCTCTAAAACGATCAACTCCACGAAAAAAATGTATATAACACAAATTGTGTGCTTTAACGTGCTCTACATTTTTTGTGGTTTAAGTTTTTGTCCATCTCTTACGGTTTGGCAGTTATGAAAAATTCATCCAGAAAAAGTAGTCTTCAGAGGCTATTCCCAGAAAATTCAAAATATAGATTTTATTTGTCAGGTAAATAACTTTAATATACGATATTTTAATCAAAACCGTTAGAGCAATTTCTTAGAAAATAAAAATGTTCGAAAAAAGTTCCATGTAAAGGGTAGTTTGGGGTGGGGGAATTTTTCTCAAAATCTTCGTGTCGCATCCCTGGAAGATACTGAACTTAAATACCAAATTTGGTATTTTAGGTACTTTTCGTTTTTGAGTTATCTGTTCACAGACACACGGACACACTGACACACGGACACACAGACACACACACACGGACCTTTTTCTGAAAATACTTTTTTTGGATACAGGGGACCCTAAAATATATATTTCCTGTGAAATCTCGGTATCGAATTTTTGAGTGGAGTGCAATACCTTCTCTATACACTATGCATATAGTACGTATAGAGAAAGTAAAAATTGTGAAAACATACGACTCAGTTGGGAAATCCAGTTTTGTACCGGCATGTTGCCATGGTAGTTCAGTAGTTAGAGCAACCGGATAGAAACCAGAAGAACCGTGGTTCAACTCCCGGTTATTGTTTGAAATGTTTCAGTCTAACTATACTCAGGCTAATCAAATTTACAGAAATAGTTTCATTACACCTTTTTTTAGGCACAAGAGAAATAGGGGAGGCAGAGGCAACAATCATATGAAGGCGAATCGCTGTATGCTGAAATCTCATAGATAGGGATGGGAATAAGGCGTTTTCGGAGGGGACTCTGCATCGATCCAATAAGGATGCTTTACCTTTGCCTCCCTAAGAGGGAGGAATGAGGTGACAGGAGATACCGGGTGGCCGGTATAGTATATGGAAAAGCTTCGTCATCGTCTGGGAACAATGTCATGCAGATTCAGCCACTGTGACGAACGTCGCTACTATGTGTGTAGGGGACACCTTTTGTAACCAATGATAGCGTACCTATTAGGAGACTTATGCAATTCGACCCTACATGGAGTTCACCATAAACTACACGGTTTAGACTTCAGAGTTCGTTACAGCTATATAGTTATACCTTTTTAGGTCTTCCTACACTACTTCTACCAGTTGGACAGTAATTTTATACTTGGGGAGGACAACGGTTTCAGTCCATTCTACAAACATATATTTTATTTTCCATCGTTACTATTATGTTTGCAGTTCCTAATTATTTCCTCAATCTTTTGTTTATGTTTATTTGTGATTTTTTTCTATGTTTAGTTAAAATTTACTAATGCAAATATTGCAATTATATTAATATTTTTCATCTGTATTTATTCACATATTGAACGAGGTATATTATAGGTCATATAAATCATGGATAGCTTTTACGAATATTTCATGACGATACTTCTGCTCTATATAACAGAACTGGAATCACCAAAGCGTTATACAATTTTATAAATGTTTCTTTACGCATTTTCTTACAGAGTATCCTTTCGATAGTCGCTATTAACCGATTATATTTAAGGAGCTTGTCATTAATGCCATTTTCTAGAGTATAGAAAATTGTACACCCTGTTTATTCAATCTGGAGAGTTGTTCTATTATTACTTTCTCTACACATACTATGTACATAGTGTATAGAGAAGGTATTGCACTGCACCCAAAAATTCGATACCGAGATTTCACCGGAAATATATGTTTTAAGGTCTCCTGTATCCAAAAAGGTTTTTTTCAGAAAAAGTCCGTGTGTATCTGTGTCCGTGTGTCTCTGAATACGATAACTCAAAAACGAAAAGTCGCTAAAACACCAAACTTGGCATTTAATTTTAGTATCTTCCAGGAATGCGAAACGAGATTTTCAAAAAAATCCCCCACTCCCAACTACCCTTTACAAAGAACTATTTTGGAAATGTTTTATTTTCTCGAAAATGGCTCTAACGATTTTGATTAAAATATCGTATCTTAACGGCATTTTCCTGACAAATAAAATGTATATCCTGAATTTTCTGGGAATAGCCTCTGAACACAACTTTATTGTGGATGAATTTTACGGAATTTTGTTAACTACTAAACCGAAAGAGATGAACAAAAACTTCCCACACAAAAAATGTAGGGCATCTTAAAACACACAATTTATGTTATATATATTTTTTTTCGTGGAGTTGGACGATTTTGAGATATTCCTTGTTATTGTTTTCAGCTTTAAAAAACTTATACAGGAATTTGTCAACTACTATCCATACAAACGAACTTCAGTCACATAGCAACCAGCTTTTGACTATCACTTTAAACCATGGTACTCCCTTATTTCGCCTCTGCTTACGAGGAAACAAGTAATAAGACTATTTCTGCTAATTTTTTCTCGAGTACCATAGTTTAAAGTGACAGTCAAAAGCTGGTTGCTATGTGACTCAAGTTCCTTTGTTTGCATGGACAGGAGTTGACCAATACCTGTATGAGAAAAGTATAAAGCTAAAACTAAAAAGAAGAAATATCTCAAAAACAACCATCTCCACGATGAAAATGTTTATAGCATAAATTTTATATTTAACATGCTCTACATTTTTGTGTGACAATTTTTTGCTCATCTCTTACGGTTTAGTAGTTTTGCAAAATTCCCTAAAATGTATTCAGAATAAAGTAGCCTTTAGAGGCTAATACCAGAAAATTCAAGATATACATTTTATTTGGCAGGTAAATATCTTTAATACACGATATTTTAATCAAAATTGTTAAGAGTCATATTTAAGAAAATCAAAATTTTCGAAAAAAAGTTATTAAAAATAGAAACCAACCTGGCTCACGCCAGTTTAAACACAGATCATGTAAGATTTTTAAAGGTCGAACATACCTAGTTTATGAACATCTACCCCATAACTAATCTTAATCCAACATCGAGGTCACAATCTTCTTTTTCGATAAGAACTCTAAAAAAAGTTATGCTGTTATCCTAAGGTAATTTAATCTTTCAATCATTATTCATGGATCACATACTAACTAATCATAACATTAAACCTTAAAAGGAGTTTTATCTTTTAATCACCCTGATTAAATACATTTCACAATAATTTAGACTACTTATTAACCCAAATAATCTATACATTTATTAAACTCTATAGGGTCTTCTCATCCCTTAATAACATTTAAGTATTTTTACTCAAAATCTAAATTCAATTTAATAAATATAAAACAGAATTCACCTCATCCAAGCATGCATACAGGCCTTCATTTAAAATACTAATAATTATGCTACCTTCGCACAGTCAATATACCGCGACTCTTCAAAATTTTTCAGTGGGCAGGTTAATGTAAAGGGTAGATGAGGTTGGGGGGATTTCTTGAAAATCTTCGTGTCGCATCCTTGGAAAATACCAAACTTCGTTTTTGATCTATGCTGTCCATAGAAATACACACGCACGCACACGGACCTTTTCAAAAAATGCTCTTTTTTGGATTCAGGGGGACCCAAAATGTGTATTTCCGGTGAAATTGGTATTGAAGTTTTGGGTGGAATTTAATACCTTCCCTATACACTATGTACATAGTAGTGTAGAGAAAGTAATAATATAACTCTCTAGGTTGAATAATTAGAGTTTACAGTTTCCTAATCCGTAGAAAATGGCATAGCTGATTAGGCTCCGTAAGTATAATTGGTTGATAGGGACTAACAAGAAACGGGAAGTTTGAGAAAAGTTGAAGTCCGTTTCATATATCCTGTCCATGGAAAGAAAACCGAATGCTCAATTGTAATGCACATATGACGAACTTTTAAAAGATTTGACTATCGCTTTAGGCTGGTGTATTCTCTAATTTCACTTCTACTTGCAAATGTTTATCTCAATTATCCTTTAGTAGGTACAAGAATAAGCTTCTAAAAGTATAGTTCGTTACAGAATAAGAAGAAGAAGAAGAAGTCATACGAATGGAATACATTAGTTTTTTAAACAGAAATTTAAAAACATAAACTTTTGGCCCAAATTCTCAAAACCTGAGAATGAACTCCTGCTTACACCTGCCGCCCAGACCAGCAAGAAACGTCATTTCCAGTTCTTCGTCCAGAACCGCAATAAAACGTTTGTATCCCAAATTACATGGCTCGTTCCAAAGTTACGAATGAATGGCTCGTGCGCGAGAAAGGTTCTTTACTTCCAACCACGTAAATGTATACCTCTTACTTATTTGGTGCTCATTCGAATATAGTTTTTGCTGAAGTTCTTTGTTCATGGCCAAACTAAATTCTCGGAAGAACAAGCAATGAAACCACGCCCTTGGAGTATTATGTTCTTGAGCAGCTTGACTCAAACAAATACACGAATTTGCTTTCTTTATACAGATGACAGAACAATAAGGTCTCAAGATTTGTTCTTCATTATTTCTTACATTTTACCTATCGTCTGAAATAGAGGAAGTATAAAGAACACACCATGTTAGGAGATCTTCAAGTTTAGAGATTCTAGCAAAAATCGGATGTTCCATTCACATGACTTATCTACCTGTTCTGCAAATAAAAGATTCTCCCTTTTATCTACATCAGCCTAATCGAAATAAACATTACTTAGTAACTTATAAGTATAAGGGATATAAGAGAATACACCAGGCTAAAGCATAAAGAATATCTTTTAAAAGCATCCAAATGTGTAATACAAATTTGGCTCTCTTTGTGTCAAGAAATACACGAGGACTTCTCGTTTGAGAAAAGTACAAGTATTTTAAAATTGTAACCAATTAAAAAGGAATGTCTTGGAAATGGTTAACTCTACAAAAAATCTTATGTAATCCATTCACATGACTTTCTCTATATCTCTGCAACACATTTTTGTTAAAAAGTTTATGCTTCTATTTACTTCATGCTAAGCGAAAAAAAAATTAGCAGAAATAGTCTTATTACTTGCTTCCCTGTAAGAAGAAGCGAAATAAGGGAGTAACATAGATTAAAGTGATAGCAAAATATGGTTTCTATGTGACTGAAGTTCCTTTTTTTGTATGGACAGGAGTTGACAAATTCCTGTATGAGAAAAGTATAAGTTTTTTAAGGCTGAAACAAAAAACAAGGAGTATCTAAAAAACGATCAACTCCACAAAAAAAAATTATATAACATAAATTGTGTGTTTTAATGCGCTCTACATTTTTTTTTGTAAGTTTTTGTCTATGTCTTACGGTTTAACAGTTACTCGAAATTCCGTAAAATTCATCCAGAATAAAGTACCTAGTCTTCAGAGGCTATTCCCAGAAAATTCAAGATATACATATATTATTTGTCAAGTATGCATCTTTAATATCCATTTTTATCAAAATCGTTAGAGCCATTTTTTAGAAAATCAAAATTTTTGAAAATTTTTCCACGTGAAGGATAGTTGGGGGTGGGGGGATTTTCTTGAAAATCTTCGTGTCGGATCCTTGGAAGAAACTGAATTTAAATACCAAGTTTGGTATTTAACGGCCTGTTCGTTTTTAGCTATGCTGCCCACAGACACACACACACGGACATTTTTCTAAAAATGCTTTTTTTGGATTCAGGTGGTCTCAAAACCTGTATTTCCGGTGAAATCTCGGTATCGAATTTTTGGGTACAATGCAATACTTTCTCTATACACCTGTACATAGTACGTATAGAGAAAGTAAAAAGAGCTATATTAAATAAATTGTGTGCTTTTACAGTACTACATTTTTGTGCAGTAATTTTTGTCTATCTATTACGGTTTATAAGTTATCCAAAAGTCAACCAGAGTGAAGAGCTCTTCAGATACTATTCCTAAAATATTCAAGATATACATTTCATTTGTCATGAAAGTATCTTAAACATATACTATTTTAATTAAAATCGTTTGGAGCATTTTTGAGAAAATTAAAACTTTTCGAAATATTTTTCATGTAGAGGGTAGTTTCCGATGGGAGGATTTTCTTGAAAATCTTTTAAGAATGTTGGACGCAAATATCAAGCTTGATAAGTAATTAACCAATTTGCCTCAAAAACGAATAAATTCGGATAAATAGTTACGTCACGAACATTTAAAAAAAACCCCATTCCATCAACGTCCCTTTATATGGACCTTTCTTATATGTTTTCTTTTCTCAAACTTGTCAGAAACCATTAAAATGCTTTTGAATAAGTCAAATATCTTGGTGTTTCTTTTAATAAATCATTAATTTTTAATTCTGATGACGTTTTGACTAAACCTAAAAATAATCTAGACACTCTGTCTAAACTTCCCTGTCTTCTACTCATTTATTACATCCTCAGCAAAAGTTATCGGTTATAAATCAGTTTATTGGACCATCCTTAATTTATCCATTTCAAACCACCACTATAAACAATATTCCTAATACATTTCTATTGAAAGCAGACAAAATGATTCGCAGTTTTTTGAAAGAACTCTTTAGCCACCTAGTGACATTCCAAATTCTATGATATATATACATCTCACAAATATAAAGGACTTTCAATACTGAAAACTTGTTGGGAAGTGTATCTTTAGCAACTGAATTAGCATCAAGCTGCAGTTACTGAGCGATCCACGTGTCAACGTAGTACGAAATTATGAAGCCATCACAAACCATTGCTTTTCTGCTCTACAAACGGAACGATCTGATAAAACAGTCAGACAGTTGAGAAACACCTTACGAGACAAAGAATACCAGTTGGTGTTCCTATCCTCATAAAGGAAAAGGAGTGGAACTATTTTCAGAAGTTACATCCGCAAACACCTGGCTAATTAATAGAAAATCTGATGTGTTCCATTCACATGACTTTCTCTATATCTCTGTAACAAATTATTGTTAATAAGCTTATTTTTTATTTATTTCATGCTAATCGAGAAAAATTAGCAGAAATATTCTTATTTCTTGCTTTATTCTAAGTAGAAGCGAAATAAGGGAGTACCATAGGTTAAAGTGAAAGCCAAAAGCTGGTTGCTATGTGACTGATGTTCCTTTGTTTGAATGGACAGGAGTTGACAAATTCCTGTATGAGAAAAGTATAAGTTTTTCAAAGCTGAAACCAAGAAAAAGGAATATCTCAAAAATGATCTACACCACGAAAAAATGTATATAACATAAATTGTGTGTTTTAACATGCTCTACATTTTTTTGTGGGTTAAGTTTCTGTCCATCTCTTATGGTTTAGTAGTTATGAAAAATTCATCCAGAATAAAGAGACTATTCCCAGAAATATCAAAATATACATTTTCTTTGTCAGGTAAATAACTTTAATATACGACATTTTAATCAAAATCATTAGAGCCATTTTTGAGAAAGTAAAAATGTTCGAAAAAAGTTCCATGTAAAGGGTAGTTTGAGGTGGGGGGAATTTTTCTCAAAATCTTCGTGTCGCATCCCTGGAAGATACTACACTTAAATACCAAGTTTGGTATTTTACCGACATTTCGTTTTTGAGTTATCGTGTAGACAGACATACGGACGCACGGACACACGGACACACGGACAGACACACACGGACCTTTTTCTGAAAAGACATTTTTTGGATACAGGGGACCCTAAAACATATATTTCCGGTGAAATCTCGGTTTCGACTTTTTTGGTGGAATGCAATACATTCTCTATGCACTATGTACATAGTGAGTATAGAGAAAGGAAAAAGGCTTGAGCAGTTCTGAATGGAGAGACATACTGAAAATGAATGCTCCAGTTCGCAGTATTCCTGGACGATCTTCAAGCACAAACCACTGCAGACGCTGCAGTGAGTATGAAACTCTTCCCCATGTGCTTGGAAACTGTCCTCAGGGAGAACTGCTGAGAATTAAGAGGCGCAACACCATAAGATCCATCTTGACAAACGCAGTACGTGAAACTGGTCTAAATTTACGAGGAAGTTCACTGCCTAGCTGATGGTGATAGTAATCGTCGCATAAACATCATTGCGATAAATAGAAGATAATCAGAAGCAGAGATAATAGATCCGACCATCCGCTTTGAACTGAGTAAAGACCAACCTCAACAAATTCATCTGGAAAAACAGAAAATATATGAGCCCACCATACCATATTTCAAAGAAAAATACAATCTCAAAAAAATGACAGTAGTAGGCCTATATTTTGGATCTCGAGGAACAATTACAAGTATGTTTGTGAAATGAAGGGCAAAATATAAAATGAAAGAAGTGTGCAACAAGCAATCACGGAAAACATAAAACATTCCGGACCCATTTTTCGAAATAATTTATATGGTTTGAATAGATTGTAAAATGTATTATGGTTTATAAATCGCTGTATTTTTGTAGTTTTTTTGTAGTTTTTTCTCTTTTATTGTCATAACTTTTATTGTTGCACATCTTTTATAATCTGCTACAATTTGTTCTCATACCTTAATTTTATATAACTATTATAACGTAGGATAAAATATTTTTGTAACACTCACTTGTAACATTTTTTGTTTAAAACTTCTAAATGTATATTGTTCTGTGTCACTTGGCAAACTCATTTATGAGTCAGACTAACAAATAAAAATTAAAAACAATGCTATTTATATTACAAGTAACATGTTAATTTGAATTTTCTGGGATTAGCGTACGAGGCCCATTTCAAATCGAAGAAATGTTGTATAACTGTATCAGTTTATTGCTTATCAGCAGAAACGGTGAGCGGTTCGCGCTCATTGGGAGCTATAAAACGAAATTCGCTCTCACCACCGGACTGTTTTAACTTGATATAGCTCCTTAGTTCTGCAAATCTTTAAACGCACAAAGCAATGTCTGCATACGTAAAAAATCTTATGTGTACCATTCACATGACTTTCTCTATATCTCTGCAACAAATTATTCTTAAAAAGCTTATACTTCTATTAACTTCATGCTAATCAGAAAAAAATTAGCAGAAATAGTCTTATTACTTGCTTCCTTGTAAGTAGAAGCGAAATAAGGCACTACCATTGGTTAAAGTGATAGTCAAAAGCTGGTTGCTATGTCAATGAAGTTCCTTTGTTTATATGGATTGGAGTTGACAAGTTCCTGTATGAGAAAAGTATAAGTTTTTCATAGTAGAAACCAAAAGTAAGGAATGTCTCAAAACCGATGAACTCCACGAAAACAAATTATATAACATAAATTGTGTGTTTTAAAGTGCTCTACACTTTTTGTGTAGTAAGTTTTTGTCCATCTCTTACGGTTTAGCAGTTATTCAAAATTCAGTAAAATTCATCCAGAATAAACTACTCTTCAGAGACTATTCCCAGAAAATTCAAGATATACATTTTATTTGTCAGGTAAATATGTTTTATATACGAAATTTTTATCTAAATCGTTAGAGCCATTTTTGAGAACATCAAAATTTTCGAAAAAAGTTCCATGTAAAGGGTAGTTGGGGGTGGGGGGATTTTTCTCAAAATCTTCGTGTCGCATCCCTGGAAGATACTAAACTTAAATACCAAGTTTGGTATTTTACCGACTTTTCGTTTTTGAGTTATCGTGTTCACAGACACACGGACACACTGACACACGGACACACGGACACACACGGACATTTTTGTGAAAATGCTTTTTTTGGATACAGGGGACCCTAAAACATATATTTCCAGTGAAATCTCGGTATCGAATTTTTGGGTGGAGTGCATTGGGATACCTGGTATAGAACGCAATTTCATAGTCATCACCTAGTGACCAAGTCCTATAAGATTTGACTCGCTTAAGCCTACTGTATTCCATTATTGCCTTGTATCTATAAACATATTTTGTAATAAATCCGTTCCTGCTAACGCTTATTTCAATTAACACGGAGTAACTAGTTTTTGTAAGAATATGTTTTCTGGAAAACGAAAAGACGTGCATATAAGTGTATCACATAAGATATTTTAAAGTTTATGATATGCACATACTACAGACACTTTTTTTTTTGTAGTGTTTAACGCCCGCTTTAAATACTGATGATACATGAATGATGATAGAGCACCGGTGGAATGCAATGGCGGTGGAAACCGGAGTACCCGGAGAGAACCCGCCGCAGCGCCGCTTTGTCCACCACAAATCTCACAGGCAGTCGCTTCGGATCGAATCCCGGCCTTCTCCAGCCACCTTATTTAAAAGCCTAGCTTTTAAATTCACGCTTAAATTGCCCATATGCTACCTTTTAAGCCAACTTCTCATTTTACTTTCTCTACACGTAATATGTACAGTGTACAGAGACGTAATTGTAATGCACCCAAAAATTCGATACCGAGACTTTTGGGATTCCCTGAATTTAAAAAAAAAACTTTTTAGAAAAAGGTCCTGTGTGTGTCTGTGTCTGTGGGCAGCATAGCTCACGATCGAAATTCGGTTATATACCAAACTTGGTATTTAAATGAGTATCTTCCAAGGATGCAGCACAAAGATTTTCAAGAAAATCCCCCCCAACTACCCTTTACATGGAACATTTTTTGAAAGTTTTGATTTTTTTAAAAAATGGTTCCAACGATTTTAATTAAAATACCTTTTGTATAAGATATTTTTATGACAACCGAAATGTAGTTCTTGAACTTTCTGGGAATGGCCTCTGAGAACTTCTTTATTCTAGACGACTCTTATATAACTGGAAACGTAAAAGATACACTAAAACTTAATACACAGAAATTTAGGTCTCATTAAAACACAACATTTATGTCACATGCATTTTTTGTAGAGTTAACCGTTTCAGAAATATACCGGATTATTGGTTTCAATTTTAAGCCACTTTTTTCGAACGGGATATTTTTCTTCTCGTTTCTCGTTTGTTTACTCCTGGCAAGCAAAGAGATTGGAATTTCAATTGTTTCACATAGTGAACGGCATTTAAAGAATGAATCTATCGCTTCAGTCTGTGCATTTTCTTATTTCCCTTCTACTTAAAACCAAGCTAGTAATAAGGCTAATTTTGCTTATGTTTATCCTCGTTAGCATCATGTAGATAACGGATTAATGTTTTGAATAGAATGTTTGTTTACCAAACAGCTAGAAGAGATCATGTGAATGGAACATATTAGACTTCTTCCCTTCTATTTGCAAGGAACCAAGTAATTAAGGCAATTTTTGCTAATGTTTATCTAGATTATCGTGAAATAGAAGAATAAGCTTTTTAATAATAATGTGCTACAGCGATATAGAGTAAGTCGTGTGAATGCCACACATAAGATTTTTTTGAATGAATTTTTACTTTCTCTATACGTGCTACGTATATAGTGTATAGAGAAGGTATCGCACTCCACCAAAAAATTCGATACCGAAATTTCACCGGAAATATATGTTTTAGGGTCTCCTGTATCCAAAAAAAGTATTTTCAGAAAAAGGTCCGTGTGTGTGTCCGTGTGTCTGTGAACACGATAGCTCAAAAACGAAAAGAGCTAAAATACCAAACTTGATATTTAAGTTTAGTACCCTCCAGGAATGCGACACGAAGATTTTGAGAAAAATCCCCCCACCCCCAACTACCCTTTACATGGAAATTTTTTCGAAAATTTTGATTTTCTAAAAAATGGCTTTAACGGTTTTGATTAAAATATCGTATATTAAAGATATTTACATGACAATTAAAATGTATATTTTGAACTTTCTGGGAATAGCCTCTGAAGACTACTTTATTCTTGGTCAATTTTACGGAATTTTGCATAACTGCTAAACCGTAAGAGATGGACAAAAACTTACCACACAACAAATGTAGAGCACCTTAAAACACACAATTTATGTTATATATATATTTTTTCCATGGAGTTGACCGTTTCTGAGATATTCCTTGTTACTGGCTTCCGCTTTAAAAAACATACTTTTCTCATACGGGAATTTGTCAACTCCTGTGCATAGAAACAAAGGAAGTTCAGTCACTTAGAAACCAGCCTTTGACTAATACTCTAGCCTGTGCTACTCCCGTATTTCTCTTCTACTTGCACGAAAGAAGCATAAGCTTTTTAACATTCATTTGTTGTAGAGACGTAGAGAAAGTCATGGGAATGTAATCAGATTCTTTTATTAAAATTGTAATCAAATTGCTTGATATTTGAATTAAAGAATTATTGTCTGAAAATTTTGAGTGCATGGTGTGAATGCAGCTATGAGATTCATAACCATACAAAAACAAGAGAAGCGCGTTTCGTCATTGTTCATTGTTATTAGTTGTGTGACAGACCTGCCCTCTACATAGACACCAAACCAAAGATTCTCTTCCTGGAAATTCTTCGCTTGAACATGAGAGAATTTCATTTTCGACCGCCATGTTCTTCTGCGTTTATGTTCGTTCGTTCTCTTAAAATGGATAGGTAAGTATTAGTTGTTAATTTTATTGGCATCAAAGATTGCTACATAGCTTAATTGAAGGTAATGATTGCCTGGTGCAGCATTTTTGGGGGGATAAATTGTTGAGGCTTGCAGAGAAAGAATAAGCTATTACCTTTAGCCAACAATGAGAAACGTTTAATTGGATATCCTGCATGACTCATCACCCACTGGGCATGTATTCGAATCTGGATTGGCTCAAATTATGTGTTGAACGCTTTCAGTAGTATACCGCCATGCATGTTGCGGAGGAATCAACAGCTGTGTACTTATTCTAGCGAATTTCGATATGCCATGTTAGGCTTTACAATGTCTAAAGCACCAGTTGTATGAAACATTCAAGGAACAGGTTTCGATCGCTTCACCTTTAATCAAAATCGATTAGTATAAAAAAAATCTGATGGCTTTTTCTACATCTCTGCAACAAGTTATTGTTAAAAAGCTTATGCTTCTATTTACTTCATTCTAATTGAGAAAAAATTAGCACAAATAGTCTTATTACTTGCTTCCTTGTAAGTAGAAGCGAAATAAGGTGGCTTAGTGGCTTAAGTTTGTTTGTATGAACAGGAATTGACAAATTCCTGTATGAGAAAAGTATAAATTTTTAAAAGCTGAAACTAAAAACAAGGAATATCTCAAAAACGATTAACTCCACGGAAAAAACATAAGACATAAATTGTGTGTTTTAATGTGCTCTACATTTTTATGTGGTAAGTTTTTGTCCATCTCTTTGGTAGTTATGCAAAATTCCGTAAAATTCATCCAGAATAAAGTAGTCTTCAGAAGCTATTACCAGAAAATTCATTTGTCGGGTAAATAAATATATTTAATATGCTATATTTTAATCACAATCGTTATAGCCATTTTTGAGAAAAGCAAAATTTTCGAAAGAAGTTCCATATAAAGCGTAGTTGGGGGGGGGGGTTTCTTGAAAATCTTCATCCTTGGAAGATACCAAACTTAAAGGCCACGTTTTGTATTCAACGGTCTTTTCGTTTTTGAACTATGTCTACATACACATACGCACACACGCACACACATGGCCTTTTCTCCAAAAATACTTTTTCTGAATTCAGGAGGACCCAAAGCATGTATTTCCGGTGAAATCTCGGTTTCGAATTATTGGGTGCATCACAATACCTTGTGTGCAGTATGTACATAGTACGTATCGAGATAGTAATAACGAAACATTTTCCATCAAAGTCTGGGATGGAAGGATTATATTGAAAATCTTCGTTTCGCAACATTGGAAAACGCAATTGTCATTTCGTGTTTAATTTTTCTGCTAAAAATACTATATCAAGATTAGTTAAGACCTCTCGAGACTATTTTAATTTTAGAAATCTGATTTCTTACATACACATTAATTTTTCAAACCTCTATTTTTATTACGAGTAATAGGCAAACTATTCTCACAAAAAATTATTTTTCTAACTACTTCATTTTAGTGATGTCCTTTGAAAAAATGTAGGTCTTTGATATATTGTGCAATTTTTAAATTGAGTGGTAAATTTTTGTTTTCAAGTTTAAAGCATTGTATTTATTACTTTTATATCGATTGTCGTTGCGATTACTCGCTCGTTTGGGTATGAAGGAGTTCACAAAAGAAGAATTTATTATCATTGTGAAAATTCATTACAGAACAGCCGAGAGCTACGCAGAGTCTATTTGTTGACTTCGCGAGCTCTTCAGGCGTAGTAATGTCCCAGAAGCAGCAACAGTTCTGCGGCTGGTAAAGAAATTTGAGGAATCATAAAACTTCTCTCTCTGGGGACTTGGAATGGCCTCCAACATCTGGTGACTTTTCTGCATGGGACTTCTTTTTATGGGATTATGTGAAGTCCAAAAATCTTCGTGAACAGCTCTAAAACTTCAGGAAGAAGTTCAACGACATCAATAGAGATGTCTGTGAAAGGGTCATCACGAAGTTTATAGAAACAGTGGAAGTTAGCATTTGCATTTAAATAGGAGTGTATCTAGATGAAAATAAAACAAAAAAAAATTACTTTCATGCAATTTTGACTTATTTATTGCATTTTTAAAGATTGTGCAATATATAAAAGAGCCTATAGTTACATTTTACATTTCATTATAGATACAATGAGAATGGACTTTGCTGGCCTTAAAATGTCATCCTCTTTCTATGTAAACCTAACTCTTGGATTTTTCGGGGGTTTCCCCCATCGCCAGGCGACTGCTAGGTAGCTTTCTTTCATCTTCTGAATTAAATGTTCCTTCATGCCTTTTACATTGTCATTTTATGCCTCACAGTTGTTTCTTTTAGGGTTGGAAGTGTCGATGATGGTGCACGGTGCTACGTGGCAGGGAAAAATAATGCTCATAGTAACCATTTCCCTCCGCCAAACTCGGTTTTCGGATCAGGTTACATCTAGCAAGAGCATTGGACGCTATGTGGGGCGGTCTGCTTGTTCGGCTCTTAGGGTGCTTCAATCTGGAAGTTTAAGGACCCTGTAATTGCTGTTCCGTCGCGGTGGTTGCGGCCGCCGGTGCATCCACTTACCTTATCCCTCCCTCTCTCCCAGATGCGCCCCCTCATGGGAGGTGGTAGACACAATCACCACCTAGAAAGGTTCTTTTACGTTCGGAGTGCACATTATTACACTTACGATATCAGCGGTGATTTGCACGTGCGACTGTTTCTGGAAATTTCCTTTTACATGATCTACAGGTATAAAAAGCGGAAAGAACCCTGTTTACAGTTCAGTTTTAGTCGGAAATGATTTGTCTGTAACAGTTGAGTGGGATTTGATGGGAAATTCATAACGAGCGAACGTCGAAAGAAAACTATAGAGCAGAATTGTTACAAAAGCATCGAAGAATGACAGATATTTATGAGCAGATTTTTATTACTTTATATCTACATGTACTATGTACATACTGTATAGAGAAAGTATTGCAGTCCACCTAAAGGTTCAATACGAGATTTCACCGGAAATATACGTTTTAAGGTCCCCTGTTTCTAAAAAAAACCTTTTTAGAAAAAAAAAGGTTCGTGTGTGTCCGTGTGTCTACGAGTTCGTTCCTCCCGTATACTAATCCTAATCCATATAACAGCGAGAATTTGCTGAAAATCAACAGGACTTCAAAGAATGACAAGTACTGAACAATTCGAATCATCTATAATATGTTATAAAGAGCTAGGAATTATATATTATTTGTCATATAAATATTTTTAATATATGCTATTTTTTATCAAAATCAATAGAGTCATTGTTCAGAAAATCAAAAGTATCGAAAAGAGTTCGATGTATGTGAAGTTAGGAAATTTTCTTGAGAATCTTCCTATTGCATCCTTGGAAATTACTAAAAGTAAATACCAAGTCTGTTATTTATTCAATATTTCATTTTCGAGTTATGTTGTTCACACACACACACACTCACACACACTCTCACACTCTCAAACACACTCACTCATACTTACACACTCACACTCTCAAACACACTCACTCATACTCACACATACACTCACACTCTCAAACACACTCACTCATACTCACACACACTCACACACTCACACACACACTCACACTCTCAAACACACTCACTCATACTTACACACTCACACACACACTCACACTCTCAAACACACTCACTCATACTCACACACACACTCACACTCTCAAACACACTCACTCATACTCACACACTCACACACACACTCACACTCTCAAACACACTCACTCATACTCACACATACACTCACACATACACTCACACTCTCAAACACACTCACTCATACTCACACACACTCACACACTCACTCATACTCACTCACACTCACACACTCACTCATACTCACACACACTCACACACTCACTCATACTCACACACACTCACACACTCACTCATACTCACACACACACTCACTCACACACACTCACACACTCACTCATACTCACACACACACTCACTCATACTCACACACACTCACACACTCACTCATACTCACACACACTCACACACTCACTCATACTCACACACACTCACACACTCACTCATACTCACACACACACACACTCACTCATACTCACACACACTCACACACTCACACACACACTCACACTCTCAAACACACTCACTCATACTTACACACTCACACACACACTCACACTCTCATACACACTCACTCATACTCACACATACACTCACACTCTCAAACACACTCACTCACACACTCACACACACACTCACACTCTCAAACACACTCACTCATACTTACACACTCACACACACACTCAAACTCTTATACACACTCACTCATACTTACACACTCACACTCTCAAACACACACACTCACACTCTCAAACACACTCACTCATACTCACACACACTCACACACACACTCACACTCTCAAACACACTCACTCATACTCACACACACTCACACTCTCTCACACTCTCACACTCACTCATACTTACACACACACTCACACACTCACACTCTCAAACACACACACTCATACTCACAGACACACTCTCAAACACACTCACTCATACTCACACACACTCACACTCTCAAATACACTCACTCATACTCACACATACACTCACACTCTCAAACACACTCACTCATACTCACACACACTCACACACTCACACACACACTCACACTCTCAAACACACTCACTCATACTTACACACTCACACACACACACTCACACTCTCATACACACTCACTCATACTCACACATACACTCACACTCTCAAACACACTCACTCATACTCACACACACTCACACACACTCACACTCTCAAACACACTCACTCATACTTACACACTCACACACACACTCACTCATACTTACACACTCACACTCTCAAACACACACACTCACACTCTCAAACACACTCACTCATACTCACACATACTCACACACTCACACACACTCACTCTCATACACACTCACTCATACTCACACACACTCACACTCTCACACTCACTCATACTTACACACACACTCACACACTCAACTCTCAAACACACACACACTCATACTCACACACACAATCTCAAACACACTCATTCATACTTACACACACACTCACATTCTCAAACACACTCACTCATACTTACAAACACACTCACTCATACTCACAGACACTCACACTCTCAAACACACTCACTCATACTCACACATACACACTCACACTCTCAAACACACTCACTCATACTTACACACACACTCACACTCTCAAACACACTCACTCATACTCACACACACACTCACACTCTCAAACACACACTCACACACTCACACACACACTCACACACTCACACACACTCACACTCTCAAACACACTCACTCATACTCACACACACTCACACTCTCACACTCACTCATACTTACACACACACTCTCAAACACACACACTCATACTCACACACACTCATTCATACTTACACACACACTCACACTCTCAAACACACACACTCATACTCACACACTCTCAAACACACTCATTCATACTCACACACACTCACACTCTCAAACGCACACACTCATACTCACACACACATTCTCAAACACACTCATTTATACTCACACACACACACTCTCAAACACACTCACTCATACTTACACACACACTCACACACTCACACTCTCAAACACACACACTCACACTCACTCATACTTACACACACACTCACACACTCACACACACTCACACTCTCAAACACACACTCACACACTCACACACACACACTCACACACACACTGACACTCTCAAACACACTCACTCATACTCACACACACTCACACTTTCACACTCTCACACTCACTCATTCTTACACACACACTCACACACTCACACTCTCAAACACACACACTCATACTCACACACGCTCTCAAACACACTCATTCATACTTACACACACACTCACACTCTCAAACACACACACTCATACTCACACACACACTCTCAAACACACTCATTCATACTCACACACACACTCTCAAACACACTCATTCATACTTACACACACACTCACACTCAATCATACTTACACACTCCCTCACACTCTCAAACACACTCACTCATACTTACACACACACTCACACTCTCAAACACACTCACTCATACTTACAAACACACTCACTCATACTTACACATACACTCACACTCTCAAACACACACACTCACACTCTCAAACACACTCACTCATACTCACACGCTCACACACACACTCACACTCTCAAACACACTCACTGATACTTACACACACACTCACACTCTCAAACACACTCACTCATACTTACACACACACTCACACTCTCAAACACACTCACTCATACTTACACACACACTCACACTCTCAAACACACTCACTCATACTTACACATACTCACACTCTCAAACACACTCACTCATACTCACACGCTCACACACACACTCACACTCTCAAACACACTCACACACACACTCACACTCTCAAACACACTCACTGATACTTACACACACACTCACACTCTCAAACACACTCACTCATACTTACACACACACTCACACTCTCAAACACACTCACTCATACTTACACACATACTCACACTCTCAAACACACTCACTCATACTTACACATAAACTCACACTCTCAAACACACTCACTCATACTCACACACACTCACACACACATTCACACTCTCAAACACACTCACTCATACTTACACACACACTCACACTCTCAAACACACTCACTCATACTTACAAACACACTCACACTCTCAAACACACTCACACATACTCACACTCTCAAACACACTCACTCATACTCACAACGTCACACACACACTCACACTCTCAAACACACTCACTCATACTCACACACACTCACACACACACTCACACTCTCAAACACACTCACTCATACTCACACGCTCACACACACGGCTCACACTCTCAAACACACTCACTCATACTTACAAACACACTCACACACACTCACACTCTCAAACGCACTCACTCATACTCACACACACTCACACACTCACACACACTCTCACACACGCTCATATTCACACACTTGCTCACTCTCACTCACACAAATATCCTGACACCTGGCATTCTAGAAATGTTTTTTTGTGGCCCTTAGAAGCATAATTTAGGTGAAATTTCAACTGATTTTTGGGCAAAGTGGAGAAAATAAAAATTGTGTAACAACTGGGGGGGGGGGTGAATCTGCTATAAACAGTGCAATTCAAAGGCAAAAAGTTTGTTAAATGCCAAACCTGATACCTCTGTTGTGATGAAAAGTTATAATGAAAATATAAGCAATGCCTACCTTTGGCTGTTTTGTAGTTGTTTAGATGCACCGGTTGATGCTGCTGAAGTTACTTTCTTTGTCTTTGAAGTGATGTGAAATTCTAACGTTCAGCATATTTCAAGGATTCGACACAAAATTTTAAGAAATTTCTTGCATTCAAATTACCCTTTATGCTACAAACTTTTTCGAAAACGTTGATTTCTCAAAGGCGATTCCATTGGTTGTAATTAAAATATCAATGCATAAGATATTTTCGACCAAATAAACCGTATATCTTCTAGGAATAGCCCCTAAAGATCCCTTCATTCTCAAAATAATTTTAGATCACCTTGTGGTCCACCGGGAAACATGCGTGTCAGTTAAGAAATTTAATTTCGTGCTGGTATGTTGCCATGGTAGCTCAGTGGTGCAGCAACCAGCTAGATACTGGGAGATCCGTGGTTCAAATCCCGGCTATGGCATTGCATTTGTCAGTCTGATTCTACCAATCCATTTAACACATTTAATCTGGTTTCTATAGAAATAACAGGAATCGCAATACTGATTTGGACTCAAATAGGAGTTGTAAGAAATGCAGACTTTGATATTTTACCAACTTTTCGTTTTTAAGCTATCGTGTTCACATACACACGGACATTTTTCTAAAAATGCTTTTTTTGGATACAGGGGCCCTAAAACATGTATTTCCCGTGAAATCTCGGAATCGAATATTTGGGTGGAGGACAATACCTTCTCTATACACTATGCACATAGTACGTATAGACAAAGTAAAAATGTTTTTACAGCCAACAAACCTTGTTTATAAAAAAAACAAAGAAGAGCTATATAACAATTATGAAATGTTTCTCATAGAAATAATTTGCATTTTTACTTTCTCTACACGAACTATGTACATAGTATATAAAGAACCAAAGACCTATGCATTCTTAATTATTTTTATATAACCCGCAAACCTAAAAGATATACAAAAACTTACTAAACAAAAAATGAAAATCTCATTAAAACACACAATTTGGCAGATACATTGTTTTGTAGAGTTAACCGTTTTCGAGATATTTCGGATTATTGGTTTCAATTTTAACCACTTAAACTTTTCTCTAACGGGATGACATCTTCCTTCACGCTTCTCGTTTGTTTATTCCTGGAAAGCAAAGAGATTGGAATTTCAACTGTTTCACATAGCGACTGGCTTTTAAAGCACAAGACTATCGATTTAGCCTGTGCATTTTCTTATTCCCCTTCTATTTACAAGGAAGCTAGTAATAAGACTAATTCTGCTTATGTTTAGAATAGCATGATGTAGATAATATATTAATGTTTTGACTAAAAGATTTGTTTACCGAACAGCTAGAAGATATCATGTGGATGGAACTACCTTCTATTACTAGGAGCCAAGTAATAAGGGCAATTTCTGCTGATGTTTATATCGATTATCAATAAATATATAGCATAATAATCTTTTTAACAATATTTTTTTCCAGAGACGTAGAGAAAGTCATATGAATGGAAAATATAAGATTTTTACTATATTTTAATACTCATCGTCCCAAAAATAGTATGCAATACACATGTGTTAAGTGTATTGAGGAATTGTACACTTTCCACTCGTGTATCGCAATTTACTATTAACCTATTCTTCGTTCTCCAATTATGGACTTTCCAAACGTCTATCAGAATATTGCTATTCACAATGGCTGTGATAGTTTCTTCTCATTATTCCGTTTACATCCTTTTATTCGTTGTAAATCACTGAGTATCAACAGAAAACATTGTTTACAAAGTGGATTGAAAAGCTCCAGAGAGCCTATGTCTAGGTCAGCAGTACCTCTGTGTCACTCGGTATATACGTGCAGCACACCCTGGAGAGGTTCTCGCTGGAGAATTGCCCAGGGCGACTGGAAAGTATGTCAGGGAGCACTAAACCTGTTCCAACAGAAACCACTTTCGCTACATCTCGTCAACTCTCTGCACTCGATTCGTTGTACGAGATTAGAAATACATTTACAGGCTGAGAGGTAAAGTCTACTTACCCACCAAGGGCTTCATGTTAATTCCAGACATGGACGATTTACGTAAACAGTGCCTTTTTTTTTTTCAAATATTTGCACATTTACATTTAAATCGATTAAAGCAATTATAATATTTCTGGTATTCAATTATTTTAATTTGAGATATTCAACTTCACGGTTCAAACTTACCAGGGATACTCAAAATCATCTGAATTGCGTGGCTTTTAACAATTTTAACCTCTTAGGGATGGTTTTATATTACAAAATTGATCAAAAAATGCCATTTATCACTGTATTATTGGAAAAATGCTCTTTTATGCTCAATATCCTTAATTTTATCCCCCAGAATAATTGTCAGCCCTTCTGTGGTTGGGGTAGTTTTAGTTATACCAAGCCAAGAATGTAAAGGATATTATTTATATTTTATTCCATAAAAATACTGATAAAACAGGCTTCTTGCTGCTGAAACTCAATATTTCTTCAGAGGGGTGGTTTTTCTGTTGTTGCAAAGCTACAGCATTTTTAAACTTCTCCATTTGAACTGAAAAATCTCCAATGTTCTTCCATCGTACAATTTCAAACCCATCTTCCTATAGGTGCGGTAATTTAGCATCAATGCCCCTAAAGCCCGCTTGGGTAGTGTGGGTCGTGAGTTCGAACCTTCTCAACAGGTCGTGAGTTCGAATCTCGCTTAGGGTGAGTTACCCGGATAAGGGTTTTTTCCGGGGTTTTCCTTTATCCTGAGAAGACGAATGTCTAGTAACGTAAAGCTCCATGGACCCCTAGAACATTTGAGCAATATTTCACCAATTTCATTCATCGGCCGATATGACCAACCAGGTTAGAGGACGTAAAAACTACAAATGCTCATAAAATAATGACGGTGGCAAGCTTTATAGTTTCATTTAGCAAACGTATTGAGAACCACATGTTTTTGTGCTAAAAACCCTTAAAATTGGTTCCTGGCGAACATTCTCCACCCCTTCATCCGTTGGAGTGTTTTTGTGATATCATTCCCACAGTATTTGTATTCTTTTCTTACAGAAAAGTGTGCCAAATTTGGTTTTAAAAAGTGAGGGCGTGGTAACCTTTAAGGAAAAGAAAGAAAATGACACATTGGCTCATATACTTAGGTGTATATATATATATATATATATATATATATACAAACACAAACCTGTCATAAATTAGTTTCCCGTAGCACTAATAGGGAGGGGACCATGATATGCTTTTCTTTCACATGGCTTTTTCTATCTTTTTTACAAATTATTCCTACAAGAAGGTTATTATTTTAGATATGCCATGCTAATCGAGATAAACATTATCAGAAATGCTTTTATTATTTAGTTCCTTATAAGTAGATTAGGAATAAAGGCATAAACTAGGCTAAAGTGATACTCATTTTTTTAAAGCTACAACTATACAATTGGCATTCAAATTCTATTCTCTTTCCATGGCTAGGAGTAAAACAAAATATTTATGAAATTGATGAGGAATCCCCGTTTGAGACATGTTTTAAGTATTTTAAAATTTAAACCAAGAGCAGAAAATATCTGGGAAGCTGTTAGCTCTAAAAAAAATTGTATATTACATAAAACTGATTTTTAACCAGATATATCTTTTTGCTTAAAAAGATTTTGTCTATTTTTCTTACGGTTTACAGTTATGCAAAATTCATCCGGAATAAAGAGGTCTTCAGAGGCTATTCCCAGAAAATGTAACATGTGCATTTTATTTCTCATGTAAATAGGTATCGTTAGAATCATTTTTGTGAAAATCAGTCGCCCTCCGTGGTGTAATGGTTACCATACTGACTTCATATACCCAAGGTCGCGGGTTCAAACCCGGCGGAGAACGATGGATTTTTTCGAGCGTAAAAATCCTTAGTATGGGAAGTAAAGCCATTGGTCCCATGTCGTAGATTTACGGCACGTAAAAGAACCTCTAGCCTGATTGAGAGGCCTCTGAGCAAAATTAAGCGGTCTTTCACGCCCAATTTAGAATGGGACGCTGAAAACCACAATAGATAAAGAGCGTCCATAAATAACACGACATTTACATTTTTGAGAAAATAAAAATTTCGATTTTTTTTTTCATTTGAAGGGTAATTTGGAGTGGAGTATTTTCTATAAAATTCTCATGTTGCATCCTTGAAAGCAACTGAACATAATTATCAAGTTTGGTGTTTAACCGACTTTTCGGACTATGCTGTCCAAAGATATACAAACACATACCGTCTTCTTCTTTTTTTTTTTTTTTTTTTTTAGAATATTACCTTTAAAGTTTGTAATTAGGCTGGAAACCAACCTTTACTTTTCTCAAATCTTCCCCTTACTGTTCCCTTAACTGAGGCGCGATTCCCGACTTGCAAACAGAGTCTCCAGGAAACAGAGGTTTTACTACATTGCCTCTAACTCCTAGAACAGGATCGTCTTTTGTTTGCTAATGGCTATTGCCCAGTGAAAGGGGGTAACGAACCGGTATACACACACATGGCCGCGTAGTGGCCGAGTGACTAGACGACTGGCCTCTCACCTAAACGTCGCGGGTTCGATCCCAAGCGACGGCATGTGAGATTTGTGGGGCGGATTTTCTCCGAGTTCTCCGGTTTCCCCACCATCGCATTCCATCGGTGCTCCATCCTCATGTATCATCAGTGTCATCGTCTGCGGTGCCACAAGTAGAAATGGGGGGGGGTTAAACACAATAGAAAGCACACATACATACATGGACCGTTTTCTAAAAATGCTATTTTTGGATTCAAGGTGCCCCAAAACTGAAATCTCGGCATTGAATTTTTGGGTGGAATGCAGTAATTTTCTTATCTGCTATACATTGTACATGCATGCTAGAAAAATTAAAAATAGGAAACCTAGAATAAGACAGAAAATTATTATTGCCAAGATTTGAACCATGGATCTTTGCGTTTCCTTACAATTATTCTAAGCAACATGCCGGTACACATTAAAATTTCCAAATGCCTCACATTTTTCCATAACTACAAGGTAACACACCCCATGGCTTATAGTTTCATGACACTGATTTCATATTAATGCAGTAATTAGGTCAGGAGAGAAAACAGCATTTATTTTTAAAATATCCATCACCAATTTATTACTTCATCTTACAAAATAGAAAAACAGAAACTGTTACAATCATTGCTTGTTTTCATACACATAGTAAATACGATCCTTTAACAAAAGGATAACATATATTTCGAGTATTTTAAAAAAGTACCCACATTAGAGGCACCTATGTTCCACACTTTTCTTGGTTCGATATTTTAGCCATTTCTCAACGAAAAATGAAATCGAAGTCTGTCCAAAACTTCAAAAATATAACGTGCTTTGAGTATCAGACTGACTTCCACTTCAGTATGAAGAATACGAGATATTTATATACTTTCTTCAATTCTATAAATGGCATCATAACATTTATAAAGAGTCCATACGTAATCAATAAAAGCTAAACTTGGGAAAAGCAAATACAAATGTGTTATTGCACATTAAAGGCCTAGTGTCAGTAGTTAACCTAAATTTATACATCAATATAACCTAACAACACACACGCAAACTATTATTTACACATAACTAAATATATACTTATAACTAGGAAGGGTATAAATATCATAACTGCATACACACACAAGCACACAAACAAGCATACGTCATCATAACAAGATACATTGTGTTCGTTTAGTCCCTCCGCAGTAGACTCCTAAAACGATTGGTAGCAAGCTATGAAGTGGCATTCCATGCCGAAAGCACCATCCATATTGTTAACAAGGGCTATGAATGAAGTTCTCTTCCAGAGTAGACTGAATTACGCGTATTTTTAAACGGAGACAAGGTGGTATATAAAAATGGTGAAGCAAAAATTTCCAAACAGTTCTTAAAATTTAAGGTAACTATTTCCAGTTAAATAAAACACCTGATATTAGTTCTGTTTGTAACACTGCAAGAAGTGGTAGACCTGATATGTCTTTCGGGTGCTGAAAAGTTAACAATGAATACAAATAATCCTGTCACTGTGGTTGAGTAGTCAGTGTCCTGTCATCTCACACAGAGGTTCCGGGTTCGATTCCCGGCTGGAAATCATTCTCTATTTCCTACAGAGTCTGAAGTATGTATTGGGAACGAATATGTGTGTTTAATAGTATAAAACTGAAGAAAAAATTAATGTTAATAAACATTACAGCTTAGAAAGAAAACGTCAGCACTTGTTTCTAAACCAAGGGCCCCAATATGACCATGGATGCTAAATAAAACAAATTATAACAATAATAATCAACTTGTGAAAACCTATGTCTTCAATGGGCAACATTTATCATGAATGTGTACTGTTATTTTATTTCTCTTATCTACTGTTTTTTCAATATTATGTGCTACCATTCCATACATGCCAACACTGCGGAGGGACTTAAAGATCACAGAGTACAAATGTACAGCTGTCAGAAGGAGTTTTAACTAAGGGTATCAGCTAGGCCGAATGCGTGCAATGAAGAAATGTTTTCAGTCCAAAGTCTTTTGAAGCGATACTGTGCACCATTATGGTTCAGTCCCACTCTCCGATGTACATTGTTCTGGGTGCTGGTGGTATGTAGCCTCTCGTTGGTATGGGCAAGCGACCATAGATGTGGTTGTATGGAGACTCTAGCAGCTCAGAATCTGTAACGTCAAATAAAAAAATATGACAAACATTCACACGTAAACGCAGTGCGTAATATATACTTAGAGAACCACCTGCCCCAAGCGATGCAACCTGCAATTACCGTTTTAAACGAAACCTAGGTCAATGACCGAGGTAGGAATCAGGCTGAAGACAAATCTGGTGTGTTCCATTCACATGATTTTCTCTACATCTCTGTAAGAAATTATTGTTAAAAAGTTTATCATTCTATCTACTTCATGATAATCTTTATTTCTTGGTTCCTTGTAAGTAGAAGGGAAGGCTAAAGCGATAGTATCGTTCTTTAAAAGACGGTCGCTATGTAAAACATTTGAAATTCTAATCTTTTTGCTTGTCAGGAATAAATAAACGAGAAGAAATATGTGTTCCCATTCCAGAAAAGTTTAAGTAGCTAAAATTAACAACTAATAATTCGGAATATCTCGGAGACGCGTAAGTCTACAAAAAAGACAAGTATATGACATAAATTGTGCGTTTTAACGAGATGTAGTAAGCTTTTGTCTATCTCTTACGTTTGTAAGTTATACAAAATCGTTAGTCATTTTTGAGAAAAACAAAATTTTCGAAAAATGTTCCATGTAAGGCGTAGATGCGGTGGAGGGATTTTATTTGAAATCTTCGTGTCGCATCCTTGGAAGATACTTAAATTCTAAGTAGAATACTCTTTATTCTGGATGATTTTCATTGAATTTTGCATAGCTGGTAAACGTAGGAGATACACAAAAATATTCGTGGAGTTGGTAGTATTCGAGTTTAGTTTCAAAACATTTATAGTTTTCTCATACGGGAACTTATCAACGCTTGGCCACGCAAAGAAACGGATTACAATCTCATAGCAAGCACATTTTAAAGCATATGATTGTCGGTTTAGCCTAGCTTATTTCCTTATTTCCCTTATACTTACAAGGGACTAAGTAATAAGACCGTTTCTGATAATGTTTATCTCGACTAGCATGAAATGGAAGAATATGTTTATTAACATAATTTGTTACAGAAGTGTAGAGAAAGTCATGTGAATGGAGCATATCAGATTTTGTTATTTAGGAAGTGTCAATGTAGGTACTTCCTGTCAAACGAGGGTTTTAATTTTTGGCTGCAGTACACTATTTCCTGTACCTTACTATGGGTTGAGAAAGTAAAAATTATAAAACTAACAGAATAAAAATCTTAGTAAGCATCGTAACACTTTCACTAGTATAGTTTTTCTTTTCCACATATCAAAAAAGATTTCGGCGGCACCGTGGTCGAGTGGTCAGACCGCTCGCCTCCCATCCAGGCGGCCCGGGTTCGATCCCAAGCGCCCGCATGTGGGATTTGTGGTGGACGAAGCCGCGTCTGGGAGGGTTTGCTTGGGTCCTCCGTTTTCCCCCGCCACTCATTCTAACAATTGCTCCATTATCACCTTTCCAATCATAAATTTCGCTTACATCATATCACCCACTTCATGTTCATGCCTGGCTACGGGTTTCGTGCCGTTGTCTTCCCGACAGGCATCTGACCCCTAGGCATTTTCTTTTATAAAATACAGTCAGCACTCCGGTGCTGCATTACCTTTTCATTCCCCCCCCTTTCCCCTTTTTTTCATTTTCCCAGCAATTCCTTAGTTTTCTATTTGATTACCGTTTGCTTTTTGTTTCACACACACAAGGGCCGCGCCGCAGCCGAGTGGTTAGACCACTCGCCTCTCACCTAGACGGCCTGGATTCGATCCCAAGCGACCACATGTGAGATTTTTGGTGGATAACGCGGCGCAGGGGCGGGTTTTCTCTGGGTTCTCTGGTTTCCCCCGCCATCGCTTTTCACCGGTGCTCCTCTTCATTCCATGTATCAGCGCCTGCGGTGCCACAAGTAGGTAGTAAAAGCGGGTGTTATATATATACAAATACGGGCAGGGTAAGCGGATTACGAAACGAAACAAAACAAAAGAATTCCTTTCCATAATTAGGTTGCGAAAATGTTTTAAAGCAGAAAAAAATGCTTTGCAGTGCGGAAGTTCATATTCGCTTAGCAACCTGCATACACAGTTAGGGGCGCTGATTCAGATTTACACTACTTATACATTTATAAGGATTACCTAGCCTAGAGAACTATATATCTTAAGACAACATTTCAACTGATAAATATTCATTAATTATTACCTGCAGTATGTTATACTTTTACCAAGATCCTTTCACACATGCATAGAGTGATAGAGAAACTAGGTGAAAACAGAGGTTTACATGTTTTCCCGAGTATGAGATACGTGCAGGAAGTATTTATAAAGTTGACAGTGAAAATAGAGTGCAGCAGATTTTTCCCTTTAGTTTAGAAGAATTGTGTTTAGAAGTGTTATAAAAGAAAAAGTGCATATACAGGACAGCTTATGAAGAATATATAGTTTGTAAAGCTCAGAAAAACAGCAAAGCAGATGATGCTGGTATTTCTTATACATTCTTTTCCCTACTTCGAATAATTACATGGTTTATAGAATTTTTTTTACTTTTCTAAAACCCCAAGAGATGGCGCTGTGCTAGGATTTGATACTTTCTTAGCAATCTAAACGTATCACTAGCAAACTTGCGTTTTGAAAGTCTTCAGGGTGCTTTTCAAACCAAAGAAAGCAATTACTAAACAGTTTCATGTGTATAGCAGACTTTTTTTCTGTTTTTCTAAAAACAAAATAATCTCTATTTTACGGTGATTTAACTACATGCTCATATAGTTATGAGTTAGCTAGATCTCACTCCTCTTGTTTCGCCACATGTCTACAGAAGCCTAGTGTTAGGCAACTGTTTGTCAGCTTCCATTCGTGACCGGCAGATGACAGCTGCGACAGTCTCCGCAGAGGTCTTGGTGTTAGACAACTGTATCTTCGTTTCTATATGTGACGTACAGATGGCAATTTCTATACTATTCCTCAGATAATAAGAGTTTCATCTGGAGTGTCTGCTTTCATTATCTGGGGATTAATGGCAGAGCATCGTGGCATTAATTATTTCAAATGAGATCCTCTTGGACTAGCATCTCTCTCGGTATGTTGTATTTATTATTGCTTTCTTTATCTTTGGTTGATTTTAAACTGATATTAATAATAAGTCAACACGAGAGAAGGAAATTAAGGCTCCAATGTGAATTTAAAGTTAGTGTTAATTAATCTTTTATAATCCATATGAAGCTTAGAAAACTTGAATTCTCTTAAAACGTATTTTTCGCTAAATGATTAGAGAAAACCTAAGAAGTTAGCGGCGTGAATAAATAATAATAATAATAATTAATAATAGGAAGTTTGAAATTTTCAATAATATCAGCAAAACCAGCGTCCATGAATATTTTCCTACAGGAGTCAGTCCTTTTTCACACCAGCAAATTTTGTGGTCCCATAAGCACGCGCAGATGTCATCATCTTGCACTGGGATTCAAACCCGCAAATTGAGCATAGACTTTGCCTTTCTTGAGACTTTGTAAACCTTTGTGAAATACGGTGTAAAATAAAGCTACTCTTTTCTTTACTAATCTTCCAGTAGTGCTTTTCTTTTTTGTTTTGTTTTGTTCGAGTGTCCATTCTTTCTATAACATGTTACTGTCTCAGCGTCTTAAAAACTAGAGAATAAGACATAGCTTATATGAAAGTTTCAAGAGAAATATAAGTGAAAGTCCACATGCAACCCAGATAACCATCAAAACAGTATTTATTTAGAATTAAGCAAAGTATACAGTTGGGAAACAATTTAGAAGTAGTTAACGTAAACACGAAGCAAAAGATTACATTTCGACACACCGCATAACAAGGTTTATTTAAAAAAAAAACGTTTTATCTGATGCAAAAATGCCTTTATCAGTGAAACAAGCTTTTCGGGTGAAAAAATTGGAAAGAGTCGAGTTTCAGCCAAGAAAGAAAAAAAAGAGATTCTCAGTATAAAATTGATAGATATTGAAGTGTGCAGGTCATTCAAGTGTAAATGCATTTACCAGTTTAAGACTTCTTACGTACCAGAAAGAAAGGCAGAAAATTTATATACTTTTAAAGAGCAAAGATTTTACATGAATCAAATACGAGGTACGTCCAGAAAGTAAGTTCCGTTTCAATGTATCTCCTCTATAGCGCTGCGATCGCAGTTCCGCACATGCGCGGTAGACGCTCTGTATCAAGGAGAAGAAACGTGCGCCATTTTGAGATCGCTGTCAGCCACATACGCTTTGTTGTGCTTGTTTACAATGGCGGTGTTGGTTGAAAATCCCGCCGCTTGTGAAATCAGATCTGTGATTCGTTTTCTGAATGCTAGGAAAGTGAAAGCGATTGAAATTTATCGGCAAATTTGCGAAGTTTACGGACAAAATGCGATGAGTGATTCAATGGTGAGAAGATGGGTCCGACAGTTCAATGAAGGACGTAGTGAAGAGCATGATGAAGAACGAAGTGGGCGTCCATCTTTGGTTACAGAAGAACTGGTTCACGCGACTGATGACAAGATCCAGGAAAACCGCAAGTTTACAATTAGTGCTCTCGCTATGGAATTTCCCCAAAGCTCACGATCACTAATTCATGAAATTGTTATCGAAAAACTAAAAGTTTGTAAACTTTGCTCACGTTGGGTACCAAAGATTCTTACTGAGCAACACGAATACAAAACTTGTGCCACGCTATGACAAATGCCTGCAAAATTTCGGCAGTTATGTGGAAAAGTAGTTTAAGAGTTGTAGAATTTTGTGCAATAAATAATTGTTCTGTATCTGTTCACAATTTAATTTTATTACCAAACGGAACTTACTTTCTGGACGTACCTCGTATCTGATGCTAGAAATACCAGGTTTATCTTGAATGACGCAACTACGGACGCCGAGTCTGGTTCAATAACGTTTCTCTGCATAACCAGGGTCACGTTGCTTAGCGTTGTAGAATAACATTATGTGAAGCTGTGCTACTTATCATTGCGTATTCTACAGAACAACGTGTGTTTAATGTGTTATAGTTTACCCTGTAGACTGTCAGCTTGAATTTGTACAGAATTCCCTGGTTTTATCGTTTCTAACAAATCCACAATTTAAAAGATGGGTCTACGTTAGAGAAAAAGAACATAGACACCCAACAACTTTAATTATGCGAAATAGAGAATGTCATGGAAAGAAGTCCAAGAAAATGTATTTTTCATCAGAGAATAATTGGTTTGCTTTCCATATCTAAATGTATTAATTTACTATCTGTGGGATATGATTAAAAAATTCCCATAGGCTGAAGGAATCAGAAGATAGTATTCTTTTTCAATATCTACGTCACAAAAATGTTCAATAGGTGTCAGGATTATATATCTGCAGATGCAACATTATTTACAACACCTTTTACAACAAAAGTTAACCTATTATTTCAAATCGTTAGTATTATCTAGGGAAGAAATGGTGAACCTGTCCGCCGCTAGTGCACAAACGAACTCGGGGTTGTAGTGTCGTGGGATTTGCGTACTACCAGTTGCGTCATTCAAGATAAACTCAGTAAAACACTCAATTGTAATACAATAGCAATTATTGCTATTAAAGTACCTCACGAATAGCCTTCTAACAACCTGTTGGTATCTCAGAAGAATTATATAAATACCTATATTCAGTAACGTGTTGATTTGCAAACTTAGGTCAAATTGAAATTACACATATCTGAAATGAACAGTCATTTGTCATCGGTTTCAAAATTCTTCGAAATGTTGCTTTATATACAGCACATGGGGTTAGTTGTTAATATAACCATCGGCCAGTTCTGTACAAAAACTTAATAAAAATTAGAGAAACTCCACATTGATGAAAACAAATTTTAATAATGTTTTGTTAAAACGTGGTTAGCGAAAATTCTGATTTCGTTTCACTTTTAAAGTGAAATATACCATTTTCTTCTTTCATAGATTTGTAGATAAACATTAATAAAATAAAAAAACATCGTTGGCTTTACCTTGCAGGTGGGAAAATAACATTGTTGGGCAAGATCAAGCCTGCGTGCAGTAAAATGCGCACTGTGTCTCCGATCCGTTGCGAAATAATTACTGCATTACGGAGATGATATTAACTTACATGGTGGTACCTAATTCAATTTTACAAAACATAAACAAAAAATAATTGTTTTTAGGCAATTCCTTAGTGGTGAAAGAAATCAAATTAAAATAAAACACGCTCAATTAGTCTGCTTCACAGACACATAAAGGTTCTGGTATTCAAAACACTTTTATTTATATTTCAACATTAATTAAACAAAAATAGCTTACGAATGAAGTAACCAATGAGTGTATGGACAGTTATACAGCGCTGTTGCGACTTCGAAAATCCAGGGTGAATTATGATTTGTATAAAACAGAAATGCTAAATTTTTTGTCGAAACCAGTGCTTGAATATATTCATCCCCTAAGGAGATTAAATCCATATTCCTTCCACATGTATAAATATAGAAGTTTGACTTTAATGCAACTTTAAACCTAACCTTACAGGACAGAAAAACGGACATATTTTCAGTCAAATTTCTTTAGTTCGTGAAATCTACATAGGTATGAATTTTCATTAGCATTCTTACGGGGTCGTCGTCCTCCGTGGTGTAATGGTTACCATGCTAGCTTCATATACCCAAGGTCGCGGGTTCAAACCCGGCGGAGGACGATGGATTTTTTTCGGGCGTAAAAATCCTTAGTATGGCTTCCTTCGGAAGGAAAGTAAAACCGTTGGTCCCGTGTCGTAGATTTACGGCACGTAAAAGAACCTCAAGCCTGATTCAGAGGCCTCTGAGCAAAATTAAGCGGTCTTTCAAGCCCGAATGGGACGCTAAGAACCACAGCAGTTAAAGAGCGTCCATAAATAAAACGCCATTTACATTTTTTCCTTATGGGATATTTTAAAGACATTTCATGCCTATAGAGCAGAAAATAATCCTTAATTATTTTTTCGCTAATTTTCGTTAATATATTTTGATAAATACATTTAATTGTCAAGTACTGGCATAATTAAAATATTATTCAATACTATTTGTGTTGTTCGGAAGGTTTGTTACACTAAGAAGTAGCACTTTTCAGTCCTATTTCTTAACTTTATGCAATATACTACCAACAATATTAAAATAGTGCGAGCTTTCAATGTATAAGAATCCAATTTGGTGTTGTTTTCTTTTCAAATTAAAAAATGGGTATGTGTTCTAAAATAACTGAAAGGGACGCTAGGACTAAGTTGTTGTTGTTGTTGTTGTGTTTTTAATAATAACATACAAATATTTTAGATATCTATGAATTATTTTGGGCAAATATTTTTTACAGTCCTCATTTTAAAAGCCAAGTGACAGGTTTAAATTATTCTATTGCTACATTTTCTGACAGCGATTTTTTTACTCAGTTTGCACATGAAATTTATTCCTTGCGTTTTAGTTTTCTCTGATGACTCTGATGAGTAAATATGCCAAGTATAATATGTAAAGATCCAAGTATGGATTTTATGATTGCTTTATTCATATCCCCAAAAGAATTATTTATACTGAAAAAACAAGGGAAACTTTAATAATTTCATAAAATCCAAAATGTATATCTCTACAACTGATAACATATAATCATTAACTCAAATACTTGCATTTATTTTAACTGTACCAAAGCAGGTCACCATTTTAGTAAACCAAAGGAAGCAAATTTGCTCGATGCTCCTGTAAATCCCCTATTTAGCTCTGCGTGACAAACTGCGCGGAAAGTAAGGGCACATAATTCCTTTAGTGCTGTGGCAGTATGCAACATCTGATTTTAAATGCGTATTTAACATTCACAGGTTAATACATCTATTGTAGGTTCATGATTGGTAAAACAATTATGTATCTTGCATATATATTTGAATATGAACATAATATTTTCATAGCTTGGTAATTTAGTCGTAACAAAAAATAATGAAAATTACAATAGTATTAACATAAAACACAATCTCATTAATTTGGTTAATACTAGTGTAATCTAAAATTACCGCCAACAGTAAAGAATTAATATGTAATGAAGATGTGTATTGTATATAACACAATTCAAAAGAAACATTTTCTCCTTAATGACTATCTTACTTGCATAGGTTGCGTGATGACAATGCAAATTGAAGTTTTAGAATTTTGCCACAAGCTAAATACATATTCCGCCACTTTCTATAAATAATGTGACTATGCCGAAATATCCAAACAAGTGTGCACGGCTTGTTTTGTAATTCATAGTTGATTATTAAGTCTCCATTGTTAATCACGTGCGTTGGTGAACACCTGTGCCGCGGTATGTTGTTTTGAGATCATAGCTGTAATTATTACACACGTGCGAGTGGACACATTGAAAGGTTTTTTCTGGAAATTTCCAGCGACATAGTCAACAGATATAAAAATGGGAACAAAGCCTTGCCCGGTGCGCAGTTTTCACTAAGAATGCAACGCTCGCAACAGTGAGAGAGTTAGACGGAAATTTCGTATTGCTGTATCATCACCACAACGAACGTCGAAAAGAAACTATACAGCAAAAGTTATACGTAAGACAGTTATTTGTAAGCATATTATAATAATGAAAAGTAAAGAGTTATTGTTGGAGGGAAAAAATTATAGAATAAAAACGATTCCTCCTAGTCGGGTATAAATGTAAGAGTCGATGGCTTACATGTTGGATTGCTTTCTGTTCCCGACATATTAAACTAACACTCGACACACTGTACAAGCAAGAGAGGCAACTTTTTCTGTCAACCCACCGCGTGAACAGAGTAAGCCTGTTTGCTCTCGCATAAACTCAAGAGAATTGCTGACACGTGAACTAAAGTATAAGAAAATGTTACTATGGCCGCGCCGTGGCCGAGTGTTTAGACCAAGGCCGGTATTACACGGCCGCTTGCGGGACATTGCATTCCACCGCGCTCTATCAACAGTGTCATGTGTAGAAAAAGTGGCCGTTAAACACTATAAAATTGTCACTATGATATTTCTCAGAAAAAAATGCGAAATGCATACGGCAAGTTTATAAAAGTTTTTTTTTTTTTTTTCGTTAGTTAAAATATTTGTTGTATTATCTGAAAAACTATGTGAGCTAAAGCTTTCAAACTTTCACCGATATTTCTTTATTTCTCGTACTAAGCGAGATATAATGTCAAAATTAAAGAAGTTAGAAAATTCGGTCCTAGTGCGGAACCTACTATTCAGTAGCGTTTCTTTTATATAGTTGTAATGGGTACAGAACTGGCCGGGTGGCGTGTTAGTGGTATTAGAGAAAGTGCAGAAATACCCATATCATCGTGTGAGTGGTGCTCAACGCTGGTCTAAGAGGTTGGTCAAATGACCATACACACCCATGCCGCTGTCGAAACTCCTCGCATGCCACATGACTGGTGGTGGCTGCTGGTGCATGTGGTGATGGTGGAGGTACTGGTGTGGGGCCACCATACTGGTTGGCTGTGATACAGGGTAGCGACCTTCCATCTTGTTGGCTCCTGAAGACTTGCTGGTCTTGACGAAGTTGGGCACTCGGGCTCTCAGACCGCAGTAATACGGATCATCTGCAACACCAAAACAAAAAGTATATGAGAATGGGACTTTCTCTACATGTACTATATACATAATGTATAGAGAAGGTACTGTATTGCACCCAAAAATTCAAAACTGAAATTTCATCGGAAATATATATTTGGAGACCCCCTGAATTCAAAATACACACTTTTTAAAAAATCTGATGTGTACCATTCACATGACTTTCTCTATATCCCTGCAACAAATTGTAATAAAAAAGCTTATGCTTCTATTTACTTCATGCTAATTGAGAAGCATTAGCAGAAATAGTCTTATTATTTGCTTCCTTGTAAGTAGAAGCGAAATAAGGGAGTACCATAGGTTAAAATGATAGCCAAAAGCTGGTTGCTATGTAACTGAAGTTCCTTTGTTTGTATGGACAGGAGTTAGCAAATTCCCGTATGAGAAAAGTATGTTTTTCAAAGCAGAAACGAAAAACTAAGAAAATCAACTTGTCACATAGCAACCAGCTTTTGACTGTCACTTTAACCTATGGTAATCCCTTATTTCGCTTCTACTTACAAGGAAGCAAGTAATAAGACTATTCCTGCTAATTTTTTCTCAATTAGCATGAAGTAAATAAAGGCATAAGCTTTTTAACAATAATTTGTTGCAGAGATATAGAGAGAGTAATGTGAATGGAACACATCAGATTTTTTTTTAAAAGCGACATTTCTGGACTGTAAATATGAATGTGTGTGTGTATGTGTGTAAGTGTGAATAAGTGAGAGAGAGAGGGAGAGAGAGACCGACCTACAGGTGAATTTATGTTATTGATATTTTTGTTGTTGTAAAATACTGCCTCTACTTGCTGTAGGTAAGTGACGGAGAAAACAAAAAAGGAATACACTATTTTTCTTCTCAGTTTCAACATATTATTACCAACACGTTATACTCAAAAACACAATTTATGTCGCTAATTAGAGCCATTCTTGTGCAACAAGAAGCTGAGAGTCGTAAAAGGGAACTGCTGGCGAAGCTAATGCCACACGAAACATCAAGAGTCGTAAACTCGCCATCAGCTTTTTACTGCTGCCAGCTACCGTTTGTGGTTCACTAGGACATGCCAACACTCCAGCAAAACGTAATCATTTTGCGATTATATGAAATTCAGAAGCCGTAAAACCTTCAGTGCAGTTAATATGTAAAAACCTGATGTGTACCATTCACATGACTTTCTCTATATCCCTGCAACAAATTATTCTTAAAAAGCTTATACTTCTATTTACTTTATACTAATCAGAAAAAATGAGTAGAAATAGTCTTATTACTCGCTTCCTTGGATGTAGAAGCGAAATAAGGGACAACCATAGATTAAAGTGATAGTCAAAAGCTGGTTGCTATATCAGTGAAGTTCCTTTGTTTATATGGATAGCAGTTGATAAGTTCCTGTATGAGAAAAGTATACGTTTTTCATAGCAGAAACCCAAAATAAGGAATGTCTCAAAAACGAAGACCTCCACGAAAAAAATGTATATAACATAAATTGTGTGTTTTCATGTGCTCTACATTTGTTGTGTAGTAAGTTTTTGTCCATCTCTTACGGTTTAGCAGTTATTCAAAATTCAGTAAAATTCTTCCAGAATAAACTACTCTTCAGAGACTATTCCCAGAAAATTCAAGATATACATTTATACATTTTATTTGTCAGGTAAATATCTTTAATATACGAAATTTTAATCAAAATCGTTAGAGCCATTTTTGAGAAAATCAAAATTTTCGAAAAGAATTCCATGTAAAGGGTAGTTGGGGGTGGGGATTTTTCTCAAAATCTTCGTGTCGCATCCCTGGAAGATACTAAACTTAAATACCAAGTTTGGTATTTTACCGACTTTTCACGGGCACACACACACACACACACACACACACACACACACACACACACACACACACACACGGACCTTTTTGTGAAAATTCTTTTTTTGGATATTGGGGACCCTAAAACATATATTTCCGTTGAAATCTCGGTATCGAATTTTTGGGTGGAGTGCAATACTTTCTCTATACACTATGTACACAGTGCGTATAGGGAAAGTAAAAATTATATATATATATATATATATATATATATATAGAGTAAATTGGAGTTCCGTTCTAATAGAATCCTAAACACCTGTTAGTGCTGCTTCTTTCTGCCTCACATGCTTAAATTCTTCCTAGTGCCACAATATATGTGTTTCAAAGCAAAGAAAACCACTTTATAAGTTATACATAGACTTTTAGCCCATGTTTTACACTTCATAACCTCAAATTATAATCCATAATCACAAGTCACCACTAAAACAAATAATGTATGGCTGGAAGTTGATTCATAATTCACGTCGTCCATCGCTGAATATTCGCGCCCATTTAGTACTCGTTAATAGTTCTTATAAGTTTCTCAGCCCAACCCAATAAAAGAGGGTAACCAAGTGTATTTCGAGAAGCTCTACGGCTACAACTATTGCTACCACACCGGCGTACGAAGCGGCCGTTGCCGAACATCAGAAAAAGAAGACCGAGATACCAGAAGACTTCTATACAACCGACGCATAACTGGAAAGAAACAGACTGGGGACACGTAGTAACCAGACTTGCTGTTCATGAATTTCAAAATATGTTGCAAGAAGAGATTTCATGTATCTTATGAATACAACGTGTGTTTCTTATTGGTAAATGCTGTGGAAAATACTACAAACTCAACGTAAAAACTGCACAGAGTCATTAACGAAGTTTTGTAACAGTGGAAATTGAATTCTGGACTTGCACATTGTGCACCCTTAAATATTATTATTATCATTATTATTACTATTATTATAAGATTGCCCCGCTGATATGAATCCCGCGCTCAATTAGATTCACCTTTCCCATGAGTGGCTATGTACACCTTTGATTGCAAAATACAACTCTCGAAATGCAAGCTCAGTTATAAAAGGGTTATAAGCACTCTATCAAAATAGAGGCATGGCATCTGAAGGCAGGACCTCCTATCGCAGTTGTGTTAAAACTTTAATTTTTAGATCCATTCTTTCTTGTTCCACAATATATTTTACTCATTTCGTTATGGAAACGTAGATGCCACGATTTCGTTTGATATATTAGAGCAAAGTTATGTGGAACAAACCATAGCGTACTATAATTAAAGTTGAAATGCACAAGTTGTTCAGAGTGATAAGCTCCAGGCCTTATTAACATTAAATTTTTACCATTACCGTGGCAGATCTTTTTGCCATTTCCATGAAGAAAATCTTTAATACTTTGAATCTACCCGCAATCCCTTAAAAACGCCTCGTTTGCCCCACAGTCGTTTAATTTATCTCAGCGTCCCATTCTATACTGGGTGTGAAAGACCGCTTAGTTTTACTCAGAGACATCTTTTATCAGGCTAAGGTTATTTTACGTGCCGTAAATCTACGACACTGGACCCCCGAAGGAAGCCATGTTAGGCGCTAAAAAAAATCCATCGTCCTCCGCTGGGTATATGAAGTTAGCATGGTAACCATTTCACCACGGAGGGCGACTATATTATACGAGCAAACCGTAACAAGTTTAAATATGTGTATCCAATGTTTTATTTATTGAATTACTACAGTACTGGTGGCCAATATCACACGCTATCCCAGAGAAAAATTTGAAACATTTCATTTACAGAGGATGTAAAAAAAAAAAAAAAACACTGTTGTCATAAAAGAGATTACTGATTAACCACTGGCCTTGAAAGCATTATACTATCCAAAACATGAGCTTATTGTGGTAATTTGTTAAAAAAAATGAATGGATAAGCATTTATACCAGTGCTGGAGTTTATTTAACCCAACTCTAGAGCAACAAGAAGTAGTTGTGCCTTGTTGAGTAAAGATGGACATCATATTATTGATAAAATATTATGATCTCATTTCACTTTCATCAGACACTGAAATATAAACCTAATCATTTTCTTTCTCTCTCAACATAGAGAACCGACTTTGCACCCACCAGGCCCTACAAACCAGTGCCTGAAGTCAGACGCCTGCTGAGAAGCAAAGGCTCAGGATCAGAGAGAATACAGGATGAGTGACCGGTAAGAAAGCGAGGAAGTGGATGATTTGAAATGAAAGATGATTATGGAACATTTGTTGAAATGAATGGCGGGGGAAACAGAATAATACGGAGCAATCCAGCACCACAAATCTCAGATTGGTCCTAGCCACTCGATCATGGTGCCTTTTGTTTTTTTTTAATTAAAACTTTGAGTATAAATATTAAAAAAATCTGATGTGTTCCATTCACATGACTTTCTCTACATCACTGCAACAAATTATTCTATTTACTTCATCTAATGGGTCAAACATTAGCAGAAATAGTATTATTACTTGCTTCCTGTTAGTAGAAGCGAAATAAGGGGGTACCATAGGTTAAAGTGATAGTCAAAAGCTGGTTGCTCTGCGACTGAAGTTCCTTTGTTTGTATGGACACGAGTTCACAAAGTCCTGTATGAGAAAAGAATGAATCTTTATAGCTGAAAAAAAAACAAGGAATACCTCAAAACCAATCAACTCCACGAAAAAAATGTATATAACATAAATTGTGTGTTTTAAGGTGCTCTACATTTTTTGTCCATCTCTTACGGTTTAGCAGTTATGCAAAACTCCGTAAAATTGACTAAGAATAAAGTATTCTTCAGAGACTATTCCCAGAAAATTCAAAATATACATTTTATTTGCCATGTAAATATCTTTAATATACGATATTTTAATCAAAATCGTTACAGCCATTTTTTAGAAAATCAATATTTTCGAAAAAAGTTCCATGTAAAGGGTAGTTTGGGGCGGGGGGATTTTTCTCAAAATCTTCGTGACGCATCCCTGGAAGATACTAAACTTAAATACCAAGTTTGGTATTTTACCGACTTTTTGTTTTTGAGTTATCGTGTTCACGGACACACACACGGACCTTTTTCTGAAAATACTTTTTTTGGATACAGGGGACCCTAAAACATATATTTCCGGTGAAATCTCAGTATCGAATTTTTTGATGGAGTGCAGTACTTTCTCTATACACTATGTACGTATAACGTATAGAGAAAGTAAAAGTCGTAATAACACTTTTTAAGAAATTATTTCGGTACTGAGCATTTTAATCTTAAGGGTCTTAAAGAAACTTAAATCATTTGAGCATTCCATGTTAACTCGTAGTCAATAACTGCTTGCAGGTAAAACAGATGAAATGGCATTCTGGGACATTTTTGGAAGATTCCATATTGGAGTTTTTTTTTTTAATTGACTTCTTTAACATCTAACATCAACTCGTTTCTATTGCAAAGTTTTATTTTCCTCAAACACTCACACACACGCACACACACACACACACATTTATTCTCACATACATACTTCCAGCCTCTGTGCGAGATAGAGAATAAATCTGGTTAAAGAAAAATGTCCCGTCCCAGTCGGGAATCGAACCCAGACCTCCAGATGAAGTTCAGCTCGCTGACCACTCGACCAGGAAGGCAGTCTCTTAGAGGGATTGTTAACCATTCAAACCTCTTTAAATACTGAAGGTAGAGGTCAGTGTTTTCCAAACTCGTAGGTTGCGAACAAATTCTTCACGAACTGTGATTCATCGTCAAGACTGCGGAGAGGATATTAATTACGGGTACATATAAAAATAAAAGAGAAGGATCCCGTAGATTTTATCAAGATTTTGATTCATACTAAGATACATTATCTCATAAAAATGGCTGAAACCTAAGTCGTTTTACAAAACAATGAAGATTTCGTGGAAGAGTTACACAGGTTCAAATACCACCTTTGCTGATCCGCTTTTGTACACTCGCTTCTTAACAAAAAGGTTTCAGCCTGCGTATTTTCAGATTGCAAACCCGACCTATACGCAATACTACTGAGCCACATTCCGTTTGGGACTGAACCATAAATATCGGCGAAGCGATTTAAAAATAACTGCTTCTGACTACGCATGTTCTAAAACAGAACAATGGGCTATTAAACGACGTTCAACAGCTATAAGTTTCTCTTGAAAACCGGTAGCAAAATATTATTTTTGTTGTCAACCTTGAGACGCAATGGTTTTTACTCTCAGAATATCTGCTCAGATTTTCCACTGGATCATGGGGATAAAATATGTTCTCATATTCACATGAATTTCCCTACATTCTATCATTTATTAATGTGTAAAAACTACTTTTATGAAAGCTTATTTTATCCAAGTCATTTTATCTGTCCTATAGACTTCATTGTATATATTTCATGTATCCTAGGAAACAACAAAAGTGAGTCTTTATTTGATCGTGAAATAAAGTAAGTACTTTATATAATTGTAAATTATTTTTAACTATATTGGCAGCTCACTATTCTTTAAATAATGAAAATCCCTTACCGAATAACAAACTAAATACAGCTTTGTTAGCATAACCTAAAACTTCTTCGAGAATATCCATTTCCATCCAATTATTTTTATTTATTTTTAATTGTTTAATTTGTATAGCTCCTTTAACTTCAATGGTCATATCGGGGGCTTTGACTTGTGAAACTGTAGATTCAGAACATTAGGTTAATCTATTTTATAATTCAAAACACTCTTACATTTATATTTCCAGACTCTATGGAGGATAGGGGATAATTATTGTTAAATAAAAATTCCCCGCCCCAGAGGGGAATCGAACTCGGGACCTACGGGTGAAAAACCAGCTTGCTGACCACTCGACCATCCATTTATTGAATTATTTGTTGCAGTTTGAACAACCAGAATTGAAGCTGTTTATTTCGGCTGGGTTACGCAGCAACGAACAAACAAAGCACTGCCTACATCATGACTAAAATTAAATTTCTCGTAATGACGACTCTAATAATATTAATAAATATAAGAATATTTCAGTTAATATTAGGATATATTATTAGACTATTATTTGCTCATGAGAAATCAGATCTAAACATCTCACTCACAAATATTAGTCTATTTAAGCCACATATGTTATAAATAACTATTATTCGAGAAAAAAATCTGACGAGTTCCATTCATATGACTTTCTCTATATCTCTGTAACAAATTATTCTTAAAAAGCTTATACTTCTATTTGCTTCATGCTATTCAGAAAAAAATTAGCAGAAATAGTCTTATCACTTGCTTCCTTGTAAGTAGAAGCCAAATAAGGGAGTACCACAGGTTAAAGTGAAAGCCAAAAGCTGGTTGCTATGTGACTGAAGTTCCTTTGTTTGTATGGACAGCAGTTGACAAATTCCTGTATGAGAAAAGTATAACTTTTCATAGCAGAAACCAAAACAACGAACGTCGCAAGAACGACGAACTCCACGAAAAAATGTATATAACATAAATTGTGTGTTTTAACGTGCTCTACATTTTTTGTGCAGTAAGTTTTTGTACATTTCTTACGGTTTAGCAGTTATTCAGAATTCTGTAAAATTCATCCAGAATAAACTAAGTTCCATGTAAAGGGTAGTTGGGGGAGGGGGATTTTTCTCAAAATCTTCGCGTCGCATCCCTAGAAGATACTAAACTTAAATACCAAGTTTGGTATGTTACCGACTTTTCGTTTTTGAGTTATCGTGTTCACAGACACACACCCCAAAACATATATTTCCGGTGAAATCTCGGTATGGAATTTTTGGGTAGAGTGCAATACATTCTCTATACACTATGTACATAGTGCGTATAGAGAAAGTAAAAAACAATTGCAGTAATAACTAGGTCCATTACACATTTCGTTATAGATTCGAAAGAAATTGCGATAGTCAAACGTTTAAGCACTGAACACTATGCAATCCGGATAACCAACTCAAAACGTCGAAAGGACTTTGAAAGAAAGAATAACAAAAGTTAATTAAATCAAACCATTAATACCTAATATCTATACGTGCACCACAAAAGCGTTATTGGAAATACATTGTGTGTTTTAAAAAGATAAACATTTTTAGTGTAATTCCGTTTCGTTTACCAGTTAACGCTTACCAGTTAAACAAGATTATAAACTTTTTCTCCCGAATGAAGGATTTCACAGGCCATTATTACAAAAAATTTCAATATATACATTTTAATTTTCCTGAAAATGTATTTAATATATTATTTTAATAAAAACCGTCAAGAAACATTTTTGATAACCAAGAACTTTTAAAATGTGCTATGCAAAGAATAGATTGTCTGAGAGGCATTTTTTAAAATCTTTGTTTTTCATCTTTGGAATACACTGAACTCAAATACAAAATTTGTATTTAAGACTTTTCATTTTGAGTTATCTGTTCACACGCACAAACACACACAAACACAAACACATGGACCTTTTTCTGAAAATGCTTTTTTTTTTTTTTTTTTTTTTTTTTTTTTTTTTTTTTTTTTATTTATTTTTTATTCAGGGGAACCCAAAACATATATTTCCTTTGAAATCTTGGTATCGAATTTTTGTGTAAGAATGCAATATCTTCTCAATAGTACGTGTAGAGAAAGTAAAAATTGATTTCGCGAAAACAATGTGTTTTAGGGATATGTTTCTATGAACCCGTTTTCTTATTTCGCTGTCAGGAATCCATCCCCGAAAATTAAAAGTATTTTTGAATCACTCTATATAGGTGAGATTAGGGCTAAGCTAATATATTTCTGAAGGTATTGTTGGATCAGTGCCTTTGAAATGTTGGCAGCATTGGTAAACTGAATATGTTCGAAGACCATAGCACTTCTTGGTGGAGAATCGTAACTGTAGAGTTAATCCGAGATTTTACTTTCTCTATACGTACTATGTACATAGTGTATAGAGAAGGTATTGTAATACACCCAAAAATTCGATACCGAGATTTCACCGGAAATACACGTTTTGGGTCCCCCTGAATCCAAAAAAAAAGCATTTTTAGAAACAGGTGTGTGTGTGTGTGTGTGTTTGTGGACAGCATAGCTCAAAAACGAAAAGACTGTTGAATACCAAACGTGATATTTAAGTTTAGTATCTTCCAAGGATGCGAAACGAAGATTTTAAAGGAAATCCCCCACCCCCAACTCCTCTTTACATGGAACTTTTCTCGAAAATGTTTACGTTCTTAAAAATGGCTCTAACGATTTTGATTAAAATGTCGTATATTAAAAATATTTAACTGACAAATAAAATGTATATCTTGAATTTTCTGGGAATAGCCTCTGAAGACTGCTTTATTCTTGAAGAATTTTGCATAACTGCTAAACCGTAAGAGATAGACAAAAACTTACCACACAAAAAAATGTAAAGCTTCAACCTTGAAAAACTTATACTTTTCTCATTCGGGAATTTTTCAACACCTGTCCATACAAACAAAGGAGCTTCAGTCACATAGCAACCAGCTTTTGACTGTCACTTTAGCCTATTGGACTCCCTTATTTCGCTTCTACTTACAAGGAGGCAAGTAATAAGACTATTTATGCTAATTTTTTCTCGATTGGATGAAGTAAATATTAGCATAAGCTTTTTAACAATAATTTGTTGCAGAGATATAGAGAAAGTCATGTGAATGGAACACGTCAGTTTTTTTGGTTGAGAATCGTAAGCCTAGAATTAATACCGAGTTTTTTGAAGTATGTTACTTCACTGCTCGGGTGATTGTTATTTTCCTTTTGGGGAAAGGACAATGTTGGCCTTTTAACTTTCTGCACAGCATGGATTTTTCCATACACGACTATCTTGCCGGTTCATCGAACACGCGTAGCGAAGGCTCTGTATCACTTTCTGTTCTTGGTGTTGAAATAATCCACTGCTGTGATCTGTCATTATTTTTCATCCATATATTACATAGTTGTTAGCCATTTATTATTCCATAGGTACTTGTTATACCGTACTTCATATTCCCTCTCAAAATGGTAATATGATCGTTTTGTCACGTTTTCATAGTATCTGTATTCGTGACTTTCATGGTACAATGCTTTTAGGGGGAAACTTGGCCAATTTTTTCAGAACAATTTTTTGACTTTTACTTTCTCGACACATACTAGTTATATTAGTAGTATTAGTACGGCATATTACTTGTAGATATTTATATACCTAACTAGTTTAGCTTCAAATGAAATATTCTTCTACTCTAGTAAAAGTTTATCAACTATTATGTTTTTTCCAATTATCTTTTTATAGCTTATACTCTAAACCTAAATTTTTTACTGTAAATAGGATCTAGAGAAGATTTTGTACTCCACCTAAAAGTTTGATACCGATTTTTCAACGGAAATACACGTTTTGAGACCCCCTAAATCCAAAAAGTCTTATTTAAAAAAGATCATTGAATCTGTGTGTGACTGTGTATATGTGTGTGCCTTTGAATGACATAAGACCTTTAAATGCCATAATATTAATAACCTCAAACTATCCTTTACAAGGAAGTTTTTTTGAAAATTTGGTTTTCCTCAAAATTGCCTCTAACGATTTTGATTAAAATAGTGTATATTAAAATATTTATAAGACAAATAAAATGCACATTTTAATTTTTCTGGTAATAACCTCTGAAGACATATTCATTCTGGTTGACTTTTAGATAACGATAAATCGTAAAATATAGACAAAAACTTACTACTCAAAAAATGTAGAACTAGTTAAAACACATAATTTATGTCATATACCAGCACTTTTTTATTTCTTGCAGGGTTGATCGTTTGCTAGATATTCCTTGTTATTGGTTTCAATTTAAACTATGTAAATTTTCTCAAACGGAAAGCTGCTTTTCGTTTCATCTCTCTTTTGTTTTACTTCAGTTGTTCACATGGCACCCAGCTTTTAAAAGATGTCGCTTTAGCCTAGTTATTTTCCTTATGCTACAAAAAATGAAACAGTAAGACTGTTACTGCTATAGCTTCTCATGATTATATTGATGTTGATAAATGAATAAGGTCGTCTCCTTAGCGCGGTGGTAGCGCAGCTGCTCACCAAGCGGGAGACCTGGGTTCGATCCCCAGCTGGGAGACCTGGGAGACCTGGCCCGGGGTGCACTCAGCCTCGTAAGGTCCCTGTGAGCCAATTGAGGAGCTACTTGATGGAGAAGTAGCGGCTCCAAGTCATGAGAACCGCATTAACCGGCCGGGGGAGCTCGAGGCGCTGACCACGTCTCACCCTCCAATTCTGCACCCATCCATGACGTCTGTAATGGACCGAGATGGGGGACGCAGCGGCCGGGCGGTAGGCCAAGGTTTCCCGTGAGCTGTCGTGCCATGGAGTTATTATATTATTATAAATAAATAATATTTTGCAAGAATACGTTATTAAAATTTGGATTCTTAACAAGCGTCGAAGTTTAGATCTGTCATTTTCTGGATTTGCAGTTTTATTACATTTCTTCACAATCAAACAGGGTGCTAATATTTTGTGCAACAGGGTGCTAATATTTTCATATTACGAGTCTGTTCTGAAAATTATGACTAAAGAATATCTCCGACGTGATTCAAATACTTTAGGATTTAAAAATAAGTATTTAATCTGAGTATTAAAAATTAAGTATTATAAAATGCAGCATATTAGATTTCTTCTTTCAGATCCTTCATAATTCAATATTCAAAAAGTTAGCACTACTATTAAAATGATAGGATTTCTGCTGAATAACGCTACTGACATTCTACTGCTCCCAGTTTTGCAGTAGCGACGGACATCTTGTGTTTCTCCAGTAGATGAATACAACGATGAAGAACAACATTAATATTTTACGCATACCTTCGGTTTAAATGGCTTTTGAAACGATGCCCCTCTGCGTCTCTTCAAACCTTTCCATGTTGAACACTCGTGTAGCCAAATAGAAAACAGCGCCGCATATTGTGTTCTAATTTGCCTAGCGCATAGGTGTCACATCACCTAAAATAACTAAAATATTTGTAAAACTTGTTTCGGGTGAAGAGTTTCTTGAAAATATTCATGTTATCACTTCTAAAAAGTGAACAACTTCAAATAGGAAAATTAAATCTTTTTTGGATTCAGCAGGTCACAAAATGTTTGTTCTGTCCTACATTTTGATACAGCATTTTTCGTTGCATACATACTTCTCTGTCGTGTTCACATTCTGAAGCGCCTACTGGTTTATTTCCTTTCGAACCGGCCGGTAAGCAAATGCTAGTAAAGTTCTGCATGACGTATATGTTCCTCTCCCCTTTTTTTCTATCATTTAATTTAATTATCATGTTTCAGGTGTAAAAGATCAGGCTAGTGGACGGTGTGGCGAGGCATATGGCGGTGACATTTGAGAACTAGTTGTGTGTGAAGAACTTATAGCAAGACTTCTCCTTGAGGAGATAGGCGCTTTGAATGTCGGGAATATTAATGCGTGCGATTTCGTGCCGAGCTAACCAGTGCGACGCGATCTAAAAATCATTAAGTTAAATGGGAGCATTTATAGCATGCGACGCGATAGTCGCACACTAGTTTAAGAATATGCTGCATAGTCTTTCAGGTCACACGACATATGCAACAGTCGCTTGATCTCAACAAACGTGGGTTGATGCACGTCGCATTGTCAGCGAGAGTGCTCTAGAGATGCACTTTTGAATTTTTGTTGCGGTTTGTGCTTTCATATATTATGAGAGTGATCTGATTTTCGGCGTTCAAACTTTTTCTAGTTCGAATACAGAATATATTAAATAGGAAGCTCCTATTAGGAGTTCCATTTGAGATATTTCGTTAGATAATTACGGACGGCTCGGACATTTTTTCTTTCTCTATCACTTGTCTATAGTAAGGACGGAGAGTATTTCCCTGCGCCCAAGTCGCCCTCCGTGGTGTAATGATTACCATGCTGACTTCATATACTCAAGGTCGCGGGTTCAAACGCGGCAGAGGACGATGGATTTTTTCGGGTGTAAAAATCCTCAGCATGGCTTCCTTCGGAAGGGAAGTAGAGCTGTGGGTCCCGTGTCGTAGATTTACGGCACGTAAAAGAACCTCAAGCCTGATAGAGAGGCCTATGAGCAAAATTAAGCGGTATTTCACGCCCAATTTAGAATGGGACGCTGAGAACCACAGTAGTTAAAGAGCGTCATAAATAACACGCCATTTAAATTTTCCCTGCGCCCAAAAGCTGATACCGGGATTTTACCGGAAATAGTGTTTTTTCTAGCTCCTTGAATCCAAATATCTGTATAGGCTGTGTTCTATTTATGGACACACTCTATCTTTTCTCCCCAATACGCAGGGATCATAAGAGTTACCAAACCAAGTGTTAAAAAAGAGTGATTTAACCCATTTTCCAAAAATAGCCAAGTGGCACTAAGTCGCCTAATAAATAGATCTTATATTTGGAACCTTATGAACCATGCCGTCCCAAATCTGGACATCCTCTGATCTTTTGCTTCAACTCTACCTCCCGGAGGTTCAGCTGGTACAACAGAATGCTTCAATGCTTCAGTACGGAAATCCTCCTCCGCATCAAATATACTCTACTCTACTTCTCTACTCAAAGTTGCGCGTCAGAGAAAGTGAAGGTTACACAAATTAATATGAAATGTTTAGTGTCCACTCGGTCCAAAATCTTTGCTGCAACAAAACCAAGCATTTGATGATTTCGCGCATGCCAAAGTGATTGCTTAGTAACAGATATTTAGGTTAATTTCCTCTCTCACGCCGAAACAGGCCGTCTGCCACTGCACTTTCGTACTCAGAATATGTAAGTAACTGGGAAATCGTGAGGTACATCTAAACACTCAAGATGGAGCGATAGGAATGCGTTAATTCAGCGACTGGAGTTTTTGATTTCAAGCCAAAAGGATTTAATCAAGGCAATGGACTACAAAATCCAATAATGGAAGTACTCTCTAATTATGTGACTTGAAATTTCATTAAGTCGCCATATTTGACCCTTCCAAAACACACGTTTCAGTGAACGGTATGAAAGGAATTTGTCTACCGCAGAAGTCGTCAAGAACGTGCTATCCTTTCAGAATAGCTGGTGTTTGTAACTAAAGGATGGGCATTTTAAATTACACGTGGAACATAATAAACAGAACGTACATTAGAGGGCAATGCTCCAAGATCGTGTTACTCCTGTGCAATAGCATACTTAAACGATTAAACTGAGATTTTGATCAAATTCTGCACATTTAAACTACCACTTAGCTAGAAAAGTTTTCATCATATTTACTTTCTCTTTACGCACTATGTACATAGTGTATAGAGAAGGTATTCCACTCCACCCAAAAATTCGATACCGAGATTTAACCGGAAATATGTTTTAGAGACCCCTGTATCCAAAAAAATAAAGTATTTTCAGAAGAAGGTCTGTGTGTGTGTGAGTCAGTGTATCTCTGAACACGATAAATCCAAAACGAAAAGTGGGTAAAATACCAAACTTGGTATTTAAGTTTAGTATCTTCCAGGGATGTGGCACGAAGATTTTGAGAGAAATCCCCCACCCCAAACTACCCTTTATATCGAACTTTTTTCGAAAATTTCGATTTTCTCAAAAATGGCTCCAACGATTTTGATTAACATATCGTATATTAAAGATATTTACCTGACAAATAAAATGTATATCTTGAATTTTCTGGGAATAGCCTCTGAACAGTAGTTTATTCTCGATGAATTTTACGGAATTTTGCATAACTGCTAAGCCGTAAGAGATAGACAAAACTTACTACACAAAAATGTAGAGCACGTTAAAACACACGATTTATGCTATATACATTTTTTTCGTAGAGTTCATCGTTTTTGAGACATTCCTTGCTTTTGGTTTCTGCTATCAAAAACCTATACTTTTCTCATACAGGAATTTGTCAACTGCTGTTCATACAAACAAAGGAACTTCAGTGGCATAGCAACCAGCTTTTGACTATCACTTTAACCCATGTTACTCCCTTGTTTCGCTTCTACTTACAAGGAAGCAAGCAATAAGACTATTTCTGCAAATTTTTTTCTGAGTAGCATGAAGTAAATAGAAGTATAAGCTTTTTAAGAATAATTTGTTGCAGAGACGTAGAGAAAATCATGTGAATGGAACACATCAGATTTTTATTTTCTTAAAACTATTTACGATGGTTGCGTGACTAGTAAGATATAACTTTTGAATTTTCTGGTAATGAATAATAGACAAGTTCCCGTATGAGAACATTTTAAATATTTTAAAACGAAACCACATTAAGGAATATCTTAAAAACGGCCAAATCCACAAAAAAGTCTATATTACATAAACTGTGTGTTTTAAAGAGAGATTCATGTTTTCCTTAGTAAGTTTTTGTCTATCTCTAACGGTTTTCTAGTTATGCAAAATTCAGAATAAATAATTCAGAATAAAGAGGTCCTCAGAGGTTATTCCCAGAAAATTCCAGATATACATTTTATTTGTCATGCAAATATTTTAAATATAAGAGACTTTAATCAAAATCGTTATAGCCAATTTCGAGAAAATCAAAATTTTTAAAATTATTTCCATGTAAAATGTAGTTGTGGACGAGGGGGAGTTTTTTTTTTTTTTTTTTATTAAATCTTCGTGTCCTATACTTAGAAAATACTGAACTTAAAAGTAAAGTTTGGTACTTAACAGACTTTTCGTTTTGAGTTATGCTGTTCCACAGGTACACACACGATATTTTTTACTTTCGCTAACCCTTATGTAAAATGTACATAGTGGATAGAGAAGGTATTGTATTGCATCCAAATATTCGATGACTATATTTCACCGGAAATATATGTTTTATGTTTTGGGTCCCCTGAATAAAAAAAAGAAGCATTTTTAGAGAAAAAGATCCATTTGTGTGTGTGTGTGTGTCTGTGGACAGCATAGCTCAAAAACGAAAGTCCGTTAAATACCATACTTGGTATTTCAGTTCGGCATCTTCCAAGGATGCATTACGTAGATTTTCAAGAAAATCCCCCCACCCCCAACTACGCATTACATGGATTTTTTTTTTGAAAATTTTGATTTACCCAACAAATAAAATGTATATCTTGAATTTTCTGGGAATAGCCTCTGAAGACTACTTTATTCTGGATACATTTTATGGAATTTTGTATTACTGGTAAAATGTAAGACAGACAATAGCAAACAACACAATTTATGTTATATATTTTTTTTCGTGGAATTGGTCGTTTTTGAGATATTCCTTGTTATTGGTATCAGCTTTAAAATACTTATTTTTTTCCTACGCAAATTTGTCAACTCCTGTCTTTACAAACAAAACAACTTGAGTCACATAGCAACCAGCTTTCGACTATCACTTTAACCTACAGAACTCTCTTATTTCGCTTCTACTTACAAGGAAGCAAGTAATAAGACCATTTCTGCTAAGTTTTTCTCGATTAGCATGAAGTAAATAGGAGCAAAAGCGTAGAGAAAGTGAAGTGAATGGAACACATCAAATTTGTTTAGATTCAGAAGGTCCCAAAGCATGTATTTCCGGTGAAATCTAGGTATTGATATTTGGGTGCAATACAATATGTACATAGTACGATGTAATGTTACACCTAGGGAAACGTTCTTCAAATGTACATCCAATCAATCTATCGTGTGTTGATAATTACAAACTACTTATTTAGCAATGAATAGAAAGAGCTCTATTGTAATTTGATGTTATTACCCTAGGCTTTCAAGCGTAACTGAGTGAAGTAGATGTTAACAAATACTAACTCACTACCCGACGCTTGTATGGAACCAGTTCGTGATGGCCGGAATGGATGAGCAGATGCTATTAGGAGTCATCCATTATGTGTATGACTATGATATTTGAAATATTACCGTGATAAAATCGTTTTAAATAATTCTGGAAACCTTATAACACAAATGAAAGGGCAGTGGTTGAGAACGGTCGGTCACTTTCACTGATCAAATCTGGATGCATACCTTTACGCTTCTGCGACCTGTTGCATGCCAAATATCTGCCCAACATGCCAGACTTACCATATTTCTTGGTGTCTTTTGTTTTATCTCTGCCTCTTGAGCTGGGGAACGGCTTCAGTCTGTTCTCTTCTTCGATGTCATCGTAGTCGGGCTGGAAACAGGTAAACAAAAGCATAAATGCAAAACTATTTGTGAAAGTATAAAATTCATAGGATTACATCATTTTGATTAAATAACTAACACCTCTCCAATAATTTCTCATGTGAACAAATGAAAAAAAAAATGCTATTAATTTGGGCCAATCATAGTTTTTTACTTTCTCTACACGTACTATTTTTGGAAAAAGGTCCGTGGTGTTTAAGTTCAGTATCTTCCAGGAATGTGACACGAAGATTTTTAAGAAAATCTCCCACCCCCAACTACCCTTTACATGGAAAAAAATTTCGAAAATGTTGATATTCTCAAAAATGGCTCTAACAATTTTGATTAAAATATCGTAAATTAAAGATATTTACCTGACAAATAAAATGTATATCTTGAATTTTTGGGAATAGCCTCAGAACACTACTTTATTCTGGATGAATTTTACGGAATTTTGTATAAGTAACAAACCGTAAGAGATAGAGAAAAACTTACTTAACAGAAAAAGTAGATCTCGTTAAAACACACAATTTATTATATATATATATATTTTTCGTGGAGAGGATCGTTTTTGAGATACTCCTTGCTATTGGTTTTAGCTTTAAATAGCATAGTTTTCTCATCTGGGAATTTGTCAACTCTTGTCCATAGAAACAAAGGAACTTCAGTCACATAGCAGCCAGGTTTTGAGTAATACTTAGCCTATGATGCTCCGTTATTTCACTTCTACTTATATGGAAGCAAGTAATAAGACTATTTCTGCTAATTGTTTCTCGATTAGCAAGAAGTAGATAGAAGAATTAGATTTTTAATAATAATTTGTTGCAGAGATGTAGAGAAAGTCATGTGAATGGAACACATCAGATTTTTTGTTGTTGCAATTTTATCTTTCTTATTTTATGCATTGGTATTTGTGTAATATACACATATACACAAATATACAGTTATATGTATATGTATATATATAGCAAAATACCTGGGTTCGATTCCCGGTGCCGGTGTGGGGATTTTGCCCTTGCTGGGAGACATGTTTCGGGGTGCACTCAGCCTCGTGAGGTCCCTGGGGGGCCAATTGAGAAGCTGCTTGATGAAGAAGTAGTGGTTGCAGGTTGTAAAGACGGCATTAACCGGCAGGGAGGAACTCGAGGCGCTAACCAAGTCTCACCCTCCAGTACTGCACCCCGTCCATGACGCCTGTACTGGGCCGAGATACGGGACGCAGCGGTCGAGGGGTAGGCATTGTCCCCTTCGGGCTATTTTGCCATGGAGTTTAGTTTAATTGTATAACAACTGAAAATGTCCCCCAAAATTGACATTAAAGATGTTCACGAGATCCTTTTAGCTACCCCAAAGTCGCCCTCCATGGTGTAGTGGTTAAAAGCCAAGAGAGCAGCTTCAAACGTAGCAGAGGGTGATGGATTTTTTTTCGGACTCAAAATCCTTAAGAATGAAACAATTTCTGTGAATTTGTATCTCATTAAACAAGAAGATAGAAAAACAAAATTTCGTAAGAATAGTTTGTATAAAGTATATTAAAAAAAAACTACTGGTGGTTACACTCACATTACTTCCTCTGTCCACTGTTAGGCAAACTATAAGGAATAGGCTTATACAATAGTCAAATATGTTAAGAACTGGTCGCTTTGTACTGCCTTTGCTTGATTAGAAGAAACAAAAAATAATATCCAATTTTAGGGAAGTACAATCACTTAAAATTGAGACCAATAACAAAGAATATCTAGGAAATGGTAATGTATGAAATAAATTGTGTGTTTTAACAATCTAAATTTTTTATGTAATAAGTTTCTGTCTATCTATACGGCTTACCAATTATACAAAATGAAGAGGGTTTCGAAGCACATTCCCCGAAAATTCATGGCTGCATTTTGTTTGTCACGAAAACGTCTTTAATATATGACACTTTAATTAAAATAGACGCACATGAGATTTTAGATATATATCATTTGATTTTTGTAATTTTAATTGTGAAGTGGCAGTCTTATTATAGCTATCATATCACATATAGAGAGAAAGAGACTAGAGGAACTGTCCTATCCTTATGCATTGTGGTTGGTGAGGTAGGATTTTGGGCAGCCGCCATAGATAGTCACTACACTTTTGATTTGAGCACGCCTTGTGTGGGTTAAATGAGCACATAAATATAAGATTTTGTTATATTAAATGTTTCATTAAGCAGTAAATTTAGATTAAGTTTTAACCCAGAATATTGGTCATTACGTGTGTGGTGTTCGAATAGCAGAAGTGAAAACAAGGAAAGAGAAATGTTTTTCAATACATAGGTTAGTGTACTTATTTAAGTGAGTTTTCGGTGGTATACTTAGTGAAATATCTCAATACACAGGTTAGTGTAGTTATTCAAGTGATTTTTTGGTGGTATAACAATAGAACGATTCTGTATCGTTTGTTACATTTTAGATTCCCAACTCAGAAAGACCGTTGAGAAGCTTGGATAATGGCAATTCACAAATAAAATTGTAACCTACTCCGGTTTATAAGAAACCTCATGCTAATTTGCCTATTTAGCAGCTATCGGGACAATAATTACTATCAAATTATGTGCTTATGATACCAGAACCGAGAGAATAGAGAGTGCGTTCCTCGGACTCGGAATGCAATGGTATTTATCGCAATATTCCTCGACGGAAATTCTTGATTAATATCACACACTCTACTAAAGCTTTAAACCAATGCTGTAATATATGTTACAGCCTTTTGTTACATTAACAAAAAAATTATGATCTTGCCGCGATGTTTACTGCAGTAATACCAACGTATCAACAATAACTTCTGATAGGCTAATGAATGTGATTGCATTAATTATTCCTTCAACTAGAGATCTATCTCCTTATACTGTTCTTTGTTTTTTTACTTAAAAAACTTGGAAAAAGCAATTAATTTGTCAGATTTTGCGTTTGGTGTATATGGTAGTGTTGTGACAATATTAAGGCCACAAGCCACAAGGTTTTTAAGTTTTTTAGTTTGTAATTTTATTATTAACTTGACATTTATTTGGCTAAATAGCTTAAAACATACATTTAACTGTGAATTTTTGTGTGAATTGTTATTGCTGAATTGTTTTACTTGTTTTATTAATATATTTGGAAGACGTGTTCATTCTAATGCAAAAAGGTTTATGTAAAGGAGTTTGTGATGTGTTAGCTGGAGTCGACCAACAATCGCAACAATGATAGAAAGAGATGGAAACAGTTTACGTATGTGCATTTCTAAAACTTACATACGTTACACGGCCTTGGAATGAACACATGGCAACAAATATTTTTGTTTATAATTTCTGTAAAGAAAAAGGAAGATCGATTTGACTTAATGACGAAACTAGTAGGGGTAAAATGTTGTATTCTGGTGATAAAAAAGTGTTAAAACTTGATTTTGTGTTGGTTTATGTATCTGCATTGATTTACAATAACTTCAAAGAATAATAACAATACAGAACGCGTCTCGTATACCACAAACCTGAGAAGAGAGAAGAGTCTACACGGTAGAAGTACAAAATTAAGAAAATTAAATACACACGAATAACTGTTTCGTTGCAGTGTGTAGTGCCACAAGATGGCGGCACTTGCTTCAGCAAAACAGTAACACTTTCGCCCTGTATTTAATATACTGAACATAGTTTATTCATTGAAATGGCTCGTATTTAATCTAGACCATATACATTAATTCCACCTTTCATAGTTTACTAAGTCTCACAGACTAAACCAGTTTAGCTGGTATGCTAGGTTCCATTAGTAAAACAATATGAAAAACAAAGAGAGGATATTACGATAACTTAACTCAAACATCTGAGTAACGGGCCATAACATCAAAACAGCCACGCAGCAAGAGGTTTACAATAAACAGTGACTTGGCTTCTCTCTGGACGACCTTCGACTTTAATGGCTCAAGGATTAACTGTAAAAAGTGAAGCTTATTTCACAAAGAAAGTGGAGCCTTTCAGAATCATGATTTGACAATTTACCTTGCTCAGAAACCTAATTTAAAGCGTTTCAACCTATGTAAAACTTCACGAAATAAAAACCTGCAGCAAAGGAATGGATCACAAAACAAATGTGACAAGTGAAAGGAAACCAGGAATGAGGGAAAAATAGAAAACAGCAACTCTGAATAAAATGCCTGCTACAGAATGAACAAATCAACAAATAAAAAGCAAACGCGAAAAAGTAGATATTGTTAGCCATTGGTTGACTTTTCTTAAACTGCTGCAAGAAAGGGAATTGCAGAATGGAACACAAATAGACTAAAAGGAAACGCTAATGCGATCAGAAAGAACAATTATACATCTGTTCTTTGTAGTTTGAATTCTTTCTTTTCTTTCCTTTAACATAAATGGTGAAGCAGGGAGAGAAACATTCTTTTTATTTCCATTTGCACATATTCTGGGTGTGGATTGAAAGAGAAGGTCCGGTTCAACGGCCAGCCTTCACTTCGGTTCTATCTTTCAAAGTAGTTTGCGCAACGTAAACAATTCAGAGGTACAGAAATGTTGATCGGGCTCTTATATAATTACTTTTTACTTTCTCTATAGGCACTATGTAGATAGTGTATAGAGAGTGTATTGCAGTCCACCAAAAAATTCGATACCGAGATTTCACCGGAAATATATGTTTTAGGGTACTCTTTATCTAAAAAAAGCATTTTCGGAAAAAGGTCCGTGTGTGTGTGTGTGTGTCCGTGTGCCTGTGAACACGATAACTCAAAAACGAAAAGTCGGTAAAATACCAAACCTGGTATTTAAGTTTAGCATCTTCCAGGGATGCGACACGAAGATTTTGAGAAAAATCCCCCCACCCCCAACTACCCTTTACATGGAACTTTTTTCGAAAATTTTGATTTTCTCAAAAATGGCTCTAACGATTTTGATTAAAATTTCGGATATTAAACATATTTACCTGAAAAATGAAATGTATATCTTGAATTTTCTGGGAATAGCCTCTGAAGAGTAGTTTATTCTGGATGAATTTTACTAAATTTTGAATAACTGCTAAACCGTAAGAGATGGACAAAAACTTATTTCACAAAAAATGTAGAGCACGATAAAACACACACTTTATGTTATATACATTTTTTTCGTGAAGTTCGTCGTTTTTGTGACATCCCTTATTATTGGTTTCTGCTATCAAAAACTTATACATTTCACATACAGGAATTTGTCAACTGCTGTCCATACAAAGGAACTTCAGTGACATAGGAATCAGCTTTTGATTATCACTTTAACCTATGGTACTCCCTTATTTAACCCCTACTTACAAGGAAGCAAGTAATATGGCTATTTCTGCTAATGTTTTACTGATTAGCATGAAGTTAATAGAAGTAAAAGCTTTTTAAGAATAATTTGTTGCAGGGATATAGAGAAAGTCATGTGAATGGTACACATCAGATTTTTATTATACATAATTTAAGTAGCCTAAATGCGACATTTAGGTACGTTCGTTTTTGTGCAATACTAGCATTACTTTGTTGATGTGCAAGAAATAAGCACCTTCATTTTTACTTTGTCTACATCTATTATGTACATAGTGTATACAGATGCTATTATATTGCACTCAAAAATTCGATACCGAGATTTCACCGGAAATATATGTTTTAGGACCCCCCGAATAAAAAAAAAAAAGCATTTTTAGAAAAATTTCCGTGTGTGTGTGAGTGTGTGTGTGTGTGTGTGTGTGTGTGTGTGTGTGTTTGTCTGTGGGCAGCATAGCTCAAAAACGAAAAGACCGTTAAATACCAAACGTGGTATTTAAGTTTGGTATCTTCCAAGGATGCGACAATAAGATTTTCAAGAAAGATAAAAATCAAACTACCCTTTACATGGAACATTTTTTGAAAATTTTGATTTTCTCAAAAATGGCGCTAGCGATTTTGATTAAAATGCCTTGTGTTTAAGCTATAGTGTTTTTATAACAAACAAAATATATATCTTGGATTTTCTGGGAAGATTCTCTGAAGAACTCTTCATTCTGGAATACTTTTGTATAACTGGCAAACGGGAAGAGATATACAAAAACTTACTACACCAAAAATATAGATCTCATTTAAATATACAACTTATGCCATATAAATTTTTTTACAGTTAACCATTTTCAAGATATTTCGGATTATTGATTATTGACTGTCGTAATTTTAGCTACTTAAACTTTTCTCAAACGGGAAAACATCTTGCTTTTCGTTTCTCGTTTGTTTAACCCTGGCAAGCAAAGAGATTGGAATTTCAATTGTTTCACATAGCGACCGGCTTTTAAAGGACGAGACTTTGCTTTAGCCTGCCCATTTTCTTACTTCCCTTCTACTTTTAAGGAGCTAGTAATAAGACTAGTTCTGCTTATGTTTATCTTGATTAGCATGATATATATAAGAGATTTATGTTTTGAAAAAAAGTTTGTTCCATTCACATGACTTTCTCAACATCTCTAAAACAAATTATTGTTAAAAAGCTTATTTTTCAAACTAGTTCATGCTAATCTATATTAACATTAGCAGAAATGATTTCTTGTAAGTAGAAAGGAAATAATGGCATAAAATAGGCTAATCTTCTAGAAGCTGGTTGCCATGTGGACGAAATCAGTTTCTTTGCCAGGAGTTGACAAATTTGAAAAGTTGTTAGTATTTTAAAACTGAAAGCAATAAGAAGGAATATCTTAAAAATGACCAACTCCACGAAAAAAATTTATATGACAAATTGTGTTTCAACGAGATCTACATATTTTTTGTACGTTTTTGTCTATTTCCATGGTTTACTAGTTATGCAAAATGCAGCAAAATTCTTTCAGAATAGGGAGGTCTTCAGAGGCTATTCTTAGAAAACCAAAATATGGAAAAATGTTCCATGTAAAGGGTAGTTTGGTGTGAGAGGATTTTCTTGAAAATCTTCGTTTCGCATCCTTGGATTATACCAAACTTTAATAACTTAAATAACTTTTTCGTTTTGAGCTATGCTGTCCACAGACTCGCACACACACGCACACATACACACAGGCAGACACAAGGATATTTTTCTAAATTTGCTCTTTTTTATTCAGGGGGTCTCAGAACATGTATTTCCGGTGAATTTTTGGTATCGAAGTTTTCGATGCAATACAATATCTTCTCTATACCTATGTATACATTACATGTAGAGAAAGTAAAAAAGAAGCACATACACAGTGTTTTGTCAGAACCCTGTACGTGACGCACCAAATCGTTTCGTGCCATGCTCTACCTATAGCATATTCATAGCCATGCCTCTGGTCGGACATGAACATCCAGCAACCAGATCAGAGAGCGATCCATCACCTGTCAATGTTTTGCCGCAAGCCAAAACTTGCTCCTCGCGTGTTCGCAAATTGTACACACTTTATGATACTGTATCGAAAGCGAAGTCTGCGACCATACGATGTATGCAAATGCGTGCACGACAGCAGGCAACTAATTTTAATTTGTCACTGTCTGTCGCTGCAGATTCCTGGAATGTTCACGAGAAAATATGCTCGCCTGTACACACAGGCACATAAATGGTGAGCGAGCACTTCAGAATCGACAAGCAATACACGTTTCTCTTGAATGGCAACCCGCAGCTCCCACGTTAGCACTCGGGAGTTTTTAATCTCTTGTACACTCAAAGACATTAAAAATATCCTGGAAATAATTATTGTAAGACGGAGTCATTTCGCCGTCTCCGTGCATGTCTTTCTCCTGTTTGGGCGGTGGTCACTTATGTCACCTTCTGATTCAGGAGATACTTCTCTTATAGCCTTGCTATGCTCCTAAACCGTATTGGACAGGCCACATCGCCGAAGGGGAAAAGGGGCACATGAAAAGTAACTTGCGACAAATGAAGTTATGAGATGCGAACTGGTGATCTCCAAACTCTCTGGTTGGACAATAAGCCACCTCTCTCAACGGGTGTTACAAAATTAGCTTAAATTCTCTCTCTGTGCTACATCCTGAAGTTCTAATGCCAAGGTAATTCGCGCACTACTTATGCAAGTCAGCCTGTTCTGAAGGAGCGTCGAGCGGGGTTGAAAGATGTCCCAATCGGTTTTGCCGTTTCTTATTCACCTGGTACGTTGAGCCACAATGGCACCAATGAAAATCGTCCTAACACCAAAGTCCCCATCAAACTTTCATGTTTTCAACAAAAATGTCGGTCCCCACTCACTAAAGTGCCTCACTTTTGGTGCTTCGTGACGCAGGGGATCGTGGATTCGAGTCCCGCCTTGAGCAGGGTGTGTGTGTATTTGTAAAGGTGTACTCGTATATGTGTGTTTAGAAGCAAAAAGCAAACAATAATCGAACAGAAAATAAAATGTTGGGAAAAGGGAAATCTGAGGAAAAAGAATTTTAAAAAATAATAATAACGTCGCCAGGCGTGTTTTTAATGTCTCTGAGTGTACCATATTAAGCCCTCAATTATTTTCCAGATATCTGTTATTATTAGTATGCATTTTTCAATACGCTGTTGTTTTTTACTTATCTACTACTGCAGTAACTAGGGGAAGTTCATATTCCATAAACAATGTCTGCGTTTATAGAACAGCATAATTAAACACGAAAAACCGATAAAATATCAATCTCACACCACAAGGATGCGACAAAAACATTGTCAACAAAATCTGTTACTCGCCAAGGTTGTGGGGGGTAGCGTGCCTGCCTCATGTTGAAGAGCTCGCGAGTTCGAATCTCACTTAGGATAGTTACCTAGATAAGATTTTTTTCGGAAATTTCCCTTATTCTGGGAAGACGAATGGCGAATAACATAAGTTCCAATTCACCGATTTCATTCATCAAGAATTCAAGACTTTCAAAATTTGCTATTTTTCTAAAAAAAACGCCTCTCTAACAATTACAAAACCATATTTGTATTAAAGATATTTATTCCAAAATAGCTTCTGAAGTTCTCTTCATTCTGAATGACATTTGCCAACTATAGCAGATAGACAAAAACTTACTGCACAAAACTGTAGGTGTCTAATTCACAACTTATACTACATACATCTTTTGAGCATTTAACCATTTCCGAGATAATCCTCGTTATTTGTTTTAATTTTAAAATTCTATAATTTCCTCATCACGACACCTAGCCGAAGTCGAGGAATGGATAGCCATTTAGAGAATCCATTTTCGTTGCCATGCTGCATCGTGCACCATCACCGACACTTCCAACCCTCAACCAAAATAGCATCATGGAGGGACAGGAAATTCGGGGAATGAAAGAAGCTACCCAGTATCCGCCTGGTGACGCAGGGGAACCCTCGAAAAAATGCACGAGTAAAAAAAAAAAATCCTAAATTAAAAGTATATAATCCTCTTATATAAAGTATTAATATTCAATTGAAATTCTATTTGTATATCTCTTACTATTACAAATTCTCGAAAGATTAAAATATTTTGATCTAAAGGTATAATCGTAGTTGTTATTTTATTAACTTGAATTGAAACTCGTCCAGTTGAGGATACTTATATTTTGACTAGTTAAATTTTCACTATATTTTACTTTATTTCTTTTATTGTTAATCTTTAACTATTAAAATTAATATTCGATAATGTTCTTTATCAGCAATAAGGTATCATGCAGAATAATATCAATAGTTCCATTAGCTAAAATTACAGCTGTTAACCTTCCTATTGTGAGATGATATCCTTTATTCAACAATAAAATTAACTAACAGCTATCATGAAGAACAATATCATTAACTAAAATTACAGATTTTAACCTCAATATTATGAGTTAATATTCTTTATCAATAATAAAATTAACTAATAGGTGTCATGAAGAATAATATCAACAGCTATATTGGCTAAAATTACAGCTGTTAACCCTACTAAAGTTAACTAATAGGTATGAATAAAATATCAATAACTGTATTAGCTAAAATTACCTTCTATTGTCAAAAGTAAAATGAAACTTAAAGCTCATATTGATGCAGGTCTAAACATAATTTTGGACCATACATTTCCTCAATTCAACTGAAAATTTTGATTCCACTTGGAATGGCAATAAAATTATTTTGTAAAGAACACATAAATACTTTAGTTTCTCATTATTTATTGTATTCGTTAAACATAACATTTGACTTGCAATGAAAAAGTACTTATCATTCTTCATTAAGACAGACCTTCCAAATGCGGACCACAAACGAAACCGCTCGGTTTGCTTATTCAGGTCATCAAATCTTTTTTTTTTTTTTTTTTTCCTTCAAGTGTTTGTAAATGCCATGGATGGTACCTGTGCCTAATTGTGAAGAATGAAGAAGTTTGTTGGATCTTTGCCAATGATCGAAAGGATATGTACCCTCTTGTGATCTTGGACTGTCCATTGAAGACTTTATTTGGTATTCTGTGAACACAATATTGTTCGTAGAATTTCCGGTACACTGAGGAACCTATTAAAAGTTTGTTTTGTGGTTTTTAGATCCTGTGATGAGAACTGCCGGGGTCACGAGAGGACACCGTGAAGGTATGGCCCGTTGCTTCTTTATTTCGCTCACGGGTGAAAAAGGAAAACTCATCCTGAAGCTGTCTGATGGGGCATATATTAGTGAATTGTATCCCTGAAATGGAATCTATTCGGAACGTGACCTCACGGCACGCAAGTAGCCGCTACACGTGTATATGAGACTGTGTTATACGTAAAGAACCTCCCAATGCCAATTTGCACTTTAATCGTGACGAATACAACATACATATCTAATTTTCAAGTTATGTGTTGTGAAATGCGAGTAGGTCTGTAGGTGTCTATGGATGTTAGAGAATACAAGGTAGCGTCACGGTAAAGTGTGCGACCTTATTCGGGAGGTCCCGGATTTGATCCCCATGAGTTTTGCTAAGCGAATGCTGAGATGGTTTCTCATCCTTTCAATACGTTCTCTTTCTGCCTTCTCAATCAAGAGGTCCGGTATCGATTCCTGTCCTCCACAGAGTCTGGAATTATGAATGCGGGAATAAATGTGTGTGTGTGTGTTTAATAACAATTCAATGTTAAGAAAACCTACAGTTCAGCAAGAAAAACATTAGCAGTGGTTTCTAAAACAACTCCTCTGATATGATAATGCAAGTTAAAAGTGAGTGGCTATATAACACATTTTTTTAAAAACTCTCTTTCATTCCGCTTCCTCATCTTCCATCTAGTTTTGTGGCGTATGGCGGTGGCGGACAGATGGTGCTGATGCTTGCTCAAATGAAAAAATTAAACCCCATGGACCCCTAAGAGCTGTCTGCTGATTGGGCATTGATCGGTATCTCTAGGCACCTGCAGAAATAGAATGAGTCTTCGAAGCTGAAATGTTAGGGGCTTCCGTGCAACTTTGTGGCCGGCTTACCTTCGGCCTTAGCTTTCTCACAGGAGGTGTTAGTCACAATGTAGGTTGCAGTGAGCGAGGTTCTTCTTCCGGTGTCTATACGCTTTGTTAATCGGCGTTGTTCAAGCAAGTATTTGGGCTGGCTTTTCAAAGCTGTGTATGCCTTACTTGGATTGAACACTCCACTTAATATTTATTTTACACCCCAATTTTCTACCATCCTCCGCCTGAAACCGACTTGTTTTCGTAAGTATGTTTAAGTGTCAGACTTATGACGTCACACCAATACGAGACGGATTCATCCAGGGGCTGGTGAGGGCTGTCGTTACAAAGCATGTCTTCCAGCCACTCAGATGAAATGTTTACATACTACACTTCTGTCGTCGGTTATTTTGATCTGATCTTTGTATAGGAGAGTCAGATATGAAAACAAACCAATAAGAGACTGGCTCACTCAGGGCCGGTGTTTCTGAGCGTAAGTGTGGAAAGCTTTATCCAAATGTTCCAAGTGGTAATATTTGCAACGTTGCATTTATTGCAAATGTGAAGGGCGTTTTTTAAGTTTCGGGTGTCGTTCAGTCTTATAGCTCAAGTGTACAAATTTGTACCCTGATAGCTAAAACTGTACAGTTTTGTCTATAAGGGTATGAAAGAACTTTGGATGGGCTTTTGAAAGTTTTAAGGTTAACATATTAATTTTGACAAAATGTATACAGAACAATTGTACAATATTTTGAACAGCTGGGTTAAAAAGTGTGATGCTTTATAGGTTTAAAATACTGTAGGGGTAGTGTTATAGCCATATATAGATCAAATATTGTTGATTCATATACTATGAGTTAAAAATATGGTTAAGCTATTTTTGAAAGTTTAAGGGTAGCTTATAATGCCCTCCAAATTACAAAACTCAGTATAAAGTTTGATCAAAGTCATATCAAAAATGTACCCTTACATCAACTGTATTCCTCTGCTAGTTTTTATCTAGGCTATATTGGCAGATATCATTCACGTAATTTTTTCAGCTCATTCTTCTAAAATCTCTCTTATCTACCTCCATGATAATCGAAAATGGTTTCATCCTCATTTCGATAGAGCGATAGCCAAATCTTTAACAAGCGGTTCTTGGGTGGCACCAGAAACAAATAATTCAACTTAGCACTTTAGATGGTATTTGGAAATTCAAATCAATACTGAATATCTCGTAAAATGAACTGTTTGGGTTAAAGAGATTTAATGTGTTAGCAACAAACACACAAAATTAATTTTGAATGAGACGGATTTTATTCTATTTGTATTAAATTCAAAATAAATTAAATATTCACTGAAATATCTTAAAAATAAGGTATTTTAAACGAAATCTGTATGGCTATCTTCGAAACAATTAAAGTTCTTAATGTCTAATCCTTAGAAAATGCCTAACTTAAACAAGTTTGTGGTTCATTTCTGAATTATGCTGCTCAAGTATTTCTGATTTTCTTCCTTACTTTCCTTCCTTTTTCTATTACAGAAAATTTAAATCATACTTTTCTTTTCTTAATTTGACTGGCAAAACAATTCAAGTGGTGGAATGGTTTTTAGTAACGTAGTGAAAATACATACCTTGTTATATATCTCCAATAAAAGCAATAAAAATTAAACGTTTTTTTAAAATATTAAAACTGAAATTTATTTATTAACATTATTATACAACGACTTCAAGAATTTTGGAATGGAAATGTGGAATTCATTACTGGTGAAAATATGCCTCCTTATTCCTGGAATGCGTCACTGGCTGCAGCATTTCCACAGAAATTTCTCTAAAAACTCAGTTCGAAAGGAAATGCTCCATAGCTTCTTGGACGTTCCAGTGTGAGTGAAGTATTGTAATTGTTTGCCTTCATGAAATAGTTATGAGATACAGTGTACAAAAAGTGGGATCATAACGTGAAGTTAAGCAAGTGTTATAAATAAAACATTAACTGACAAAGTGGATGTGTTTACAGCTTTCTAAGAGAGTCTTAACTGGCTGTTTCATGGCCTGTCTGCCTTAATAACTAATCTTTATTCTGAGACGTTCTCTGTATGTGCACAAGAGTGGGTTATTTAAGGAAAGACAAACGGAGCATTTGCTGAATCATCATTGGTTTTCATATATAGCATTTCTAATAAATTGTCAAGGTTTTATAGGATTTGAACGCCTCAAAGATAAATATAACGTACTGCTTTAAGGATAACGCTTATCTCGAGCTTTTTACCGATGTTAAGAGTGCCGAATTTGATTTTTACCTTCTCTACACGTACTATGTACATAGCGTATTGTATTCCACCCAGAAATTCGATACCGAAATTTCACCAGAAATACGTGTTTTAGGACCCTCTGAATCCAAAATAAGCATTTTCAGAAAAAAAAAAAAAAGGTCCATGTGTGTGTCTATCTGTGTATCTTTGGACAGCATAGCTCATAAACGAAAATACCGTTAAGTACCAAACTTGGTATTTAGGTTTGGTGTCTGCCAAGGATGCGACACGAGGATCATCCCCAACTACCCTAAACAAAAAATTAATTTCGAAAATTTTGATTTTCTAAAAACTGGCTCTAACGATTTTGATTAAAATCTCGTATATTAAAGATATTTACATTTCAAATAAAATGTGTATCTTGAATTTTCTAGGAATAGCCTCTGAGGACCTCTTTATCCTGGATGAATTTTGCCGAAGTTTGCTTAAATGTTACACCGTAAGAGACAGACAAAAACTTACTAGACAAACAATGTAGATCTCGTCAAAACACACAATTTATGTCCTTTATATTTTTGTTGTGGAGGTAACCGTTTCCAAGATATTCCTTGTTATTGGTTTCAGTTGTGAAGTACTTCTACTTTTCTCAGAGAGTAAGTGTCCGTTTTTCTTTTGTTCTACTCCTGGCTAAGCAAAGAAGGGAATTGCAATGACAGTCGCATAACGACAACTTTTAAAACATTTGACAATCGGTTTAGCCTAGCGTACTCCCTTATTTTCTTCCTATTTATAAGGAACTAAGCAATAACAGTACTCTGCTAATGATTTTCTTGATTAGCAAGATTCAGAAAGAAGTTTGTAGAACAACTAGTGAAAGTCATGTGAGTGTAACACATCAGATTTTTTACGTATATTCTGATGACCCACTAGGACTTATAAGCGGGTGCCTAGGAGTCAGAAAACTATTTGTATAATTTGAATTTCCTGGCAAATAGTCTCTGAAGACCTCTTTATTCTGGATGCTTTTTGAAAAATTTTGCATAACGGTCAAATCGTAAGAGATAGACAAAACCTTACTGCACAAAAAATGTACTGCTGACTGTTTTCGAGATATTCCTTGTTATTGATTTCAATTTTAAGTACGTAACTAAAAGGGGACCATGCAACCAAACTTCAATTTTATCATATAGCGACTAACGTTTCAAAATTTGAATAACGCATCAGCCTAATGTATTCACTTATTTCCCTTGTACTTACAAATAAGTAATAAGACTAATTCTGCTAATGTTTATTTCAATTAGCGTGAAGTAGATAAAAGAACGGTTTGTATATGGAACAGCTATGGAATGGTGCACACCAGATTTTTTTTTTTTTTTTTCATGATAAGAGATATTATCGTAATTTTAGTTTCTGCTTGTGGAATGAGGTTGTCTGACGCAACTTTCCGAATTTTCTATCCTAGCGACGTTTTTGTATTTCTTATATGTAAACTATTTGTATAAAAGGCATGTTTTTGGACCCCTGCCACTGTGCATCGTTAGGGGATAGTAGGTTCAGGGAAGAGTTATATCCATATGAGTAGAAGGAAGCAGGTGGCCTCAGGGTTTTAAGTGTAGAAGGGTGCACGTTTGGGCAGAGATCGGTAAGCTATAAACAGTACACCAAGAGTGCGAGGAGACTGTTCTTTTAGAGGAATTATAGAAACTACATGGTCAAGGAGCTAAGGGAAAGACCCAATAAATTACCCTAGTCCCACAGAAATCATCTGTTGCAATAACCTAGTTGCCGCAGTCTTTATAGCTAAAGCTATACTTACGCCAGCAACGTGCTCATGAGGCCACGGTGTGCATCATTTATTACATTTTGTGACCAATATCGATTGCTAAAACTGATGCAACTTACCTCTTGCTAAATGAAATATAATTTATTGAAAACGACAGTAAAATATGCACCTTTACCTTTTTTATATAAAAATGATAGGGTAAAATATAAAACTTATCTGAAATTAATGTGCAGTGTTGCTTTATAAGCCAGTTATGCGTTAGTTGGCAACATTGCGAGTTGTGTATTCAGCAGCATATTTCAGATAGCATTAAGGTTGAGAGCTGCTTGCCTCAAGACTTGGCTGGTTTATTCCCCCCACTTTTTGATGTATCGCCGACACATTCGAATGCAAACGACAAACGCTTGGAGCGAGAGGTTCATACGAATTACTGAACGCTTAAATTATACGACCTTGGAAAATGTTTGTCCATACCGGCAGGTCAGTAGCACGGTCTGCAAAACATGCCGTTTCATCTTCAACTAAAAATAGAGTTTTTCTTCGTGTTGCAGTTAAACATCTTTGCTTTGTAAAAATATGGCGAGTTACATTCACTCGAGCTAGATGGCTCCACAGTAGCCAAGGCGAATGCCGCGGTGGTGTGTTCTATTACGATCCTCCCTTCCTGCTTGTGTATATTAGAAATAGATACCTTAAATAAAAAATCTGATCTGTTGTAACACTCACATGACCTTCTCTAACTGTTCTACAAACTTCCTACATAAGATTATTCTTCTTTCTGCACCTTGCTTATCATGGTACTCATTAGCACAATGTTCTATTACTTTCTTATAAGTAGGAAGAAAATAAGGGAATACACTAGGCTAAACCGATAGTCAAATGCTTTAAAAGCTGTCGTTACGCGATTGTCATTACAAATCGCTTCTTTTCTTGGCCAGGAGTAGAACAAAAGAAAAACGGACACTCCCGTCTGAGAAAAGTATAAGTACTTCACAACTGAAACTAATAAAAAGGAATGACTCTAACACGGTAAGTTACACAAAAATAATGTGTATGACATAACTTGTGTATTTTAACGAGATCTACATTGTTTGTATAGTAAGTTTTTGTCTATCTCTTTTACGGTTTACTAGTTATGCCAAATTAAGCAAAATTCATCCAGAATAAACAGGTCTTTAGAAGCTATTTCCAGAAAATTCAAGATATACATTTTATTTGTCAGATAAATATCTTTAATATACGATATTTTAATCAAAATTGTTAGAGCCATTTTTAAGAAAATCAAAATGTTCGAAAAAAGTTCCATGTAAAGGGTAATTTTGGGTGCGGAAATTTTTCTCAAAATCTTCGTGTCGCATTCCTGGAAGATACTAAACTTAAATACCAAGTTTGGCATTTTAGCTACTTTTCGTTTTTGAGTTATCGTGTTCACAGACACACGGACACACACGGACCTTTTTCTGAAAATGTTTTTTTTATACAGGGGATCCTAAAACATGTATTTCCGGTGAAATCTCGGTATCGACTTATTGGGTGGAATACAATACTTCTGTATTCCTATGTACATTGTACATACGGGTCTAGAGAAAGTAATTAATGTAAACGAGTAGAACGAAAATAATATTAATCACTCTAAAGTTATTATTTGAGGGATAGGAAGTATTAATTTCTTAATAATTTTAATATGACATATTTATTCAATAGTTTGAGGTAGATAAGCTGTTCATAATGCACCCCTATATTAATATTTTATATTCCACGTTGTCTAGTTTGCTTTCAGGTCCTGTGGTTTCGGGCACATGGCGAGGATAGTAAAAATCGAAATGTCAGTAAAATACCAACCTTGCCTTTTAAGTTTAGTATCTTTCAAGGCTATGACATGAAGATTTTGAGGAAAATCCCCCGACCCAAAACTACCCTTTACATGAAAAAAAAAAAAATCGAAAATGTTAATCTTTTCAAAATTGGTTCTAATGATTTTGTTTAGATATCGTATGTTAAATACATTTACACGAAAAATAAAATGCATATTTTGAATTTTCTAAGAATAGACTATGAAAACATTCTGCATGTCTTTTGCAAGATAGACACCTTACTAACAAAAAATGTAGATATGCATTTATCGTTAAAACACACACTTTCTGTCATATACACTTTTTTGTGGAGTTGGCCATTTCCAAATTATTATTTATAATTGGTTTTAGTTTTAAAATACCTTTCTTATACGATCATGTAAAGAAATAAATTCTAATCACATAGCAATAGCTTTTAAAAATTTGACTGTCGCTAGACTATTGTATTTCCTTATTTCCCTTATATTTATAAGGAAGTAATTAATACGATCATTTTTGCTACTTTTGTTTATCTTTATTAGCACGAAATAGAGAGATGGATCAGATTTTGTAAGAATAATCTATTACATAATAGCTATGAGAAAATCATGCTAATGCAATACATCAGATTTTTTAAACAATATATACATTTTTACTTTCTCTATACGCACTATGTATATAGTGTATAGAGAAGGTATTGCACTCCACCCAAAAATTCGATACCGAGATTTCACCGGAAATATATGTTTTAGGGTCCCCTGTATACAAAAAAAAAAAAAAAGCATTTTCACAAAAAGGTCCGTGTGTGTGTCCGTGTGTCTGTGAACACGATAACTCAAAAACGAAAAAGTCGGTAAAATACCAAACTTGGTATTTAAGTTTAGTATCTTCCAGGGATGCGACACAAAGATTTTGAAAAAAGTCCCCCCACCCCAAACTACCCTTTACATGGAACTTTGGCTCTTACATTAAAATGGCTCTAACGATTTTGATTAAAATTTCGTATATTAAAGGTATTTACCTGACAAAAAAATGTAAATCTTTAATTTTCTAGGAATAGCCTCTAAAGACTACTTTTTTCTGGATGAATTTTACGGAATTTTGCATAACTGCTAAACCGTAAGAGATGGACAAAAACTTACTACACGAAAAATGTAGAGCACGTTAAAACACACAATTTATGTTATATACATTTTTTTCGTTTTAGAATTCGTTTTTGAGTCATTCCTTGTTTTTGGTTTCTGCTATGAAAACTTATACTTTTCTCACATAGGAGTTTGTCAACTGCTGTCCGTACAAAGAAACTTCAGTGACATAGCAACCAGCTTTTGACTATCACTTCAACCTACGGTACTCTCTTATTTCGCTTCTACTTACAAGGGAGCAAGTTTCTGATTAGCACGAAGTAAATAGAAGTATAAGCTTTTTAAGAATAATTTGTTGCAGGGATATAGAGAAGTTCATGAATGGGACACATCAGTAGTAATATTTTAACTATCTCTTACTATTTACCAGTTATACGTAATAATTCCCACATATTCCTGGGAGTGAAAGGCCGTGCAGTTACTGCGCCTGTTACACAATTAAGTAGGCGTAGTTCTGTTTACTTGGTATCTAAAGTTGAGTGCCTTTTTACTTACGTGTATGGGAAATGGAAAGTATAGCAGGCGTGTGCCTTTATTCTCTTCATGAATATCACAATCACAAACAGAAAAAAAAAGAATTACGTTACATTCACCTTTGGAGGACATTCATAAACAAATATTCTCGGAAAAAACTGTCTATTCATGTTTGCTTTCATAGCACAAAGCATAATTTTGTTACCTTATACCACGTGCATAATACATTCATAGAGAAGGTATTGTATTTCACATAAGTTTATCAATCAAAGTCATTCAGAATGAAGCGAGCGTTATTGACTACTCCCAGATAGTTCATCTTAAACATGTGACATTTAAATCAAAATAGTTACAGGGATTTCTGATAAAATGAAATTAATACAATTTCTACTGTAGGGCACAGTTGGGCTTGAGGAGGGAAATTTCAACATTTATGTGTCGCAAACTTGGAGACTTTTGAACTTATATATGAAGTTCAGTTTTTCCTGCATACCTACCTGTGTTAAACTCATCAATGATAAAGTTCATTCATTTCATTTTTTAATTATTTAAAGATAAATTCCATCAGAAAATTTCATATCAATATTTCACCAAAAGTCACGTTTAGAGGCATCTTGAAGTCACAAAAATACAAAAAGGTCGGTGTTTTAAACTTGGAATTTCATTTCAAGGTCTTTCAAGGATACAACACGAAGATTTTTAAGAATATTTCCTAACCTCAAATATCCTTTACTTGATATAATCTTTATTTTCTATTCTCTCACAAAATTCTGAAATGAATTTATTAAAATACAACTGCAGGGTATTTACTTGACAAATCACATATAACCCTAACGATTTTGATTACACCACCCTATGTTTAAGATATTTTGATAACAAAACAAATCTATCTCTTGAATTTTCTGGTAATAGCCTCTGAAAACCTGTTCGTTCTGGATAACTTTTGTCTACTGGAAAAGCGTAAGAGATAGACAAAAGCTATAAAAATGTACATCTTTTCAAAGCACACAATTTATGTCATGTAACATTTTTTTTGGCATGCAAAGAGAATCGACTTGCAATCATAGCTTTTAACAGGTTTTGACTATCGCTTTAGCCTAGGCATGCGCTTATTTCCCTCCTACAAGACCATTTCAACTACTATTTTATCTTGATTAGCTTGAAGTCGAAGAATAAGCTTTCTAAGAATAGTTCGTTACAGAAAGAAAGAAAATGTCATATCGGTGGGTTTTGCATTAGAAATAAGTCGTCTGTAAGATGGGTACGTAGGGTTCAAATCATTTTATTTTCCCAAACACACACACACACAATCATTCATTCTACATACATACTTTCAGACTCGGTGTAGGATAGGAATTAATTCTAGTTAAAAAAAATTCCCAGCCTCATCTGGGAACCGAACCCGGGACCTCCGGTTGAGAAGTCAGCTGGCTGACCAGTCGACCACGAAGGGAGGCTGGTTTAGCTCAGTCTTCCAATTAGTTAAATGTTTCCAGCACGGTATAAGCTACGGATTTGCTTCGTTCGAGCAAAACATAACACAATAAACACACAATGCCTAACAACTGAAATGTCATATGTTAGGATATCGTAGAGTGAGGCCATACAAGCTAGGTATGGTATTTGAGACAGGCAGCTCTTGTCGACACATTCTAGGTGCGTTACTTGATTACAGAAGGCAGATAATGTGTCCGTGCTGCAGGAAGTGTAAAGATCGAGCAGATCTTCGTAATTTGATTGTGAGTCTTGTTCACGTACGAGCACGCGTGACAAGCTGGGGGACTCATTAACAAGCACACAACTTGCAACTTGTGCATCTTGAGGTGTGGTCAACAGGTTTCCACCAGCAGCGTACATCAACCCTACAACGTGGGCGGATTAGAACCACATCCACTACCGTGCAGAAACCCCACACTTCACCCCACCCATACTTTAATTGCATGCTAATACAATTTGTTAGGTCATTTTAAAAAAAAAAAATCAGATGTGTTCCTTTCACATGACTTTCTCTACATTTCTGCAAAAAAAAATATTGTTAATAAGCTTATTCTTAAATCTCGTTAATGCTAATCGAGATAAACATTAGCGAACTCTTATTACTTAGTTCCTTATAAGTAGAAGGGACACAAGGGAATACACTAAGCTAACCCGACAGTCAGATGTTCTAAAATGTAGTTGCTATAGGATTGAAATCAGCTTCTTTACGTGACCAGGAATTGATAAGTTCCCGTATTAGAAAGTATTTTAAAGCTGAAACCAGCAACAAGGAATATCACGAAAAAGATCAACTCAATGAAGAAAATGTATGCAATATAAAGAGTGTTTTAAAGAGAACTATAAGTTTTGCGTAGTAAGTTTTTGTGTATCTCTTACGATTTACCAGTGATGCAAACTTTAGAAAAATTCATCCAGAATAAAGAAGTCTTCAGAGGCTATTCCTGGAAAATTCAAGATATACATTTTATTTGCCATGAAAATATCTCAAAATATAAACGTATCCATAATATGCTTCATTTTAATAAAAAGTGTTACAGCTATTTTTGCGGCACACGCGCGCGTACTCACACTTGGGCCGTTTTCTAAATATGTCTCTTTTATTGAGTGGCCGTCAAGACACGTGTTTCCAGTGAAATCTCGGAATCGAAGTTTTGGGTGGAATACAATACATTCTCTACTTACTATGTACATTGTGATAGAGAAAGTACTAAGTTTTGACAAGCCTTGGATTATTATTATTATATCTTATATATTATTTTATTAAACATTTGCAGATAATACCAATGTTTGGCCAAACATAGCAGAACCTGGAGAAGTTAAGTAAAATTGGGCAGTCAAATTGATAAATATGGTAATTATTTCATTTTAAAATTGTGTGGAATGAGTTATTTATATGCGATTAATTTCCTGTGATCTATCGCAGTTTTCACTGCATCCGAGTGGAGACTATATCCACGATCATTCCCTCCCCACCTCCAAACCTCTTCAAGCAAAACGATGAAGCGCTTGCTGACGCATTGAAGATTTCTTAAGCAGCGATCCGTAACTAAATTCGAAGAAAACAAATGAAACTTTGCCTAATCACCTCACAATAAGTAATTAATGGCATAACGTGGGTGGTTTGGATGATAAAAACAAACAAGGTGGTGCCATCCAGAATCGTTCGCAATATTTTGTGCTTGTATTCAGAAGATATTGTAGTAGAAAATGTCTCAAAAATCGTATATATCCAATTGAACTACTCTTAAATTAATATAGATTTCAAATAATTTATGTCCACAAATATTCCCTTATTGGGTATTTGTTAAAATTCTTTACTTAATTTATTGCATACCTTTATTTGTTTTCCCATATAATCATATACATGTGTACAGTTTCATTTTGCAAGCTACATGCGTTAGGTTTATTTTTACTTTCTCTATACGTGCTATGTACGTAGTGTATAGAGAAGGTATTGCACTCCACCCAACAATTCGATACCGAGATTTCACCGGAAATATATGTTTTATGGACCCATGTATCCAAAAAGAGTATTTTCAGAAAAAAGGTCCGTGTGTGTGTCCGTGTGTCTGTGAACACGATAACTCAAAAACGAAAAGTGGGTAAAATTCCAAACTTGGTATTTAAGTTTAGTATCTTCCAGGGATGCGACACGAAGGTTTTGAGAAAATCCCCCCCCCCCAAACTACCCTTTACATGGAACTTTTTTCGAAAATTTAGATTGTTTTTGAGATATTCCTTGTTTTTTTTTTTCAGCTATAAAGACTTTTACGTTTCTCATACAGGACTTTGTGAACTCGTGTCCACAGAAACAAAGGAACTTTAGTCGCAGAGCAACCAGCATTTGACTACTATCACGTTAACCTATGGTAACCCTTATTTCGCTCCTACTAACAAGGAAGCAAGTAATAAGACTATTTCTGCTCATTTTTGCTCCATTAGATGAAGTAAATGCAATAATTTGTTAAGGTGTTATAGAGAAAGTCATGTGAATGAAACACATCAGATTTTTTTTCTATTTTCTTCATAATCGGATTACCCTCCCTAAAATTGTAGGACTGACACCCCCACCCCCAGGACTTACAAGCCAGTGCCTGGGGGTCAGAAGCCTGTCGGGAATCCTACGGCACGAAACCCAGAATGGAGAACCTATTACGAGGGGTCGGCCCGTAGCCAGGCATGAACATGAGGAAGTGAATGAAATGAAATGTAAGCGAAACTGATGATCGGAAGAGTGATGATGGAGAAATTGGTAGTATGAGGGGCGGGGGAAACCAGAGAAAATCAGCCCAGACGCCGCTTTGTCCACCACGAATCCCACATAGGGGCGCTTCGTATCGAACCCAGGCCCCCTAGATGGTGCCGGCTTATTTTCCTTTACGTTGTGTAATTATGGTGCTTTGTGAATCTATGAGTGGCCGAGGGGTTAGCCTCTCGCCTCTTACCAAGACGGGGACTGCATATAGGATGTATGTTAAGTAAGGTGGCGAGATTTCTAAGGTATTCTCCAATTTCCCCTGCCATTCATTCCATCAAATGCATTTCGGAAAAGAGCATGTTAGAGCCAAAATTGTAACTGGGAAAGATACCTTAGAACAAGTTTATCTCTTCAATTTTCATGCATGTGACATTTCTTATTTACATTTATATTTTTTATCTGGAATTCTAAAGATTCAATTTACTCAACCTCAACCGCATAATTGCATAATTTATCCAATGCATATATTGTCGTTTACATTTCCGCTTGACAGATTTCTTCACCAAGACCCCCGGCGGAGGACGAAGATTTTTTTCGGGGGTAAAAATCCTTAGCATGGCTTCCTTCCTTCCCGTTGGTCCCGTGTCGTAGATTTATGGCACGTAAAAGACCCTCAAGCCTGATACAGAGGCCTCTGAGCAAAATTAAGCGGTCTTTCACGCCCAGTATAGACTGGAAAGATGAGAACCACAGCAACTAAAGAGCGTCCATAAATAAAACTCCATTTCACTTTCACAAAGACCCACAAGCATGCTTAATAATAATAATAATAATAATAATAATAATAATAATAATAATAATAATAATAATAGGTACTACAGCTAATGGAATAGAATACTCATTATGTTATACCTGTGTTTCCTGTCCTATCAGGCTCAGAAACATGTATAATTACCGCTGCGGGCAGCTAAAATTGGTGCAGTAAGTATTGATTATACCTTACGTTATCGAGTCAGGTGGCTGAGGGGTTCGTCTGAAGCATTCGGGAATAGGATTGATTCCCGCGGCCGATCTCTCTGACCCATGGGTTTTTCGGAGTTTTCCCGGGTCATTAGACAAATCCCAAAGAGGTTTCTTCATTCCCCTGAACTTGCTGCCCATTTCATATCATTTCATCCAACCGGTCTCTTTCAGGGTTGTAAATGTCGGCGAGGACTGGATGATGATGATGTCCTTTCGTGGTGGCCACTGCACTATGGAAATACAGTTATCGGCGGTGGGATGGCGTTGTAAGTCGCCTGTAGATCCTGGGACTCAGGCTCCTTGTGATCGCTTGAAATATGTTAGGGGTCCTTCGGGGTGGCTCTTTCCCTGCCGTCCGATTTCGGCCGCCCCCGTTGATATTACTCGCATCTCATCCTATTCACCTGGGGTCTGACGTTCAATAATGGTGCAGTGTGGAATCCCTTCCGGTATCAAAGCACAAATACACACACGCGCACCAATGTTTTCTTTTGTTTTTTGGTTAACGTCCTTTAATCTGGTTGGTCATGTTGGTCGATGAATGAAATTGGTGCAATGATGCTCTCTGGGTCCATGGAGCTTAACGTTACTTGACATTCGTCTTCTCAGGATAAGGGAAAACCCCCGAAAAAACCTTATCTGGGTAACTCAGCCTAAGCGAGATTCGAACTCACGACCCGATGAATATGAGGCAGACATGGCGGGCAAGGAACCATGGTTTGTTTTTTTCATAAAAGTTTGAATTCTTTTTTTAGGAGGAAGGGGCTTTGTTTTATTTTACTCTTACCATCCCTCACCAAGCACTCCGCGAAGTAAAGAGTCTCATTGAGTGTTGTCTTACCTTGGGTATGTCATGAGGATAGCTGTTGTCGCGAGGTGGTAGTTTCGGTGGTTTGTCTGAACGTCGCTGTAGGAGCTGCTGCTGTTGCTGGAGTAGTTGTTCCCTAGCCGCAGCCACAACGCCACCACCGCCGCCGGTATTGCCGCCCGAGCTGCCTCCCGACGAGCCGCCACTGCCCGCCACGCTGTATGGATCCTCGTCAGGGATCGGAATACGCGGCCGGTTGCGTATGTCGATGGCGCGTTTCACTGCAACAACGAAAAACATACAGTAATTGCGGTCAACTCGCATCATTCTTATCTCATAAAGTATAGCCAGGATATGATACCATAACACAGTATTAATTCTTTTACCATAAACTGCAGCTAAATTAAATCAAATTTGGTAACTATATTATTTTATAAATACACATATATTATTACTCTCTCTATATGCAATATGTACATAATGTATAGAAAAGGTATTACACTCTACCAAAAAATTCGATACCGAGATTTCACCGGAAATATATGTTTTAGGGTCCCCTGTATCCAAAAAAAAAAAAAAAAAAACATTTTCACAAAAAGGTCCGTGTGTCTATGAACACGATAACTCAAAAACGAAAAGTCGGTAAAATACCAAACTTGGTATTTAAGGTTAGTATCTTCCAGGGATAAGACATGAAAATTTTGAGAAAAATTCCCCCACTCCAAACTACCCTTTACATAGAACTTTTTTTCGAAAATTTTGATTTTCGCAAAAATGGCTCTAACGATTTTGATTAAATTATCATCTATTAAAGTTATTTATCTGACAAATAAAATGTATATCTTGAATTTTCTGGGAATAGCCTCTGAAGATTAGTTTATTCTGGACGAATTTTACGGTATTTTGCATAACTGCTAAACCGTAAGACTTAGATAAAAACTTACTGCATAAGAAATGTAGAGCACATTAAAACACACAATTTATGTTATATACATTTTATTCGTAGAGTTGATCGTTTTTAAGATATTCCTTATTTTTGGTTTCAGCTATGAAAAATTTGTCAACTCCTGTCCATGCAAACAAAGGGACTTCAGTAACTTAGTAACCAGCGTTTTACTATCACGTTAACCTAGTGTACTCCCTTATTTCGCTTCTACTTACAAGGAAGCAAGTAATAAGAATATTTCTGCTATTTTTTTCTCGATTAGCATAAAGTAACTAGAGGCATAAGCTTTTTAACAATAATTTGTTGCAGAGATGTAGAGAAAGTCATGTGAATGGAACACATCAGATTTTTTTATACTGTACACAATCTGAAAATTGACTTTATTCTTAAAATATACTTAACTTAAATATCAAGTTTGGTATGTAATCAGGTTTTCGTTTTTGAGTTCATAGACTTACATACGTGGATCTTTTGCTTATACAGGGATCCATTGAAATGTTGATATCGAATTTTTGGGTGAAATGCAAACTTTCCCTGTGTTAACGAGAGAAAGCTATAAAACAACAGTGTCTAGAGAAAATAAGTGAATGTAATATAATTAACGTTTTAAATTATGTATAGACTGCCTCCGTGGTCAAGTGGTCAGCGAGCTGATTCATCACCGGGACGGGTTCTATTCTCGGCTGGGGCAGGGAGTTTTTCTTTAATCAGAATTATTCCCTATCCCTCTCAGAGTCTGGAAGTATGTATATGAGAATGGATGAGTATGTGTTTGAGGGGGAACGTAGAGAACCTACAAAGCCCCGGATATTACCTTAGATGTTAAAGGGGGCTATATAAAAGAAACAATAAAAAAAATATATGTATGCATTCCTCTGCAAGTAGGTATTATCCAGTAGCAAAAATGTAAAAGGCTAGTTATTTATGGACGCTCTTTAACTATTGTGGTTCTCAGCGTCCCATTCTAAATTGCGCTTAATTTTGCTCAGAGGCCTCTCAATCAGGCTTGAGGTTATTTTACGTACCGTAAATCTACGACACGGGACCAACGGCTTTACTTCCCTTCCGAAGGAAGCCATGCTAAGGATTTTTACGCCCGAAAAAATCCACCGTCCTCCGGCGGGTTTGAACCCGCGACCTTGGGTATATGAAGTTAGCATGGTAACCATTACACCACGGAGGGCGACACTATCCAGTAGCAGAGATAATACATTTTTTGTAGTCCGATTTTACTACATATGGCACCGCAGGCGATGACACTATTGATACATGGAATAAAGATGAAGCACCGATGTAATGCAAGGGCGGGGGAAACCGGAGAACCCGGAGAAAACCTGCCCTTGCGCCGCATTGTCCACCACAAATCTCACATGCGGTCGCTTGGAATCGTGCCCGGGCCGTGTAGGTGAGAGGTGAGTGGTCTAACCACTCGGCCACGGCGCGGTTAGAGTTAATATATGTACACAATAATATTACAAAGAACAATGCAATGAACAATAAATTCGTATATGACCAAATAGTCCAACTACTTTTCTAATTACCTTAAGTTTATAAACAATTATATAAACAAGCAGTTTCGAAACAGATTATAATAACTACCAGTTTATGACTTTGTACAACTAGACATAAGAGTTAATTACAGGCAATTCTAAAATCATTAATTATTTTACTATTTACACTCATTGAATATGTAGTCAGTATCACCAAAAAGTTTACAGATAGTATTTATAAGAATATAAAATTACAAACATATATTTACAATATATTATCTAACATTTATTGAATTAAGATTTTTCCTAAAGTTCTCTAAGGACAGAGGGCAACTATGAAAAGATGATACAAGCAATTCATTCAATTCTTTATTGGCATAGGTTCTGCCAATGAAAAGGATGTTATTGTATTTAACCTGATTTATGTTGGTATCAATTCTGCTTCCAAAATCGAAAATTGTTAGATAATTTTGAGATCAAGTTTTATTATATACATAGATTTTTACTTTCTCTACACGTACTATGTAACTAGTGTATAGAGAACGTATTGCACTCCACCACAAAATTCGATACCAAGATTTTACCGGAAATATATGTTTTAGGGTGCCCTGTATGCAAAAAAAGCATTTTCAGAAAAAGGTCCGTGTGTTTGTGCATGTTTGTGTGTCCATATGTCTGTGAACGCGATAACTCAAAAACGAAAACTCGGTACATAAGTTAAGTATCTAGCAGGGATGCAACACGAAGATTTTCAGTAAAATCTCCCACTCCAAACAACGCTTTACATGAAACTTTTTTCGAAAATTTTGATTTTCTCAAAAATGGCGCTAACGATTTAGATTAAAATATCGTATATTAAAGGTATCTACCTCACAAATAAAATGTATATCTTGAATTGTCTGGGAATAGTCTGCGAAGACTACTTTAATTTGGATGAGTTTTACGGAATTCTGCATAACTGATAAACCGTAAAAACTTACCACGAAAAATGTGGAGCGCTTCAAAACACACAATTTATGCTATACACATTTTTTTCGCGGAGTTGATCGTTTTTGAGATATTTATTGTTTTCGGTTTCACCTTTAAAAGCTTCCACTTTTCTCATACAGAATTTTGTCAACTCCTGTCCATACAAACAAATGAACTTCAGTCACATATCAACCATCTTTTGACTATCACTTTAACCTATGGTACTCCCTTATTTCCCTTCTACTTACAAGTAATAAGGCTATTTCTGCTAATTTTTTCTCGATTAGCATGAAGTAAATAGAATTATTAACTTTTTAACAGTCATTTGTTGTAGAGGTGTAGAGAAAGTGAATGTGTATTGAACACATCAGATTTTTATATCTCCTAGTTTTATGAAGTCACTGGTAAGCCACAATTCCTAGAACAAAGAGCCATGTATCACGTGAACTCTGAAGCAAGAGTACCAGGTTCAAGACCTGTCCAGGTAATGAGACACGATCTTCCATCTTGTCATTGTGTTCATCTTGAGGTAAGGTTTATTATCCTCCGTCATCCTTTTTAGGAAACCGTCTTGTTCTCGACTTCTCTGAATAATCTTTAACATTTCTTTATAGAAAAGGCTACTATTTATATGCTCCAAGCAAGTTTATTGTATACATCTTCAGATGGCAAGAGATTACTATGGACATAAGACAGAGTAGATTAATGTCTTACAATTTACTCATATTTATTTTTACAACAGGCAGAATTCACACCTTGGCGTGGGTGAAAAGGTTCCTTCACAAATTCTGAGCCTGGGGCCATGTGCCTATTTAGTGGTGATGTGATTCAGTGACCCGAGTTAATCTTTTGAAACTTCAGACTTGGTCATTGTGTACTTAACTAAGGTGCTAGTTCCGTCTGACGTCATGCATTAACACGTACACATCCGATTCTGGAGATGAAGAAATTCAGCCGCTTCAAACACGTTGCCATGGTTACTTAAATGTGCTAACCTTCTATTCTCAGCTACTGACTATTTATCAAAACATCTGATGTGTGCCTTTCTCTAGCTTTTTCACAAACAAATTTGTATTACAAAAGATAATTCTTTTATCTATATCGTGGTAATCGAGATCAACATTAGCAGAAATGGTTATATTAGTACTTCTAAGCAGAAATAAAATACGTTAATACATTAAGCTAAAGCTATGGTCAAATCTTTTAAAAAGATGATTATTAAGTGAAACAATTGAGAGGTGAATCAAAATATGACCACCTCCTCTCTGTTTGAAAATAAATAACTAAGCAGCTTAAAATTGAAACCAACTACACTTTTTGTGTAGTAAGTTTTCTTCTATCTCTTACAGTTTATCAGTTAAACAAAATTCATCCAGAATGAAGAATTCCTCAGTGGCTATTCCCAGAAAATATAAGATATATTTTTTATTTGTCATGTGAATATCTTTAATATACAGTATTTTAAGCGAAATCGTTAAAATCCGTTTTTGAGAAAAACAAAGTTTTAAAAAAAAAATCCATGCAAAGTGTAGTTTGGGGTGGGCTTCGTGTCGTATCCTTGGAAGATACTAGACTAGACTTTGGTAGTGTTTAACGCCCGCTTTAACTACTTATGGTACCGCAGGCGGTGACACTGATATACATGAAGATGCAGCACCGGTGGAATGCGATGGCGGGGGAAACCGGAGAACCCGCACCAGCGCCGCTTTGTCCACCACAAATCTTACATGCGGTCGCTTGGGATCGAACCTGGGCCGTCTAGGTGAGAGGCGAGTGGTCTAACCACTTGGCCACGGCGCGGCCCATGTTAGACTTAAATACCAAGTTTGGTATTTAATTATCTTTCCGTTTTTGAGCTACACTGTCCTTAGGCACACACACACGGATTTGTTGTATTCAGGAATTCTGAAAACATGTATTTCCGTTGAAATCTCGGGTTAAATACACATCATCTCTACCTAATATGTACATTTTACGTGGTAGAGAAGGTAAAAAATGAGTAAATATGCTGGAATTACATCCTCAAGACTGTCTTTGTTGTAGTCTATCATTTATTTGATTTCTGATGTTAAGTTATGTTGGGTAACGTGTGTACACGGAACTCTCAATATCCTCTAGTATGGGTAGCGTTTATATTTCTTAAACGTTTTCCTATAAACAATATAATTATTTACAAATATATTAAATAATTTTGTTACCTAAAGAGGAACATTCTCCTATACCTTTACCAATGAACTTTTGTTTTCAGAAAAATTACAATACCAACTTCAAAGAGCTACAAAAGTATCTTGAGGCACGTTTAACATTTATAAACACAGAGTTGTGTAAACACTGTGATGTCAGTGCTATACCCTGCAGCAGAATCACGACCTAAGCGAATCTTAAATGCACAACCATATTTGCACATATGTTTAACAGAAACCAAAGTCATTGCACTTTGCCTTTTAAACTGAAACAAAAAGGGCGTAAACTTTTGGTGATGGATGCTATAAAAATGACCCAAAGTATAGAGAGAAACGGCCGCCAAAACTTCGCCGTTACGCATGTTTGGAGGCAAATGTTTTGAAAGGAACTTTCCTCGCATGACTTGAGAAACACGGATGGATTTGCATAATTAAAGCTTTTCAGAACGTGGAGCAGCACCGCTCTGGGTGAAAGTTACTCTGTCAGGATGTCTTGGGCAAGTGAGCGGACACAGGATAGAGCTTCCTCGAAAAGTGTTTAGTCTCCTGCAAGGCTCTCAAGTTTTAGGGAAGGAATAGTAAAGGCCCTTGCTGTCAATGATATGAGGTATGTCTTGAAGGTTCTGATTTGGAAAAAAAGGTATAAAAGGTATTGGTTTTCACAACAACACTTATTTGTACATGAAAGAGCATTCATTAACCTATTTTTACTTTCTCTAGCCCCGTATGCACAATGTACATAGGGATAGAGAAGTATTGCATTCCACCCAAAAATTCGATGTCGAGATTTCACCGGAAAAACATGTTTTAGGACCCCCTGAATCTAAAAAAAAGCATTCCCAGAAAAGGTCAGTCCGTGTGTGTGTGTGTGTGTGTGTGTGTGTGTGTGTGTGTGTGTGTGTGTCCGTGTGCCTGTGAACACGATAACTCAAAAACCAAAAGTAGCTAAAATACCAAACTTGGTATTTAAGTTCAATGTCTTCTGGGGATGCGACACGAAGATTTTGAGAAAAATCGCCCCACCCCAAACTACCCTTTACATGGAACTCTTTTCCAAAAATTTTTATTTTCTTAAAAATGGCTCTAACGATTTTGATTAAAATATGGTATATTAAAGATATTTACCTGACAAATAAAATGTATATCTTGAATTTTCTGGGAATAGCTTCTAAAGATCTGTTTATTCTGGGTGAATTTTGCTTAATTTGGCATAACTAGTAAACCGTAAGAGATAGACAAAAGCTTACTATACAAAAAATGTAGGCTTTGTTAAAATACATAATTTACGTCATAAACATTTTTTTTCGTGGAGCTTACCGTTTTTGAGGTATTCATTGTTATTAGTTCCAGTTGTGAAGTACTTATACTTTTCTCAGACGCGAGCGTCCGTTTTTCTTTTGTTCTAATCCTGGCCAAGAAAAGAAGCGATTTGTAATGACAATCGCATAACGACAGCTTTTAAAACATTTGACTATTGATTAGTCTAGTGTATTCCCTTATTTTCTTCCTACTTATAAGGAACTAAGTAATAAGAACATTGTGCTGAATACCTCGATTAACAAGGTGCAGAAAGAAGAATAATCTTATGTAAGAAGTTTGTAGAACGGCTAGAGAAAGTCATGTGAGTGTAACACATCAGATTTTTCTAATTAAATGTCACTATTGTTCAAGCATTAGTCATAGTGGGGAATTAACATATGTACCCTCTAAAAAGAAAGCTTCCGCCAGTTTATACACCCAGTGCTGAACAGTTTTTGACACACAACACAAAGCATTCTCTTGTTTTCACGAATTGTCTCACTCACTTGTTCAACCAAAGGATCAGTGACAACAGAAGGCCGCCCACTCCGTACTTCTTCATTAACATTGGATCGTCCATCATTGAATTGCCTTACCCACTTTCTCACAAACCATATGTCATTACATTTTTACTGTAAATCTCTATAAGATGACGATGTATCTCAGCTGGCTTTACATTCCTTGCGTTCAGAAACCACGCTACAGAAAACAAATCATTTTGGCAGGATTAGAAATTGTCTTAAGCTTTTGAACGATCACTAAAAACTGTAAACAACACGATCCAGCTGTAATAGTGTTAATAGGCAAACAAGGATTGCCTGCGCTTGCGTGGAACTACGACACTAGCGCTACGGTGGCGGTAGAACACTGAATGTTTTGCATCAAGCTTTATATTTTATTGTTAACAAGGCGTTTTTATTTTCTAATCATATTATGAAATGGGTCGTCTCCTTAGAGCGGTGGTAGCGTTGCTGCTTGCCAAGCGGGAGACCTGGTTTCGATTCCCAATACCGGCGTGGGGATTTTTCCCCCGTTGGGAGACCTGGACCGAGGTGCACTCAGCCTCGTGAGGTCCCTGGGGGACCAATTGAGGAGGTACTTGATGGAGAAGAAGCGGCTCCAGGTCGTGAAGACCACATCAACTGCCGAGGGGGGGGGGTCGAAGTGCTGACGGCTGCGCCCTGGCCGAGTGGTTAAACCACTTTCCTCTCACCTATACGGCCGGGGTTCGATCCCAAGCGACCGTATGTGAGATTTGTGGTGGACAAAGCTGCGCTGGGGTGGGTTTTCTCCGGATGCTCCGGTTTCCACCGGTGCTCCATTATCATTCATGTATCATCATGCCACCGCCTGCGGTGCCATAAGTAGTTAAAGAAAAATAAAGAAGTGCTGACCACGTCTCACCCCCCAATACTGCACCCCATCCATGACGTCTGTAATGAACCGAGATGGGGGACGCAGCGGCCGGGCGGTAGGCCAAGGCTCTTAGTGAGCTGTGTCAAGGAATCAGCATCATCATATTATGAAATAATTGTTTTATTGTGTTACTTTATGAATCAGAACGATGCATATAATGTCAATACACGCAGTTTTAATACTTTACAAAGCCTCTCCACATGCCTGCTGACTGCTCTGTGTGCTCGTAACAGTGTGCGCTTCGAAAACCAAAACCGAGTTGTAATCATAATCAAGAAGAGGAAAGCGAAGCTGTGAGATCGCAAATCGACAGCACGGACGGGGGAATTTAATTAGCATGCGTAAAATCTCGCTTACATAACCGCGCGCCATGTTATTGGGCTTCTGATGAGGAAAACTAACGAAGGAAAGTGAATTTAAACTAATAACAGCCCAAGCAAGGCAGAAAGTTAAAATTCGCCCGCTCTTAATATTCATCATATTCATTAATAGCAGTCTTGTTTGAATGAGGAAGTTGTTAGAGAGGCAGCGTCTAATCAGTCTGTCATGCGAGAGATTCATTTCGTAGAGCAGATTGCTCTAATCACAGGTTGCAAAGTGTTTTATAAATGATTCATATCTCAAGTGACGGAGTACAAGTGTAGCGTGTTCCAAGTGAACAGCTGTGAACATTAGTCCAATTGAAAATATTAAACGATTATTTTTTGTTTCTCGAATAATATACAAGTGTTTAGAAGTTTTCTATTCATTGTTATTTTGGCATACTTGTAGATATTAGACGCCTACAGTACGAGTATTCAATTTCGAGGACCAATGATGGCCACTTCATGTAAATGATCTGCCAATTAAGGTGAAGTTTATTGGTTTTAATTATCTGGAGTAATAGCTGTTAATTTTCTTCGAAAAATGGTCATAAAACCTTTATTTGGAATTCCCTGAATCTAATTTGCAAATTTCAAGAAATAAAAAAAATAAAATTGTTTTTATTCAAGGGCGGTGCCGTGGCTGATTGGTTTGGAACGCTCGCCTACCACCAAAGCGGCCCGAGTTCGATCCCAAGTGCTCACATGTGGGGAGTAAGGTGGACGAAACAGCATCTGGGCGAGTTTTCCCCGGCTTCCCCGTCACTTATTCCACCAGTTACTCCTCCGTCACTTTTCCTATGATCCATTTCGCTTTCATTTCATATCATCAATTTCCTCACCTTCATGCATGGCCTCGGGCCGATCACTCGTTCCAGGCTCTTCATTCTGTGGACAGCCCCGACAGGCTCTTGACCCTGTAAGTTCTAGGGGAGTATCAGTCCTACATACGGAGCGAAGGTAAGACAATTACGTAACATTTTTGTTAAAGAAAATCCGATGTCTTCGATTCACACGATTTTATCTAACGTTTCTACGAACAAACTGTTATTACCAAAGATTATCCTTATACTCATATCGTATTCCTTGTTATTGGCTTCAAATTTATACTACTTAACATTTCTTACACGGGCAGTCGTCATTTGTTTCATATCTTTTGTTTTACTCCTGGACATGCACAGAGAATCGAATTTCAATTGCTTCACGTAGTGATGGGCTTTTACAGGGAGACAGGTAATAAGATTATTTCTGCTAATGTTTTTCTCGATTAGCATGAAGTATGTAGAAGAATAAGCTCTTTTACTTTCTCTACACCACCATATGCATAGTGTATGGAGAAGGTATTGCATTCCACCCAAAACTTCAATAACGAGACGTCACCGAAAATATAAATTTTAGGGTCCCCTGTATACACAAAAAAAAAACATTTTTAGAAAAAGGTCCGAATGTGTATTCCTGTGTCTGGGAACACGGTAACTCAAAAACGAAAAGTCGGTAAAATACCAAACTTGGTATTTAAGTTTCGTATCTTCTAGGGATGCAACAGGGCGCTTTTGAGAAAAATCCCCGCATCTCAAACTACCATTTACATGGAAAAAATACAAAAATGTTGATTTCCTCAAAAATGGCTCTAACGATTTTAATTAAAATACCTATATTAAATATATGTATAAGGCAAATAATATATATATATCTTGAAAAACCTCTATTTTGAATAAACTTTCCTGAATTTTGTGTAACTGGTAAACCGGAAAAGATAGACAAAAACTTACTACACAAAAAAATGTATATCACGTTAAAACATGTAATTTATGTCATATACGTTTATTTCGTGGAATTTATCATTTCTGAGATATTCCTTGATATTTGTTTCGGATTCAAAATATTTAAACTTTTTTCACACAGAGTTGTAAACATTTAGCCCTGCATAGAAACAGATTTCATCCACATGACAACCAGTCTTTAAAATATTTGACTATCGTTTTAGCCTAGTGTATTCCTTTATTTGCCTTCTACTTATAAGGAAGTAAGTAATTAAGGTAATTTGTGCTAATAGTTATCTCCATTATTATGAAGTAGATAGAAGAATAAGCTTTTTAACACTAATTTGTTACAGAGATGTATAGAAAGTCATGTGATTGTAACATCAGACTTTTTTAAGAATAATGTGTTACAAATTAGATAGAAAAAGTCATGAGATTTTTGTTTATTATTTTGATATATTATTGATATACTCGTATATAAAATGTAAATATATAAAATAATTTACGATTATCCAAATCTCGAGTTATTATAAAGACCAATGCTGCAGCATTATATTATACAAGTTGCTGTAGCGCCATTTAGAAACAAGATGCCCTTGCTAAGTGTTACATAAGTACAGAATGGTAAACTCTTCCACTGATCACCAATATAACCTTGTTCAATAAGTGTCCAGGAGTTTCAGATTATAGCTTGGAATATATCGGCAACCATCTAAATGAAAATCACTACGTCTACATTGCAGTTAAAATAATTGTTTTCCATTAAAAATATCGATATTCAAATTGCAGCGCAAATATATTTTCGGGGTCTCTCCTAAACCCAGTAAAAAGTCCTTCCTTGTAAGGGTATGTTTGTATGTTTAAACGAAAAGTGTTATTGTGTTTTTACGTGCATCTGTGTGTAAAATACATAACAAAAAATCTGATGTGTTCCATTCACATGACTTTCTCTACATTTCAGCAAAAAATATTATTAAAAAGCTCATGCTTCTATTTACTTCATGCTAATGGAGAAAAAATTAGCCCAAACGGTCTTATTACTTGTGAATGTGCGAGTGTAATCTAATGATAGGATTAAAGAAAATGGAAACCCAACGACAAGAAATAGCACACGAGTTACCATACCGAGTTAGGTGGCTCACGTTTTTCGTATGGAACTGGCATTTGGGAGTTCATGGGATCGGTTCCCCGTGGCCGACCTCTCCGACCAACGGGGTTTTCCAGGATTTTCCCGAGGTCACTAGGGAATGTTTGTGACGATTCTTCATTCTCCCGAACTTCCTGTCCTTTCATTTTATCTTCAGTTCATACCAACCGGTCTTTTTTAGTTTTGCAAGTATCGACGAGCACTGCGGTAGAGGCGCCTATTCGTAGAGATAACTGGAAATACAGCACTCGGCGGCGGGATGGCGTTAGTGGTTGTCTACGGACTCAGGTGGTCAATCCGGGACTAAGCCTCGAGCTCCTGGCATTCCCCGTGATGAAGAAGTGCTTGTAAACTGTTAGGTACCCTCCACGATGGCTCTCTCCCTGTCCTGATGTCGGCCTCCCTCTGAAATTACACACATCTCATCCTTTCTGCAGGGGTTTAACATAAATAAGTCACGGCTGCAGTGTGGAATATCTAACATAGATGGAGTGGTTAGATCAATCGCCCCAAGCGGTCGCATGTGGGATTTGTGGTGGACAAAAGGGTGCAGGGGGGCGTTTTTTCCGGGTTCTACTGTTTTCCCCGCCCTCTCATTCCACCGATGTTGAATCTTCATTCCATGTATCACCAGTGACATCGTCTGCGGTGCCACAAGTAGTAAACGTGGGCGTTAAACACAACAAACACACACACACACACACACACACACGAGTTAACACCATTTCCCATCGGCAATTTATTCCAAAGGGAAATACCGCCGATAGGACCATACAGATGGTGTATAAATGGAACAATAATAAATATTGGATTAGTTATTTTTTTCAAACAAGCCATCTGTAGGACAGGAGTTGGATAGGTAGAGTCAGACTGATTTCAACCACGGATCTCCCGGTCTCTAGCCGGTTGCTCTTCCATTGAGCTACCATGGCGACATGCCGGTATAGCATTAAATTTCTCAACTAGCATGTTTCCCGATAAACCACAAGGTTATCACAACTTCTTTTGAGATGGCAACCTGAATGGTGACTTACAATGCTATTAAGTTCTTAAGTCCCAGGATTTATAGTATAGCCAGCTATTATGGTATGGATTCATTTTTTTTTCACCCAAGTCGTGTGTAGGACAGGAGTTGGATAGGTAGAGTCAGACTGAAAAATTCAATACCATATCCGGGATTTGAACCACGGATCTCCCAGTCTTTAGCCGGTTGCTCTTCCACTGAGCTATCATGGCACTAGCACCATGGCTTAAGTACTTACAGCATTATAAGTTGCCATTGGGGTTGTCATCTCAAAATAACTAGAGATCACCTCGTGGTTAACCGGGAAACATGCGAGTCAGTTGAGAAATTTAATGCTATACCGGCATCTTGCCATGGTAGCTCAGTGGTATTGAATTTTTCAGTCTACCTATCCAATAATAAACATACTTGGTATATAAAGGGAAATAGAAACGCCTACGGATAAACGGAGTAGCTAATGACTCCGCAAGTGTAATTAACAGATCTGTAGAAATATGAAAGGCCTTCACTGGAATCAAGACAATAGTAAAAGTACAAAGATATCGTGCTCTTGTGAAAGGCACAACGTCGAACTCCAGATCTCAGCAGAATGCGACCGACCTTCGTCAGCTCCTTGAACTTTAGTTCCCAGGAGTTGGCAGTTTACAACACAGTCACGGCAGGCAATTTCGTAGTCTCTTCTCTTTCGTTCCTTTTAACCCAGTAACAATAAAATTAACAAAACGGTGTTACTGTATCTGCAGCAAACTGGTGATTAGCCACTCGTGTTGCTCTAAATTTTCGTACACATGTTCTGAATTTAGTTCAGCAACAGAGAAATAGTTCCTCTAATACATTTCCAATGCTTACTAAAACGATATTCAACATCGATTAGACGAACAAAAATGCAGATATATTCCAATGTACATTATTATTATTATTATTATTAAGGCGGCACCGAGGCTGAATGGTTAGATCGCTCGCCTCCTACTTAAGCAGCCCAATTTTTTTTTTTTTTTTAATAAAAAAAGGTTTGTCAAGACTCCGGCGCTGTATTCCTTTTTCCTCTTTTTTCCCAGTTTCCTATATTTCCTTAGTTGATCTATTAATGTTTAACATTTTCCTTTTACATACAATACACAGACGTATATATTTACAAACACAGAAACACTCATGCTGAAGGCGGGTCCGAACCCACGATCCCGTGAGCCACGAAGCACCAAAGCGAGGCTCTTTAACGAGCACGGCCATGGGGACCGCCAAAAATATTAATTATTGCAACATTTTTTTTTTAACTTATCGTCCTTTAACCTGGTTGGCCATATCGGACGATGAATGAAATTGATGAAATGATGCTCAAATGATCTCGGGGTCCATGGAGCTTAAAGTTACTCGACATTCGTCTTCTCAGGATAAGGGAAAACCCCGGAAAAAAAAAGCTTATCCGGGCAACTCGCCCTAAGGCAGATTCAAACTCACGACCAATGGGGTTCGATCACAAGTGTATGTGGGATTTATGGTGGACGAAAAGGAGGGTTTTCTCGGAGCCTCTGGTTTCCTCCGCCACCCATTGACACCTTTCCTGTCATACACCACGCTTGCATTTCGTATCATCCACTTCCTCACTCTCATGCCTGGCTATGGGTCAACCACAAACCCCATGGGCGCTGGCGTGCTCGCTAAAGTGTCTCACTTTGTTGCTTCGTGGCGCTGGGGAGCGTGGGTTCGAGCCCCGCCTTGGACATGGGTGCTTCTATGTTTCTGACGTGTGTGTGTGTGTGTGTTGGAACAGCAAAAACGATAATCAACTAGCAAACACAGTCAAAAAAAAAAAAAAAAACTCAATCCAGGTTCTAAATACTATGGTGAGGGTTGCTGGCTACCCGACAGTTAGTACCCGCTTGTAAGTTCTAGGGGATGTCAGTCGTAAATACGGGGATGGTAAGACGATTATAAAATTATTATTATTAGTATATAAAAGTCAGTGTATACTTATATGTTGCTTATAGACTTCTACACAGTTTCACCGATTTCGACCGAACTTGGCAAAGACAGTTTTTCAAACTTAGAATTCGAAATGCCATCCCATTTCACAAGATTAATTATTTAAATTTATATAATACTTACAGATACTCGTAAGTTCATCATTTAAAGATTATTGTAATAGATCAAATATTAACAGCATAAGAAAAAAAGCATTCATTACACTTTCACAGCCTCACAAAATAGCAAAGAATAACATGGTATTAGTTCATCTTTGAAATGCATCATACAGTAAAACCACAAATGCAGCAGGTATTTGCTTGCACAAATGCAAAACAGCTATAATCGCATGGTGGAAAATTAATAATTTCGAACTGAATTATATTAAATTCCATTACTTCTTTGTTATAATATCTCCATATAATTATTTATTGTATATTAATATAGAATAGCACAAAAGGATTCAATAGGGAGCCCGTGGGTTTAACAGAATAACACATCAAAATTAAGTTCCATAAGCTATTTTCATAATTTAGATATTTTGTTGTCTGTTCTTGTTACATTGTTCATGTGTAAGGATAAATATTGTGTTTGATTTAAACTCCATAAAATGTACTAAAACTTACTACATAGAATAAACATTTACTACTTTTTTGTAATGTTTGTCATTTTCGAGATATTCCTTGTTATGGTTTCCATTTTAAAACACATAAAAACTTTTCTCAAACGGGAATCATCATGCGTTTTAGATATACTTTATTTTACTCCTGGTCATGCCAAGAGAACTTAATTTCAATTCTATCACATAACGATCTGCTTTTAAAAGATTTAAATATAAAAGCAGCTCTAAAAATGAAATCATTATTAAAAATAACATAACTAATCATATTCAACCAATTATACTCGAAGTTGATAATCGAACGACATTACCAATAAAAGTATTAACACGAATTTTAATCTCTTTACTGTAGTGAATTTCGTTGGCCCCCGGAAGATTCCTGGACAATATTCCGCCATTTCGCGTCCACAAGTCGTGATATCGACCTACAGTGCCATCTGAGGGTGACGAGCTGATTCCTCGTCACTATGGCGCATAGTGGAGGGCTCACGAACTATAAATCCTAATTTGATCATGGAAACACCGTAACGATGTCCTATGCTTCACTTAGTACATGCGGAATTACTTACTTACTGGTCTATTCTGTTATTTATTTCTGCTTATGAGGAACTAACTAATAGGACCATTTCTACTAATTTATATTTTGATTAGTATCTTTCAGATAAAAGATTACACTTTTGTAAAAAGCTGATGTGCTCCATTCACATGAATTTCTCTAAATCTCTGTAAATAAATTATTGTTAAAAAGCTTATTCTTCTAACTACTTCATGCTAATCCAAGTAAACATTAGCAGAAATGCTTTCTTATAAGTAGAAGGGAAATAATGGAATACTCTAGGCTAAAATTGTAACATTTTTTAAAAGCTGGTTGCCATGTGGATGAAATCCGTTTCTATACACTGCCAGGAGTTGACAAATCCCTTAGGTGAAAACTTTTAAGTATTTTAATACTGAACCCAATAACAAGGAATATCTTAGAAATGGCCAAAAATGTATATGACATAAATGTTGTGTTTAAACGAGATCTGCATATTTTGTGTAGTAGCTTTTTGTCTATCTCTTACGGATTTCTAGTTACGTAAAATCCAGCAAAATTCATCCAGAACAAAGGGGTGTTCAGAGACATTCCCAGAAAATTCAAGATTACATTTTATTTTTAGTGTAAATATATTTAATATACGTTACTTTAATCAAAATTGTTAGCGCTATTTTAGAGAAAATCAAAATTTTCGAAATTTTTTCCATGTAAAGGGTAGTTCGGGGTGGATGATTTTCCTAAAAATATGCGTGTGGCATGTATAGTAAATACTAAACTTATGTACCAAGTTTGGTATTTTATCGACTTTTAGTTTGAGTTATCGTGTTCAGAGACACACGGACACACACGCACCTTTTTCTAGAATACTTTTTTTTTATTCAGGGGACCCTAAAACCTTTCGGTACCTTCTCTATATGCTATGTACATAGTACGTGTAGAGAAAGTAAAAATAGTATGTTTCAGAGCAGATATAAACAGTCATGTGAATGGAACACATCGGATATTTTACACCATTAACACATTGAAGCCCAGGCGTTTATTTAGTTGAATGGCCAAGAAATACAGCGTTTTAACGCCTATTTTGTGTTATTATTTACTGTAAATCAATGAAATCTGCCAAAAAGAATTGGTACAATCTAAAAGTACGGTATTCAGGGATTTCTCAACAAGTAAGAAAATAGTCATAACTTCCATATTAATATTTTATTTTAAATTTACAACAAGTATCAAATGTGATTTTGGAAAAAAAAAACTGCGTAAAGCAGCTTACACTCCATTTATTGAAAGCTCAAAAATCTCTCCCTCAAAATTAGAATTTTCCAGGGCTTCATTTGTATCCTAAATTTCAGCTTCAGTTCACAGAAATCGAAGGAAATGCAGCATTTTATCATTTAAGAACACAGAACATTACAAACAGATCACCCACCTTCGAGGAAAATGGCGTGAGTACCCGAGAGCAGCCAATGTTACTAACCCTCCTAAATTTCCTAATAGTTGACTAAAGCGAGGACAGATGGCAGCGCAAATCAGACTCTTTGCCGCATAGCCCAAAACTGCCGGTCCCCATGGCCACGCTCGCTAAAGCATCTCGCTTTGGTGCTTCGTGGGCAGGGGATCGTGGGTTCGAGTCCCGCCATGGGCATGGGTGTTATATGTTTGTGCAATGTGTATAAGTTTGTAAAAGAAACAGTAAAACCAATAATCAGTAAAACCTACGGGGGGAAATGTAAATAGGGATACAGTGAGTCCTGATCAGACTCCGTTACTGTTTTAAACAAAAAGAAGAAAAAAAGAAAAAAAAACAAACAAAAACAAACAACAACAAAAAAAAACAGGCCGGTCCCCGTGGCCGCGCTCGCCAAAGCGAGACTCGAGTACCGCCTTGGGAATGGGTGTTATATGTTTGTGTATGTGTGTGTAAAAAGTAAAACAGAAATAGTAACAGCGCCGGAGTCCCGATCAGACTCCGGAACTGTATTAAAAAAAGACCGAGTCACGGACGTGGAAAAAGAATTAAAAGCGTTAGATATACCTGCTACATGAACATTTCGCACGGGCGGAGCTATACACGGGCTTGGACTTCATGTGTTAAAATACAGAGCATATTACTTTCTCTATATGCACTATGCACATAGTGTATAAAGAAGGTATTGCACTCCACTAAAAAATTCGATACCGAGATTTCACCGGAAATATATGTTTTAGGGTCCCCAATATCCAAAAAAGCATTTTCACAAAAAGGTCCATGTGTGTGTGTGTGTGTGTCCGTGTGTCTGTGAACACGATAACTCAAAAACGAAAAGTAGGTAAAATACCAAACTTGGTATTTAAGTTTAGTATCTTTCAGGGATGCGACACGAAGATTTTGATTAAAATCCCCCCACCCCCAACTACCCTTTACATGGAACTTTTTTCGTAAATTTTGATTTTCTCAAAAATGGCTCTAACGGTTTTGATTAACATTTCGTATATTAAACATATTTACCTGACAAATAAAATGTATATCTCGAATTTTCTGGGAATAGCCTCTGAAGAGTAGTTTATTCAGGATGAATTTTGCGGAATTTTGAATAACTGCTAAATCTTAAGAGATGGACAAAAACTTACTACACAAAAACTGTAGAGCACGTTAAAACACACAATTTATGTTATATACATTTTTTTCGTGAAGTTCCTTATTTTTGGTTTCTGCTATGAAAAACTTATACATTTACCAGCTTTTGATTATCACTTTAACCTATGGTACTCCCTTATTTCACCTCTACTTGCAAGGAAGCAGGTAATATGGCTATTTCTGCTAATGTTTTATTCATTAGCATGGAGTTAATAGATATATAAGCTTTTTAAGAATAATTTGTTGCATGGATATAGAGAAAGTCATGTGAATGGAACACATCAGATTTTTGTTTGTTTCCGGGTGTTTTATATACACCTTGACTAAGGCAATGGTGCCTCTGGCTACTTCAGGGGGCCGCATGTTCGTGTCCCTGCGTGCAAACTGTCTCATTGAGTGTAACGGAAAATTAGCGGGCCTCCTGTTACGTGTTGGCATGTGAAATGTATGTCACTCAAACTCCGACACTTGTTACCAACACAACGCTGGTGAAAGCCTCTAAAGTAATTAGCTAAATGCTTTCTCTTATAAACGACACGTACTTTATGATACACACTAGGCTTTTAACTCGAAGGAGTGAATAAACAAATATGCTACGGTAAATTTTAGAACAAAATTTTCGACCCTAAATATTGGAAATTTTACTTTGCTACTAGAACATCATTTTCTTACTTTATGAGGAGCTATTTTACAAAATTTGAATTTTACGTAAGGGTTTATACATTGATTAATTTATTTGAATATTCATTCCGTTGCTATCTTCCAACAAATATATATTCTAAATGTTCATATAGATTTATGGAGTAATTTATATTAATATAATAAATTCATATTTATGTTGAAACATTCCCTATATGTAACAATTACTTGAATGTAGATCTGAAGATGAGTCAATTATTCTGTCATCAAAAACCACGTTATAATGCGAGGAGATATCGATTTTCTTACATTTCTTTCCATGATTCTCATATCACGTATTTCCTTTGTTAAAACTGCTGATGATCTCTCTATGTTCTTTTTACTTTCTCTAGCCCGCATGTACAATGAAAACGTGAATAGAGAAGGTATTGTATTCCACACGAAAATTCGATGTCAAGAATTCACCGGAAATGTATGCTTTGGGCTCCCCTGCGTCTGAAAAAAAAACACATTTCAGGAAAAGGTCTGTGCGTGCACGAGTATCTGTGGACTGAATAGCTCAAAAACGAAAAGACAGTTTAATACCAAGAATCCGACACGAAGATTTTCAAGAAAATCCCCCCCCTGCCAACAAACCCATTCACATGGAAACATTTTTTAAAATTTTAATTTTCTGAAAAATGGCTAACGATTTTGATTAAAATTCCGTAAATTAAAGGTATTTACATCCTAAATAAAGAGTATATATTAAATTTTCTGGGAATAGTCTTTGAAGACCATTACTCTGGATGAACGTTTACAAATTTTGTTTAACTGCTAAACCGTAAGAGATAGACAAAATCTTACTGCAGCTTTTTATGTATGATGTTTAACTTTTGATTTGGTAAAATCTGTAAATATTACTTCACCTCAATTGTAACTTCAAATGTAATTTTTAAATAAAATAAATATTAATTATCATTTAAAGTTTACTGCTAATGTTTCAATCTTGAAAACTTGGGAGTTTCGCGCTCTGAAAAACTAGATTTTGATAACAAAAGTGTTTAAAATACATTTCAATTTATATTTTGAGGAGGATCCAAAACTATGTCCATTATAATAACTCTGCCTGTGTCTGTAGTATACACAATGAGGTAACTACACTCAACTTCACAATATAACGTTGAATACGTTATAACGTTATTCCAACACCCGGAACAGCATGAGCTAGGCTACCGGAGAGCGAGGTCAGGTCCAGCGGCCGCCAGTTGCCTAATCCAAGTTAAATCCCACACTAAATAACTATGGAAATAAATTACATATAGACAAATTCAATTATTTGTTACACTTTTAATACTTCTAACACTTCTGGTGATTTTATTATGTACGAATTAGCTCATTTTTGCAGTTGTAAATATTCAGAAATGCTGCCTTTAGAATAATCAGAAAAGATTAAATTTTGCTTTCGCACGCAAATCTATTAGGGAGAAGCGGAATCGTTTTTCTCATCTCTGAGAATCTGGGAACCGTTTTAAAACAGCTGACAGAAAGAAGAGTGATCTAACTTCAGGAGCAGTTAATTTCAGATTGTATCTTCCGGCAGACGGCACCAGAGAAAGACGTTAGGAATAACAATAAAACAATCCGCGCAGACAGGCTTGCGTGCAGACGCCATTAAAATTACACAATGCGAAAACTCTTCCATCAGATATTTGTAAGTCGTTTTGTATGCGATGCACGTTGCTGTGCCTATCGCATTTAGCGTCATTTCTATGAATTAATTTTTGCTTTTTCTACACGCACTATTTAAATAGTGTATAGAGAAGGGATTTTTCATGGAAATATATGTTTTGAGTCTGCCTAAATTTAAAAAAAATTATAAAAAGGTCCTATGTGACTCTGTGTATGTGTCTGTCAACAGCATAGCTCAAAAAACGAAAAGACGCTTACCCTTTACATAGAAAAATGGCATTACCGATTTTGATTAAAATGCTTATATTTATGTCACAAGCAAAATGTATATCATTAATTTTCTGGGAATAGCTTCTGAAGATCTGTTCGTTCTGGATGTGTTTTGCTGAATTTTACATAACTAGTAAACCGTAAGAAATATACAAAAACTTACTACTAGAAAAATGTAGATCTTGTAAAACACACATTTTTTCGTGCAGCTGGCCTATCCGAGATATTCCTTGTTATTGGTTTTAGTTATAAAATACTTAAAACTTTTTCACATGGGAACTTGTCAACTCCGCAGCAATCACAAAAACAATGACTATCGCTTTATCCCAGTGCATTCCCTTATTTTCGTTCCACTTACAATTAAGTAGACCATTTCTGCTAATGTTTATCTAAATTAGCGTGAAGCAGATAAAAATATTTTTAAACAATAATTTGTTACAGAGGTTTAGAGAAAGTCACGTGAAGGAACACATCAGGTTTTTATTATGATTTATATGAGCCATCTCAAGCAGACGGGGATGAAATTTGTACATATATTTAATAAAAGATTTTGTTTCAACGAAACTGAAAGTTCACGTTTTCTCGCAACTATTATTCTCATAAAATTGTTATTCGGTGATATCTGTGGTAGCTACTTGGAATGCGATTTTTACTTTCTCTATACGCACTATTGCACTCCACCAAAAAATTCGATACCGAGATTTCACCGGAAATATATGTTTTAGGGTCCCCTGTATCCAAAAAAAAAGTATTTTCAGAAAAAGGGATGCGACAGGAAGATTTTGAAAAAAATCCCCCTACCCCCAACTACCCTTTACATGGAACTTTTTTTCGAAAATGTTGATTTTCTAAAAAATGACTAACGATTTTGATTAAAATATCGTATATTAAAGATATTTACCTGAAAAATAAAATGTATATTTTGAATTTTCTGGGAATAGCCTCTGAAGACTACTTTATTCTGGGTCAATTTTACAGAATTTTGCATAACTGCTAAACCGTAAGAGATGGACAAAAACCTACCACACAACAAATGTAGAGCACATTAAAACACACAATTTATGTTATATACATTTTTTTCGTATAGAGAAAGTAAAAACGACTTAAATGAAAACTCTTGGCCTAACTGACCTAATAGTTGGCTAAACTATGAAGCTTGGGACATTGTAAGACACCATTGGGGTATGTCATCTCAAAATAATTAGAGTTCATCTTGTGGTTTACCGGGAACCATTCTAATCAGTTGAGAAATTTAATGCCGTGCCGGTATTCTGCCCTGGTAGCTCAGTGGTAGAGCAACCGACTAGAGACCGGAGATTCGTGGTTTAAATCCCGGCTGAGGCGTTGAATTTATCAGGCTGATTCTACTTATTCAACTTCTGTCATACACAGGCTTTCACAGATGCTTCCCCTTATCAACGAAAAAGGTTGAAGACACAATTTAGGGATGCTTAAAGTGTTTAAATTAAAATCTGGAATTCGGTTCCGGTGCAGTAATTAGACTAAATCATATCCTGAATTAAGCAAGTGAAAGCATACGCTCTAATCACAAAAATCTGATGTGTACCATTCACATGAATTTCTCTATATCCCTGCAACAAATTATTCTTAAAATGCTTATACCTCTATTTACTTTATGCTAATCAGAAAAAAATAGCAGAAATAGTCTTATTACTTGGTTCCTTGTAAGTAGAAGCGAAATAAGGGACTACCATAGATTAAAGTGGTAGTCAAAATCTGGTTGCTATGTCAATGAAGTTCCTTTGTTTATATGGATCGGAGTTGATAAGTTCCTGTACGGGAAATATAAGTTTTTCATAGCAGAAACCAAAAATAAGGAATGTCTCAAAAACGACGAACTCCACCAAAAAAATTTGTATAACATAAATTGTGTGTTTTAACGTGCTCTACATTTTGCATGTAGTAAGTTTTTGTACATCTCTTACGGTTTAGAAGTTATTCAAAATTCCGTAAAATTCATCCAGAATAAACTACTCTTCAGAGGCTATTCATAGAAAATTCAAGATATACATTATATTTTTCAGGTAAATATGTTTAATATACGAACTTTTAATCAAAATCGTTTGAGCCATTTTTGAGAAAATCAAAATTTTCGAAAAAACGTTGCATGTAAAGGGTAGTTGGGGGTGGGGGAATTTTTCTCAAAATCTTCGTGTCGTATCCCTGGAAGATACTAAACCTAAATACCAAGTTTGGTATTTTACCGACTTTTCGTTTTTGAGTTATCGTGTTCACACACACACACACACACACACACACACACACACACACACACACACACGGACCTTTTTGTGAAAATTCTTTTTTTGGATATTGGGGACCCTAAAACATATATTTCCGGTGAAATCTCGGTATCGAATTTTTGGGTGGAGTGCAATACTTCTCTATACACTATGTACATAGTGCGTATAGAGAAAGTAATAAAAACTTTAAAATTCGCAGATTTATTATACAGGAATTTAATTTTAGCGAATCTAATTCGTTAAGTAGGAACATTGAATGCCACTGGCAGCCAGACCTTCGCCGTGGCCTTCACCCTAGCAACATTTTCGCCATCACAAACCCTAGACCCCCTCTGGCTAGCAGAGCTCCTGACAGAGGATCCATTATCCTAATACTCCGAGTCTTGGTGTGAAGTATACATCCGGTAACCTTGCTGCTCCTGCAGCAGATAACCATATCGATGTTCAACACAATTGAACGGAAACCTCTGCTGGACCATCTTCTCTCATGATTTATGTTTTCCCTTCGATCCTCTTCCGCTTTCACTAATTTATGTTTTAATCGTGCCGTCTGGCTTAAAATATTTTATGAAAAACAATGCACGAAGCCTGCTCATTAATAATAAAGTACAATCCGACATTTTCGGACTAGAAGGTTCGTGAACCCTCCTGCAGTTAATTCGCAAGGGTTTAATGCATTTAATTTACGGAGAGAAAGAGTTCGTGCTGCATTATCTACTCGTTGCATGTAAGTTATTCAACGAGGGAAAAAAGAAGAGATAAAAATCTGATGTGTTCCATTCACATGATTTTCTCTACATATCTACAACAAATTATTATTAAAAAGCTTATTCTTCTATTTACTTCGTGTTAATCGAGAAAACATTACGAGAAATGGTCTTATTACTTGCTTCCATATAATAGACGGGAAATAAGGGCATACCATAGGCTAAAGTGACAGTCAACAGCTGGTTGCTATGCGACTGAAGTTCTTTTGTATGTACAGGAGTTGACAAATTCCTGTATGAGAAAAGTATAAGTTTTTCAAAGCTGAAACCAATAACAAGGAATATATAAAAACTCCACCAAAAAAATGTATATAACATAAATTGTGTGTTTTAACGTGCTCCACACTTTTTGTGTGGTAAGTTTTGTCCATCCTTTACGGTTTAGCAGATATGTAAAATTCCGTAAAATTCATTCAGAATTAAGTAGTCTTTGGAGGCTATTCCCAGAAAATTCAAGATATATATTTTATTTGTCAGGTAAATATCTTTAATATACAATATTTTTATCAAAATCGTTAGAGCCATTTTTAAGAAAATCAAAATGTTCAAAAGTTTTTCTATGTAAAGGGTAGTTTGGGACGGATATTTTTGAAAATCTTCGTGTCGCATTCTTGTACGATGCCAAATTTAAATACCAAGTTTGGCATTTAAATGTGTTTTCGTTTTTGAGCTATACTGCCCACACACACACACACGGATATTTTTCTAGAAATGCATTTTTGGATTCAGGGTCTCAAAACATGTATTTCCGGTGATATCTCGGTATCGAATTTTTGGGTGCAATGCAATACCTACTCTACACTATACATTGTACATATAGAGAAAGTAAAAAATATCCACTTCCTCACGCTTATGCCTGGCTACGGGCCGATCACTCCTTCCAGGTTCTCTATTCTGTGGTTTTGTGTCGTTGGCTCCCTGACAGACATCTGACCTCTAGGCATTGGCTTTTAAGACCTGGGGGGGGGTGTCAGTTCTTAATATGGTGAGGGCTCAGTATAACCAAAATCTCAATCAGGAAAAGCTGGTGGAATTTGAACCCTTCTACCGTTTTTGATTAAACTTTCATATATTAAAGATTTTTACCTGATAAATAAAATGTATATCGTAAATTTTCTGGGAATAGCATCTAAAGACTACTTTATTCTGCATAAATTTTACGCAATTTTACATAACTGCTAAACCGTAAGAGCTGGACAAAAACTTACCACACAAAAAATGTAGAGCACGTTAAAACACACAATTTATGTTACATGCATTTTTTTCGTGGAGTTGGTAGTTTTTGAGATATTCCTTGTTTTGTTTTCAGCTTTGAAAAACTTATACTTTTCCCATACAGGAATTTCAACTCCTGTCTATACAAACAAACCTTTCTGAAAACCTATACAACTATTTGTAATGCTCTCGATACTTTTAGAGGACGCCAGAATATTTCTCACGGTATTTGAAGAAGAACTGTTATCGACCATCTCTGTAAAGTGTTGTAATCCTTCACCAGGTATATAATTAGTTGTGCGAGTGTAGACAGAAGCCTCTGGGGCCGTAGTACAAAGGCACAAGCAGTAATCTGTAGATTTCGCAATGCCAGTAACGTCTTCGCTAAGATTTAACCCGAAGGCGTTAACAAACCTCGGCATTAGCTTCATCTGCCAATGAACTGTATCGTGAAGGTGTGCAGGAATAGCCGACCAAACACATTAAGACATGGCAGTATGGTGTAATCCTGTCTAATTAACACTCCTCTTGAAAGTTACGGTAATTTTCTGCAACAGCTTAAAACGAAACTCAAGCAATTCCTAAGTAATTTTTACTTTCCCTAACACGTATTTACAATGCACTCAGAAAGTATTATATTCTACCCAAAATTAGATACCAAGATTTCAACTGAAATACATTTTCTAAACACATCCTGAATACAAAAAATATTTTTGGAAAAATGTCCGCGTGTGTCTATGGGCAGCATAGCTCTAAAACGAAAATCGTACAGGAATGCGACACGAAGATTTTCAACAACAAAATTAGCAGAAATAGTCTTATTGCTTGCTTCCTTGTAAGTAGAAACGAAATAAGGGAGTACCATAGGTTAAAGTGATAGTCAAAAGCTGGTTGCTATGTGACTGAGCTTCCTTTGTATAAGTTTTTTTAAAGCTGAAACCAAAAACAAGGAATATCTCAAAAACGATCAACTCCATGAAAAAAATATATATATAACATAAATTGTATTTTAATGTGCTCTACATTTTTTGTGTAGCAAGTTTTTATCCATCTTTTACGATTTGGCAGCTATACAAAACTCCGTAAATTTCATCCAGAATAAAGTAAGCATCGGAGGCTATTCCCAGAAAATTGAAGATATACATTTTATTTGTCAGGTAAATATCTTTAATATACGATATTTTAATCAAAATCGTTAGAACCATTTTTCAGAAAATCAAAATTTTCGAAAAAAGTTCCATTTAAAGGGTAGTTTGGGGTAGGGGGATTTTTCTCAAAATATTCGTGTCGCATCCCTGGAAGATACTAAACTTAAATACCAAGTTTGGTATTTTTCCAACTTTTCGTTTTTGAGTTATCGTGTTCACAGACACACGGACACACACACACGAACATTTTCCTTAATTTTTTTTTTTTGATGCAAGGGACCCTAAAATATACATTTCCGGTTAAATCTCGGTTACGAATTTTTGGGTGCAATAATTTCTCTATACACTATGTACATAGTACGTGTAAGGAAAGTAAAAATTAGTCACGAGAAGACTTTTTAAAACTATTCACATCAAAGATAATGTTTTACATTAAATAAGTTTATAAATAAATCAGTAGTATTATAGCTTTTTATTTTGTTTCGTAAGTGGCTTACCCTCCACGTGTGTAGGGCTGACATCCGCCTAGGACTTACAATCCAATGCTTAGGGGTCAGAAGCCTGTCGGGGGGCTTACGGCACGAAACCTCAGAATGGTGAGCCTGGTACGAGGGGTCGGCCCGTAGCCAGGCATGAACATGAGGAAGTGGATGATATGAATTTTAAGCGAAATTGATTATTGGAAACGTGATGGTGGAGCAATTAGCTTCGCCCACCATGAATCCCACTTACGGGCGCTTGGGATGGAACTCGGGCCGCCTAATTGGAGGCGAGCGGTCTGAGTAATCAACCGCGGCGCCGCCATAGCTTTTTATATTAACCCTAATTATTGTACAAAAATGTTTATTTTTTTATACTGCCTAAAACTCTATTTCTCAAAATGTAATAATTTATTTCTCAAAACTGGAGAATTATTTGGAAAACCTTAATGACCAGTATAAAATTGTTGACAGAAATAAGCAAAACATTGCATATCTGGAGCATTTGGAGTAAGGAAATGTAATGGAAAAAGCTTTGCAGGAAACTAAGTTTAAAGCTGGAGTGACTTTTAAAGCACGCGCCTGCCTATTTAAATCTTCAATTAATCGGTAGTTAACTTGCGCTAAGTGGGGAAAATCAGGTTTTTTGTTTTTAAGTTTCGAACTCATATTATTTTATTATAAAAAAGAATTTTCTACGAGCTTTTTTTGGTCAAGTTTAAGATATCAACTCCTTGGCCTACCGCCCGGCCGCTTCGTCTCCCATCTCGGTCAATTACAGAAGGGAAGTTTAACACATACATATCCTTAATTTTAAATCTCTTAATCCCGAATTACTTAAAGTGTATGCAAGTTTAAATTGCACATGAATGATGAAACAGGGGAATATTTGCGAGTGTGAGCGTTGAGCATCAGACTTTTTTTTCAGTCCTAGGGAAGCTGAGAGCTGTGGCGCACCTTCTATATTATGTCATCATGACATGTAACAAATTAGAGATGGGTCAAGCCCTCATGTTACCAAAATCGCACCCAAGGTCGTTATAACGCACAGTTACTCATCGGCAGATTTGGCTGCATGAAGTAACTCTGGGGAATTTGCGTTCCGAAGTGATAAACTTTGCATGGCAGCCTCGATATTTTCATTCTGGACTATGTTAATTTAAATTGGAACCCACAATTGATTAGAAGTTCTCAAAATTGTTTTTCGTAGTACCATAAGGAAAGTATATCAGTAATTGCAATGTGATTGTACTTCAAAGTAAAATACAAAACTCCATAAAAAATTAATTACTGAAACTTTGGGAGCGCCATAATTTTTTTTTTTTTATTGTTTCATTTGTATAGCCCCCTTTAACATCAATGGTCATATATATACTTTATATTACTAAACACACTCACATTCACTCTCACATTCATACTTCCAAACTCTATGGGGGATAGGGAATAATTCCAGTTAAAGAAAAATTACCCGCCCCAGCCGGGAATCGAACCCGGGACCTTCGGGTGAGAAGTCAGCTCGCTGACCACTCGACCACGGAGGCAGTCTGACCATAAATGTGTGTTACTATACAACTTTTAAACTTTCTCTCTTGTGAGTTTTAGTTCTGATAACTTACTCTCTATTCTCTATAATTCTTGATTTTTCAAAATTGTCTTAATTTATTTCTAAAAATAAGAATATTATTTTAATAATCTGATTTGCTACATTCACATATTCTCTACAAACTTCGTAGCAAATTATTCTTACAAAAGATTATTCTACTACTACTTCAAGCTTATCAAGAACTACTTTTTATTACAACATTATTTACTTGTTCAAGGCATATAAGGAAATAAACATCTGATGTGTTCCATTCTTACAAATTTCTCCACCTGTTTAGCAAACAAATTCTTCTAGCAAAAGATTATTGTATTATCTACATCATGCTAATTGCATGGAGTAATTGACTTATTATTTGGCAGAAGGAAAATAAGAGAATACACTGGGCTATAGTGATAGTCAAATCTTTTAAAAGCTGAACGTTATGTAAACAATTATAGAAACGAAAGGTGAATTCCCGTTTAAGAAATATTACATACTTTATAATTAAAACCTGTAATTAGGTGAATCTCAGAAACGGTCAACTCTCTACGGTCTATCTTACAGTTATGCAAAATTCAGCAAAATGTATCCAGAATTAATAGGTTCTTCAAGGGCTTTTCTCAAAAAATTAAAGATATACGGTATTTATCAAAATTGTTAGAGGCATTTTTGAGAATGAAACTAAAGCTGACTTCCCGTTTGAGAAGTATTACGAACTTTACAATTGAAACCTATAACTAGGTGTATCTCGGAAGCGGTCAACTCTACAGTTTATCTTACAGTTTGCTAGTTATGCAAAATTCAGCAAAATGTATCCAGAATTAACAGGTCTTCAAGGGCTTTTCTCAGAAAAGTAAATATATATGGTGTTTAATCAAAATCGTTAGTCATTTTAGGGAAAAACAAGCATTAAAAATAGTTCCATTTAAAGGGTAGTTTGGGGTGGGGGATTTTATTTAACATCTTCCTATGGCAGATATTAAATTTGAATTCCAAATGTGGTATTTGACGGTATTTTCGCTTTTGAGCTATGCTGTCTACAGACATACACTAGCTGACCTGAATGAGGTTTGATCACGCGAAGTGCATCTTCCAATACTGTTAATTTAACCTCCTGATTTGGATATGAATTTCTCCTATCAAGTACGAGGGTCACTAGATACGTATTGAGACACGGAATATTAGCAACTATTGGGTAAAACATTGTAGCTATGTCGAAATAGCTGACTCATTGGTATTGCAATGGTAGCAGGCAGAACATTGTTGCGTCATTCATTTTCCCTCGTTTTATGTTTGAAACCTGGAAAGTATGAACGTTCTTGCAAGTGCAATGAAGTTTCAGAAAGAACATTTTGGGCAACTGTCTTGTACGATTTCGAATGTGGCTTAAATGAAACGCAGTCACTTGAACGTTTGAGGGGCAACTTTTAAGGACTATTCTTCATCAATTATACTGTGCTCTGCTGGTTTGGAGAATTCAACAAGGAGCGGCAATATCTTAAATATGAAGATAAAAGTAGCAGATGAACAACAGTAGTGACTGAGAAAAACATCACCACTATGAAAGCAATAATCAGGAAAGATCCAAAACTAACCTACAAGGACATTGAGCAGGAATTAGCAATCAGTTCGCCGAGTGCTTCAACCATTCTTCATGAACACCTTAGGTAAAATTGTCTCAAAATGGGTTCTCCTTAATTTATCTGAAGAACAGAAGTTCCAAAGGGTAGAATGTTACGAATAAATGCAGATTTAACCATGGAAATTCGCGCCGTTTTCAGATATTTTTACGGATACGCAATAGGGATATATCAGTTTGACCCAGAAACAAAACGGCAGTCCTCTTTTTTGGGTGTTCCCAGACGACCAATCATCATCAAGTTCAGGAGGACAAAGAGTGCCGGAAAGAAAATGGTTGTTTCTCTCTTCTCCACAAGTGGTCAGTTGGCAAGAGTTGTACTCGAAAATCAGAAAATTGTTACTGCAAAATGGTACATAGAAGTTTTCATTCTGAAATTGTTTCAAAAATCCAAGAAGAACGTCCAAACCATCAGTTGATACCGCTAAGGTAGATATGGAGTACCTACAATGAACTGCGACAAGCTATTGGCTCATCCACTCGATCTGACACCGTGTGAGATTTTGCTGTTTCCTACGGTGAAGAACCGGCTCCGACGTCACCGATTTTCTAGCCCTGAAGAAGCTGTTGCAGCATACAAAGAGGAATTATTTGTTTGGCGAAAACTGAGAGGCATAGATGCTACCAGAAGCGGTTCCAGATGATGGAACACTGCATTCAGTGCCAGGGAGAATACTTTAAGAAACTGGGATAAACAAAACGTGTATTTGAGTATTTATTATTTGCTGTCTCAATATTTATTTAGTGACCCTCGTAGTTGTGTTTATGTATGGTATCTAAATTTTTTAGTGTTTCCGGCGCTCTTAAAACTGCAACTTATTTCGCCTGATTATTTGAACAGTGTCCCTAACCTCAAGTTTTGTACTACCTTTGTACTATACAACATACAGATTATGTACAGATTGTGAAATTGTGAATTAGTCAGATATGATGAGTGGATGGTTACCTGGTGGTAGTTTAGATTTGAGCATGTCCATGGCGACGACGTTGATGATAAGGACCCAGATGGGGCAGTCCAGCAGCTCGGGTTCGCTCTTGACGAATGCCACGGCGCTAAGACATTGGCACTCCAATCGGCGTCTGTCTGGGTACGCCCTGCGCAACTCCCGGTTCACATTCTGTTGGAATTTCTTCATGTCGAACAGCTGGAATGAAAACAATATATTCAAAATGTGGCAAAGTAGAACATAGTTTCCAATTGCATCAGCTATGTTTTCAATATATTTACAGTGCTGCTTCACTTTTGAACACACATAATTGCATATCAGATGCGTTAACATTTTGGGTCCTGCGTTCAGGTATTTAGTTTACATTTAATAAAGCAATCTCACAAATTGTACATTTTAACAGACTTTCTATGTAAACCTTCTTAGTGTTCTAAGAATTTTTCAAACACTTTAATCCATGAACAATCGTTTAGCATGTCTTAGATACTACTACTACCAACGTAATAGATTTATTGTCAGGTCGTTTGATATACGTTTTTTTTAATTTATGAGAGATTCTCAAAGCTTTTTTTAACTTTTATTTTTAGTGGTAGCATTTGTATTGTTTTGTCAATTTTAAGGACTGCCAAGGAAACTTGGCACTCCGTGCGCAATATGATGTCTCTAACTTCTCCCCTATGATCTCTAAACTTCAGGAAAAACCTTATTCTACCAAATGATGTCTGGACCCATTTCTGCAGATGGTGTATATTACCTGCGATAGGCTATGTTATGCTACGTGTGCATGGACTTGACATCCTCATGGATGCCATTGTGTAGCTGTGCCCCGCGTAAACGCAAGATCAATGTTTCGTCGTTTCAGTTGCCTAAACTTGACTCTCTCACGTTATGGCACAAAACATAAATACTTCAATCATGAGGATGGCAGTGGAATGAGAGGATCTACAGACTCCAAACTACGTTGGGTCTTGGGAATACTTCACAAGAGCTAATCAAAGGCGAAAGCTTGTATAGGGGTGATTAAAATCGCCAAGAATCGAACTATGAACTCTCAGCACAAGACGAAACCACTGAGTTCACCTAAAACTGTCGGACTTGAGCGGTTAGAAGCTTTCAATTTATGACAATGTATTCAAAACAGTGCAACAGGATGGCGATCAATTTTTGTCACGAATATACGCCATCGATGAATTTCGGGCCAGGGCATGCGAACCAGAACTGAAACGTCAGTCCGCGGAGTGGCGATATGCTGGATCACCAGGAGGCAGAAGTTCCGTCAGAATCCTTCCCCAGAAAAATTGATGGTGATCGTCGCGTATGACGTTAGGGGTTATATCGTGAAGCAAAATTTATTAAGACAATAAAATGTGTCCATAACTCCAGTAAGGATATCGCGGGAAAAGTGAGAGCTTATACCATTACACCATATAGAACTTCGGTCACTGCCCTGAATTTTACTGTGGTGCAATTCCACTTCTAATGACTACAAAATTAAATAAAATTATCTGTTGTCATTTTCAGTCAATTTGATATGAATATATGTCTTGGCTAGCTAACAAAAATGATGCACAGCTGCAAAGTCTCCGTTCAGAAATATTCAACTGCAATCTCTAATCGATTCTTTTATCTTAACTACCGTAATTTTGTACCGATTTCAAGTAAATGTGGGTCGAGATATTTTATTCAAACTCCTGAGTATTTATAAATTTACACCTATGGAAGTGCAGTGGCAAATGCGCTAGACTATTTATTGGACTTAATTTCCTATTTTGACGGTTGACGCAATCCAGTTGGCAAACATTACTTGTTAACTGTAGACGCAACTTGGCGGGTTCTCAACATCTATGTACGCAGCTCACGAAATACTGGTCGGACTTTGCAAGATTTTCAAAGAACTGCGCGCCTTGAAACTGGCACTTAGATTGATTGCTATCGTGAGCAAAAAGTGATTCCGAAAGAATAGATGATTTTGTTTATGGTTATGCTGATACTGCATATGGTATTGAGGATATACGCAAATTTACAAGTTCAGCTTACAAGATACCCTAGAATAAAGCTGCTGTGATTCTTTTAGGTTACCCTCAATTGAAAATTCAGTGAAATCCTTGAAAACCCCATTTTTTTTATTATAAATGTATCGTTAAGAATGAACCATCTAGTTTTATAGTATTTAGTGTCTATTCTAAACATTGGAAATTCTTTTACATGCTTTCTTTATTTTCTCTACCATGTATGTGTAAAGTACATAGTGTACAGAGACAGTGTTGTATTCCATCAAAAAATTTAAATACCGAAATTTCACCGGAAATACATGTTTTGAGACCCCACTAATAAGAAAAAGGGCACCTTACAAAAAGGACAGTGCATGTGTGTGCATAACTTAAAACAAAAACTCTGTTAAAAATAGCTAACTTGGTATTTTAACTTTAGTATCTCTCAAGGATGAAACTATTTAACTTTAAAGTTGAGACACGAAGATTTTCAAGAAAATCCCCCCTTCCAAATCTGCCCTTTACATGGAACATTTTTCTATATCGGTTTTCTCAAAAATGGCTGTAATAATTTTGATTAAAATTAAAGGTATTCACATGACAAATAAAATGTATATCTTCAATGTCCTGGGAATAGCCTCTGAAGTCTTCTTCATTCTGAATGACTTTTGTATAACTAGTAAACAAAAACAAATACTATACAAAACTGTAGATCTCTTCAAAACACACAATTTATGTCCTTTCGTTTTTTGTTTTAAAGCTAACCGTTTCCGAGATATTCATTATTATTGTTTTAAAATACATATACTTTCTCAAACAGGAAGTTAGCTGTGCTTTTTTATTTATTTATTTTTTTTTTTTGTTTTACTCCTGGTTAGGTAAATAGCTAATTTCAGAGACATGAGAATATCGGTTTAGCATAGTGTATTCTCTTAGTTTGTTTCTACTTATGTAGAAATAATACCATTCTGCTAATGCTTATCTCGATTAGCATGGAGTATAAAGAATAATTCTTTATAAGAAGTTTATTTGTAAAACAGATAGAGAAAATCAAATGGAACACATCATATTTTTTTTCTAGAAAAAGTTATCCAACTTTGAACTTTAACATATTTTATGTTTTTTATGTAAAAATCCGTACTTGAAAAATACATTAAACTAAATTGTAGAGCTATTTAAAGTAAACGTAATATACCTATACTTTTTAAAGATGTTTTGAAGACAAATAATCTCATATATAGTTGTTATCGTTTTCAGATGCCTTATACTGGGTCAGTTGAATAAAAATCAGTAAATTCTTATAAGTAATTACTTCACAAGGAAAATTAATACTGATCAGTAAAAGAACTACTATTTTTAATTGAGTAACAGTTTACTTTTACTGATAAGCAATGCCTTGGAAAATTTTCTGTATAAACTGAATAAACAAATGAATAGGTAGATAGGAGGCCTTGCCATGGAGGAGTATATAGCAGTAACAATATGTACGTGTGTACCAATAACTGAAGGAAAACTTAAGCGAGAAGACCATTTCTCTTTCGCTTCTTGAATTTCAAATTTGAGGTTGGAAACTTTATCCAGTCACCTGCCTTTGCCTCAATTATATTTGCCACGAAGTCTATGGTCTTGCACATCGTGAAATGATGAATCTCCTGCAACTGGGTCAAGTAAATGGTGTAAAAAATCTTATGTGTTTCATTCACATGACTTTCTCTATATCTCTGTAAATTATTATTGTTTATAAGCTTATCTTTTATTTATTTCATGCTAATCGAGAAAAATTAGCAGAAAGTTTTTCAAAGCTGAAGCCAAGAAAAAGGAATATCACAAAAACGATCAACTCAACGAAAAAAATGTATATAACATAAATTGTGTGTTTTAACCTGCTCTACATTTTTTGTGGGTTAAGTTTTTGTCCATCTCTTACGGTTTAGTAGTTATGAAAAATTCATCCAGAATAAAGTAGTATTCAGAGGCTATTCCCAGAAAATTCAAAATATACATTTTATTTGGAAGGCAAATAACTTTATTATACAATATTTTAATCAAAATCGTTAGAGCCATTTCTTAGAAAATCAATATTTTCCAAAAATGTTCCATGTAAAGGGTAGTTTGGGGTAGGGGATTTTTCTCAAAATCTTCGTGTCGTATCCCTGGAAGATACTAAACTTAAATTCCAAGTTTGGTACTTTACCGACTTTTCGTTTTTGAGTTATCGTGTTCACAGTCACACGGACCTTTTCCTGAAAATACTTTTTATGGATACAGGGGACCCTAAAACATATATTTTCGGTGAAATCTCTGTATCGAATTTTTTGGTGGAGTGCAATACATTCTCTATACACTATGTACATAGTGCGTATAGAGAAAGTAAAAAAGCTAATTTTCTGATGTGAACTTAATGCTTCACGCCTTGTTTCATCCATACCACCAAGAAAATAGTTTGTTAAAAATTTTACACTTTCACTTTCAAACCTCTGAAGCTTTTTTGAATTGCTGGGACTAATAAACCTTCTCTTATTGGAGCTCTTTATCTGGTGTATGGGTAAAAATGCTGCCGTAGTTATTTTCAGCTACTTTTGCAAGTGAAGTCTACAGCAGACTTAAAAACATTTCAGCAAATACTTAACTCAAAAAGTAATCACTGAATGCTATTCAAACAAATTTTAAGTACTTTCTGGAGCAAGTAAAATAATAACTTATCAGTAATCAGTAACGTCTGAATTGTAACTAATTACTTGTGATTTATTCAATTTGTTATCAGTATTGACTTAAAATAATGTAAGTAAAAGAGTTTACTGAATTTTATTCAACTGACCCAATATTTCTAAACCATTCTGGGAATAAATCTGTCAATATTTTACGTAATTAACGAGTTAATAAAGGTTCTAGTGGTTACTAACGACACCATCACATAAAGCAAAGCTATTAATTCAAAGACATGTCAGTTATTCATATATTTATTTCGTGCTTTTATTTTGTGTAGTGGTAAGCGATATCATACAATCAAAAGGAAGTTGCCTTTGCCACTGAGGCGTTAATTAGCGATTTCCGTCCAACTTATTGCCATGTGCCAATTACAGCAGATTTTTATCCCTACACAATTTGCTGGTAAAGCAGAGAAAGTGAGGGAAATTTGTAGCTCCCAAGGATTCCCAGGAACACAATGTTGGTTTTGTTTTCACTTTCGTTTTATTGTTACTATAGAGATTCCAGTTTTGTTTAACAAGTCTGCACGGAAGTGGCAGTAGATTTGCTTTGCTCTTCCGCAATCACAAACAGTATAATTATTTGTAATCTGCAACAGTTTCTGTTTGTTATAGGCGCACATCTAGGTTTCAGTACAATATCTTTCATTTTATTGTTCTTTACATCCTGAAATGTTGAAACTCCATCAGAAAAGCTACACCGTTGGAATTTTATAATGGCTATGTACCCATAGCGTTACATTTCAGGGGATTTTGCAATACCTTGGGGTTCATTCTGTTTCAGTAGACTTTTTTTACTTTCTCTAGCCCCGTATGTACATAGGGAAAGAGAAGTATTGTATCCCACCCAAAAATTCGATACTGAGATTTCACCGGAAATATATGCTTTAGGACCCCCTGTATAAAAAAAAAGCATTTTCAGAAAAAAGGTCCTTGTGTGTGTCCGTGTGTCTGTGAACACGATAACTCAAAAATGAAAAGTAGCTAAAATACCAAAGATGGTATTTAAGTTTAGTATCTTCCAGGGATGTGACACGAAGATTTTGAGAAAAATCCCCCCACAGCAAACTACCCTTTACATGGAATTTTTTTCGAAAATTTTGATTTTCTTAAAAATGGCTCTAACGATTTTGATTAAAATACCATATATTAAAGATATTTAGCTGACAAATAAAATGTATATCTTGAATTTTCTGGCAATAGCTTCTGGAGAACTGTTTATTCAGGATGAATTTTGCTTAATTTGGCATAACTAGTAAATCGTAAGAGATAGACAAAAACTTACTATACAAACAATTTAGGTCTTCTTAAAATACACAAGTTATGTAATATACATTTTTCACGTGGAGCTTACCGTTTTCGAGGTATTCGTTGTTATTAGTTTCAGTTGTGAAGTATTTATACTTTTCTCAGACGGGAGTGTCCGTTTTTCTTTTGTTCTACTCCTGGCCAAGCAAAGAAGCGATTTGTAATGACAATCGCATAACGACAGCTTTTAAAACATTTGACTATCGGTTTAGCCTAGTGTATTCCCTTATTTTCTTCCTACTTATACGGAACTAAATAATAAGAACATTGTGCTAATGATTAGCAAGGTGCAGAAAGAAGAAGAATCTTATGTATGAAGTTTGTAAAACAGCTAGAGAAAGTCATGTGAGTGTAACACATTAGATTTTTTAAAAATAAAATTGATATTTGTCACTCACATGAGTTTTCTTTATTTCCATAAAATCTTTCCTTATAAAAGATTATTTTTATTTACGTCACACTAATCAATATAAACATTACGAGAATTGTTCTTATTACTTGCTTCTTTGTAAGTAGAACGGACATAAGGGAATGCACTAGGTTAAATGATAAGCAGATCTTTTAAAAGCCAGTCGCTAAGTGAAATGTTTTGAAATTCGGTTCACCTTCCTTGCTAGGAATGAATAAACGAGAAACGAAAAGAAAGATGTCTCCTTCTGAGATTTTAAAACTGAAACCAATAATTCAGGATATCTGGAAAACGATTAACTGTTCAAAATTGTGTGTTTCAATGACAACTACATTTTTTTCTTTTGTGAAGTAAGTTTTTTACTCTATCGTTACGGTTTATATGAACTTTTATAAGATTCGTCCAGAATGAAGAGATCTTTAGAGATTATTTCCAGAAAATTAAGATATACATTTCGTTTGTCATAAAAATATGTAAAACATATGACATTTTAATAAAAATCTGTAGAGCCATTCAGGAGAACATCAACATTTACGAAAAATGTTTCATGTAGTTGGGGGTGGAAGATTTTCTTGAAAATCTTTGTGTTGCATCCCAGGAAGATATTAAACTTAAATATCGTCTTTTCGTTTTTGGGCTGTGCTACACACAAACACACAAGGACATTTTTCTGAAAATGCTTTTTTTTCGTACTCAGTGGAACCTCAAAACATACACTTCCTTGAAATCTCGACATTAAACTTTTGGGTAGAATTCGATACCTTCCCTAGTTACTATGTGCATTGTATCTACTTATCTACTAGAGAAAGTAAAAATAAAATCGATACCAGTTTGTGACGAACATAATAAACTTGAAAGATTAAAACAATACTTTATAATAACTCCTTGGCACGACAGCTCACGGGGAACCTTGGCCTACCGCCCGGCCGCTGCGTCCCCCATCTCGGTCCACTACGGACGTCATGGATGGGGTGCAGTATTGGAGGGTGAGACGTGGTCAGCGCCTCGAGTCCCTCCCGGCCGGTTAATGCGGTCCTCATGACCTGGAGCCGCTACTTCTCCATCAAGTAGCTCCTCAATTGGCCCCCCAGGGACCTTACGAGGCTGAGTGCACCCCAGCGGATCCCCACGCCGGTACTGGGGATCGAACCCAGGTCTCCCTCTTGGTAAGCAGCTGCGCTACCACCGCGCTAAGGAGACGACCGAAACAATACTTTCTCTCAGAAAAAAATAACGTCTACAGAAATAAAGGAGATTATTGAACCTATTTATTATACAGTATTTCAGCAAGTGTATGTATCAGGGTAATTTGAATATTGTCGGAGTATTACTGCATATATGTTCACATTTCACTGTAGTATATCCATTAGTTACGAAGGGTTCAAAGTCTGGTTTCAGTCTGAATTCAACTGCAAGATTCAAAAGATCTTAACTTAATTTTTATCGACAGTTAATTCCACACACAATTTTTATTGCTTCATTTATATAGCCCCCTTTAAGGGGAAAAGGTATTACGAAATGGTAAAAAGATAACATTTTTTTTGTTTTAGACACTAATAAGAACCTTTAGGGGTGGGGTTAATAGGATTTTAATGAATTTATGTATAATAAATAGGAATTTAATTAAAGCTATGATGCAAAGCCCATTTTTAGAACAGTTGAATCTTTAAATTCAGTTTTCTCAAAACAGACATTTTTGGATACTTATGTACATTTTACTTTTTTGAATTTGCAAATATATTTCTTTTTTTAGTTTCTACTGCAATTGTATCATAGCTAAAAATTTAAGAAAGCTGATTTTACTAAGAACAACCATGCAAAAGTGTGATTATGTATTGCAAGGAGTAACAGAGAAACAGATACATGAGTTCACTTGTTTTAAGATTAAGTTTTATTACTTTTCTGATGATTAAAATACTTTTTATAGACTCAACCACATAAGTTATCAATCCAAACAACCACTTGAAATAATTTTAATGGTTTATACAATAATTCATAAACATTTCTGGAAAACAATTGAATACTTTAAGAGCAGTGGTATTTTACTCACTTAAGGTGTAATTTCCGTATATTCAGACTATCTTATCTCCTTACATCTATAGTCATATTAGGGGCTTTGCATTATGTGTTTTTTACGTTGTATTTGAATCGTTTTACTTTCCTCACACACATTCACTCTCACATGCATACCTCCAGACTCTTTGGGGAATAGGGAATAATTCTAGTTAGAGAAAACTTCTCCACCCCAGCCGGGAATCGAACCCTTACTCACCTTGACCGGTTTCTCCATCTCCAAGGCGCAGTTGGGTAGTTTAAGTACATCGTTTCCTACGCTAGTTTCTTCACCAGCACTTGTGTTTTTGACGTAGACGTTTCCTTTTGATACGCGTTTAATGAGAATGTTCCCTTGATCGTCCATCTTTACTTTCACTCCCTGAAAAAATAAAAATATATGAAACCTAAACTTACTCAAAACCCTGCAGAGTCTGATTAAAATTAGCGAAAAAAATAAGTACATAATTAGAACTAACATAACTTTAGGATGTTCTGCAACAATACTCGTGTTGAAAATCATGTATTTGTTTTACAAAACAACTGGAAAGGAAGTACGAAAACGCGACTTATCAAATTACAACATTTTAAGCGATAGTAGAGTACTGAACGATTTTTAAGAACTGAAACCTATAGTCCATGTTGTGTTAGCTGTATAATTATTAAAGCTTGGCTTGGGTTCACAAAATTACCCGTTTCGAAGCGTGTTGACTATTTCGCACTGCTCACTGCCTGACCTCGTTCAGTTCCTGCTAGTAGATAAACCAGTGAACATTGGAGGAGAGCTCAAATTAAAAAAAATGTTGAAAATATGAAAGGGTAGGCATTAGGTACTGAACAACTTTGGGATGATTCAAATATATTTTGAGTGACCGTATGAAAGCAAAAAAAAAAAAAAAAAAAAAAAAAAAAAAAAATTGCAAATGGCGTGTTATTTATGGACGCTCTTTAACTGCTGTGGTTCTCAGCGTCCCATTCTATACTGGGCGTGAAAGACTGCTTAATTTTGCTCAGAGGCCTCTCTATCAGGCTTGAGGTTCTTCTACGTGCCGTAAATCTACGACACGGGACCAACGGCTTTACTTCCCTTCCGAAGGAAGCCATACTAAGGATTTTTACACCACGGAGGGCGACTACAGGAGGAAAGCCTTTTTTTACTATACAATAAAGATGTATCTTTTAATTCACTGCATTGAATTCTGATCGAGTTTGGTCGACTTATGTTCATTGTCTCTTTAAAGTTCTGAATATTATTATCCTGAATATTTTGTATCAGGCATTTATTTGTAAAAGTGCAAGGCGTTCTATTTACTAATCATATTATAAAATAGTTGTTTTATTGTGTTCTTATATGAATTAGAACGATGTATGCAGTGTCAGTACATATAATGAGTTGCTTTTGGAACAGATTGTACCTCAACGTGTGCATGTTTACGCTCCTCACTGCCCTTCCTTTATACCGCTGACTGCTCGGTGTATTCGTAACTGTGTGCGCTTCGGAACCCAAAACTGAGCTCTAATAATTATACAATACCCCTCCAAGTATTGTCAAATCTCTCTACACATTAAAATATGTTTATAAATATTTTAAATAGTATACTTACATGACCAATGTATCTTTTAATTTCTTCTGTTTTTGGATCTCTCATTGGGTTGTCGAAGCCACAAAGACCGATTCTGGAAACAGAAAAATACAATATTAATGTCTTGTAATATATGAAATGAATATGTTTGGGTTGTCGAAGCCACAAAGACCGATTCTGGAAACAGAAAAATACAATATTAATGTCTTGTAATATATGAAATGAATATGTTTAGAAAGCAGTGTTTAATTCGAGAGGTACGTAATGTGTTATTAAGGAGTACTGGAGCTGTACTTTCTAACTGTTTAAGTTTAAAGTTATTTATTTGAAAAATGTTTACTAAATAGAGAAATGCTTGTCGGAAATCTAAAAGCTCTACCTCAAATAGTTTCTAGTATAATGCAATTTAGAAGTTTTAATTAGAGAAAAAATGCAAACATATCTGAGACTGTCTTGTACCTTTGTACAGTGAAAATAAATGTAAAGGGTTTATCTAAGTTGATGCTATTAGTTGTAGAGAATAAAGTCTTAATACTTATGAAGTTTCGGTTTTAATATTTTCCTTTATTTCTTTAGGTACAAATTAAATGTTAAAGTCAATGAACAAATCAATCATAAAATGCAACTTTTAAATCTTTAGGTAGTATATTTGAAGTTATGAATACAAAATTTCTTACAAATCAGGGCAAAACTGAAATGTAAGGAATAAATTTCGTGCGCAAAAATGTAATACTGAGAAAACCGTGAATACAAAGGGAAGATCCTTTAAAAGATAGCACATAGAGGATTTAAGTACATTTACTGGGCTTTTAAAAGCCATGAATAATTAGAAATGTTCATCAAATGATTCTCAGTTATTTATAGGAAATGTGTGTGATATATTTGAAACCAGATGTAAGAAGAAACTTAACGTTTAAATTTGGCAATCTTGATGTTTAACTCTGGAGGAAGGTCCAGCAGTACAAGCCAAGTGTTGCGTGACTTGCTCGGCCAACAGAAGGCGACAATGTCATCCCAAGGCTAACAATGGAACCGTTCATGTGTGGCCGGACAGGGTGGAGATACGCTTGTCCTTCAATTGCTACTCCTGCTGCTGCTGCTACTGCTTGCAATGGATACCAAACATGCTCGCTACATTTCCCTTGACCGTCTGGATATAGCACTTCAGCATACCTTGGTCTGCATCTTTCAACCGATACATATCGATTGCAGTTGCGAAACACCACTAAAGTGTGAGGAATTTTTATGATTTTACGGATTTCAATTCCATGAATACCATATTTTAAAACATTTGGCTGTCAGTTTAGCCTAGGGAATTCCCTTATTTCTCTTCTACGTATAAAGGAACTAAGTAGGTAATACCTATTCTGCTAATGTTTTTGGATTAAATAGATAGAGGAATAAGCTTATTAACAGAGATGTAGAGAAAGTCAAGTGAATGAAACACACAAGATTTTTCTTTTCTGGCGGTTGACTACTAATATTGTCTCAAACGCGAATGAAAATGTCCTGAAAAGATACCAGAAATATGGAAATAGAGAAGGACATCATTTCCAAAATCTCTTATGATAAGGAATATACCTATTTTCAACAATACCAACAAACTTGGCGAAAACTACAAATTAATAAATAAGCATTTTAATTGGACAGGTAGAATCAGACTGAAAAATTCAATGCCAAGCCGGGATTTGAACCACGGATCTCACGGTCTCCAGCCGGTTGCTCTACCACTGAGCTACCATGGCAACATAGCATTGAATTTCTCAACTGGCTTGTATATTTCCCGGTAAACAACAAGCTGATCTCAAATCATTTTAATATGACATACCCCTGTGGTGGTTTACAACGTTGTAAATAATTTAAATCCCAGGATTCATATGGTAAAATATTATTGAGTTAATTGTTTTTAATTTCTCTACATGTACTATATACATAGTGAGCGAGGGTACTGCATTTCATCCAAAAATTCGATACCAAGATTTCACCGGAAATACATATTTTAGAATCCCCCGAATCCCCCCCCCCCAAAAAAAAAGAACTGTTGGAAAAAAGTCAGTGTATGTGTTAGTCCGTGTGTCTAACGCGATAACTCAAAAACGAAAAATTCTATAAAATACCAAACTTGGATGAGACACGAATATTTTGAGAGAAATCTCCCCCACCCCAAACTACACTTTACATGGAACAAATTTTGAAAAATGTTTATTTTCTTAAAAATAGCTCTAACGGTTTTGATTAAAATGTCGTATATGAAAGATATTTATATGGCAAATAAAAGTATTTCTTGAATTTTCTGGAAATAGCCTCTAAAGACCTTATTCTGAATGATTGTTGTTGAATTTTGTGTAATTGATTAACTGTAAGGGATAGACAAACTTACTTCACAAAATCTGTAGATCACGTTAAAACACACGATTTATGTCATATACGTTTTTTCGTGGAATTGACCATTTCTGAGATATTCCTTGTTATTGTTTTCAGATTTAAAAAACAAACTTTTCTCACTAAAAGTATTGTTTATGGAACCAATGTTTTGTTCTTTTTTACTTTCTCTATACGAACTATGTACATAGTGTATAGAAAAGGTATTGCACTCCACCAAAGCTATCGCTTTAACCTATGCTACTCCCTTATTTCCTTTCTACTTACAAGGAAGAAGGTAATAAGACTATTTATGCTAATTTTTCTAGATTAGCATAAAGTAAATAGAATCATAAGCTTTTTAAGAATAATTTGTTGCAGGGATATAGTTAAAGTCATATGAATGGTACACATCAGATTTTAAAAGTTTGAATTTTGGGCAAATCAGCTATTTTACCTTCTTGCAACGATGATTATTCTCAACAAACCATAAAGAGATTGGAATATTATATTTTATCTTTACTAGTAGTGGAAGAAACAATTAATTAACGCAATACATTGTTAAACCACGCAGTCCGGGACTTGGACTTGTACGAGGGCCTTTTTTTTTTTTCAACCTCCGATAGGCTATAAATAAAAGACAAGTTCATAGAAAACAATTATTTTACTACTAAAAGTTTTGTACATTTATGCTAACTTTTGAACATAATCACCGAAAAGATTGAGACATTTATCGTACCTGTGCACAAGCTTTGAAGTACCCGCTTCAAAAAATGTTGCCGCCAATGATTTCAAATGAGCATTGACGTTGTTTTCAATATCTTCTTACTTTACGACATTTGCGGAGAGCCATTCAAAACAAACGAAGAGGAATGCTGACTTCAGGAATTATGTTGATCCATGACAACGCTCGACCACACACTGCTGACACAACCCATCGGCTCCTTGAACAATTTCATTGGGACATTTTCGACCATCCGCAGTAGAGTCCTGATGTATCACCCAGCGACTTTCACCTTTTCCCTGAACTGAAGACGTGGCTAGGAGGACAGAACTTTGAAACCAACGAAGATCTTCAAAACAACGTCATTACTCATTTGAAATCATTGACATTTTTTGAAGCTTGTGCACAGGTACGATAAATGTCTCAACCTTTTCGGTGATTATGTTGAAAAGTAACCATAAGTGTACAAAATCTTTTAGTAATCAAATAATTGTTTCCTATGAACTTGTCTTTTATTTATAGCCTCGGAGGTAGAAAAAAAATCTGATTATTCTTAAAAAGCTTATTCTTCTATTTACTTCATGCTAATCACTATAAAATTAACAGAAATAGCCATATTACTTGCTTCCTTATAAATAGAAGCGAAATAGAGAGTACCATAGGTGAACATGATAACTCAAAAACGAAAAGTCGGTAAAATACCAAACTTGGTATTTAAGTTTCGTATCTTCCAGGGATGCGACACGAAGATTTTGAGAAAAATCCTCCCACTCCAAAATACCCTTTACATGGAACTTCTTTCGAAAATTTTGATTTTCTAAAAAATGGTTCTAATGATTTTGATTAAAATATCGTATATTAAAGGTATTTACCTGACAAATAAAATGTATATTTTGAATTTTCTGGGAATAGCCTCTGAAGACTACTTTATTCGGGATCAATTTCACGGAATTTTGCATAACTGCTAAACCGTAAGAGATGGACAAAAACTTACCACAAAGCAAATGTAGAGCATCTTAGAACACACAATTTATGTTATATACATTTTTTTTCGTGGTGTTCGTCGTTTTTGAGACATTTCTTATTTTTGGTGTCTGCTATGAAGAACTTATATTTTTCTCATACAGGAAGTTGTCAACTCTAATCGATATAGACAAAGGAACTTCATTGACATAGCAACCAGCTTTTGACAATCACTTTAACCTATGGTAGTCCCTTATTTCGCTTTTACTTACAAGGAAGCAAGTAATAAGACTATTTCTGCTAATTTTTTCTGATTAGTATGAAGTAAATAGAAGTATAAGCTTTTTAAGATTAATTTGTTGCAGGGATATAGAGAAAGTCATGTGAATGGTGCACATCAGTTTTTTATTTTTGGGTTCACTTTTAATTGTTTGTTGTTGTTGTTTTAATATTGCTTGTAATGTGTATTACAAAAGTGCGTACGGTCTGTGGACCCGTGCGATTGTTGAAATTTTATGTATGATATTGTTATGTAAATAAATACACTTATTCATTCATTCATACTTGGTCTCCACCCGATTCGCGCCGAAAATGCTATTACTGTGGTTTGCGTGCGTATCTACATCCCTGGTGCCAGGGACAGTTTTATCTCTAAAGGTAACGGGGTTAACTGTTAGCTTTGAGAACTGTTGCCGTACTTTTGGCCTTGCTCCAAAACAGGAAAAGGTTACCTCTTATCATTCACGTTCATGAATACGCTAGGTGTGCCCAGTCACGTGACACTATGACATGACAGGTCATTTAGCATTTACATTTGCAGAAATGCATTCATTACACATTTCGCTCAGAGGGATATATGAAACTTTATGTTGGCTTTGAAGGTCCATTCTCTTTCTAGAAATTACGAGAAACAACCTAATATCGACTTAGCATAAAAAAAACAACATACGTGCTACATTCAAATAATTTTCTCTATCGATGTTACAACAAAATATACTTACAAAAACGTATTCTAATATTTAATTCTTGCTGATCAAAATTAAAAATTATCAGAAATTGTGTTTTATTACATATTATTTCATTGTACAAAAGAAATAAGGAAATAAAATAACCTACATCGACTATGAGATGATTTTAAAACTCCGTTCTGTTTGCATGACCAGGATGAAAAATCTGATGCTACAATCGATATAAACAATATTTTAAAATATGGTTGCTATTTGAACAACTGAAGTTCGGTTCGCTTCACCTGGCCAGGAGTAAAAAGCAGCGGAATGAAACGAAAAGTGACTGCCCGTTTAAGAAGTACTTTAAACTTAAAACCAATAACAAGAAATGTCTCGGAAACGGTAAACTCTGTAAAAATGTATAGAATATAAATTGTACGCTTTAAAAATATCAAATTTTTGTGTAGTAAGTTTTGTTTAGATCTTAAGGTTTACCATTATGCAAAATTCAGCTAAATTCATCCAGAATAAAGAGGTCTTCAGAGGCTATTAACAGAAAATTCAAGATATAATTTTATTTGTCATATACGGTATTTTAATGAAAATCGTTAGAACTAATTTTTTAGAAAAATAAAATTTTCGAAAAAAGTTCCATGAAAAGGATAGTTTGGAGTCGAGTATTCTCCTGAAAGTCTTCATCCTTGTAAGTTATGAAACTTAAATATTTTTAAGTACTTTAGTTCTGCTGCCCACAGATAACACACAAACCTTTTTCTAAAATGATTTTTACGTAGCCAGCGAACCTCAAAGCATATCTTTTCAGTGAAATCTTGGTATGTAATTTACAGTACTTTTTCTACCTATGTACATTGTAGATACGTGAGAAAGTAAAACAAACAAAAAAGGGTAGTTTTGGACGAGAAATTTCCCTTAACATTTTCAGTCTGGAAATGTTAGGGACCCCTTTTTGCTGCTAGCCTATTTCACCACCAGACAAATCTTTCCCCATGTCTTTTGTACCCTTAGTGCTGCTGTGGTCTTGATTGTGAGTTTCTGACCCATAGAGTATCTATGCATGACCGGCAATAAGCTCCCAAGTGTTGCGTTTCGATCATGCACTGGGAAAGGTTAAGTGGTATCAACTCTCACTTTATTCTGGCGATATTTATTGCTGTGGTCGTCTGCCGACTTTCCCCACAGTTTGTTAATCGCTCGACGATACATAACCTTATCCATACCATCTATTAGTGAATCATCTGCTGGAAAACAATCAAAAGGTCGCGAAAGTTGCATCGGATTTAGTAACTTTATGCAAAGGTTGACGAGAACAAGGAAGTTATTAGTTTTGCTCGTGAAACACAAGAGTCGTGAATGGTCCTACGGAAGTAAAAACGTTTGTTTCAAATTACAGATCTCATTTTAAATGTCTCACTTTGAATGTAGTTAATTTCTTTAAATTCTAAACGAAATTACACCCACAAGTCAGCGTAAATAACGTATAAATATTTCGTCCTTGACAACAATAACCAGAGGCCATCTGATGAACATGATATGTTACTCTCTCTTTCCTTCAATAAACAATTTTAAATATTTCAGATCTTTACTTTCTCTATACGCACTATGTACATAGTGTATAGAGAAGGTATTGCACTCCACCCAAAAATTCGATACCGAGATTTCACCGGAAATATATGTTTTAGGGTCCCCAATATCCAAAAATAGCATTTTCACAAAAAGGTCCGTGTGTGTGTGTGTGTGTGTGTGTGTGTGTGTGTGTGTGAACACGATAACTCAAAAACGAAAAGTCGGTAAAATACCAAACTTGGTATTTAAGTTTAGTATCTTCCAGGGATGCGACACGAAGATTTTGAGAAAAATCCCCCCACCCCCAACTACCCTTTACATAGAAAAAATTTCGAAAATGTTGATTTTCTCAAAAATGGCTCTAACGATTTTGATTAAAATTTCGTATATTAAAGATATTTACCTGACAAATAAAATGTTTATAGCCTCTGAAGACTTCTTTATTCTGGATCAATTTTACGGAATTTTCCATAACTGCTAAACTATAAGAGATAGACAAAAACTTACCACACAAAAAAGTAGAGCACATTAAAACACACAATTTATGTTTTATACATTTTTTTCGTGAAATTGATCTTTTTTAAGATATTCCTTGTGTTTTGTTTCAGCTATAGAAACTTATGTTTTTCTCATACAGGAACTTGTCAACTGCTGTCCATACAAACAAAGGAACATCAGTGACATAGCAACCAGCTTTTGATCATCATTTTAACCTATGGTAGTCCCTTATTTCGCTTCTACTTACAAGGAAGCAAATATTAAGACTATTTGTGCTAATTTTTTCTGATTAGCTTAAAGTAAATAGAAGTATAAGCTTTTTAAGAATAATTTGTTGCAGGGATATAGAGAAAGTCATGTGAATGGTACACATCAGATTTTTCCTGCTGTAATGCTTTTGGTTAAGCGGTTCAAAATGTAATAAATATTATCAGTATTTGAATTATATTGTTATTTATTTTGTCCACTTTCCTCCGTATTATTTCTAGCTCAAACACTAATTTTTGGAATTCATGTTTTCAAACAATATTTGAGTGAACACACTGCATATGCAGTAACATGTCGGTCCCCATGGCCGCGCTCGCTAAAATGTCTCTCTTTGGTGCTTCGTGGCGCAGGGGGTGGGCTTTTGTGTGTTTGTAAATGTGTATGTGTGTGGATTAGAAGCAAAAGGCAAAAACGGTAATCAAATAGAAAAACAGAAGGAAATGTTGGAAAAATGGAAAGCAAAAAAAATCTGATGTGTTACGCTCACATGACTTTCTCTAGCCGTTCTACAAACTTCTTACATAAGATTCTTTCTGCACCTTGTTAATCGAGGTATTCAGCACAATGTTCTTATTACTTAGTTCCTTATAAGTAGGAAGAAAACAAGGGAATATTCCAGGCTAAATGGATAGTCAAATGTTTTAAAAGCTGTCGTTATGCGATTGTCATTACAAATCACTTTTCCTGGCCAGGAGTAGAACAAAAGAAAAACGGACACTCCCGTCTGAGAAAAGTATAAGTACTTCACAACTGAAACTAATAACAATGAATACCTCGAAAACGGTAAGCTCCACGAAAAAAAAAATGTATATGACGTAAATTGTGTATTTTAACAAGGCCTGCATTTTTTGTATAGTAAGTCTTTGTCTATCTCTTACGGTTTATTAGTTACGCCAAATTAAGCAAAATTCATCCAGAATAAACAGGTCTTTAGAAGCTATTCCCAGAAAATTCAAGATATACGTTTTATTTGTCAGGTAAATATCTTTAATATACGATATTTTAATCAAAATCGTTAGAGCCATTTTTAAGAAAATCAAAATTTTCGAAAAAAGTTCCATGTAAAGGATAGTTTGGGGTGGGGGATTTTTCTCAAAATCTTCGTGTCGCATCCCTGGAAGATATTGAACTTAAATACCAAGTTTGGTATTTTAGCTACTTTTCGTTTTTGAGTTATCGTGTTCACAGACACACGGACACACGGACACACGCACACACACACATGGACCTTGTGCATTGTACATACGGGGCAAGAGAAAGTAAAAAACATTCTATGGAGCCTCTAAGCCACGGGTTTACAGAAATGCTCGGTCTAGCTTATGACAATATAATCGTTATGAGCCAGAGCGTCATGTATTACAGTGAACGCACTGCAAACGCAGTAACATATGTATGTACACGACACATTAGCGAACATAAAGTAGCTAAATGCTGACAGTTATTAGATCACGTATTGTAAGAAAGCTGCCACAGCGGCCATTTTGTTTGCTGCGGTCTGGGCTGTTTTGTGTTTCAAGTCACATTTTCCTTTTTCCTTTCCAGAGATAGGGAGGGATCTAGTTGTGCAGAAAGGCTATTGGATTGACTTATGGTAATAATGGAGAGCAACCTGATGGCCTTCGACTGCAGTTAACGGTTGTCACGTTGGCGACGGGTCACACGACAAACTCGGTGACGTCGGCGGGTATTCCCGATCAAAGACAAAAGAGCTGCTGAAGAAGCTAATTGCTTCAGTGTTTGTTCCAGGCTCATCAGTCAAGTGTCAGGAGCACTTTCCATGGCGTCTGAGACAGGGGGGCAAGTAATAAAAAACATCACAGCAAACCTTTTCTTCCTCTAGCATTTATTTGGTGTCCATGAAAAAGTATTGCATTCCACCCAAAAATTGTGTTTCATTCACGTAACTTTTCCTACGTCTCCGAAACAAATATAGTTAAATAGCTTATTCTCTTATCTACTTAATCCTAATCGAGATACATATTTCAGATTATTAAATTGAAAAAGTATTGCATTCCACCCAAAAATTGTGTTTCATTCACGTAACTTTGCATACGTCTGTGAAACAAATATAGTTAAATAGCTTATTCTCCTATCTACTTAATGCTAATCAAGATACATATTTCAGATTATTAAATTGAATATTTTAACTTATTTTATTTGCTTGCAGTTTATTACAAAAATAATACCTATTATAGGATTCTGATTAGGAAGAATTATGTTTAAATATAGATTAAGTTATTATTTTAATTTATTTCAATATTAAGAAAATGGTTTTTGTTACTTAGTTTCTTGCTCGCAAAAGGGAAATATGGGAATACACTAGGCTAAACGACAATCAAATATTTTAAAATGGGGTTGCTATGTGTATCCCTTTCTGAGCTTGGTCAGGAGTTCACAAGTTCCCGTAAGAGAAATGTTTTAAGCGTTTTAAAACTGAAACCGATAATAAGTAATATTTCTGAAAGACTCAACTCAAAAAATGTATATGACTTAAACTGTGTGTTTTAATGATCTGCATTTTTTCCGCAGTACCTTTTTGTCTAGTTTTACGGTTTACCAGTTAAGCAAAATCCATAAAAAATTAGGTCTTCAGTAACTATTCCCAGAAAATTTAAAATATACATTTTATTTGTCGCTAATATACGATATCATAATCAAAATTTTCGAAAAAGTTCCATGTAAAGGGTAGTTTGGGGTGGGGGGATTTTTCTCAAAATCTTCGTATCGCATCCCTGGAAGATACTAAACTTAAATACCAAGTTTGGTATTTTACCGACTTTTCGTTTTTGAGCTATGCTGTCCTCACACACACACACACACACACACACACACACACACCCACACTAGCTTGCGGTGTATACACTGTACATAAAACGTGTAGAGTAAGTAAAAATGTGCGAATTAAAGTTAAAATTGCTAGAACATCCACCCTATTTGCTAGATCTAACACCTGTTCCCAAACCTCAAAAAATATCCTATAGGACGCAGATTTCACACTACGAGGAGGTCATTGATGCGGTAAACACCTATTTTCATAAATCGTACTACAGAGATAGTTTAATTAAATTAGAACACCGATATGACAAATGTATTAATGTTTAATTGATTTTTATTCTCTCATCTGTCTATCCACTTACATAGTACAGTTTAGAGCAAATAAACAGCGTTTAACCATCCGGAATTTTTAAATGTTTCTCCGGGGTATCTTTAAGCGCCCTAGTTTGTAGTCTTGGCGACGCTAAGAACAGATTGATCATATATGCACCAAATTAAACAAAGCATGCTTTGCTATTAGATGCCTGAAAATGTGTTTGGATATTAACTGCTTGCTTACTGTATATTATGCCATTGTACAATCCATTTTATCATACAATATTTTAATATAGGGATCTGCAACTTAAGCAAATAGGGTATTTTTAATTCAGAAGAGAGTGCATAGAATAATTATTAATATAAAGCCAAGAGATTCATTAAGACATGTTTTTAAACAATTTTATATTTTTACTTTGTCTGACGTATTAATATATAATTCTGCACTATTTTATAAAAATCTGATGTGTACCATTCACATGACTTTTTCTATACCCCTGCAACAAATTATTCTTAAAAAGCTTATACTTCTATTTAACATAACTCCATGGCACGACAGCTCACGGGGAACCTTGGCCTACTGCCCGGCCGCTGCGTCCCCCATCTCGGTCCACTACAGACGTCATAGATTGGGTGCAGTATTGGAGGGTGAGACGTGGTCAGCGCCTCGAGCCCCTCCCGGCCGGTTAATGCGGTCCTCACGACCTGGAGCCGCTACTTCTCCATCAAGTAGCTCCTCAATTGGCCCCCCCCCAGGGACCTCACGAGGCTGAGTGCACCCCGGTCCAGGTCTCCCAGCGGGGGAAAAATCCTCACGCCGGTACTGGGGATTGAACCCAGATCTCCCGCTTGGTAGGCAGCTGCGCTACCACCGCGCTAAGGAGACGACCCATACTTCTATTTACTTTATGCTAATCAGAAAAAATTAGCAGAAATAGTCTTATTGCTTGCTTCCTTGTAAGTAGAAGCGAAATAAGGGGCTACCATAGGTTCAAGTGATAGTGAAAAGCTGGTCGCTATGCCAATGAAGTTCCTTTGTTTATATGGATAGGAGTTGACAAGTTCCTGTATGAGAAAAGTATAAATGTTTCATAACAGAAACAAAAAATAAGGAATGTCTCAAAAACGACGAACTCACGAAAAAAATGCATATAACATAAATTGTGTGTTTCAACGTGTTCTACATTTTTTGTGTAGTAAGTTTTAGTCCATCTCTTTTGGTTTAGCTGTTATTCAAAATTCAGTTAAATCCATCCATAATAAACTACTCTTCAGAGGCTATTCCCAGAAAATTAAAGATATACATTTTATTTGTCAGGTAAATATCTTTAATATACGGAATTTTAATCAAAATCGTTAGAGCCATTTTTAAGAAAATCAAAATTTTCGAAAAAAGTTTCATGTAAAGGGTAGTTGGGGGTGGGGGGATTTTTCTCAAAATCTTAGTGTCGCATCCCTGGAAGATACTAAACTTAAATACCAAGTTTGGTATTTTACCGACTTTTCGTGGTTGAGTTATCGTGTTCACAGGGACATACGGACACGCACACACACGGACCTTTTTGTGAAAATGCTTTTTTTGGATATTGGGGACCCTAAAATATATATATTACCGGTGAAATCTCGGTATCGAATTTTTGGGTGAAGTGCAATACCTTCTCTATACACTATGTACATAGTGCGTATAGAGAAAGTAAAATCAACTCATACTTATTCATTCTCAACTGTGACGTTCATAATCATTTTACTAGAAGTATGAATGACATCCATATAGGAAAATATAAAAAAACTAAACACTTAAAATCACCAAAGTGCCTCATAACTAAAATTGTTAATACTCTCCCATATGAAATTATTAAAATAGATGATACGTGTAGATTTAAAAGATCTCTACGTTCATTTTTACGTGACAAAAGTTTTTATTGTTTAAGTGAACTTTTTAATTAATGTACATTTTATGACGAGTTTATCTGTACAGTGTATGGCAACAGACAATAAATCTGTGACTGTCTGTCTGTCTGTCTGTCTGGCTATCTATCTAAGAAACCGCATACATGCCCTACATTAGTAAAGTGTATAAAGCCGTGGTCAGAACTTGTAATGCATGATTACTTTCTCTGGACCACGCCGTGGTGTTCGACTCCACATCTTTTAACCTCGGGCCGCTGTTTCGTGCTGTAGGACGAAATGTTGCAGACAAGGGAATATAACAGCACGCAATCAATAAACCAGAGTTTTTGCTATTTTGACAAGTCGACCTTGAGCCATTAGTCTCCACGAACCACAATGTGAGGCAGATTCCAACATGCACAATAATTTTTCTAGCCGCAAGCTTGGCGTCGCTGACTCTTTCAAATAATGTACATCTTCTCTCAAGAAAGTACCGGGAATTTATCATTTAAAAACCCTGTTTAAAAGGGGATTCGAAATTATTGTTGTCGCTAAGTTGGTACAACTTTCCTCTATACCCATGCGGAGTTTGATCGTCATCTGTCATCTAGTTTGTTTACAGTGCGCCATTTTGTTAGTTCATCTCAAAGGTGATTTGCGATTTTACGATGGATACAAATATTGAACAAAGAATCTGTCTCAAATTTTGCATTGCAAATGGTATTTCGTGTGCCGAATCGCTGAAAATGTTACAGAGGGCATACGGTGAATCGACTTAATCAAAAACACGTGCGTATGAGTGGTACAATGCATTCAAAAGTGGACGAGATGTGGTGGAAGATTTGCCTCTCTCTGGTCGACCATCAACGGTTTCAACTGAACTGAAAATCGTCATTTAGGTCTGAGAGAGATTGCCGCTAAACTTTCTGTGTCTCATGAATCGGTTGGTACCATTTTAAACGATTGTTTGGGCATGCCACGCGTTGCAGCTCTGTTAGTTCCGAAAGACTTGAATTTTCTACAAAAACTCAATCGCGTAAGGATTGCTGAAGACATGCTAGACCCCACATTCATGAAACGCATTGTAACTGGTGATGAGACGTGGGTTTACGAGTTTGACACTCAAACCAGTCAACAAGCTTCCGAATGGCGTCTTCCAACTGAACCGAAACCTAAAAGGGTACGTCAAACTCGATCAAAACTGAAAGTCATGTTGACAATTTTTTTCGATTATCGCGGTGTCGTGCACTCAAGAGATCTTGCAAAAAGGTCAGATGGTAAATAAAGACTATTATCTGAGCGTTATGCGGCGTTTAAGAGAACAAATACGGCGAAAAAGGCCCAGATTTGTGGAACGACAACTCATGCATTATGCACCACGATAACGCACCAGCTCACAAGGTTATTGTTGTGAACGAATTTCTGGCCAAAAACTCAACAAATTTCACCGACCAACCGCCGTATTCACCTAAACTGACCCCTACTGATTTCTTTCTCTTTCCAAAACTCAAGTTACCACTTCGAGGCACCCGTTTTTAGTCGATAGAAGACATAAAGGAAATTTCGCGGCGACAATTGACATCGATTCCTAAAAGTGCCTATAAAAAATATTTTGATGATTGGATTGTTCGTTGGCATAAATGTATATTTCAGAAGGGCCTACTTTGAAGGCGATAAAATAAAATTGGATGAATAATTATTTTTTTGTGTTTTATTGACCAATTCCCGGAGCATTCTTGACACAGTAGTACATATAAAAGTGTATGTGTGTCCTGTGGACCCTGACAGGCATTTAAAAATGTGAATCGTTACAATCACATGACTTTCTCTACATCTCTGCAACTAATTAATGTTAAAAAGCTTATGTTTCTATTTACTTCATGATAATCGAGAAAAAGTTAGCACAAATAGCCCTATTACATGCTTCCTTGTAAGTAGAAGCAAAATAAGGGAGTGCCATAGGTTAAAGTGAAGCTAAAAGCTGGTTGCTATGTGTCTGAAGTTCCTTTGTTTTATAGACAGAAATTGACAAATTCCTATATGAGAAAAATATAATAAGGTATATTTTCTGCTGTTTGTCTCGAGTAGCATTATGTATATAGATAGAAGAATAATATTTTGTAAGAATAGTTTGTTTGCAGAGTAGGTAATGAAAATCACGTGAATGAATCGCATATTTTTTAGTTTTGCTGTTCCAGACATGCATAACACACACACGCACGTGTGTGTACCTTTTTCTAAAATGTTCTTTTGTATTCAAGTATCCTCAAAACAATGTCCAGTAAAGTCTCAATATCGAATTTTTTTGTGCAATACAATGATTCCTTTAGCTTACGTAGATGAGAAGGTAATATGGCAATGTCAATGGCTGGAACGGAGTTCTAAGGCCACTATCTCCCGAAACTGACCCTAAGATGCTATCGCCTGATGTATCATGCTTGATATTTTCGTGTCCCAACTATAGATACAAGGAAATAATATTAGAAAGGTGCTCGAATTTTTGCTCCTCGAAGCCTTGATGGGTCAACAGGCCACAATTAAATGCTTTTGCGTTCAGTTCCTTATAACTTCATTTCCATTCATCTGAATATAATGACGTAAGCGTTCAGAAATACCGAATCACTATTTTAAATATCGTATACATAGCGAATACTTTGGCATTGGCAGAGCGTGGAATTCGTATCCTTCCACGGTTTCATATGTAAATTAATTGCAAATTAATTTGTTCCAAGGCAAGTAATTGCAGCCATTAAATTTCAAGAACGTTCCAACCTTTGCTCGTGTGTTTATGGGTCATAAAATCAATGCAGATTAGATTACTACATGAAATTAGTCTGCAGTTGAACGGATTTTTAATTTTGAATGAGCTATGTATTTGAAAGTGTACTACAAGGAGACTTTAAGATAGATTTTCGTGTCAACTTAATTGCTTAATTATATACATAGAGCTAGCTGGTGGTAATGAAGATAAAACAGCTAAATAACGCTCTCTTTCCTTTCACCAAGATTGTTAGGTATATTTGTAATGCAAAAATCTGACGTGTTCCATTCACATGACTTTCTCTGTATCACTGCAACAAATTATTCTATTTACTTCATCTAACGGAAAAAAGATTAGCAGAAATAGTCTTATTACTTGCTTCCTTGTTAGTAGAACCGAAATAAGGGGCTACCATAGTTTAAACTGATAGTCAAAAGCTGGTTGCTCTGCGACTGAAGTTCCTTTGTTTGTATGGACACGAGTTCACAAAGTCCTGTATGAGAAAAGTATAAGTTTTTATAGCTGAAACCAAAAACAAGGAGTATCTCAAAATAAATCAACTCCACGAAAAAAATGTATGTAACATAGATTGTGTGTTCTAAGATGCTCTACATTTGTTGTGTGGTAAGTTTTTGTTCATCTCTTACGGTTTAGCAGTTATGCAAAATTCCGTAAAATTGACCCCGAATAAAGTAGTCTTCAGAGGTTATTCCCAAAAAATTCAAAATATACATTTTATTTGTCAGGTAAATATCTTCAATATACGATACTTTAATCAAAATCATTAGAAACATTGTTTAGAAAATCAACATTTTCGAAAGAAGTTCCGTGTAAAGGGTAGTTTGGGGCGGGGGGATTTTTCTCAAAATCTTCGTGTCGCATCCCTGGAAGATACTAAACTTACATACCAAGTTTGGTATTTTACCGACTTTTCGTTTTTGAGTTATCGTGTTCACAGACACACGGACACACGGACCTTTTTCTGAGAATACTTTTTTTGGATACACTATGTACATAGCACGTATAGAGAAAGTAAAAATGTATTACCGATGTGATAAATGCTTCAGAGATGCCCTGTGACGTAGCATTTACAGTGTGGAGAAAGACCCAACGAGAAGTGTGAAGCAAGTGGAAAGCATAAATTAGAGATAAAAGAGCTAATGAGGTAAAAGAATTGCACACTGTAACTTTTACCTATAACCACCCCTTACTAACGATTTTCAAATAGCTGCTCCGTTGCTATATCCTTACAAGCTCTGTGATGTCACGCATCAGTCTGAGTCTATGCTGCTAAGAATTAAGCAGTGATTTAATACGTTGTGTAGTGCAAAGTTAACTTTTACTTTCTCTACTGCGTATAGGTAAGTAGTAAGATTTCACCATAATAATATATGTTTTGAAGCATCCCCAAAAATTATGTTTTGAGAAAGTATAGTATTTAACTCCAGCGTCTCCTAAGGACAGAGCACGTGCATTTTCAAGAAAATTGTCAAACCCGAACTATCCTTTACATAGAACATTTTTAATTTTCTCAAATTGGCTGTAATATTTGGTTTAAGATATTTTCATGACAAATGCAATGTATATCACTTGACATTTTCGCGGAATAGTCTCCGAATTTTGCATATAACTGGAAGTCTTAACAGATTGTCAAACTCTTAATCCACTTTAAATATGTTTCCTTATTATTTTACTTTTTAGTTAATCGTTTCCGAAATTCCTTATTAATAGTTTGAATTATCAAAAATATATTTTTTTCAAATTTGAAGTATTTATTCGCCTGAAAAACATACAAAGAGAATGAAATATCAAAGTCATCACATACGGAGAAGCTCCTTAAATAATATAAGTGCAGCTTAAGTGTTCTGTAATTGCCCATTTGCATTGTATTTAAAAGGAAAGTATGTAATTTATTTATATAAATGCTGTGTCGAGAAGGCAATTACAGATAGTTTTGAAAAAATCTGACGTGTACCATTCACATGACTTTCTCTATATCCCTGCAACAAATTATTCTTAAAAATCTTATACTTCTATTTACTTTATGCTAATCAGAAAAACATAGCAGAAATAGTCTTATTACTTGTTTCCTTGTAAGTAGAAGCGAGATAAGGGACTACTATAGGTTAAAGTGATAGTCAAAAGTTGGTTGCAGTGTCAATGAAGTCCTTTGTTTATATGGATAGGAGTTGACAAGTTCCTGTATGAGATAAGTATACGTTTTTCATAGCAGAAAACAAAAATAAGGAATGTCTCAAAAACTACGAACTCCACGAAAAAAATGCGTATAACACAGATTGTGTGTTTTAATGTGCTCTACATTTTTTTTGCTAAGTTTTTGTCCCTCTCTTACGGTTTAGCAGTTATTCAAAATTCAGTAAAATTCATCCAGAATAAACTACTCTTCAGAGGCTATTCTCAGAAAATTCAAGATATACATTTTATTTGTCAGGTAAATATCTTTAATATACGAAATTTTAATCAAAATCGTGAGAGCCATTTTTGATAAAATCAAAATTTTCGAAAAAAGTTCCATGTAAAGGGTAGTTGGGGGTGGGGGGATTTTTCTCAAAATCTTCGTGTCGCATCCCTGGAAGATACTAAACTTAAATACCAAGTTTGGTATTTTACCGACTTTTCGTTTTTGAGTTATCGTGTTCACAGACACACGGACACACTGACACACGGACCTTTTTCTGAAAATGCTTTTTATGGATACAGGGGGTCCTAAAACATGTATTTCCGGTGAAATCTCGGTATCGAATTTTTGGGTGGAGTGCAATACATTCTCTATACACTATGTACCACTTTTGAGGTAAAGTATAGTTTAGGCTAAGGGAATTTTGTTGAAAACCTTCCTGTTAGAAATTTGATAAAGCGTAAACTTAAATACCAAGTTTGGTTTGTTAATTCACTGCTCACAGACACAGACACATACACACACACACACACACACAAACAAATGTTTATGCACGTTGACTTTAAAGGACCACAAAGAGTGTTTTTCCGTTGAAACATCGAATGATGTTTAATACGTCTTCTAGATTCGTGTACTATAAGTAGTTATAATAACAACAAAAATCCCAATGTGCTATAGCCCACGTGGTGCCTGGGCCTAGCAACCTGATTGCTGTCTTCACGCTCGCGTACACACGCAGAGGTGTGCCATCTTCCAATCGATACAGCAAACTGATGTGATCAGCTTTACGCGTCTCTCAACCTCAAAGCTCGCTTTCTTGCCCGGGACCGCTGCCTATCGCGGCTCCTCACTTCCCTCACGATGCTGAGTGGATACCGTTTCTATGTCTGGGACGTAAAATCTGTAGCCTTATGAGTGTGATCGGGAAGGAGTGCAGTTGCTCTAGCGTAGGAGGTAAATAGATGATACAGAAAGGTGAAGAAAAAAAGTGATGTGTTCCATTCACACGACTTGCTCTACCTATTCTCTAACGAACTATTCTTTCTTCATGTAAAAGCTGGCTGCTATGCCATTGAAATTCGGTTCTCTTTGCATGGCCAAGTGTAAAACAAAAGAAACACGAGAGACAAATTGCTGTTTGAAAAAGGTTTTAAGTATTTTTAATTGAAATAAACAATATCCGGGAAATTTTTACTCAAAAAAAGCATATTACATTAATTTTATGTTTTAATGAGATCTAAAGTTTTTGCTTAGGCTTAAGAACTATGCAAAAGGCATCCAGGATGAAGAGGACTTCAGAAAATACTAGAGAATTCAAGATATATGATATATTTGTCATGTAAATATCTTTGATATATATATATATATATATATATATATATATATATATATATATATTTTAATGAAAATCATCAGAGAAAGTTTTGAAAAATCAAAATTGTTTCAAAATGCTACCACGTAAAGGGTAGTGTATTATTGGGAGATGTTGAATTAAATATTTAAGTTTGGTATTTAATGGAGTATGCTGTTCACATACACACATACAGCTATTAATAAAAATGCTTTCTGTATTTAGAGGCCCTCAAAAATATTTTACGGTGAAATATCGATATCAAATTTTGGGTGGAATACAATACCTTCTCTATATACAGGCATATTCTAAGGACACACGTGCTAGAGAAAGTACGTATAGCCACAGGTGTCTTTGAGAACACTTGTGAGCCGGTCGGCCGCATCGGTCGGTGTTCCTTTTTCCAGTGGTTAAATGAAGTAATGTGTTGTGGGTGATCTACAAAACGGGGCTATTGTCTCGCACAGCTTGTGCAACGACAGATATGTTGACCCGGGCCTCGCCTTGCCCCGAGGGTCCCAAACCCGCCGCGATCTACTCCATCATACTAACAGAACAAATCGACCTCATTTCCCAACTTTGTTACTCACAAAAGGCGTTTCTATTTGTGGTTTTGTCTCTCGTTTCCTCCTCGCCTTTTCTCACTCAGTACTGTTGTGGGAGGTTCAAAAAAACATGATCGATCAATTTGGAAGCAGCAGATTCCATTTGTTTCTCATGGCTGTAGTCAACAAAAATTCGATGTTTCGTTCACATTACTATCTCTACCTGTTCTACAAACACTCTGCTAACAAAATATTGTTATTCTTTCTACTCCATGCTAATCGATTTGCATTAGCAGAGTAGTCCCTATAAGCAGAAAGGGAACAAGACTTTCTCTATATCCCTGCAACAAATTATTCTTAAAAAGCCTATACTTCTATTTACTTTATGCTAATCAGAAAAAATTAGCAGAAATAGTCTCATTACTTGCTTCCTTGTAAGTAGAAGCGAAATAAGGGACTACCATAGGTTAAAATGATAGTCAAAAGTTGGTTGCTATGTCAATGATGTTCCTTTGTTTATATGGATAGGAGCTGACAAATTCCTGTGTTTCATAGCAGAAAACAAAAATAAGGAATGTCTCAAAAAATACGAACTCCACGAATAAACATTATATAACATAAATTGTGTGTTTTAACGTGCTCTACATTTTTTGTGTAGTAAGTTTTTGTCCATCTTTTACGGTTTAGCAGTTATTCAAAATTCATTAAAATTCATCCAAAATAAACTACTCTTCAGAGGCTATTCCCGGAAAATTCAAGATATACATTTTATTTGTATTGTAAATATCTTTAATATGCCAAATTTTAATCAAAATTGTTAGAGCCGTTTTTGAGAAAATCAAAAGTTTCGAAAAAAGTTCCATGTAAAGGGTAGTTGGGGGTGGGGGGATTTTTCTCAAAATCTTCGTGTCGCATCCCTGGAAGATACTAAACATAAATACCAAATTTGGTATTTTACCGACTTTTCGTTTTTGAGTTATCGTGTTCACGGACACACAGACACTTACGGATTTTTTTGTGAAAATGCTTTTTTTGGATATTGGGGACCCTAAAACATATATTTGCGGTGAAATCTCGGTATCGAATTTTTCGGTGGAGTGCAATACCTTCTCTATACACTATATACCAAGTGCGTATAGAGAAAGTAAAAATTAGGCTAACACGATTGTCAATTGTTTTAAAAACTGTCGCTAATCAATTGTCATTGATATGTGCTTCTTTCTTTGCTTAGGAGTAAATCAAAAGAAACAGGGACGAAATCCTGTTTGAGAAAATCATAAGTATTTTAAAATTAATATAAATAAAAATATCTCGAATACGGTATTAGGAGTGACATCGTTCTAGGACTTACAAGCGGATGCCTAGGAGTCAGAAGCCTGTTGGGGAGCCAATGTCACGAAACCACAAAATAAAGAAACTGGAACGAGTGGTTGACCCGTAGCCAGGCGTGAGCGTAGGAACTGGATGACATGAAATACAAGCGAAATGGATGAAAGAAAATGTGGTGATGGAATAATTGGTGGAATGAGTGGTGGGGGAAACCATAGGACCCGGAGAAAATCCACCCAGACGCCGCTTCGACCACCACAAATCCTACATGCGGGCGCTTGGGATCGAACTCGGCCGCTGTGCCATCATGATTAGTTGTACAAAAAAATCAAAGGATATGTATTGTATGTTTTGACAAGAGCTACTCTTTGTGCAAAAAGTTTTTGTGTGTCTCTTACGGTTTACTAGTTATGCAAAATTCTTTAGAATGAAGAGGTCTTCAGAGGTTATTTCCAAAAAAAAGTGCAAGATATGCATTTTATATATCATGTAAATATTTTTAATATACGGTATTTTAATCTAAATAGTTAGTGCTATTTTTGAGAAAAACAAAAGTTTTAGAAAGTTTCCCCTGTAAAGGATAATTCGAATGGGGGATTTTTTTTGTTGCAAATTTTCATGTCGCATCCTTGAAGTTACTAAACTTAAATATCAAATTTGGTATTTTTTGGTATTTTCGATTATGAACATGCTGTCCACAGACCAAAACACACACGCACACACATTTTTATTAAAAATGTTTTTTTGTTTCTTTATTCAGGTTACTCAAATATATTTCCATTGAATTTTTGGATTCTCTGCCTACTATGTAAAACATTCACGGAAAACATTCCGTAGCCATTTTTCGAACTCATTTATATAGTTTGAATAGAGCGTAAAGTGCATTATGGTTTATAAATCACTTTATTTTTGTAGTTTTTTCTTTCGCTTTTATAGTTATAACTTTTATTGTTGCACATCTTTTATAATCTGCTATCATTTGTTCTCATAGCTTAATTTTATATAGCTATTATAACGTATGATAAAATATTTTTTTCTAATACTCACTTATAACATTTTTTGTTAAAAACCTCTAAAAGTAAATTGTTCTGTGTCACTTGGCAAACTCATTTATGAGTCAGACTAATAAATAAAATATATACGTGCCAGAGAAAGTAAAATATATTCTCTTACTTAACATAGAAAACAAGACTGCAATTTTTACTTTCTCTATACGTACTATGTACATAGTGTATAGAGAATGTATTGCACTCCACCAAAAAATTCGACACCGAGATTTCACCGGAAATATATGTTTTAGGGTCCCCTGTAACCAAAAAAAGCATTTTCACAAAAAGGTCCGTGTGTCCGTGTGTTTGTGAACACGATAACTCAAAAACGAAAAGTCGGTAAAATACCAAACTTCGTATTTAAGTTTAGTATCTTCCCGGGATGCGACACGAAGATTTTGAGAAAAATCCCCCCACTCCAAGCTACCCTTTACATGGAATTTTTTTCGAAAATTTTGATTTTCTCAAAAATGGCTCTAACGATTTTGATTGAAAGTTCGTATATTAAACATATTTACCTGACAACTAAAATGTTTATCTTGAATTTTCTGGGAATAGCCTCTGAAGAGTAGTTTATTTTGGATGAATTTTACTAAATTTTGAATAACTGCTAAACCGTAAGAGATGGACAAAAACTTGCTACACAGAAAATGTAGAACACGTTAAAACACACAATTTATGTTATATACATTTTTTTCGTGGAGTTCGTCGTTTTTGTGACATTCCTTATTTTTGGTTTCTGCTATGAAAAACATACATTTCACATACAGGAATTTGTCAACAAACAAAAGAACTTAAGTGACATAGCAACCAGCTTTTAATTATCACTTTAACCTATGGTACTCCCTTATTTCACCTCTACTCACAATGAAGCAAGTAATATGGCTATTTCTGCTAATGTTTTACTGATTAGTTTGAAGTTAATAGAAGTATAAGCTTTTTAAGAATAATTTTTTGCAGGGATATAGAGAAAGTCATGTGAATAGTACACATCAGATTTTTATTTTCGTTTGTATTCTAAATGCAAATCCAGGTAAACGAAAGAGATACTACATTTTAATTTTTTTCAGAAATTTCTACAGAAAAGTATTTCATATAATTGAAATAAGGATGAGATAGTATGAAATTGTTAGCGTCACATAAGGTAAAATAACGCATTTTATTTTTAACAGAATTAAATGGAAATTTCAACTGAGGAAGGCTTTGAACAGTTTAAATACGTTAAGCTGAATTCATTTCTTACTCATTTCTTATGCTGGCTTTGTGGTAGACCATCTTACAGGATTTTGATGAATGGTTGAGTTCTTATGCTTTGTTTTTTTGTGTCTGTGGATCGAAACTGTGTCGATTTCCCACAAACAAGTGAAACGTCATGGTTGAATTGAATACAGACAGCAACATAGCCGTTAAATGAAAACTGGGCTCTTTTCTTAGCCTTTCAATTTAAAATCTCTATACACAAGTTAACCAATTCATGATCATTTGTAGCATATAATTACAGCAAACATCCATTCAATCTAAAATTGGCTTTATCTTAACCTATAACGCCATACGCTGCTTAAATTCATTCCAATATGATTTTCACAGTTGATACTTTCTACATAATTATAACACTCGGTGTTTCAACTATTTGTAATTTGTAAACAACTTTATATACGAAAAACTCTTATATGTTCCATTTCCATGACTTTGTCTACCTGTTCAATGATATCTATAAAAGACTATTGCTAATCGAGAAAAACATTAGCAGAAATTGTCTTATTACTTACTCCCTTCTGAGCAGAAGGAAGATTGAACAACCGAAGTTTGTTACGCTTTGCATCGCCAATAAAACAAAAGAGAGATAAAACAACAGTGTCAGCTTTTGAGAAAAGTTACGTAGTTTAAAATTGAAGCCAATAAAAGGAATAACTCGAAAACGGTCAAATCAACAAAAAATGTAAATGACATAAATTGTGTGTTTTAACGACATTTACATTTTTATGTAGTAAGGTTTTGTCTATTTCTAACGGTTTAAAAGTTATGCAAAATTCAGCAAAATTCTTTCAGAGTGTACAGGTCTTTTAAAGCAATTCCCAGAAAATTTAAAATATGCATTTTATTTGTGATGTAAGTATGTTAAATATAAGGTATTTTAATCAGTCATTAAAGACAAGTTTCAAATATTTTCCATGTTAAGGGTGATTTGGAATGGGTTTTTTCTTAAAAGTCTTCATGTCTCGTCCTTAAATAGCAAGTTTGGTGTTTAATGGCCTTTTAGTTTTTGAGCTATGCTGTCCGCAGATACACATACACACACGGGATATTTTTCTTAAAATGCTTTTTTTGGACTTATATTGCCTTAAAATGTATATTTCTGGCGAAATTTTGACACCAAAAATTTGGGTGAAATATATACAATACCTTCTGATGTGTTACACTCACATGACTTTCTCTAGCTGTTCTACAAACTTCATACATAAGACTCTTCTTCTTTCTGCACCTTGCTAATCGTGGTACTCATTAGCACAATGTGCTTATTATTTCGTTCCGTATAAGTAGGAAGAAAATAAGGGAATACACTAGGCTAAACCAATAGTCAAATGTTTTAAAAGCTGTCGTTATGCGATTGTCATTACAAATCACTTCTTTTCTTGGCCAACAAAAAGAAAAACGACACTCCCGTCTGAAAAAAGTATAAGTACTTCACAACTCAAACTAATAACAATGAATACCTCGAAAACGGTAAGCTCCACGAGAAAAATGTATATGACATAACTTGTGTATTTTAATAAGACCTCAATTTTTTGTATAGTAAGTTTTTGTCTATCTCTTACGGTTTACTAGTTATGCCAAATTAAGCAAAATTCATCCAGAATAAACAGGTCTTCAGAAGCTATTCCCAGAAAATTCAAGATATAAATTTTATTTGTTAGGTAAATATTTTTAATATATGATATTTTAATCAAAATCGTTAGAGACATTTTTAAGAAAATCATAATTTTCGAAAAAAGTTCCATGTAAAGGGCAGTTTGGGGTGGGGGGACTTTTCTCAAAATCTTCGTGTCACATCCCTGGAAGATACTGAACTTAAACACCAAGTTTGGTATTTTAGCTACTTTTCGTTTTTGAGTTATGTTCACACACACATGGACCTTTCTATGAAAATGCTTTTTTTGGATACAGGGGGTCCTAAAACATATATTTCCGGTAAAATCTCGGTATCGAATTTTTGGGTGGAATACAATACTTCTCTATCCCTATGTACATTGTACATATGGGGGCTAGAGAAAGTAAAAATTGCGTGTTACATTCACATGCCTTTGTCTACCACACTGTCATGTATTTTTGTACGGATGCTATAATCGGCGGTATTTTCCTTTGAAATATCTTGTTATAAGCAATGGGGTTAATGTGTCTTTATTTTATCACCAGTACATCACTCAAATTCATTCTCAGTTTGAAGATGGTGGACAATTATCTTGGCTAGAGAAAAAGTTGCACCTCCTGCCAGGAACCGAACCCGGAGACAGACTGAACTACGGGGCCTGCTATGAAATCTTGTATCCCCAATATTAAATAATCTTACTATGACAGAGTAAATCGTGCCAAAATGATCTAGATTGTTCACCTGCTAAAGTAATATCAAGCATATTTTCTCCCGCGTTTCATTATGTACCTTTCAACTATCTTCAGCATCGGCACGAATGCTTAAATTCATCTGGAAAGACGCATTTGACGACTGGCAGTGTGCCCATTTGACACCTCAAAACTGATTGCGTTTCCACGTGGCGACGATCATCTAGACAGTGTCTGGTTACGCATATATTTTGGCGCAACAAATGATGTAGATAGCCTTGCAGTGGGTGGTCAAAGTGACTCCATAGGCTGATAACGCGAATGGTGACAGCCTGCCATTCTTCAGACCTCGATAAAGTCTGGAAGATTTACAATTGGCCCTATGTAGGTGGTCCCTCGGGATGCAAGCTTTTATGGCTTTTTCTATACGCTGAATCATTATCTTTTGTCATGAGAACGTGGCAAAGTTCATCGTTTGAATGCTCGGTGTAGTATAACACGAGATACACGCCAAACAATTGACTGTTCAAGAGCAGTAACTCAAGAATTCCAGCAGGTTTATGACAGGTGGACACATGCGCAGTGATACGTATTGTGCGCTCTGGTATAGCATGTCATTCTGTCTATATACAACCCCAGAGAACGCCCTCACAAACTTCCACTATAAATATCTTTACTTCATCCAGGTGTCAAGAAGGTATAGCGATTTGAATACTGCTTAGTAGGAGGAAAAAATAAAACAATCTGATGTGTACCATTCACATGACTTTCTCTATATCCCTGCAACAAATTATTCTTAAAAAGCTTATACTTCTATGTAATTTATGCTAATCAGAAAAAATTAGCAGAAATAGTCATATTACTCACTTCCTCTTAAGTAGAAGCGAAATAAGGGACAAACATAGGTTAAAGTGATAGTCAAAAGCTGGTTGCTATGTCAGTGAAGTTCCTTTGTTTATATGGACAGGAGTTGACAAGTTCCTGTTTGGGAAAAGTATACGTTTTTCATAGCAGAAACCAAAAATAAGGAATGTCTCAAAATCGACGAACTCCACGAAAAAATTGTATATATCATAAATTGTGTGTTTTAATGTGCTCTACATTTTTGTGTAGTCAGTACACACAGACACACGGACACACGCACACACGGACCTTTTTGTGAAAATGCTTTTTTTAGATAAAGGGTACCCTAATACATATATTTCAGGTGAAATCTCGGCATCGAATTTTTTGGTGGAGTGCAATACTTTCTCTATTCACTATGTACATAGTGCGTATAGAGAAAGTAAAAAGGTCCGTCCGTGTGTCCGTGAGCCTGTGAACACGATAACTCAAAAACGAAAAGTAGGTAAAATACCAAACTTGGTATTTAAGTTTAGTATCTTCCAGGGATGAGACGCGAAGATTTTGAGAAAAATTCCCCCACCCCAAACTACCCTTTACATGGAACTTTGTTCGAAATTTTTTATTTTCTCAAAAATGGCTCTAATGATTTTGATTAAAATTTCGTATATTAAATATATTTATCTGACAAATAAAATTTATATCTTGAATTTTTTGGGAATAGCCTCTGAAGAGTAGTTTATTCTGGATGAATTTTACTGAATTTTGAATAACTACTAAACCGTAAGAGATGGACAAAAACTTACTACACAAAAGATGTAGAGCACATTAAAACACACAATTTATGTTATATACATTTTTTTTTCGTGGAGCTCGTCATTTTTGTGACATTCCTTATTTTTGGTTTCTGCTATAAAAAACTTATATTTTTCTCATCCGATCCATATAAACAAAGGAACTTCATTGACATAGCAACCAGCTTTTGACTATCACTTTAACCTATGGTAGTCCCTTATTTCGTTTCTACTTACTGCTAATTTTTTCTGATTGGCATAAAGTAAATAGAAGTATAAGCTTTTTAACAATAATTTGTTGCAGAGATATAGAGAAAGTCATGTGAATGGAACACATCAGATTTTTATTTTGTGTAGGTGGACCCGTGTAATTTATGAAGCTCAATGTCAATTGAGTAAAAAAACATGGATGTAATTTGCTTTCTTTTTGGTTGGGGCGATTGGTCCGGGATTTTATCTAAAGGTAAAAAGCCTGAAACGGCTGTAGCGTAAGAAGGTAAGATGTCGTGTTCTCAGGAAAGGTTCCAGGTTAATTGGGTCATGTCACATCTTATCCTAATCAGTTGGATGTTCTGGATATAGTGGTCGTCCTTTGGTTCCTAGGGTGAGTGACAAAACGTGATACATTCCGCCTTGGCTCTCGCTACACTGACTGCACATCTGGGGCGTTCGGTTGATCCACGTCAGGAAATATCTGCGGTCGCTCCAAACTCAACTTCACACTTGCAGAACCAGGCATTTGTTTGACTTGCGCAATACACAACGCTATGGGTACTGCACATCTAGAGATATAAAAACCTTCATGGATTAGTTGGTACGCTTTAAAACGGATGCTGATGGAAAATTTTGTAAAAAAATCTGATGTGTACCATTCACATGACTTTCTCTATATCCCTGCAACAAATTATTCTTAAAAAGCTTATACTTCTATTTACTTTATACTAATCAGAAAAAATTAGCAGAAATAGTACTTGCTTCCTTGTAAGTAGAAGCGAAATAAGGGACTACCATAGGTTAAAGTGATAGTCAAAAACTGGTTGCTATGTCAATGAAGTTCCTTTGTTTATATGGTTCGGAGTTGATAAGTGCCTGTATGAGAAAAACACAGTTTTTCATAGTAGAAACCAAAAATAAGGAATGTCTCAAAAACGACGAACTCCACGAAAAAAATGTATATAATATAAATTGCCTGTTTTAACGTGCTCTACGTTTTTGTGTAGTAAGTTTTTGTCCATCTCTTACGGTTTAGCAGTTATTCAAAATTCCGTAAAATTCATCCAGAATAAACTACTCTTCAGAGGTTATTCCAAGAAAATTCAAGATATACATTTTATTTGTCAGGTAAATATAATTAATATACGAAATTTTAATCAAAATCGTTAAAGCCATTTTTGAGAAAATCAACATTTTCGAAATTTTTTCCATGTAAAGGATAGTTGGGGTGGGTTTTTTTTCTTAAAATCTTCGTGTCGCATCCCTGGAAGATACTAACCTTAAATACCAAGTTTGGTATTTTACCGACTTTTCGTGTTTGAATTATCGTGTTCACAGAAACACGGACATATGGACACATACACGGACCTTTTTCTGAAATGCTTTTTTTGGATACAAGGAGTCCTAAAACATGTATTTCCGATAAAATCTCGGTATCGAATTTTTGGGTGGAATACAATACTTCTCAATCCCTATGTACATTGTACATATGGGGCTAGAGAAAGTAAAAAGTATATTCTTCTATCTACTTTATGATAATTGAGATAAACATTAGCAGAAATTGTATTAATTACCTTCTTCCTTGTAAACAGGAGGAAAATAAGGTAGTACCCTGTGCTAAACCGATATTCAAATCTTTTAAAAGCTGGTTGCCATGTGATTGAAATCCATTTCTTTTCGTGGCCAAACATTGACAAGATCGCGTATGAGAAAAGTTTAAATATTTTAAAACTGAAGCCAAAAACAAGAAGTATCTCGAAAACGGCCAAATCCACGAAAAAAACGTATATGATATAATTTGAATATTTTAATGTGATCTACATTTTTTGTGAAGCAAGTTTTTGTTTAATAAAGAAGTCTTTGCAGTTTATTACAGAAAAATAAAATGTAAATCTTGAATTACCATATAAACATCTTTAACAGGTGGTATTTTAATCAAAATTGTTAGATTCATTTTCGAGAAAAACATTTTCAAAAATTTCTACATGTGAAGGGTAGTTTGAGTTGGGGGGATTTTTCTCAAAATATTCATGTCACATCCTTGAAATATAGTAAACTTAATGCCAAGTTTGGTATTTTACCCACTTTTCGTTTTTGAGCAATGCGCGCGCGCACACACACACACACACACACACACACACACACACGCACCAACAGAAAAATTGTCAGGTGGTCTACATATGAGCTAGAGAAATAAAAAATCTGATGTGTTACACTCACATGACTTTTTCTAGCTGCTTTACAAACTTCATACATAAGATTCTTCTTCTTTCTGCACCTTGCTAATCGTGGTGCTCATTAGCACAATGTTCTTATTATTTAGTTCCGTATAAGTAGGAAGAAAATAAGGGAGTACACTAGGCTAAACCAATAGTCAAATGTTTTAAAAGCTGTCGTTATGAAATTATCATCACAAATCGGTTCTTTTTTTGGCCAGGAGTAGAACAAAAGAAAAACGGACACTCCCGTCTGAGAAAAGTATAAGTACTTCACAACTCAAACTAATAACAATGAATAACTCGAAAACGGTAAGCTCCACGAGAAAAATGTATATGCTATAACTTGTGTATTTTAACAAGACCTACATTTTTTGTATAGCGAGTTTTTGTCTATCTCTTACGGTTTACTAGTTGTGCCAAATTAAGCAAAATTCATCCAGAATAAACAGGTCTTCAGAAGTTATTCCCAGAAAATTCAAGATATACATTTTATTTGTTAGGTAAATATCTTTAATATATGATATTTTAATCAAAATCGTTGGTCATTTTTCTGAAAATCAAAATTTTCGAAAAAAGATCCATGTAAAGGGTAGTTTGGGGTGGGGGGATATTTCTAAAAATCTTCATGTCGCATCCCTGGAAGATACTAAACTTAAATAACAAGTTTGGTATTTTACCCACTTTTCGTTTTTGAGCAATGCGCACACACACACACACACACACACACACACACACAAACAGAAAAATTTCAGGTGGTCTACATATGAGCTAGAGAAATAAAAAAGAATGGGTGATGCTAATGCGGATATTCATTTCTGAAGGATAACGTGCATAAAAAGTACAACCTGGTTGATGCTTTGCGGGATGTAATTTCAATAGTACACGGGGCTTGTGATAATCTTCCATAACATATTAACGAGGAAAATGAAAGATACTTACCGGAATCCGTCGAAACCATCGTCTGAACCATTGACAGTGAGGACAGGAGCTCTGGCGTAGGCCTTAGCCACCCTCCGGTTCCTTTCCAAGACAATAACTTTGGCCCAAATTTCGTCGTCTATCTGTGTCCACTTATCCAGCACCTCCTGTATGTGATCCTGAAAGATAAGAAAGAGAGTGATAATTAGTAAACATCCGGAAAATATAACAACAGAGCTTGAAAAAATATGATGTGTTCCATTCACATGAATTTTCTACCTTTCTACAAACTATTCTTGCAAAAGATTATCCTTCTATCTACACCATGCTTCTTTCTCTCTCTTTTGGCTCTACAGCCCTTGATGAGCTTTGGCCTCCTGCACAATCCTCCTCCACATATCTCTATCTTCTGCTTTACTTTTCCACCCTCTGATTCCAAACTTTCTTATGTCTTCCATCTCATCATCTAACCATCTTGTTTTTGGTCTTCCTTTTTTCCTTCTAGCGTACAGTCTTCCTTTCAATATTCTTTTTGGCATTCTATCTTCTGTCATTCTCTCTATGTATCCTAGGCATCTTTTTCTTTGTGCCTTTATAAATTTCACAATATTTTGCTGCTTAATTAGTTCTTCTATCTCATAATTATATCTCATTCTCCATTGGTCTTTATCCTTTACAGGTTCAAAGATTCATCTAATTATTTTCCTTTCAAATCTTCGTAGTATTTCTTCATCTACATTGTTTAGGGTCCAGGTTTCTGCAGCATACGTTACTATTTGTCCTATTAGTGTTTTACAGATCTTGTATTTTGTCCCTGTACTAATAAGCCTATTTTTAATAGATTTAAATTTGCATAATAGGCTGCATTTCCACTTTGAATTCTTTCTTTTATGCACTCGTTTAAATTGTTATCATTATTTACAAGTGCTCCTAAATATCTAAATTTGGATACCCCTTCAAATGTTTTGTCAAAAAAAATGTTAGTTGAAGTTTATGAAGAATTAGAAAGAAGGTCTAAAGAAATAGGATTAGAAGTAAATGAAAAAAAACTAAATATCTGAAAATGACAGCAGACAAAAGCAAAAGAATCTACCTCATGCTAATCGAGATAAACATTGGCAGAAATGGTTTTATCACTTGCTTCCTTGTAAGATGAAGGGGATAAAGGGAGTACACTAGGCTAAAGCGATAGCCAAATCCCTCGCTATGTGATACAATTGAAATTTTGTTCTAAACAAAAGACACTTGAAACGAATACGCTCTCGTTAAAGAAAAGTATTTTACGATTGAAACACTTAAGAAGGGAATATCTCGTAAATGGTTATCTAAACAAAAAAATCTGTTTATGAGATAAAGTTTGTGTTTTGTGGGTATCGATTTCAAAATAGAGTAGTGATCCTACATGGTTGATGGTTTCATACTTTGCTAAATATTAGAAATACATTTTCTGAAAATGAGATTATGCATTGTACTTTTTTTCAAAGCATGAATTATGTATAGAATTTTTCCTACATGTTTCCTAATTTTTGTAGAAACTTCCAGTGGTGTAAATTATATCTACGTCACTCGTGTCCAAAATTTTTAATTTTCATGAACTCGCGCTAATAATTGTTCGACTAAACGTAGGAGAATAATTAATCGGAAGTAGCGCTTTCAATACTTGGTGACTGACAGCGTTATGAGATGGCGTAAACGCGAAAGTATTGATTGGCGAAAACCCGTACTTTAATGAGGTATATAAAAGTGCAGCTATCACAGATAGATCATAAAAATATATTATGACATAGGGTTGCAATTCCTAAATAACTTTATTTACCTTACCAAACTTTTAAAAGAAAAATCTGTGTTCCATTCACATAGACTTTATCTCTATATCTCTGTAACAAATATTATTGATAAGCTTATTCTTGTATCTACTTCTGGTAATCCAGATAAACATTAGCAGAAATGGTCTTATTACTTAGTTCCTTATAAGTAGAAGGGAAATAAGGGAATACACTAGACTAAACAGACAGTTATATGTTACAAAATATGGTTGCTATGGGATTGAAATGAGGTTCTTTGCGTGACCAAGCGTTTTTTAGCTATACTGCCCCCCCTCACACACTAAGTAGTGTAGTAATAGCGTTCAACATCACATTCAAAAGGTCAAGAGTTCGAATCTCGTTAAGGGTGAGTTACCCGGATAAGGGTTTTTATGGGGTTTTCCCTTATCCTGAGAAGACAAATGTCGAGTAACTTTAAGCTCCATGGACCGCGAGGTCCTTGAGTATCATTTCAGCGATTTCAACCCGATTAAACGACGTTAAGCTAGTCGCCCTCCTAGGTGTAATGGTTACTATGCTGACTTCATGTGTTCAAGGTCGCGGGTTCAAACCCGGTGGAAGACGATGGATTTTTTCGGGTGTAACAATCCTTAGCATGGCTTCCTTCGGAAGGGAAGTAAAGCCGCTGGTCCCGTGTCGTAGATTTACGGCCACAGTAGTTAAAGAACGTCCATAAATAACAGGCCATTTACATTTGACGCTAAGCTACAAAAAAATATGTGTTCCATTCACATGACTTTCTCTACTTCAGTGTATCAAATTATTGTTAATAAGCTTATTCTTCTATTTATTCCAAGCTAATCGAGAAAAAATTAGCAGAAATAGTCTTATTACTTGCTTCTTTGTAAGTAGAAGCGAAATATGGGAGTATCATAGGTTAAAGTGAAGTCAAAAGTTGGTTACTAGGTGACTCAAGTTCCTTTGCTTGTATGGACACGAATTGGCAAATTCCTGTATGAGAAAAGTATAAGTTTTTCAAAGCTGAAACCAAAAACAAGGAATATCTAAAAAACGATCAACTCCTCGAAAAAGATCATATAACATACATTGTGTGATTTAATGTGCTCTACATTTTTTTGTGTGGTAAGTTTTTGTCCATTTTTGTCCATAGCACTTATGCAAAATTCATCCAGAATAAAGTAGTCTTCAGAGGCTATTCCCAGAAAAATTAAGTTATATATATATATATTATTTGTCAGGTAAATATATTTAATATACGATATTTTAATTAAAATCGTTTTAGCCATTTTTGAGAAAATCACAATTTTCGAAAAAAAGTTCCATGTAAAGGGTAGTTGGGGTGGGGGATTTACTTACAGATCTTCGTGTCGCATCCTTGGAAGATACCAAACTTAAATACCAAGTTTAGTATTTAATGGTCTTTTCGTTTTTGAGCACATACACGCACATACACGGACCTTTTTCCAAAAATGCTTTTTCTCTATACACTATGTATATAGTACGTGTAGAGAAAGCAAAAATAATAATAAATCCTTCTCTATATACTATGTGCATAATAGTTATGGAGAAAGTAAATGTTCAACGATAAATAAAGGACAAATAAAACATTTAATGATAAAGTAATGCTATATTTAGTGCTAAATATCATGATTACGTCATGATTATAATTTCTTGTATATTACCTCGAAGGAACGTACTTGCAGAGATGTACTGGTTCTTGAATATAAAGCATAAAACAGGAAATGCCATACATTCGTGCTGACTAGTTACAGAGCCGATAACCAAACACTCTGAACTATAAGTTCTGCATCGTGAAGCAGACGTGGGAGAATGCCCGTCCTTGATAACACTGATAATTATAGGATAAGGAAGGTCGACAGTGCCCTAGATACTTGACAGAGCCCCGCGTGCCCTGACCCCTCGTTACCAAACACTGTGGCATTGACGTCATGTTTCACACTCTACACGAAGTCAATGTTTAAAAAATCTGATGTGTTAAACTCACATGACTTTCTCTATATCCCTGCAACAAATTATTCTTAAAAAGCTTATACTTCTATTTACTTTATGCTAATCAGAAAAAAAAAATAACAGAAATAGTCTTATTACTCGCTTTCTTGTAAGTAAAAGTGAAATAAGGGACAACCATAGGTTAAAGTGATAGTCAAAAGCTGGTTGCTATGTCAATGAAGTTCCTTTGTTTATATGGATAGGAGTTGACAAGTTCCTGTATGAGAAAAGTATACCAAAAATAAGGAATGTCTCAAAAACGACGAACTCCAAAAAAAAAAAAAAATGTATATAACATAAATTGTGTGTTTTAATGTGCTCTACATTTCTTGTGAAGTAAGTGTTTGTCCATCTCTTACGGTTTAGCGGTTATCCAAAATTCAGTAAAATTCATCCAGAATAAACTTCTCTTCAGAGGCTATTCCCAGAAAATTCAAGATATACATTTTATTTGTCAGGTAAACATTTTTAATATACGAAATTTTAATCAAAATCGTTAGAACCGTTTTGAAAAAGTCAAAATTTTCGAAAAAAGTTCCATGTAAAGAGTAGCTGGGGGTGGGGGGATTTCTCTCAAAATCTTCGTGTCGCATCCCTGGAAGATGCTAAACTTAAGTATCAAGTTTGGTGCCTTACCGACTTTTCGTTTTTGAGTTATCGTGTTCACAGACACACGGACACACGGACACACACACACACGGACCTTTTTGTGAAAATGCATTTTTTGGATATTGGGGATCCTAAAACATATATTCCCGGTGAAATCTATGTACATAGTGCGTATAGAGAAAGTAATAATGGGGTACATTCCAAGATGCCTGTACTTCCAACTGCCATTGTCAAAAGCGCGTTCCTTGCGCTTTCCGCTCATGTTATTATTTAATCTCGGTGATGACCTAATTGAACGGAAGTATTAACTAAAACAATACATGCATTTTGTTGGTGTAATCTCTATTACTTTCTCTACACGTACTATGTGGCTACACAGTGTATAGAGAAGGTATTGCATTGCATCCAAAAATTCTATTCCGAGACTTCACCGGAAATACATGTTTTGAGACTCCCTGAATATAAAAATATTTTTAGAAAAATATCCGTGTGCGCGCGCATGCCTGTGGGCAGCATAGCTCAGAAACGAAAAGTCTGTTAAATACTAAACTTGATATTTAAGTTCAGTATCTTCCTAGGATGCGACACGAAGATTTTGAAGAAAATCCTCCCTTTACATAGAAAAAATTTCGAACATTCTGAATTTCTCAAAAATGTTGTAAGGGTTTTGATTAAAATCTGTTATATTTAAGATATTTATGTGATAAATAAAGTGTATAACTTGAATTTTCTGGGAATAGCCTCCGAATATATCTTTATTGTGGATGACTTTTGTGGTATTTTGCGTAACTGGTAAACCGTAAGAAATAGGCAGAAGTTTACAAAATAAAATATGTAGAGCTCGTTCAAACACTCAATTTATGTGATATACATTTTTTTCGTGGAGTTGACCATTGAGATATTCCTTGTTATTAGTTTCAGCTTTAAAATACTTATACTTTTCTCATACAGGAATTTGTCAACTCCTGTCCATACAAACAAAGGTACTTCAATAACATAGAAACCAGCTTTTAAAAGATTTGACTATAGAAGTCCCTTATTTCCCTTCTCTTACATAGAAGCAGGTAATAAGACATTTTCTGCCAATTTTTTCTCGATTAGCATTAAATAAATAGCAGAATAACAATAACTTATTGCAGAGATGTAGAGAAAGTCATGTGAATGGAACACATCAGATTATTTTTACTTACTCTGGCACTTACACTAAGTAGAGGAATAATTACTACCACTGAAACTGGCTATATTTGTTTAAAATAAATAAAAAGAAAAAATCTGATGTGTTACATTCACATGACTTTTTCTATCTGCTCTTCAAACAAACTATTATTTTACCTGCACCATGCTAATTGACATAAACTTTAGCTTGCTTCGTTATAAGGTTACATTAGGCTAAGGCGTGAGTCAAATCTTTCAAAAGCTGGTCGCTATGTGAGCAATTGAAGTAAAACAAAAGAGAGATTGAAGCGAAAGGTAACTTCACGTTTGAAAAAAGTTAAGCAGCTAAGAATTAAAACAAATAACAAGGAATATCTCGGAAACGGTTAACTACAAAAAATGTATATGACATAAATGTGTGTATTTTAACGATTTATTATCTACATTTTTCGTGCTGCAAGTTTTACCCATTTATTACCGTAACCAGTTACGCAAATAAGCAAAACTCATCCAGAATTTTCTTGAAAATCTTCGTGTTGCATCCTTGATAGATACTAAACTTAAAATTCGTTGTCGAGCACACACATACACACACGGATATTTTTCTAAATTTCTTTTTTACTCAGGGGACTTCAAGACATATATTTTCGGTTAGGTTGAGACATCAAATTGTTGGGTGGAATACAATACCTTCTCTGCCTACCATGCGGATCGTTCGAGTTGAGAAAATGTTAAGCTTTAGTAAAAATAATTTGTGGAATATATTTTAAAACAATCGGTGGAGGGTAGAGAAATTTAACTGTGTGAATTTAACAAATCGATTTTTAAAAATATTTGCTCTAGTAACAAAGGATTTATTGCCTCTTGGGATGTATTAGCTGTTTAATTTTAGCTCTGTTTTATTGGTTTTGTTTTACGTTGTTTTTCTTTTTTTCTTTTCGATTTTGCGGAATTAGTGAAATTTTTCTGTCTGAAGGGATAAATATCCGGGTGCTCGATGTTATAATAGCATTGGTTAATTGTTCTGTGGGATGGCGGGGCAGGAATTCATGGCCAACCATATTAGAGGATTTTATCATGTGATATGTTCCTTCTTTATTTCATTTAAAGGATCATCTTGTAGCAAAATACTTCAGCGCTACTGAAAACAAGTTACTTTTATATAATTCACCAGACCTACTTTTGCTTCTCTTTCTTTTTTATTTATTAGCAAAAACAATATTCGGTATGCCTCAATACACACTATATACGATTAGTCTGTTTCTCTTGCGCAACTCCTTCTTTGACTGACCCCGTTTTATAAGCTCTAAACGGAGAATCATATAATCTGACGGTGAACTCTTTTGTTACGTTACATAAGTTAATATCATCAGTTCAATATTACTCAGACTATTTCGTTCATGACACATGATCGCAGAAGGTGGCCAATCCAGGAAACTGGCGCGTAAAATCCCAACCAATCGGAACTCATTATCTCTGCATTTGAATCGTGTTTTACTTTCTCTACACGTACTATCTACATAGTGTAAGATATTGCATTCAACCCAAAAATTCGATACCGAGATTTCACCGGAAATACATGTTATGAGTCCCCCTGAACCAAAAAAAAAAAAAAAAATTCAGAAAAAGGTCCGCGTATGCCTGTGATCATGTGTGTGCCTGTGGACAGCATAACTCAAAAACAAAACGACCGTTGAATACCAAATCTGGTATTTAAGTTTGGTATCTTGCAAGGATGCGACACGAAGATTTTCAAGAAAATCCCCCCACCCCAGCTACCCTTTACAGGTAACTTTTTTCGCAAATTTTGATTTTCTTAAAAATAGCTCTAAGTATTTTGATTAAAGTATCGTATATTAAAGATATTTACCTGACAAATAAAATGTATATCTTGAATTGTCTGGGAATAGCCTCTGAAGACTACTTTATTCTGAATGAATTTTACGGAATTTTGCATAACTGTTAAACCGTAAGTGATGGACAAAAACTTACCACACAAAAAATGTAGAGCACGTTAAAACACACAATTTATGTAATATGCATTTTTTTTCGTGGAGTTGATGGTTTTTTTAGATATTTCTTGTTTTTAGTCTCAGCTTTGAAAAACTCGTACTTATCTCATACAGGAATTTGTTAACTCTTCCCATACAAACAAAGAAACATCAGTCACATAGCAACCAGCTTTTGGCTTTCACTTTAACTTATGGTACTCCCTTATTTCGCTTCTGCTTACAATAAAGCAAGTAATAAGACTATTTCTGCTAATTTTTTCTCGATTATATGTAGTAAATAGAATAATTTGTTGCAGAGATGTAGAGAAAGTCATGTGAATGGAACACATCACATTTTTTTTTTTTTAAGATTCACGACACAGTTATACAATTTTAAGTATAGCAGTAACGAGAGAGTGTCAGACAAAATGAGTTGCACCGGAAACGCCAATCAACGTTAGTGTTAACTTTAGAAAGCTCAGGTTGCGTAAACTTCACTTAGTTAATGTAGAAAATGTGGAAGTTCCGTCTCCTTGGGCTCGCAAACTTTGGGTTTAGCAAAATACTCAACCTTGAGTTGTTTATTCCACAAAATTGATAAACCATTAGAGGCAGACATAAATTTACTATAGGAATATAAGTAAGCTTTATTATTATTATTATTATTATTATTATTATTATTATTATTATTCGTTTTTGAATTATCTTGTTCACAGACACAGTGCATACCTTGAATTTTCTGGGAATTGTCTCTGAAGATCTCCTTATTGAGAATGAATTTTACTGGATGTTGTGTAACTAGTAAACCGTAAGGCGTACACAAAATTCAAAAATCATTTTTGAGATATTCCTTGTTATTCGTTTCAGTTTTAAAGTACTTAAAATGTTTCACATACATAAAATTATCAACCCCTGGCAATGCAAAGAAACGGATTTTATGCCCATGGCAACCAGTTTTTAAAATATTTGACTATCTTTTTAGTGTGTTCCATTATTTCACTTTTATTTACAAGAAATCATTTCTGCTAACGTTTATCTGGATTAGCACGTAGATAGAAGCATAAGCTTTTTATAATGATTTGATACAGAGGTGTAGAGAAAGTTATGTGAAGAGAACACAATTTTTTTTTAGTTATTTAGTACAGTTAGCACAATCATGTTTTTGTGTGCATAGATAGACCTATAACTTCAAATGCCAAAGTTATATTAATGCAATATTATGTTCAACATATCCAGTCATAAAATTAACAAACAAAAGAAAAAGAGACAAGCAGCGCGAGATTTGAACCTAGGAACCTTTAAGTGGAAGATTTTAACCTCTGGGCCACCGTAACCTTGCCCCGTGATCTGTTTTCAGTACTCAGAAGTTAACCATTGCGCTGTCAGTCACAGCCCACTGTACAGTTATTAAGTGTGCGTTGTGAACACAGCTTTTACGAAGATACCCGAAGCTCTCCGATCGACACGGGATGATATTTTTTGTAGCGACGAGTGTACATAGTTGTCAGTGAAGGTAATTACATTCCACCCAAAAATTCATGTCCAGTTCACCGGAAATACACATTTTGAGATTTTGCCAAACTTCCAAGCATGCGGCATTAAGATTTCCAAGAAAATCCCCTCACCACAAACTAGCCTTTACATAAAACAACATTGAGGCATGAACTACGCTATACGCCTTGTCATCTAGGGGCTTCAAATGCAAGGTTTAATTCTGTCTGTAGATCCCAAAGTTCACGCACATGCACAAGCGCTGTATTTCGTTTGGTAAATAGATAGCCTATTCATTATAACAGCTGAGAGTCTCAAAAAAAATTTTTACAGGTGGACTAGCCCTTTCCCTCGCGACCCGTAAAATTAGCGACCAAGAAAAGATACGCGTGATCGGTACGTGGCCGAGAATAGATATCCAGATCTCATCCTCGCACGATACTACCCTCGCTTCCCTCCAAGCATATGGTATTAGGATGCCATCCAGTCTAAATGCTTTGAAAGATCATCCTCCCTTTACACCACATCTCTTTGCTCCGCGACAAGTAGACGATCTTAGGGTGTCGTCCGGTCCAGCTGCCTACATTATCCGTGGATAGATGACAGCGAATTGAAATTACCTTTTATTTTCAGTTTTATTATTGTTTTAGACTGAAGGTGAGTCGTGGTATTAAACATTCCATTTGGTAGTTACCTTACCGACCTAGGTAACCCACGAAAAACCCCAGACAGATGGTCGGTCCAACGGGTTTGAACACAGGCAAGAAAACGTTGCAGAGGGTATGTTATGTTTCACGTCAGTTCTGTTTTCCTCCCACACTAATAACATATTAATGAAGTAGGTGTTCTGTTTACAACAGAGATAAAGCTATTTCACAGACTGTTGGGATTGTTTTCCTCACATGTGGAGGTGCTTATTAACATTTAATTACTTATGCTTCAGGCGAGTAAAGAGCTCACCAAGGTCACAAAACGTATTCATAGAAAATGAAACAGCAACAGCCTTTCTGGTAATGTGATTAGTGATTGCTTAGTCATGTACAGTTCTGATACAAAGTTTCAGAACATTAAAGTGATGTATCTCTCAAATGTGACGCTAAATTGTGAAAAATTAAAAGATAATTGTCCCCAGTAGGTATATAAATTCCAAAATTAAAGAAATTATATAATTTTTCCCGCATGGCGTATTTTTACTAATTAGTTGAATCTATAAATGGGTAACCGTATGGTTATCAATTTGTATTCCCAAATTTAAACCATATTGTATCGAAAATTTATTTCCAATGCTTTTCCATACTCAAAATGTTCCATACCGATGTAATTTTTCACTTATTTTGGTTCAAAACACTTTATTATCCCTCTCAAAAATACATTAACGAAAATTATCATATACTTTTTACAAGAAAATCTCCAATTTTTAGAAAAAAATTATTAAATGTTTTAGAGGGTACCAAAAGTAAGGTTTTTACTTTCTCTGGCACATATGTACTACGTACAGAGTGGATAGAGAACGTATTGTATTCTGCCAAAAAATTAATTACTAAAATTTCACCGGAAATACATGTTTTGAGACCCCCTGTATCAAAAAAAAAAACGTATCTGCGTGCGCGCGCGTCTGTGAGCAGCATAGCTCAAAATAAAATGTTGGTTAAATGTCAAACTTGGTATTTAAGTTCAGCATCTTCCAAGGATGTGACACGAAGATTTTCAAGAAAATCGTCCCACCCCCTACCACCCTTTCAATGGAACATTTTTTGAAATTTTTTTCTCAAAAATGGCTCTAATGATTTCAATTAAAATGTCATATGTTTAAGACATTCTCATGATGAACAAAATGCATATTTTTAATTTTCTGGGAATATCCTCTGAAGACCTTTTGATTATGGAAGATTTTTAACTGGTAAGCCGTAAGAGACAGACAAAAACGTACTACACTAAAAATAGATGTTAAAACACAAAAGTTGTCCTTTTTGTAGATTTAATCGTTTTCGAGACATTCCGAGCTTCAGTTAAAAAGCTTTTCTTAATCGGGAAGTATGTTTCTTTTGTTTACTCTTAGCAAGCTAAGAGAACTGAATATCAATTGTTTCACATAGCGACCAGCTGTTAAAATATTTGCCTATCGCTTTCCCTTGTACTTACAAAGAAGCAAATGTTTATCACATGTAGATAAAAGAAACAGCTTTTGTAAGAAAAGTTGTTTGCGGAACAGCTTGAGAAAGTCATATGAATGGAATGCGTATTGCTTTTACTTTCTCTACATGTACTATGTACATAATATATAGAGAAGGTATTGCATTCCACCCAAAATTCGATACCGATATTTCACCGCAAACATATGTTTTGGGTCCCCTGAATCCCCCCCCCCCCAAAAAAAGGATTTTTAGAAAAGGGTCAGTGTGTGTCTGTGGACAGATATGGTAGCACACAGCTGTATTTCCGACTCCACGTGGAGTTACATTCAGCTACTGTTTCAAAACTCTTGCGGAAAATAAATAAAGGCATCAGTGACTTTTAGTATTAGTCCAATAGCGTTCCTATTGTAACCAATGGTAGCGTATACCTCATATACAGAAACAACTGTGTTTCAAACTCTACGTGGAATATATGTAGCGACTGCCTGTGTGCAGTTCTACCTACTGCTTCTGTGCCCGATAAATTCATCAAACGAAACAGCACGTTAAGTGTACGTTACACAGAAAGAGGTGTGTGTTAACATGTATGGTTGGACTCCAAGAGCAACAACAGTGAGATAAAGGTATCAGTGCTGGTTCGTCTTAGACACGTACAGCGGTGGTGGCGAAAACTAATTGCAAAAAACATGCAACATAAGACTTGTTGATTGAGTTTGTAGTAGCGCGTATTCTCTTGGTGTTCAGTGGTGTCAGACGGTCACGGTTTGATTCCCTGCTGATCCCTTGTCTCACCTACAGTAGTTTCTCTGTGGCTATTGCAACATGAAGATGGGACGGTCTGGAACAGAATCCAATACAGTGCGAAGCTGTGCTTTCAAACACGGATTTCATGATAGTTACATGCTTTCTTCACGCTATTTAATGTTCCATTCATAGTACTTTCTCTGCATAGTCTTAAAAATATTCTTATCTATCTGCTTCAAGCTAATCAAAATTAACAGTAGCAGAAATGTTCTTATTACTTTCTTATAACTAACAGTGAAATAAAGGACTATACTAAGCTAACCGATAGTCAAATGTTTTAAAAGCTGGTTGATATGCGACTTAAATTCGGTTCATTTTAAATGGCCAGGAGTTTAAAAAATAAAAAAAAAAAGAATGGCAAAATCTCGTTTTAAAAAAGTTACGTATTTTAAAGCTTAAACCAATATATAACAAGGATATTTCATATATGCAAACTCCACAGAAAGCATAGTACCTTATGTAGTAGCAAATTGTGTGGTTTAACGATATTTACATTTTTGTGTAGTAATTTTTGGTCTACCACCTACGATTTATCATGGAGAGTGAAAATTACTTCGGAGGCTTTTTTCCAGAATATTCAAAAGTACATTTTGTCATGTAATCTTTATTATACAGATATTCAAGATATACATATCATTTTTCAATTATATATCTTTAATATATGATATTTTAATCAAAATCGTTAGAGCCATTTTTTAGAAAATCAAAATTTTCGAAAATTTTTCCATGTGAAGAGTAAATGGGGGTGGGGGATTTTCTTGAAAATCTTCGGGTCGCATCCTTGGAAGATACTGAACTTAAATACTAAGTTTGGTATTTAACGGTCTTTTCGTTTTTGAGCTATGCTGCCCACAGACACACACACATACTAACACAGACAGACACACACGGACATTTTTCTAAAAATGTATTTTTTCTGGATTCAGGTGGTATAGTACGTATAGAGAAAGTAAAAAAACATTTTATGAGAATAGATTGTAGGAGAACAGATTGAGAAAAGTGCGATTGGAACACATCGGATGATATTTATGGTCAAATTAATATACATTTTGTTCGCGTGTGATTGAGAAACAGATGGGAAATGCAATTATGGTTTAGAAATGTACACATGTAGAATTGCTAAAAAGGGCATAGAGGAGAAACACACAACAGAATAGGCTATCGATAATCTCAAGTGTACAGCGTGTTGGACGCCGTGACTGGACATTATCTAAACCAGTATAAAAATGGAAACAATACCACAACCGTTATATACACTCTCTGGTACGTGCCCAGCCCATAAAGGACGTTGCTGTAGATCCAGCGTGAAAGGAAAAGTTGACGTAATAACTTTGTTGCGACAGACAAACGTAGCAGGTTGGGAAATCAACTGTAGCTGTGGAAGTTATCGGCGATCATTAACTGTCTCACCAGGCACCCAATCACTTGTGGGCAACCGCAAGACTTGTTCTTCATTTTGGTTTCGGCAACACCAGCGCCAATTTCGTTACATGTAGTGCACTGACCACCTCTATTTGATATAGCAAACCCTGCGGGTGTCCACCTTAATATCCTTGTAGAAGTCCTTGACATACCCCCCGATGATACACATTCAAATGACTTTTTCTACCAATATAAACTCACACATGTTGGTTAGACACTTGATGTTTCCATCACGTGGCTATTTAAGTAGAGGAAATATTGCATTGCCCCCTCAAATTCTTTATCTAGATATGTTTTGAGGTACTGTGGAACCAATCCAAAAAGGTTCATTATCTTCCAAAGATGAGGCTAAAACATTAGCACCAATTTCGTTATATTTAGTGCACTGAACAGCTCTATTTGATATATCAAATCCCAAGGGTGTCCACCTTAATATCCTTGACATCCCCCCCTAAAAAAAATCCGATGATACACATTCAAACGACTTTCTCTACCAATATAAACTCACGCATATAAATAGTTATGATCTTTAAACTTAAAGAATTTGACGGTATATTATAGTCTATTTAGAGGAATCTGTTATAAGTGCAATTTTTACCTAAGAATACCAACCCAAAAATGTTTTATAAAAATTATAATTCATACCAATGAATAAAAACTTGATACTTCCACCACTTATTTTCTTAGGTAGAGGAATTATTGCATTCTACCCTCAAATTCGTTACCTAGATATCACAGGAAATACACGCTTTGAGGCACTGTGAAACCAATCCAAAAAATGTTCAGTATCTTCCAAAGATGAGGCAAAAGGATTAAAAGATTTTGAAGAAATGCCCAACCCAAAATATCCTTTACATGGATAAATTGTTATTTTTAATGTTCTCAAAATTTGTTCTAACGATTGTTATTAAAGCATTTAGATATTTTGGAAACAATACAACAATATATATATTCTGGAAATAGCCTTTTAGGTCACCTGCACTCTGTAAGTTTTTTATATAATTGGTAAACCATAAAATATAGGAAAAATTATATTACTTACACAAAAGTGTAGATCTCTAGCAAATACGTCAAATCACACAAATGTTTTTCGTTCCGTTAAACATTTCCGAGATATTTTTTGTTATTCCTTTAACTTTTCGGATTTTCAAGTGATGAATGGCTATCCCTTTTTAATATCTTTATTACTTACGTATAGTAGGCAGATTTCACAGCAAATACACATTTTGAGCTTTGCTAAAACACTTTCCTGAATATGTTTCTGGTAGCGAACAGCATATCTCAAAATAGAAGCTTCGGTTACCTACCAAACTTGGCATGTATGTTCAGCATCTTCATTTCATCTCACAGTCGGCTTACTTTCCCCATATTTTAGGACAGACACCCCCTAGAACTTACCAGCGGATGCCTGTCGGAGATCCATCGGCACGAAACCACAAAATGAAGAACCTGGAACGAGTGGTCGGCCTGTATCCAGGAATTAAAGTGAGGAAGTGGATGATATGAAGTGCAAGCGAAATGGATGTTAGGGAACAATTGATGGAATGATTGGCGGGGAACCCAGGCTAGTGGTTTAACCACTCGGCCACGCCGCCGCTGTCAGTATCTTCCAAAGATATAATACAACGATTTACAGGAACCTTCCCCCAACTACCCTTTATATGGATTAAGTTAAGACAATTTTATTTTCTTAAAAATATCAACAAAGGCAAAATCTTTAAAAATAACAATGGGACTGAGTTTAATAATGTAAAATGTTATCAAAACCTCTACAAAAGATATTTAATTATTTTTCGTGTTTAACAGGAACAGCCTATGAGGAAAATTATAACCACAAAACGTCTGATTCAATTGAAACTTGAAATACATTTCATACCAAACTGAACAATTGGATCAGTCATTTTTGAGTCACTACTTATGTTTGAAGGCATGGTTTTGAAACACGGATCTACTGGATAATACTTTACAACACAAGAGTCTGAATGACGCCAGGTTTTTATTTACTTGAGTAACTCTCACATTTTGCTAGACAGGTGCTAGTTACCTACCTATGTAGGATATGTCCCTTAGTCAACCGATGAGAAAGCCATTGAATTGCGCAATGAGCTGTATTTCAGATACTGAGCGTGTTGTAATATGACGGAGTAACTGCATAGGCATTTCAAGTCTTGCTCTGTTATCCCAACATATTATGTTGCAAAATTAATAGTAGTATATTGCGATATAAGAGCGGTAAGTGATTTATAATAACATCAAGCTTCTGTTATACAGTTAGTACACGTTTATTGTTATTATTCTTCAGAGATCGATGATAGGTGCTTATTAACAATTGAAAACAAAGTTATAGAAATTTACAACAATCGAAACAGACCGGTAAGAATTACAATAAACATCTGATGTGTTCCATTCACATGACTTTCTCTATATCTTTGCAACAAATTATTGTTAAAAAGCCTATGCTTCTACTTACTTCATGCTAATCGAGAATCAATTAGTAGAAATAGTCTTATTATTGCTTTCTTGTAAGTAGAAGCGAAATAAGGGAATACCATAGGTGAAAGTGATAGTCACAAGCTGGTTGCTATGTGACTGAAATTCCTTTGTTTGTATGGACAGGGATTGTTAAATTCTTGTATGCGAAAAGTATGATTTTGAAAGCTGAAACCAAAAACAAGGTATATCTCAAAAACAATCAACTCCACGAAAAAAAGTATATAAAATAAATTGTGTGTTTTAAGGTTATCTACATTTGTTGTGTGGTAAGTTTTTGTCCATCTCTTGCGGTTTAGCAGTTATTCAAAATTTAGTAAAATTCATACAGAATAAACTACTCTTCAGAGGCTATTCCCAGAAAATTCAAGATAAGCATTTTATTTATCATGTAAATATCTTTAACACACGATATTTTAATCAAAATCTTTGGAGCAATTTTTTAGAAAATCAAAATTTTCGAAAAAAGTTCCATGTAAAGGGTAGTTTGGGGTGGAGGAATTTTTCTCAAAATCTTCGTGTCGCATCCCTGGAAGATACTAAACTTAAATACCAAGTTTGGTATTTTACCGACTTTTCGTTTTTGAGCTATCGTGTTCACAGACACACGGACACACATACGGACCTTTTTCTGAAAATACCTTTTTTGGATACAGGGGACCCTAAAACATATATTTCCGGTGAAATCTCGGTATCCAATTTTTTGGTGGAGTGCAATACCTTCTCTATACACTATGTACATAGTACGTATGGAGAAAGTAAAAATCTGATGTGTTCCATTCACTTGACTTGCTCTACATCTCTGCAACAAATCAGTGTTAAAAAGTTTACATCGAGAAAAGAAGTTGGATTGGTTGCTATGTGATTGAAGTGCCTTTGTTGTATGGCCAGGAGTTGACAAAGTGTCAGTATGAGAAAGGTATAAGTATTTTAAAGCTGAAACCATTAACAAGGAATATTTCAAAAACGGTCAACTCCATGAAAAAAATGTTTATAAGATAAATTGTGTGTTTTAACGAACTTTACAAGCTTTGTATAGTAAGTTTTTTTCCTGCGGTTTACCAGCTATGCAAAATTCAACCAAATTAATTTAGAATAAAAATGTCTTCAAAAGATATTCCCAGAAAACTCAAGATATACATTTTATTTGCCATATAAATATTTTTAATACATGATATTTTAATCAAAATCGTTAGAGCCATTTTTGAGAAAATCAAAATTTACGATTTTTTTTTCCATTAAAGGGTAGTTGGGGGTGATGGAATTTTCTTGAAAATCTTCGTATCGCATGCTTGGAAGATGCCAAACTTAAATGCCAAGTTTTGTATTTAACGGTATTTTCATTTTTGAGCTGTTGCCCACCGACACACACACACACACACAAACACAAACACACACACACACCGATCTTTTTCTATAACTGTTAGTTCTGAATTCAGGGGACCCAAAATATATATTTCCGGTGAAATCTCGGTATTGAATTTTTGGGTGCAATACAATAACTTCTCTTTACACTATGAACATAGTACGTGTAGAGAAAGTAAGAACATTACAAAAAATGTATTATACATTTAAAACTTTATCTAGCGTACCTATTTTCTTCTACTTACAAGAAACAAAGAGTTGGAAATTAGGAGTTATATGACATTTTTCAACAAAATATCCCTTGGCCCATTTGCACCTTCAACGAAATGTGTAAGCTTTTATCTCCAATATGAAGTTATTAGGAACAGAAGCTCTTGTGGGAATAATTAGTAGGAGCTATAAAATTACAAACCTAGGTAGGTAGATAAAGTCATATGAATGAAACATCAATTTTTTTTTCTCGCAAAAGCTTGTTGGTACGTGTTCTGAATTCTTTCCTCCATGCTTGCAATGTAAACATTTGAAGACAGTTCTTGAATATACCTATCAGTTTCGACCTGATAGGAAGATAAATAAATATCCTTATTTAGTTGAATTTAAGTAAGAAGCAAATTAATTGTAATCTGAAAATATATAAGTTGTTCTATTAAAGGTGAGGCACTATCTTGTAAGCCTAAATTTGCTTGTGTAGACATGTTCTAAAAAAAGTATATAGACTTTATTTATGGAGCTTAAATCCAGCAAGTACTTATAAAAATTCTAAATCTTAAGCAGAGTATTTTCTGAATACTGTGTGTGTAAGTTTCGTTTTGTAGTCGGTTTACTCCCCCCCCCCCTATATGTAAGACTGCCACCCCCCTAGGACTTATAAGTGGATGCCTAGGAGTCAGAAGCCTTTAAGGGAGCCAACAGCACGAAACCACACGAGTGGTTGGCCCGTAGCCAGGCGTGAGCGTCAGGAAGTGGATGATATGACATGCAAGAGAAATAGTAAAGGTGGTGATGGAGCAATTGATAGAATGAGTGATGGGGGAAACCGGAGAACCCAGACACCGCTTCGTCTACCACAAATCCCTCATCAAATCCGGACCGCTTAATGGGAGGCGAGCGGGCTAACCGCACGGCCACAGTATGTATGTATGTATGTAGAAAAATGGAAATGGCGTGTTATTTATGGACGCTTTTTAACTACTGTGGTTCTCAGCGTCCCATTCTAAATTGGGTGTGGAAGACCGCTTAATTTTGCTCAGAGGCCTCTCTTATCAGGCTTGAGGTTCTTTTACGTGCCGTAAATCTACGACACGGGACCCACGGCTTTATTTCCCTTCCGAAGGAAGCCATGCTAAGGATTTTTACACCCGAAAAAATCCATCATCCTCCACCGGGTTTGAACCCGCGACCTTGGGTATATGAAGTCAGCATGGTAACCATTACACCACGGAGGGCGACATGTATGTATATATTTCTCTGCAAGTGGGTATCACCCGGAGGCAGAGCTATATATGTATGCAAGATATATAAACAGTAAATCACAGCTGCCAGTTTATGGCTTTGTAAGCTAGATATAATAGTTATTTACAACAAATATAAAAACATTAATTTTTCTCTCAATTCAGATTAATTAATTTCATAATTAGAATCACCAACCAATTTAACATTTGTATTTACAACAATATAAAATCACAAGCATTTCATTTAAGGAATATTTACAAAAATTATCCAACATTAATATCAAGATTTTTCCTAAATTTCTTCAGAGACAGAGGACAACCCCGAAAGGCTGCTCCAGGCAATTCATTCCAGTCTTTTATGGTTCTATTAACAAAGGAGAACTTTCCCACGACAGTTCTGTATCTGCTACCGCTAATTTTGAACGGATGATCGTTTCATGCGTAATAAGTTAGGTTTTCCAGTTTGTCAGTAACGTCCTCCCATGCGTTTAAGCCAGCAAAAGCTTTAAATAAAGCGCACAACCTCCGATTCTCACGCCTAACTTACAACGGCTCCCATTTTATCTCCTCAGCTTTTGTAGGCCCAAAATATTTTCCCCTTTTTATGAATTTTATAGCCCTTCTCTGGATCTTTTCTAACGAATCAATTTGATTTACTCTATACGGGTCCCAACAAGTTACCGGCCGCACTAAGGACTTGTACGCGATTTCCCTGGACTTTGCACTCCCCTTTTTTAAAATCCTCATTAGGAAGTGCAGTGTTTTCCACGCTTTCTTAGATACAGAATTTACCTGCTCGTCCCATCCAGCGTTACTCGCCAAGTAAACTCCCAATGTATCAATATATATGTATAAAGGATAGAAGAAGAAATTAATGGACCACTCTGATATTACATAAGAAACACAAACTATCCTCTATAATAACAATTGGAAAGAGAGTTTACAGTCACTTTGTCCTTCAGGTGGAGTTTACTGTAGACAGTGGGTCAAGTCGCCAAGATAATGACTCTCAGAAGCGACTTTCACTATGCACTTTGACCCTCTGGAATCTTTGAGGATGTCACTGGCATCGTCTGCTTGCTAACCGGTCTTACAACGAGAGATTTGAAAATGATGTAAATAAGTCTCTCTTACTTGACAATGTAGCTAACCTTCGATGTACCGCTCCTCTATTTACTGCTGCAATTCCCACTGCCAGAAAAAAACAATGGGGATAATACATTTCTGCAGTAAAAATAAAAGAGTTTCTTGTTGTATCGCTAGGTATTTGCGTATCTCAACTCTTAGAGAATGCTGGGAGTGTAATGGTGCTTAACAAAACAACAAAAAACAATTCCTCTTTTCTGAAGTTTCATTACTTACAATTTAAAACTTTAACATAACCTCAACGGGGTTCGATACTAATAAGGACAGCAAGAGTTACACACAGGTGGCCTTGGCGTAGTGTAAACGAAAGGTAATGATTTCTCTCTTTGCTTCTTCAGCCTCCTTTACAAATTAATGAAGGGAAATACCCTTTACTGGGTTATTCTTTTACCTTCTTTAGCATAAATCTATAATGGGTAAAGAAAGTATTTCACGTAAATATATGATCCATATTATACCGCACTGAGATACCTGAAGAAAAAAGCATTATAGAAAAATGTTCATCGTTGCGTGAACTCGTTTTATTTTATAAAAGAAATGGTTCTAATGTTGCTTATTAAAATACAAAATGTGTTACATATTTTCGCGACAAATCTATATATCTTACAATTTAAATGTTCTGTCAACAACTGTGAACTACTTTTAGTTCTGAATTAACTTTTAAATAATATTTTATAGGTTCTACAACACAAGATATATATATATATATATATATATATATATATATATATATATATCTTACTTTATATACATATATTCTTCATTAGTATCAAATCTTCTTAAAGAAGTGTTTAGGAGAAGTTTCATATTTAAATATGGAAAAATCGTATTTGAATTAAGGTTCTTTCAACAAATTCTCACCTTTATGTAAAACTTTTTTTTCTCAAAATAACTCTATTTTGATTACAATATCATATGACTAAGAAATTTGCAAGATAGATAAAATATATTACTTGATTTTATCCAATATTACCAGGTGAAGTCCTCCTCAGTTGAGTTAATTTTGTACAATCAAGTATAACTGGTAAACAAATAGTGATCATTGTGTTATTCGAATCACACATGTACAAAAGAGTACGCGTAATATTATTACGAGCTAACTACCTACAAAATATTCCCCAAAGGCTTCCAGACACTTTTGACATTCACGAGCATTTTTGCCACGCAGAAATGTGATTTGCATTTATTTTCGCTGTTCAACTTTAGTGACATTCATCTTGAAACTCAGCCTCTAGGATGCTAACGATTGCATGTGTTTGCTAGCACCTACCAACGCACTCAAACGTCATCTGGTATGGCCGCGCCGTGGCCGAGTGGATAGCCTCTTAGCGGCGCTGGGGCGGGTTTTCTCCGGGTACTCCGGTTTCCCCCGCCATCGTATTCCACCGGTGCTCCATCTTCACTCATGTATCATCAGTGTCACCGCCTGCGGTGCCATTAGTAGTTAAAGCGGGCGTTAAACACAACAAAAAGAAAAAAAGTCATCTGGTGGTGTTTTTTGGTAGTGTTTAACGCCCGCTTTAACTACTATCGCACCGGTGGAATGCAATGGTGAGAAAACCCGCCCCAGCGCCGCTTTGTCCACCACAAATCTCACATGCAGTCGCTTGGGATCGAACCCGGGCCGTCTTGGTGAGAGGCGAGTGGTCTAACCCCTTGGCCACGGCGCGGCCATCTGGTGGTGACATCCCATTCTGTGTACAACATGTTTTCAAATTTATGTACTGCAGTAACCGCATATTCAGTTATTCAGAATATATAAAATATTTTCCATGACTTCCGACATGACCTTCGTATGTTTACATATATATGTGTGTGTGTGTATGTCTGTGTAGCTTAACGTCCTTTAACCTTTCACACCATGAATGAAATTGGTGAAATAATGCTCAAATGATCTCGGGGTACATGGAGCTTAAAGTTACTCGACATTCGTCTTCTCAAGATAAGGGAAAACTTCGAAAAAGACCTTATCCGGGTAACTCATTCTAAGCAAGATTCGAACTCACGACCTGAAAGTGAGGCAGCCATGCTACCATCACACTACCCAGGCAGGTTGTACAAATAATCTTTAGTATATAAATGGTGCTCCCAAGCGGGAGACCTAGGTTCAATCCCCAGTACCGGCGTGGGGATTTTTCCCCCGCTGGGAGACCTGGCCTGGGGTGCACTCAGTCTCGTAAGATCCCTGGGGGGGGGGGGCAATTGAGGAGCTACTTCATGGAGAAGCAGCGGCTCCAGGTCATGAGAACCGCATTAAGCGACCGGGGGGACTCGAGGCGCTGACCACGTCTCACCCTCCAATTCTGCACCCCATCCATGACGTATGTAATGGACCGACGATGGGCGGTAGGCCAAGGTTCCCCGTGAGCTTTCGTGCCATGGAGTTGTTTTCATGTACCAGTTTAGGGTAGCATTTTCTCCCCATTTACAGATAACCATCTAGTTTATTCACGTATAACGGGAGAAACGTTGCATTTGTAAGCTTTCAATATTTGAAACACATTCCAATTTCACGTTTTATTCTCCAGTCAGGAATATCGAAGCCGGCATCTTTCAGGTTAAGGAAGCATGTTAATCAGTAGACCGCAGAAGTATCCGAGTGCTTTAAGGGTAAATTAATGAAATACCACTGTGATGATTAGCATAAACGGCCGTAAATAATAAATCAGATGCAGTTTACACTTTCCAGGAAGTTGAAACTTTGTGGCAAAGATAAGCGTTAAAACTTCTTTCGTAATGTTTTAAATAAACTGTATATAATTAAACTTATAAATTGAATTTTCATCAGATTAACTCATGTACAGGAAGCAGTTTTAATATTATAAACGTGAGTTAATATGTTTTAATGGTGATGTCTGGTTCGCTCGTGCCGTAGAGATTCACGGATGGCTAAGCACTATCTTTCACTGTGAACACTGAGGTAGCACACGCCGGACAGCGAAAGTAGCGACTGAACCTAACGTTACAGCGAACCATAGCTTTCTACTCCCAACTGTTATAATAAGAACACGATATTTCCTGTCAGTGCACTCGAGAAAGTGAATATCTACTTGGGTTTTATTGCCTTATCAATGGAAGGAAGCAAATAAAGTATAAAACAATAAATAAATACCAGATTGTAAACGCTCTGGTTAATATCCTCACCCAAAAATTAAAAATAAAGTAGAAATTAAACTACCTCAAAAAAAAAAAAAAAAAAAGGAATTATATTTAATCTACAATATAATCAATAATATCAGAATTATAAATAAAAATAACTTATTATAAAATTTATAACAAATAACTGAATAACTGGTCGTCTCCTTAGCGCGGTGGTAGCACAGCTGCTTGCCAAGCGGGAGGCCTGGGTTCGATTCCCGGTACCGGGGTGCACTCAGCCTCCTGAGGTCCCTGGGGGGCCAATTGAGGAGCTACTTGATGGAGATGTAGCGGTTCTAGGTCATGAGGAACCGGCCGGGAGGGATTCGAGTCGCTGACCACGTCTCACCCTCCAATACTGCACACCATCCATGACGTGTCATGGACCGAGATGGGGGACGCAGCGGCCGGGCGATAGGCCGAGGTTCCTTGTGAGCTGTTGTGCCATGGAGTTATTATAACAGAATAATTAGCTAAAATCATTAAAATACAAATTCAAAATCCCAATATTACTAATCCATATGATAAATAATCAATATTCACTAAAAATAATAAATTTAATAAGGTCTGAATTAAATATCAGCCTCCATAAACAAAACATAAAGGAATTATGAAAAGTATATAAAATGCATATATTAATACTGTAATAAATCAACGCTGTTCGGATACTACAATGCATGGTTAAATTATGCATAATTTAAACCAAACTATTCAGTAATTTCAATGCGTGGTTATGACACGTACAGCTTATGTCAAGCTTTTCGGTGATTTCTACGCGTGGATAAGACATGAAGAGCTGGTGTCAAGCTATTCGGTGATTTTAATGCATGGTTAAGACACGTACAGCTTATGTCAAGCTATTCGGTGACTTCAACGCGTGGTTAAGACATGCAGAGCTTATGTCAAGCTATTCGGTGATTTCAACGCGTGGTTAAGACATGGGCAGTTTATCCACGCTATTCAGTGATTTCAATACGATTTATTAATTTATCTATTACATTATTGTAATTACGACATTATTCACTACAAGATCCATGCTGTCAGCCGATATTAAATAAATATATAATACAAAGAATGCGTGTATAAGTTACCACGCTATTTGGTGATGCATGCAGTTAAGATATGCATAATTTATTCTAAGGTATTCGGCGATTTCAATACGAGTTTAATACTTCCATATGATATAATACATAGCGAAGAGCGATGGATTTTTTTTTGTCATAAACATCGTTAGCATGGTTTCCTTCGGAAGGGAAGAATTGCCATAGCAGGCATTAGCTACCCAGCCGGCAACAAAGTGAACGAAACACTTTGAAACTTGACCACAATCCCGTCTTAAACTATTATTATTATTATTATTATTATTATTATTATTATTATTATTATTATTATTATTATTAGGGTCTTCGCACTAGTAACAATAGGCACTGGTTCTGGCAATAGCGCCCATCCTGCCCCTTTTGTGTATTTCTTATTCCCAAAATGTTTTTGAAGGGTATGTTAACAGAAGGGGGGGGCATAAGTTAGCTACTAAGACTTCAGATTTGGTAGCAAAGCGTGCGATTTACTTTAAAACCGTTGGTCCCGTGTCGTAGGTTCACGGTATGTAGAAGAACCTGTCTTGAGAAAGAGGCCTCTGAGCGAAATTAAGTATTTCACGCTCAATATAGAACGAGACGCTGAAAATCACGACAGTTAAGAGTATCTATCTATCTATAAATAAAAATTAAATTGAATTTAATTATTTTCCTAGATTTAAAACTTGGAAATATATGGCTGAGTAATAATAATAATAATAATAATAATAATAATAAACGTTGAAAGTTGAATCCTTGTTGGAACTCAAACCACTATATTTGCACCGAAATTCTTGAGTCAGGGTAAGTTTAAGGCGCAGATGTGTTAACTTGCGTGGTAGCTCAGGTGGTAAGAGCACGGGATGGATACACATCCATGATTTGAGCCCTCTCCGCGAGATTATATTTTGCAAATAGAAAAATCAAATATTATTGTTGTGTGAAACAGAATCCCTGAGAGAGGCAATTCGGAAGTTAACAAAATTAATCGAGCACTCTCTGCGTTGGAACCCTTAATGATATACCTATATCATTTCTTAAAGAATAGGCAATAAAATATATTATGTATGTGTTGAAGATTAAACTGCAAATGATATCACGTTATATTTCAATGGAAATGTAAACCAATAGTACACTTCTATTCATTTTGTAGAGTGCTAATTCAACAGCCAGCAAATATGTTACCGAATAAATTGGACACGAAAGTAATTTTGTTTCTTGAACTGGATCTGTCAGCAATAATAACCGCGTATAGATTAAGTTTCTGTCAAGTTGATAGTGATGATACAAGAAAATAGAGGCATCATCTAGGTAATGATTCCGGTTCGGTGAAAAGGTTTAGAAATCGCCTGAAGTAGCATATTGCACTTGTCAAGAGTATAATGACCGTCTGCAGGGGACCATGACGGAGCAGGATGAAAATCATCCTGAGCGTGTAATTTCGAGTAAACTAAGAGCTTCTGATAGGCAATACGGTGGCTTGCTTTTGAAATCAAGACGGATCGTGAAGCGGAATTTGTCACGTTCGTGGGTGGTTTGCTTGCAACACCAATTTGAGAAAGTTCTCTGTGCCACTGTGTTTTGTTTCACACGTCATTTCCAATTGGGGTGTAAGTAGCAAAACAAAATGATTTATAAATTACAGAAATTTCTGAAGTCATCCCACGAGTCTATCACATGTGAGTAGCAACCACACTTCAAACAACAGGATCTTTGGATAGATAAGAGTCAGACTGCAAAATGCAATGCCATAGCCAGATTTGAGCCACGGATCTCCGAGTCTCCAGCCGTTTGCTTTAACCACTGAGCTATCATAGCGACATTTCTGAACTTACTCGCATACTTCCCGGTAAACAATAAAGTGGTCTCAAATTATTTTGGGATGACATACGACTCGCAGTGTTGTAAGTACTTGAATTCTCGGATTCATTTTTTGGGGAAGCTGAATTCAGAAGACGTGTAAACACGTATATCTGAAATAACCATTTTGGTTAGAATGTGGTATGTTTTCTACCTTAGGTAAATTTTAGAGAGAATCAAATCTAAAAAATAAATTAATAGTTATTATATTCACATGGTTTTCTCTACCCGTTCTTCGTAAATTATTCTTAAAAGAACTTAGCTTCATATTAATCAAGACAAACATTCGTAGATATACTTTTATTGCGTATTTCCTTGTAGAGATAATGTGCAGGGAAGTTAATTAGTCTTAAGTAATAGACAGAGGAATAATGGAGTTGGTTGCTCTGTGGTAACCTTGCATTTTTTTTTTTTTTTTTTTTTTTTTTTGCATGCCCAGAACTATTTGAATCAATAAAAAAATCTCAGATATGTGCGAATTTAACAAAATGCATTGATCATAAATTGTGTGTTTTAACGAGATATGCATTTTTGTGTATTAATGTGCTGATCTGAGAAATTCTGCAAAATATTTTCTTAAAACTTCATTTAATTCATTTTTAATTTCTCTATCGTACTATATACAGTAGCTAGGGTGTGTATCATATTCCAACCTACAGTTGATGTTCAAATTTCACAGAAAATATAAACCTTTGAAGTACCCTCAATCCAAAAATAAATCACTATTAGAAATGTCCGTATGCATATGAGCAATATAACTGAACAACAAATCTTATGTGTTCCATTCACATGACTTCCTCTACATCTATGACAAAAAGTATTGTTAAAAAGCTAATGCTTCTATTTACTTCATGCTGAAGGAGAAAAATTAGCAGAAATAGTCATATACTTGCTTCCGCAAAACTTGCTTTAAACAAAATTCCATAAAGTAGTATTCAGAGGCTATTCCCCGAAAATTCAAGATATATATTTTATTTGTCAGTTCAAATTTTTAATATACAATGTTGTAATCAAAATCGTTAAAGCCATTTTTGAGAAAATCAACATTTTCGAAAAAAGCTCCATGTAAAGGGTAGTTGGGGGTGGAGGGATTTTGTTGAAAATCTTCGTGACGCATCTTTGCAAGATAACAAACTTAAATACCAGGTTTGGTGTTAACGATCTTTTTTTTTTTTCCAGAAATGCTTTTTTTTTTTTTTTTTTTTTTTTGGATTCAGGGGACCCAGAAAATGTATTTCCAGTGAAATCACGATATCGAATTTTTGGGTGCATCACAATACCTTCTCTGTACACTATGTACATAGTACGTATAGAGAAAGTAAAGGTAGCTCCTCATATTTAAAGTTCAACATCATTAAAGGTTGCTACACGAAGATTTGCAAGAATATCTCCCGCCACAAATACCATTAACGCGCAAACTTTTTCGAAAGCTTCGATTTTGTAAAAAATGGTTACGATTTTGATTAAAATACTATATGTTTAGATATTTTCATCAACATTAATACACAAAAATGCATATCTCGTTAAAACACACAATTTATGATCAATGTATTTTGTTAAATTCGCGCATATCTGAGATTTTTTTTTTTTTTTTTTTTTTTTTTTTTTTTTTTTTTTATTGATTCAAATAGGAAGCCGTTGTTGTGTTTCTTATTTCTGGGAATGCAAAAAAAAAAAAAAACCAAAATGAAAGGTTACCACAGAGCAACCAACTCCATTATTCCTCTGTCTATTACTTAAGACTAATTAACTTCCCTGCATATTATCTCTACAAGGAAATACGCAATAAAAGTATATCTACGAATGTTTGTCTTGATTAATATGAAGCTGAGTTGTTTTAAGAATAATTTACGAAGAACGGGTAGAGAAAGCCATGTGAATATAATAACTATTAATTTATTTTTTAGATTTGATTCTCTCTAAAATTTATCTAAGGTAGAAAACATACCACATTCTAACCAAAATGGTTATTTCAGATATACGTGTTTACACGTCTTCTGAATTCTGCTTCCCCAAAAAATGAATCTGAGAATTCAAGTACTTACAACACTGCGAGTCGTATGTCATGCCAAAACAATTTGAGACCACTTTATTGTTTACCGGGAAGTATGCGAGTAAGTTCAGAAATGTCGCTATGATAGCTCAGTGGTTAAAGCAAACGGCTGGAGACTCGGAGATCCGTGGCTCAAATCTGGCTATGGCATTGCATTTTGCAGTCTGACTCTATCCATTCAAAAATCCTGTTGTTTGAAGTGTGGTGAAAAAAGTGACTTCTTGAAAATGTAGTAGTTATTCGAATTTTCGTACCAAATTAGCAGAGTTGCGTCTCTCCCCCTCTCTGTTTCTTGCATACAAGCACCATTTTCTGACCATGTTTTGTTGAATTTAGGGAGCTCAAAACATGTATTTCTGATGGCATCTCAACATTGAATGCTTGGATTAACTATAATATTTCCTATAAAATATACAATCGTTCATTACTGCTTACGAGTTTTGCTTTCTCTACATGTACTACATACATAGTGTAAAGAGAAGGTATTGCATTCCACCCAAAAATTCGATACCGACATTTCACCTGAAATGAGACGTTTTAGGGTCCCTTGTATCCAAAAAAGACATTTTTGAAAAAAGGTCCCTGTGCCTGTGAACACTAGGAAAATTCCCCCAGCCTAAATTACCCCTTATATGGAAAAAATGTCGAAAATTTTGATTTTCTCAAAAATGGCTGTAACGATTTTGACTAAAGTACCGTATATTAATACATTTACAGGAAAAATAAAATGTATATCTTGAATTTTCTGGAAATAGCCTCTGAAAACATATTTATTCTGGATGAATTTTGCATAAATGGTAAACCGTAAGATTTACACAGAAACTGTAGAGCTCGTTAAAACACAGAATTTATATAATATACATTTTTTCGTGGAGTTAGACGTTTTTCAGATATTCCTTGTTATTAGTTTCAGCTTTACAATAATTATTTTTCACATGCGGTAATTTGTCAACTCCTGTCCATACAAACAAAGGTACTTCAATCACATAGCAACCAGCTTTTAAAAAAATTGACTTTCAATTTAAGCTAAGACACTCCCTTATTTCTCTTCTACTTAACAAGGAAGCAAATAAGACTATTTCTAGTAATTTTTATCTCGATTAGCATTAAGTAAATAGAAGAATAAGCTTTTTGACAATAATTTATTGTAAAGATGTTGAGAGAGTCATGTGAATGGAACAAATCTAATTTTTGTAATTAAATCGGAATATTTACGGTCCATAGTGTACATTTGCTTGCCAGAAGCTGTTGTGTACGTTGCGTGTGTAGTATCTAGTAGGCGGAGACCACTGTTGGCCAAACTGCAGATGGACGATAAGTGACCGGAAACAGACCCGACTCGACTCGAAGCTGCAGCGTATCAATCGGAATGTCGTGGTTCGAGAGTATATATCGAAGTGTATACGGTTGGATTGCGACAGAGTTACGAAATGCTAATGTTATGTAAAGGAGGCGAGGGCTTGGCGGAAAGACATGCCGGAAGGGAAAAGACACGGAAACTGTAGTGACGTGACTACGCTGCGAAGAGCATCTAGAACATCTGCATTCTACGCACGGTTTGACCTCACAACTCGCTCGAATTTTACTGAAAACTACACCCAAAATAAATCCGAAACCCGGCTTTGTGAACTGGTCCTAGTGTTGCTAGCAACTAATTCCATACAACTGCCCAAATCAGCTGGAAGATATAGCAAGAGGACAAATATTTTCAGGTTCTTGCATCGGATATACAATAACCAAAGCTGTCTCTGCGGTCCAGTGGTCAGCGTTGTCTTCTCATCCAGAAATCCCGAGTTCCATTCCCGGCCGAGGAAACATTTTTACTTTCTCGATACCGAAATTTCACCGGAAATATGTTTTAGGGTCCCTTTTATCTAAAAATGCATTTTCGGAAAAAGGTCCGTGTGTGTGTGTGTGTCCGTGTGTCTGTCGACACGATAACTCAAAAACTAAAAATAGGTAAAATACCAAACTTGGTATTTAAGTTAAGTATCTTCCAGGCATGCGACACGAAGATTTTGAGAAAAATCCTCCCAACCCCAACTACCCTTTACATGGAACTTTTTTAGAAAATTTTGATTTTCTCAAAAATGGCTTTAACGATTTTGATTAAAATTTCTTATTTATTAGAGACATTTACCTGAGAAATAAAATGTATATCTTGAATTTTCTGGGAATAGCCTCTGAAGAGTAGTTTATTCTGGATCAATTTTACTAAATTTTCAGTAACTGCTAAACCGTAAGAGATGGACAAAACCTTACTACACAAAAAATGTATAGCACGTTAAAACACACAATTTATGTTATATACATTTTTTTCGTGGAGTTCGTCGTTTTTGTGACATCCCTTTATTTTTGGTTTCTGCTATGAAAAACTTATACATTTCTCATACAGGAATTTGTGAACCGCTGTGCACACAAACAAAGGAACTTCAGTGACATAGCAACCAGCTTTTGATTATCACTTTAACCTATGGTACTCCCTTATTTCACCTCTACTTACAAGGAAGCAAGTAATATGGCTATTTCTGTTAATGTTTTACTGATTAGCATGAAGTTAATAGAAGTATAAGTTTTTTTTAAGAATAATTTGTTGCAGGGATATAGAGAAAGTCATGTGAATGGTACACATCAGATTTTTTTTTTTTTTTTAGCTTAACGTCCTTTAACCTGTTTGGACATATCGGACGATGAATGAAATGATGTTCAAATGATTTCGGGGTCCATGGAGCTTAAAGTTATTCGATATTCGTCTTCACAGCATAAGGGAGAAACCCCGAAAAAAACCTTATCCGGATAACGAACTCATTACCTTTAGAATGTGAGGCAAACACACTACCAACATAATACTCAGACGGACTAAAACAGTTCATTCCCATAGAGTTTGGAAGGATGAATGTGGGAGTGAACGTACATATCAGAGAAGGTATTGCATTTCACCGAAAAATTCGATACCGAGATTTCACCAGAAATAAACGTCCCTTGTATTCAAACAAAGGCATTTTAGAAAAAGGTCCTGTGTGTCCGTGAACACAATAAATCAAAAACGATATGTCGGTAAAATAGCAAACTTGCTATTTAAGTTTAGTATCTTCCAAGGATGCAACACGAAGATTTGAAAGAATATCCTCCCACCCCAAACTACCCTTTACCTGGAAAAAATTACGAAAATTCTGATTTTCTCAAAAATGGCTCTACGATTTTTATCAAAATAACTTATGTTAAATATATTTTATGGCAAATAAAATGTGTATTTTGAATTTTCTGTAAATACCCTCTAAAGACCTATTTATTCTGAATGAAGTTTACTGGATTTTGCGTAAACTTGTAAGAGATAGACAAAATCTTAACACATAAAAAATCTGATGTGTACCATTCACATGACTTTCTCTATATTCCTGCAACAAATTATTCTTAAAAAGCTTATACTTCTATTTACGCCATGCTAATCGAAAAAGAATTAGTAGAAATATTCTTATTACTAGCTTCCTAGTAAGTAGAAGAGAAATAAGGGAGTACCATAGGTTAAACTGATAGTCAATGGCTGGTTGCTATGGGACTGATGTCCTTTGTTTATATGGACAGGAGTTGACAAATTCCTGTATGAGAAAAGTATAAGTTTTTCAAAGCTGAATATCTCAAAAACTATCAACTCCACGAAAAAAATGTGTATAGCATAAATTATGTGTTTTAACTTTCTCTACATTTTTTGTGTAATAAGTTTGTCTATATTTTACGGTTTAGCATTTATGCAAAATTCCGTAAAGTTCATCCAAAATAAAGTAGTCTTCAAAGACAATTCCCAGAAATATCAAGATATACATTTTATTTTACAGGTAAATGTCTTTATTATACGACATTTTAATCAAAATTGTTAGAGCCATTTTTGAGGAAAACAAAATGTTTTAAAAAAGTTCCTTGTGAAGGGTAGTTTTTGCTGGGAAGATTTTATTTTGAGATTTCATCGGAAATACATGTTTTGGGCCTCGGTATCGAATTTTTGGGTGGAATGCAATACTTTCCCTATACACTATGTACATAGTACGTTTAGAGAAAGTAACAAATGCAGATGTTTTGTTCTGCGCATCGAAACAATGACACCTGGGAAAGCGACAGAGAACACACTGTGTGTTGTGTAACAATGGAGGAGCAATAAACGTGCAAGGATATCGCTATTAATAACCGAGCTGATGATAATGTCCGCCCCCATAACGCGCTTGTGTGTTCGAGATTTTGTATCTCCCATTGCCCAACAAGAGCCATATACGTAGTGTAATCCAGTTTGCTAACGTTCGTCCTTGAAGCTGTGGGTGTAAAATGTACTCCCCCCTCCCCTCGGTGTTATATCCGCCACACCCTTACTCTGGCCTTGCCCTCACGACGACGGCCACATTGTCGCAAGGACATACCCATATCCGCTTCCTGTCACACAGTATAGATCGGGGTGATTGTCTTAAACTGAAACATAAACAATTGTGGTCCAGATAGAACACAATGGTTTTCTTATAAACAAAAGATCAAGGAATATACAGAAATGCAATATCATTTCTATGTACATAGTACGTATAGAGAAAGTAATAAAATCGAAAATTTATTTCATAAAAAAATCTTATGTGTACCATTCACATCACTTTCTTCATATCCCTGCAACAAATTATTCTTAAAAAGCTTATACTTCTATTTACTTTATGCTAATCAGAAAAAATTAGCAGAAATAGTCTTATTGCTTGCTTCCTTGTAAGTAGAAGCGAAATGAGGGAGTACAATAGGTTAAAATGATTGCCAAAAGTTGGTTGCTATGTAACTGAAGTTCCTTTGTTTGTATGGACAGGAGTTAACAAAGTCCTGTATGAGAAAAGTATGTTTTTATAAGCAGAAAAGAAAAACTGGTGGGGGTATTTTCTTGAAAATCTTCGTGTCGCATCCTTGGAAGATACCAAACTTAAATACCAAGTTTGGGCTTTAACGGTCCTTTCGTTTTTGTGCTATGCTGCCCACAGACACACACACACACACACATACACACAGACAGACATACACACGGACATGTTTCTAAAAATGCTTTATTTGGATTCAGGGAGCCTCAAAGCATGTATTTCCGGTGAAATCTCAGTATCGAATTGTTGGGTACAATGCAATACCTTCTCTATACACTATGTACATAGTTCGTATAGAAAAAATAAACATGTGTGTGTTATTTAAATTTGGTATCTTCCAAGGATGCGACACGAAGATTTTCAAGAAAATCCCCAACTACCCTTTACATGGAACATTTTTCGAAATTTTTTATTTTCTCAGAAATGGCTGTAACTATGTTGATTAAAGTATCGTATATTAAAGATATTTAATGACAAATAAAATGTATATGTTCATTTTTATATGAATAGCATCTAAAGACCTCTTTATCCGGGATGAAATTTGCGGAAATTTGCATAACCATAAGAGATAGAAAAAAATTAACTTAATAGAAAATGTAGAGCTCGCTAAAACACACAATTTATGTTATATACTTTTTTTCGTGGAGCTGATGGTTTTTTTTATATATTACTTGCTAATAGTTTCAACTTTAAAAACGTATTTAACTATTGATTGAGCCTATGGTACTCTCTTATTTCCCTTATACTTACAAAGAAGCAAGTAATAACACACTTTCTGCCAATTTTTTCTCGATTAGCATTAAGTAAATAGTAGAATAAACATTTTAACAGTAATTTATTGTAGAGATGAAGAGAAATTCATATGAATGGAACACATCAGATTGTTTTTATGAGTTTATGACATGAAGATTGCAATTATTAGGCCAGTAATAATAATTATGAACTTAAACGTGAAGTTGCAATTTGTTCGTGGAATACCTGAGGGTTTGTACTGCTCGTAAGTTGAAAGCTCTGGAAGCATGACTCCATTATACCCCGAAGAGATATGGTACTGAATACCAAATGGCTGCATGCTCATACCGAAATGAGATAAATAACGCCCTATGCCTTTCGTGAATTACGTGAGAAATATAGAGGCCTGTGTTCAAGGTAAGAAGCGAATTGCTTATCGCGAAGAAATTTACTGGCGGCGAATGATGTGTGGGTGCCAGAGTGTGGGAGTGCGGGGTTAAGGACGACCCTAGCACGTGGAGCGGGTCAGCGCCCAGGTGGCGCCCCCTTGCATGGGTTCGAGTCCAACTAGAGCTGCCTGGGTGCGAGCACTCACCTGTTTCTCTCGCCGCTGCTACTTTACTTCTGTAATATGCTCATTCCTTTATATACACATTAACAGAAAATGTTGTATTATCAGAAGCAAAATAAGTAACATACTAGTATAAAGCGATAGTCAAATATTTTTAAAAACCAGTCGTATGTGAAACAAATGCAATTCATTTCGCTTTGTACTGCTAGGGACAAAACAAAACAGAGATGAAACGAAAAATGAACTCCTGCTTGAGAAAAGTTTGAATTATTTTAAATTGAAAGCAATAACAAGGAATACATAAGACATAAATTGTGCGTATGTAGACAAATACTGTTTTGTAAGATTATTTTATTTGCAGAACAGGTAGAAAAAGTCATGTGAATGCAACACAAGATTGTTGTGTGACGTCTTGCAACATACTTCGTGTTATTCACTTCGTATTTGCTATTTGTTGCTTAATTTAGAGGAACGTAAACTTTTTTCCTCTTTTTTTATTGATGGACCTCAAAACTTTGCTTCAGGAGTAATCTCGATATGGAACTTGGTTGAAAACTTCGCCTTCTATAAGTAAAAGTTTTGCTATGGAACATAACATGTTAGACGATGACTTATATGTAGAGAAAGAGGATAAGAGAGAGTAAAGGGAATGAAAAAGCTTAAGGGAATATATTAGCCAACTTGATAGTCAAATCTGTTAAAACTTATTGTTAGTGAAATAATTGAAATGGGATTCTCTTTGCGTAAAAGAGTCAAACAAAAAGTTATCAAACGGACGAAGACTTCCCGTTTGAGAAAAGCTTAAATAGCTTAAAATGGAAACCAATAATCAATAAATTATGATGGAATATCTCGAAAACGCCAACTCTACAAAAAAAAAAAGTATAAGATATAAGTTGTGTATTTTAACGAGAGCTATATTGGTCAGTATAGTAAGTTTCTGTCTATTTCTTCACAAAAGGCATCCAGAATGAAGAGTTCTTCAGAGGCTATTCCCAGAAAATTAAAAAAAATACGATTCTGAGTCATGAAAATTTCTAAAATATTTTAATTAAATGGTTACCTTTTTAAGAAAAAAATATATTCAAAATTGTTTTCCACGTAAAGGGTAGTTTGGGGTGGAGGTATTTTCTTGAAAATCTTTGTGTCGCATTCTGGAAACATATTTAATTTAAATACCAAGTTCGGTATTTACACGACTTTTCGTTTCTGAGCTACGCTGTCCACAGACATATACACACACTAACACATACATTTTTTTCCCTCAAAATGCTTGCTTTTTGGACTCGGAGGACCTCAAAATATACATTTATGGTTAAATATAGGTATCATATTTTTGGGTGGAATACAATATCTTCTCTATACACCATGTATATAGTACGTATAGACAGTAATAAACACATGATGGGTACCGTTTCACCAACTATAGTCTCTAGTAAAAAAATATGATGTGTTCCATTCACATGACTTTCTTTGTATCTCTGTAACAAATTATTGTTAATAAGCTTATTCTTTTATTTATTTCATCTAATCGAGAAAAAATTAGCAGAAATAGTCTTATTTCTTGCTTTATTGTAAGTAGAAATGAAATAAGGGAGTACCATAGGTTAAAGTGAAAGCCAAAAGCTGGTTGCTATGTGTCTGAAATTCGTCTGTTTGTATGGACAGGAGTTGGCAAATTCCTGTATGAGAAAAGTATAAGTTTTTCAAAGCTGAAACCAAAAACAAGGAATATCTCAAAAACGATCAACTCCACGAAAAGAATGTATATAACGTAAATTGTGTGTTTTGATGTGCTCTACATTTTTTGTATGTTAAGTTTTTGTCCATCTCTTACGGTTTAGTAGTTATGCAAAATTCATCCAGAATAAAGTAGTCTTCAGAGGCTATTCCCAGAAAATTCAAGATATACATTTTATTCGTCAGGTAAATATCTTTAATATACGATATTTTCATCAAAATCGTTACAGCCATTTTTTAAAATATTAAAATTTTCGAAAAAAGTTCCATGTAAAGGGTAGTTGGGATTGGGGGGATTTTCTTGAAAATCTTCGTGTCGCATCCTTGGAAGATACCAAACCTAAATGTCAAGTTTGGTTTTTAACGGACTTCTCGTTTTTGAGCTATGCTGCCCACAGACACACACACGGACATTTTTCTAAAAATCCTTTTTTTAAATTCATGAGGTCTCAAAACATGTATTTCCTGTGAAATCTCAGTATTGAATTTTTGGGTGCACTACAATACCTTCTCTGTACACTATGTACAAAGCACGTATAGAGAAAGTAAAAAAGACCCAAGAAGGTCTTTAGAATCTCTACTTGGACCCAACCAGTATCTGAAATCAGGACAGCCGAGTTATTGCGACACAGCCCGAGAGCAGATCTCGTATCTCTACCCGGTAAAAGTGAACGACATTCATGCGGACAACAAGAAAAACAGCATCAACTGGAGAACTGCATAAATTTTCCAGAGATTGGCATCACTGGTGTTGAGTTATAACGCTACCGTGTAGAATATGATACAGTAGGAGGTATTTATAAATCACGAACCTTAGAAACGTGAATCTTGGTCGTTTGAAATCATATAGCTTTGTTCACTGGACTTTATTTTTACTTAATTGTAGTTTATCGCGTGCAATCTTCATAAAAAGGAAAATAATCTTCCTGAAGTCACACGAGGACACGCTGGGGACATCAGGATTGAAGATACATGAAACTGGAAGTTGACCCGCGTACTGTAGAGGTCACGGCTGCGTTCCTTTTTAACATTCTCAACGAATATTACAGGCGGATATTCTTTCTTCATAAAGACAACACTATATTTGGAGGCTACTATGCTTTGGTGTTTCCAAAAATGAGCTTTGTAATTAGGGAAAACTCCCATAAAATCATGTGGTAACCTCCTTCAGTAATACAAAAACACTGGGGTCTGGTTTCACTTCGGATTACGTCAACACCCGCCGTACTCACCTGATTTGGTTAACCGCTAATACTAGCGAATTATTTCATAACTGAAATCTTTAAGAAAAGGACTTTATAACATCGACAAAGTTGTTTTAATGAAGACGTTATAATATGTGTAAAGTATTAAACTTTTCGAACGTTTCTTTTTACTTTTGCTTTCTCTACTTTTTTTTGTAGTGTTTAACGCCCGCTTTAACTGCTCTGGCACCGCAGGCGACGACACTGATGATACATGAAGATGGAGCCCCGGTGGAATGAGATGCCGCTGGAAACCGGAGAAAACCCACCCATGCGCCGCTTTGTCCACCACAAATCTCACATGCGGTCGCTTGGGATCAAACCCGGGCCATCTAGGTGAGAGGCGAGTGGTCTAATCACTCGGCCACGGCGCGGCCACTACTTTCTCTACACATACTATGTGCATAGTGTATACAGAAGGTATTTTAATGCACCCAAAAATTCGATACCGAGATTTCACCGGAAATACATGTTTCGGGCCACCTGAATCCATAAACAGAATTTTTAGAAAAAGGTCCGTGCCGTGTGTGGATGTGTGTGTCTGTGGATCTGTGGACAACATAGCTCAAAAACGAAAAGGTTTCTGTTTTAGAATACTTAAACATTTCTCATATGGAATTTGTAAACTGCTGGTCATTAGCCTAGTGTATTCCCTTATTTCCCGTCTACTTACAAGGAAGTAAGTAATAAATACAATGTTTATCTCGATTAGCATGAAGTAGATAGAAGAATAAGCTTTTTAGCAATAATTTGTTATAGATTTTAGAGAAAGCCACATGAAAGGAACACTTAGATTTTTTATTATCAAGGTGTTTATTTCTAATTTCACGAACTTTCACCCCGGTTTAACACATAGATAGAAAAAGGATCAGGTTTTTGAAGAGTTTACAATGGGCACTAGGCCAAGGTGGAAGATAATCCTCCGTCACTTTCCCCGCAAGCCCTTGAAATCTGCAGACGATGACACACTTGACCTTCAGAACTAAAACCGCAGGATCAACCGGAGCACGCGTACCTGGTTGTCTCGGGTAACGTCTGAGGAAGCCGAGTTAACACCGCAGTTTTTGATAATGGTATTCAAATAGTTCCAGCGTTTAGCAGAAGCTAACTGCAGCGCATGCGTTAACATTGAATCCGTCATCTTAGAGCTAAGTTTTGGGTTCCGAAGCACACACAAAGCAGTCCGCAGCGTAAATAGAGGGTAGTGGGTAGGGGCTTGTAAACATGCACACGGTGAGGTACAATCTGTTCCAAAAGTAGCTCATTACATGAATTAACATTACATGCATCGTTCTAATTTATAAATTAGCACAATAAAACAATAATTTCATAATATGATCAGTAAATAAAAACGTTTACTTTTACATATAAATAATATATAATATTGATAATAATATCCAGGGCCTTATAAAGACAATCAACATAAACCAACCAAACTCAGTCATACTTCAGTACAGTGAATTATAAGATGAATCTTTGCTGTATCGAAAGAAAATGCTCGCTTCCTGTCACACAAAATATGTTTGAATCATCCATAGTTTGCTCGTAGTCGAGCACCTATTCTTTTGTATTTTCGACATTTTTACTTTCTCTGCACGTACTATATGTACATAGTTTATAGAGAAGGTATTGCACTCCGCTGAAAAATTCCGATACCGAGATTTCACTAGAAATATATGTTTTAGGTTCCCCTGTATAAAAAAAATCAGAAAAAGATCTGCGTGCGTGTGTGTGTGTGTGTGTCCGTGTGTCCGTGAACACGATAACTCAAAAACGAAAAGCCGGTAAAATACAAAACATGGCATTTAAGTTTAGTATCTTCCAAGGATGCGACACGAAGATTTTGAGAAAATTTCCTCCACCCCAAAATACCCTCTACATGGAACTTTTTTTCGAAAATGTTGATTTTATTAAAAATGGCTCAAACGATTTTGATTAAATTATTGTATATTAAATATATTTACCTGACAAATAAAAGTTATATCTTGAATTTTCTGGAAATAGCCCCTGAAGACTACTTTATTCTGGATCAATTTTGCGGAATTTTGCATAACTGCTAAACCGTTAAGAGATGGGCAAAAACTTACCACACACAATTTATGTAATACACATTTTTTTCGTGGACTTGATCGTTATTCCTTATTTTTGATTTCACCTTTTAAAAGCTTACACTTTTCTCATACAGGACTATGTCAACTCCTGTTCATACAAACAAAGGAATTTCAGTCACATAGCAACCGGGTTTTGACTATCACTTTAATCTATGGTACTCCCTTATTTCGCTTCTACTTCCAAGGAAGCAAATAATAAGACTATTTCAGCAGTTTCTTTCTCGATTAGCATGAAGTGTATAGAATTATAAGCTTTTTAACAATAATTTGTTGCAGAGATGTGGAGAAAGTCATGTGAATGAAACACATCAGATTTTTCAATCTGCGGCCTCTTTCAGTGTTCACTGGTTTATCTACTTACTAGCAGGAACTGAACGAGGTCAGGCAGTGAGCAATGCTAGATAGCGTAGCATGTTTCAAAACGGGCTTTGAAGATCAGACCTACTCCTTTAACATCCTATCGGATGTGTTATCCCTCTTGCCTTATCCTGTAATGAATTGCTCTTTACGTAATGTAACTAGGCTTTGCAAAGAAACTTGCAGAGGTTCTGTAAACCAAGAGACAGATGACAAATTAGAAAGAATGGGAAAAGTTAGCCTGACATCTGGCGTCACTGCCCGGAAGCTTACCGGCTAATCGCAGCCATTTGTGTCAACTTGGAAGGATTTCCTCATTACTTAATTGTGTGTCCTTCATTTGGTGACCTAACATATTTCGCCTTCAGAACTGCAATGCAAATACCTTATTTTTACTTTCTCTACTGCTTACCTGTGTTATAAGTATGGGAGGTATTGTATTACACCCAAAAATTCGATGTCGATGGGCAATTTCCTAGCTAAAGTGTGCCAAATCAGATCAAGTTTGTTCAGCTACCGGTATTTTTTTCTATTATTTTCTCCACTAAATACTATGACGTAGGTACATGAAAATCGATAACGATTTTCCACCGGAAATACATGTTTTAGGCTCTCCTGAATAAAAAAAAAAGCATTTTTAGAAAAATTCCATGTGTGTATACGCATTTGGAAAGCATAATTCAAAAACGGAAATGCGGTATAAGTATAGCATCCTCCAAATACCCTTTACATGGAAAAATTAATTTGATTAATTTTCCGTATATTAAAGACATTTACATGGCAAATAAAATGTATATTATATTGCAATTTCTGGGAAACCCTCTAAAAATCTCTTCATTCTTGATAACTTTTGCATAACTTGTAAATAGTAAGAGATAGACAAAACCATACTACTAAAAAAGATATAAATCTCGTTAAAACACACAATTTATATCACATACATTTTTCATTTTGTATCTCTATCGTTTTACACCCGAGCATGCAAAGAGAACAGAACTTAAAATGTTTCACATAACGATCAGTTTTTACAAGATTTGACTCTCTCTCTAATATTTTATAATCTTTTATAAGAAGAGTTAGTGTGCAAAACAGAAAAAAAAAAAAAAAAAAAGGTTATGTGAATGGAACATACAAGATTTCTTGTTTCTTTTTCTTAAATATGAATATACGGTCAATATCATGAACTCAAGTTTTACTTTAATAATTTTATGTCAAACGAAGAAAGAAGGAAGGTTTTTTTTTGAAGAAAGATCTTTGTTTGTCAATTAGTTACATAAAAATGACACCAAAACAAAACATGTAAACATCTATTCAAGACTCTCAATAAGTTATGATGGATATGTTTTCAGATTCCATATGACTGCAAGATTCTCATTTTGGGAATACAGAATAGCGGACCTCGGTTATGTAACGTTATCTATCGCAGCCACTGAACTGTTTCCAAAACATGATGAGGGGCTTTAGGGACATATTTGTGGTTTTTCGACTTCATGTCAACAGCAGCTACATTTTTGTGGGCAGACCTTGTGGTGATGCCTTACTTAGGGTGAAGATGGCCTTAAGGAATTACAAAACAATAACTCTTCCACAATATTGGCCTCATTGTGATATTTTTACTTTCTCTATACGCACTATGTAAATAGTGTATAGAGAAGGTATTGCACTACACCCAAAAATTCGATACCGAGATTTCACCGTAAATATATGTTTTAGGGTCCCCAATATCCAAAAAAAGCATTTTCACAAAAAGGTCCGTGTGTGTGTGTGTGTGTGTGTGTGTGTGTGTCCGTGTGTCTTTGAACACGATAGCTCAAAAACGAAAAGTCGGTAAAATACCAAACTTTGTATTTAAGTTTAGCATCTTCCAGGAATGCGACACGAAGATTTTGAGAAAAATCCCCCCACCCCCAACTACCCTTTACATGGAACATTTTTCGAAAATTTTGATTTTCTCAAAAATAGCTTTAACGATTTTGATTAAAATTTCGTATATTAAAATATGTACCTGACAAATAAAATGTATATCTTGAATTTTCTGGAAATAGCCTCTGAAAAGTAGTTTATTCTGCATGAATTTTACTGAATTTTGAATAACTACTAAACTGTAACAGATGGACAAAAACTTGCTAAACAAAAATGTAGAGCATGTTAAAACACACAATTTATGTTATATACATTTTTTCGTGGAGCTCGTCGTTTTTGAGACATTCGTTATTTTTGATTTCTGCTATGAAAAACGTATACTTTTCTCATACAGGAACTTGTCAACTCCTATCCATAAAAACAAAGGAACTTCATTTGACATAGCAACCAGCTTTTGACTATCACTTTAACCTATGATTGTCCCTTATTTCGCTTCTACTTGCAAGGAAGCGAGTAATTAGACTATTTCTGCTAATTTTTTCTGATTAGCATAAAGTAAATAGAAGTAATTTTAAGAATAATTTGTTGCAGGGATATGGAGAAAGTCATGTGAATGGTACACATCAGATTTTTCTTTTCTCCTTATGATTTTAAATGGAATTCCGCGTGACGCGGTTAATGATGATACTTAAAGCATATATTATTTGAAGTTACAGATGTTTAATGAACACTTAATCTGTTTAAAATGCGAAAGTGGCAATATTTTCAGCCTAGTATAATAGGTATGCTTTGTATTTTACTTCGTATTTTATGCAGAATAAAATAATTTATGAAGAAAAATTTCTTTACCAGATAAAAAAGCTGATGTGTTCCATTCACATGACTTTCTCTATATCTCTGTAAATTATTATTGTTATAAGCTTATCGTTTATTTATTTCATGCTGATCGAGAAAAATTAGCAGAAATAGTCTTATTTCTTGCTTTATTGTAAGTAGAAGCGAAATAAGGGAGTACCATAGGTTAAAGTGAAAGCCAAAACTGGTTGCTATGTGACTGATGTTCCTTTGTTTGTATTGACAGGAGTTGACAAATTCCTGTATGAGAAAAGTACAAGTTTTTCAAAGCTGAAACCAAGAAAAAGGAATATCTCAAAAACGATCAACTTCTCGAAAAAAATGTATATAACACAAATTGTGTGTTTTAACGTGCTCTACATTTTTTGTGAGTAAAATTTTTGTCCATCTCTTACGGTTTAGTAGTTATGAAAAATTCATCCAGAATAAAGTAGTCTTCAGAGGCTATTCCCAGAAAATTCAAAATATACATTTTATTTGTCAGGTAAATAACTTTAATATACGAAATTTTAATCAAAATCGTTAGAGCCATTTTTTAGAAAATCAAAATTTTCGAAAAAAGTTCCATGTAAATGGTAGTTTAGGGTGGGGAATTTTTCTCAAAATCTTCGTGGCGCATCCCTGGAAGATACTAAACCTAAATACCAAGTTTGGTATTTTACCGACTTTTCGTTTTTGAGTTATCGTGTTCACAGACACACGGACACACACACGGACCTTTTTCTGAAAATACTTTTTTTTGGATACAGGGGACCCTAAAACATATATTTCCGGTGAAATCTCGGTATCGAATTTTTTGGTGGAGTGCAATACATTCTCTATTCACTATGTGCATAGTGAGTATAGAGAAAGTAAAAAGCTGATATTTTCCATTTACATGACTCACTCGGCATCTCAGTAACAAATTAGTGTTAATAAGCATATTCTTCAATCCATTTCATACTAATCGAGATAAACATTAGCAGAAACAGTCTTATTACTTAGTTCCTTATAAATAGAAGGTAAATAAAGGAATACATTAGGCTAAACCGACAGTCACATGTTTTAAAATGTGGTTGCTATGGAGTTGAAATCCGTTTCTTTGCGTGGTCAAGAGTTGACAAGTTCCCGTATGAGAAAGACTTAAGTATTTTAAAATGAAACTAATAATAATGAATATCGAAAATGGTCAGATCCATGAAAAAAATATATATGACATAAATAGGTGCTTTAATGAGATCTACATTTGTATATGGTAAGCGTTTTTATATCTCTTACTGTTTACCAATTATGCAAAATTAAAAAGAAAAAATGCATCCAGAATAAAGAGGTGATTAGATGCTACTCGCAGAAAGTTCAAGATATATATTTTATTTGTCATGTAACTATCCTAAATAAAATCGATTTTAATAAAATTCGTTAGTCATTTTTGAGAGAATCAAAATTTTCTATATTATTTTCATGTAAAGCATGGTCAAGGTGGAAGGATTTTCTCAAAAACCTTCATGTAGCATCCTTTGGAGATACTGAATTTAAATATCAAGTTTGGTGTTTAACGGATTTTTAGTTTTTGTGCTATGCTGCTCATAGACACACACAAATGCGGACATATTTCTAAAAATGCATTTCTTTTGGGTACAGGGGTCTCAAAACATGTATGTTCGGTGAAATCTCGGTACAGTATGTACATAGTACGTATAGAGAAAGTAACAAGTACATTAAAACTAGCTAACGTAATATATACTTAATGTCGCTCAACGCCTGCGTCAAATCGGGGCGGTTCCTTGACTAGTGACCATAGTTTTTTTTTTTTTTTAACAGTCTGGTCAGGACTCCGGCGCTGTATCCCCTGTTTACACATTTCCCACCCTAAATTTACTGTATAATTACTGGTTTTAATGTTCCTTTTTACGCAAACATATAACACCCATGCCTTAGGCGGGACTCGAACTCACGATCCCCTGCCCACGAAGACCAAATCAAGACGCCTTAGCGAGCGTGGTTATGCTTAGTCTACTATCTTTTCGAGTAATTTGCCCGTATATTACATTGCAACCATATTCCTGTGCTGGTAGTATTTTTAATCGAAAGGTAGAATATTGTGAATCTATAAGTACTGCTTTAAAGTGTGTAATACACCATAGAGATGGTCTCAGTTGCTCAGTCTGCTTCCTGTCTCTTTTATTTTATGTCTCTTTTTATTTTTTTTTTCCATAATGGTAGTGTACAATCCAAAATATGTCCTGCAATAGAGGGAAACCATAAAAAAAAAAAAAACTTAGTATAATTGGAATGTGCACTCGATTTGAAGTCCTAACCTTTCGAGTGCGAGCCCAAAACGCTATCCCGCATGGCATCTACTGTAGTCCACTACAGTTAACAGAGTGTACGATAAAAGGAGCTCGCAGATATTATAAGAACTCCACATAGTGTAGGTGCAAAGACCCCCATTGTGAACAAGATGGATATTCCCCAGGCGCCCAGGGCGACATTCCATTACATTACTGTTAAATGAAGCGACAGAGGCCGGGTTCCCACTCTGTGGGTGGGAGACCGCGTCACACTTAGCCCCAGCCACGCGCCGCTATTTTTAGAACATGATGCTGTGCCATTCATAAAACTAAACGCGACTTCACGACTTTCAATTTCGTTTTGCCTGTATACATTCTGTTAGGCGCAGTCACACAGGTGCCTAACTAGTAATGATAATATTTAACCGACAATGCACAATTTTTTACCAACCAATTATCTTCAGTAATAACACGAGAGCTTAGAAATGTTTACTCTCGACCTTTGGTCTCAAAATAATTAATGGATGACAAACACGTGAGTTTGAATGCTGAATTAAATTACCTTAGAAAAATCTGATGTGTTCCATACACATGACTTTCTCTACATCTGTGTAACAAATTATTGTTAAAAAGCTTATGCTTCTATTTACTTCATACTAATCAAGAAAAAATTAGCAGAATAGTCTTATTACTTGCTTCCTTGTAAGTAGAAGCGAAATAAGGGAGCACCATAGGTTAAAGTGATAGTCAAAAGCTGGTTGCTATGTGACTGAAGTTCCTTTGTTTGTATGGACTAGAATTGGAAGAGATGGACAAAAGCTTACCATGCAAAAATGTAGAACTCGTTAAAACATGGAATTTACGTTATATACATTTTTTTTCGTAGAGTTGCTCGTTTTTTAGATATTCCTTGTTGTTGGTTTCAGCTTTGAAAGGAAACTTTTATCATACCGGAAATTGCCAACTCCTATCAATACAAACAAAGGAACTTATGTCACATAGCAACCAGCTTTTGAATATCACTTTAACATATAGTACTGTCTTATTTCGCTTCTACTTACAAGGAAGCAAGTAATAAGACTATATCTGCTAATTTTTTGTCGATTAGCAGGAAGTAAATAGAAGCAGGAGCTTTTTAACAAAAATTTGTTGCAGAAATGTAGAGAGTCATGTGAATGGAACACATCAAATTTTTATATTATAGTTTGTAGCAACTGCCAATAGTGTAGCAGAATAAGCTTACTAGTTTCCCAGTGTATTTCCTCATTTTGTTTCTACGCAAAAGGCATAGTCAAACCTTTTAAAAGATGAGTTTTATGTTACTGAAATTAGGTACGCTTTGCATATACAGGAATAAAGCACAAGAAATATGCATTACAAATTCCGTTTGAGAAAAATTTAAGAATTTTAAAATTGATACCAATAAAACGGAATATCTGGAAAATGAGTTAAGTTAACAAAAAATGTACCTATATGACATAATTCTATATTTTAACGAAATATAGATTTTTTCTATAGTAAGTTTTGTCTATGTCTTTAGGTTTACCAGTTATACAAAAGTCATCAGGAATAAAGAGGTCTTTAGAGGCTATTTCCTGAAAATTCAAAATATACATTTCATTTATTATGAAAGTATCTTATACATATTGTAATTTAATTAAAACCGTTAGAGCAATTTTTGTGAACAACAATTTTGAAGTCTCCCACGTAAAGGTTAGTTTGGAGTGGGAGAGTTTTCTTGAAAAATCTTCCCATTGCATCCTTGGAAAATGTTGAACTAAATATCAAATTTTGTATTCAACCAACTTTTCGCTTTTCAACTATGCTGTTCACACAGGCATGGACCTTTTTCTAAAATGTATATTTTTGTAATCAGGGTTCTCAAAACGTCATATATCTGGTGATATCTTAGTGTATAATTTTATAACAATAAAATACTTTCTCTAATTACTACATGTAAGTAGTAGAGAAATTAGGTGGCCCGCTCTAACTGAGGCAGCCTGGGTTTCAATCCCCAGATGTGGGGGACTTTCTTCGCATTCTCCTATTTTCCCCGTCACTTATTCCACCATTTCATTCTGTTCCTCACTTTCATACTAGGATTGGGCTGATCATCCATCCTGACTACTCTCTCTGATTCAGAGTCCGTCTGCTTCTCTAACAGGAATCTGACCCCAGGAGATCTGGGGAGTGTAACAGGAAGGCAAACATCGAAAAAAAGAAGTAGTGGAGAAAGTAATACAACAAAAGAAACCTCCATCTAACCTTGTAAAACAAATGAAATCACGATTGTAATGTTTTTATTGTTGATGAATATTAAGATGTAGAACGAAATAATTTATTATTTTCTCTACACGCATTATATACATGGTGTATAGAGAAGGTATTTCATTGCACACAAAAATTCAATACCGAGATTTCTCAGGAAATATCGGGACCCCCTGAATCCAAAAAACAAAAACAAAACGTGTTTAGAAAAATGTCCGCATGTGTGTCTGTGGGCAGCATAAGTTCAGTATCTTCCAAGGATGCAACACGAAAATTTTTAAGAAACTCCGCTCACCCCCAACTGCTCTTTACACGCAAAAAATGTCGAAATTTTAGTTTTCTCAATAATGCCTCTATTTTGATTAAAATTTCTTGCATTTAAGATATTTACATGACAAATGAAATTATATCTTGAATTTTCTGGGAATCTTCTCTAAAAACCTGTTTATTATGGATGATCTCTTTTTTAAAACATTTACATGTTTTTTTCCATTTTAAAGATATTACTTGTTATTGGTTTCATACTTAAACTTTTCTGTGGAAGAACTTGTCAAATCCTAGCCACACAAAGAAACTGATTTTATTCCCATGATAACCACATTTTAAAACATTTGACTGTCGATTTAGCGTGTTCCTTTATTTCCCTTTTACTTATAAGGAACTAAAGATCTGATGTGCTCCATTCACATGACTTTCTCTACATCATTGCAACATATTATTGTTAATAAGTGTATTCTTCTATCTATTTCATGCTAACCGAGACAAACGTTAGCAGAAACGGTTTTATTACTAATCTCCTTACAGATAAAAGGGGCTAAACCGACAGTCAAATGTTTTAAAATGAGGTTGTTATGGTATAGAAATCGGATTCTTCGCGGTGTAGATTAGTTCCCGTATGAGAAACGTATAACGTATTTTAAAACTGAAATTAATAATCAAGGAGCATCATAAAAAGGTCAACTCCAAGAATAAAACTGCATATATCATAAATGGTGTGTTTTAACGAACTCTACATTTTTTGCAGGAAGTTTTTGTTTACCAGTTATACAAAATTCAACAAAATACATTCTGAATAAAGAGATTGTTAAAATATAAATCTTGAATTTTCTATTTCCATATAAATATCTTTAATATATGCTATTTTAGTCAAAATTATTAGAGCAATTTTTGAGAAAATCAAAACTTTCGAAATGGTTTTCATGTAAAAGATAGTTTGAGGTGGGAGGGGATTTCCTCAAAATCTTCGTGGCGCATCCTTGGAAGATACTAAACTTAAAAAGCAAGTTTAGTATTTTACAAGCTTTTCTTTTTTTGTGTTATCGTGTTCAAAGACACACGTGGACGTTTTTCCGAAATTTTTTCTTTTTACTTTCTCTAGCCCCATATTTACAATGTACATAGGGATAGAGAAGGTATTGTAATTCACCCAAAATTTCGATACCGAGATTTCACCGGAAATACATGTCTTGGGTCCCCCCCGAATCCAAAAAAAAAAAAAAAAAAAAATAGAAAAATGTCCATGTGTGTGTCTGTCTGACTGTCTGTGTGTATGTGTGTGTGCTGCGGGTAGCATAGCTCAAAAACGAACAGACCGTTAAATACCAAACTTGATATTTTAGTTTGGTATCTTCCAAGGATGCGACACAAAGATTTTCAACTATCTTTTACATGGAAAAAATTTCGAAAATGTGGTTTTCTTAAAAATGGCTCTAATGATTTTGATTAAAATATCACATATTAAAGCCATTTCTATCACAAATAAAATGTACATTTTGAATTTTCTGGGAATAGCTTCTAAAGACCTGTTTATTCTGGGTGAATTTTGCTTAATTTGGCATAAGTAGCAAACCGTAAGAGATAGACAAAAACTTACTATACAAAAAATATAGATCTTGTTACAATACACAAGATATGTCATATACATTGTTTTCGTGGAGCTTACCGTTTTCGAGGTATTCATTGTTATTAGTTTCAATTGTGAACTACTTATACTTTTCTCAGACGGAAGTATCCGTTTTTCTTTTATTTTACTGCTGACCGAGCAAAGAATCAATTTATAATGACAATCGCATAACGACAGCTTTTAAAGCATTTGACTATCATCTTAGCCTAGTGCATTCCCTTAGTGGCATAATACTTATACGGAATTTAATAATAAAATTCTGCTAATGTATATCACGATTAGCATCGTGTTGAAAGAATTTCCCGTGAAATCTCGAATCGATTTTTTGGGTCGAATGCAAGTAGATATAAGAATAAGCTTATTAACAATAATCTGTTAGATGTAGAGAAAGTCATGCGAATGGAACACACCAGCTTTTTTGTTGTGAATATTAAATGCACGCCATTTCGTGACCTATACGAATGTTAATTTTAGGGTCAGCTGTGTTTATCAATCATACCATTTATATATAATGAGACTTGCTGATTGATCATGAATCGATTCGTTCCCACCAGGAGCGCTACAGAAAAGTGACTATCACTACACGAGGGAGTGCCGGTTGAAGATCACGCAAAGAAAACGGAGTGTGAAATAAGGCCGCTATGCTCAACTGCAGGAGAAAGGCAGTAAAAAAAACTGTTGGATATCGACGTCAAACGGAAGAGAAGTGGTGTACATTCCTGGTGCGTGAAACATGATGATACTTTCATAACATTGCGTCCTATATATCTGAGAACTGGTAGACTTTTGTACCATAAAATGCACTAGATTCATGCTGCAGGAATTCATGATGAAACACGATATCATGAAAGTACACAATAAGAATCTGATGTGTACCATTCACATGACTTTCTCTACATCTCTGCAACAAATTATTGCTAAAAAGCTTATGCTACTGTTTACTTCATGCTAATCGAGAAAAAATAAGACTAGCAGAAATAGTCTCATTACTTGCTTCCTTGAAAGTAGAAGCGAAATAAGGGAGTACCATAATTTAAAGTGATAGCCAAAAGCTGCTTGCTATGTGAATGAAGTTCCTTTGTTTGTATGGACAGGAGTTGACAAATTCCTGTATGACAAAAGTATAAGCTTTCCCTAGCTGAAACCAAAAACAAGGAATATCTCAAAAACAATAAACTCCACGAAAAAAATGTATATAAATAAATTGTGTGTTTTAAAGTGCTCTACATTTTTTGTGCAGCAAATTTTTGTCCATCTCTTACGGTTTAGCAGTTATTCAAAATTCAGTAACATTCACCCAGAATGAACTACTCTTCAAAGCATATTCCCAAAAAATTCAAGATATACATTTTATTTGTCGGGTAAATATCTTTAATATACCAAATTTTAATCAAAATCGTTAGCCATTTTTGAGAAAATCAAAATTTTCAAAAAAAGTTCAATGTAAAGGGTAGTTTGGGGTTGGGGGATTTTTCTCAAAATCTTCGTGTCGCATCCCTGGAACATACTAAACTTAAATACTAAGTTTGGTATTTTACCGACTTTTCGTTTTTGAGTTATCGTGTTCAAAGACACACGGACACACACACACTGACCTTTTTCTGAAAATACTTTTTTTGGATACAGGGGACCCTAAAACATATATTTCCGTTGAAATCTCGGTATCGAATTTTGGGTGGAGTGCAATACCTTCTCTATACACTATGTCCAAAGTGCTTATAGAGAAAGTAAAACAAAGGAATATTTTACTTAACTACCCTTATTTTGAAACAAATTCTACAAAATTTAAAAATAATTTGACTAATAGCCAAATATATATGCGGATACTTGTAAACTATTTAATTTTGAGTAGTCTTCAACTAAATTTAAAGTATGTTCAAATTTCTGTACATAAAATGTCAACTCCGTACTTAACAGCAGTTGTTTCATGAATTTGGACAAATAGACGCTAATTAGCGAATGCAGAAGAATACCTACTCTTTCTTAATAATAATAATAATAATAATAATAATAATAATAAAAATAATAATAATAATGTCAACGGTAACCACGGTTTTGACATTTTTAGTTATATATGCGACTTAAAGGTGACATTTAATATTGCAACCTGGTATAAAGAGCTGCCACCTTGAACTTAAACCATCCTTGGCCAACTTTATGCCTTCAAAGCTTTGACATAATGAAAAGGGTTTTGAGAGTTACCGTTTTGTATGTGGTAAGGTGCTGGATTGCGGTTTAACCTTTTAGAAAATGCCGAATACAACCAGTCCAGGAATTTCCGTTCCTCTCATCCATTTTTTGTTAGTCATGCTATCTTCTCTTGTCTTGTTCTGGTGGGCGTCACAGAAAATATGCGGTAACATGATACCAGGTGTAAATAAAATCTGAACTGTTACATTTACATGGCTTTCTCTACACGTACTATAGCAGAAGGCATTGTATTCCACCCAAAATTTTATACCGAGATTTCACCGGAAATACATGTTTTGGGACCCCTTAATCCCCCCCAAAAAAAAAATTAAAAAAGGTCCGCGTGTGTCTGTGTTAAATTATACGAAAAGCACGTTATTATTTTCTAAAATATTCCTTCAATTTTAATATATGAAATACGTTTATAACGTGAGCTAAGGAATGTAAGTTATTTCTTGAAAATGCAAGGAATTTACTTTTAAAGTCCTTTTAACAGCGTTCAGTTTCTCAAGATCATATTTCTGTGGTAGTTATTAGCAATTTCATAGAAAATATTGTGTATGTATACAGCGCCTCAGGAGTACTAGTGGAAAGGAGTTGAACTACACATTGCTTCAGTTTTTTTTTTTTTTTTTTTTTTTTTTTTTTAAAACAGTAACGGAGTCTGATCAGGACTCCGGTACTGTATCCCTATTTACATTTCCCCCCGTAGGTTTTACTGATTACTGGTTTACTGGTTTTACTGTTTCTTTTACAAACATATACACATTGCACAAACATATAACATCCATGCCCAAGGCGGGACTCGAACCCACGATCCCCTGCCCACGAAGAACCAAAGCGAGACGCTTTAGCGAGCGTGGCCATGGAGACCGGCTCAGTTCAGTGAAAGTGGATCAGTCAAGTAGACACAGGTGAACCAGAGCACTGGGTCTTTACTCCGCGTGTATGCCGTCCATACATGCCCAGCATGACCTGAATTACATAGAGACAAGCTAACGGCTTGCATATCATTTATACGTGTTAAGTAATGCAACGTTTAAATTTGGTTCCACACGTACACAAAGCAAAAGCTAGTTTTCATCCGGTATGTACAATCAAAGTATATAGGGCTTTAGTAGGGAATAATGCAAATAAAACAAATATTAATACAGTTTTAAAAAAATCTGATGTGCTCCATTCACATAATTTTCTCTACATCTATGCAATAAATTATTGTTAAAAAGCTTATTTTTCTGTTTAATTAATGCTAATCAAGAAAAAAAATTATCAGAAAGGGTGTTATTCCCGTATGAGTAAAGTATAAGTATTTTAAAGTTGAAATCAATAACAAGGAATATCTCAAAAACGGTCAACTCCAAGAAAAAAGTGTATATAATATAAATTGTGTGTTTTAACGAATTCTATATTTTCTGTGTGGTAAGTTTTTGTCTATCTCTTGTGATTTGCCTGTTAGAGAAAATTCCACAAAATTCATTCAGAATAAACATGTCCCTAGAGGCTATTCCCAGAAAATTGACGATATACACTTTATTTGTCATATAGATATCTTAAATATACGAGATTTTAATCATAATCATTATAGCTATTTTTGAGAAATTCAAAAATTTCTAATTTTTTTTATGTAAAGGGTAGTTGGGGTTGGAGGGATTTTCTTGAAAATCTTCGTGTTACATCCTTGGAAGATACTGAACTTAAATATCCAGTTGGGCATTTAAAGGACTTTTCGTTTTTGAGCTATGCTGCCCACAGACACACACATACACACTGATATACACAAGAACATTTTATCTAAACGGTATTGAATTTTTGGGTGCAATGCAATACCTTCTCTATACACTATGTATATAGTACGTGTAGAGAAAGTAAAAACGCTAGGATAAGTTAAATGAGTTTCTCTCCCTGTTCTCAAATAATATGTCCTTACAAAAGGTTAATCTGCTACCTAGATCTACCTCGTACTTCCTCGTAAGTAGAAGGGGAATAAGTTAATACACTACGCTAACATGATAGTGAAATATTTGAAAAGCTTTGAAATTCGGTTCTCTTTGTGTTACTAGAAGTAAACAAAAAAGATATTGAGAAAAGTTTTAATAAGTTTAAAATTGAAACCAATAACAAGGAATATCTTGGAAATGGTTTACGCCATAAGAAATATATATTATATACTATATATGTATATATGGATCAATTGTGTATTTTACGAAATTTACATGTTTTGTGCTGTAAGATTTTCAAGCGTTATGTGTTACAGCTTTATGTACTATCAATATATCTAAGATTTTAATAAGTAATAATACACATAAACGAAATATTAACTCAGTTTTTAAAAAATGCTTGGGATACATAGAATGTAACAATGTTATAAACAATCTGAGCGCTCAATTCACATGACTTTCTCTACCTGTTCTCAAATAGACTAGTGTTACAAAATATTATTTTATTATCTATATCTTGCTAATCGAGATAAACATTAGCGGAACTTTTCTTATTACTTGCTTCCTTGTAAGTAGAAGGGAAATGAGGAAATGTACTAAGCTAAGGCGATTGTAAATCTTATTAAAAGATAATTAGCCCGCCTGGGTAGTGTGGTGGTAGCGTGTCTGCCTCACATTCAAAAGGTCGTGAGTTCGAGTCTCACTTAGGGCGAGTTACCCGGATAAGGTTTTTTTTGGGGTTTCTCTTATCCTGAGAAGACTAATACCGAGTAACTATAAGCTCCACGGACCCCGAGATCATTTGAGCATCATTTCACCAATTTCATTCATCGTCCGATATGACCAACCAGGTTAAAGGACATAAAATAAAAATAAAAATAAAAAAAATGATAGTTGAAATTCGGCTCTCTTTATGTAGTTACGAGAAAATAAAAGAGGTATGAACGAAATATGAGAAAAGTTTATGAAGTTTAAAATTGAAACCAACAATAAAGAATATCTTGGTATTATTTAATGCCATAATAAATATATATTGTGTGTTTTACCGAAATTTGCATTTTTTGTGTTTTATGGTTTTCCGGTCTGTGTTACAGCTTATGTACTGCCAATGTTTACAGACGTTTAGTGATGAATAGTTCAAATAAAACTAAAACTGCTTACTATGTAGAGAAAGTGTTACATTCCACCCAAAATTCAATGCAAAATTTCATTGGAAACACACGATTTAGGGTCCCCTAAATAAAAGATGAATTTTTAGATAAAGGTCCAAGTGTGTAAGCTCCCAGCCGCAACCCGCTAAACACCGTCGGTCGCCTTGTTCTTCAATCCTAAAACAGATAACTAGGAAGTAATAGGAATAGGAAATGGTGGACAAGAAATTTGGGAGGAGGTGTAATGGACCTTTCCAACTTTCGCCTAGTAACTCGAAGAAAACCCGAAAAAATGCATCTGTTAGAAAGGCTGAGCATGGGAATCTGCCCAGATTACACTACCTTTCTTGGCACTATAGGTAGCTATTTAAGAAAGAAGAATGAAAGAAAGTAGGAAAAAATAAAGAAAGGAAAAAGAAAGAAGAAAGGAAGAAAAGAAAGCAGGAAATCCAGAAAGAAAAAAGGAAAAACAAAGGAGAGAGAGAAGAAAAGAAGAAAGATAAAAAGAAAATAAGAAAAAAATAAGGGAAAAAGGACAAAAGACAGAAATATAAAAAGAAAATAAAGACAGAAATAAGGGAAGAAAGGAGAAAAGAAAGAAGTAAAGATTGAAAGAAATAAAGCAAAAGGAAAGAAATAAAGAAACAAGGAAAGTAATACAGAAAAAATAAAAGGAATAAAGAAATAAAGGAAGGAGAAAAGAAATAAAGAAAGAAGAAAAGAAATAAAGAAAGAAGCAAATAAAGAAAGAAAGAACTTAAGAAATAAGAAAAGTAATAAAGAAAGAAGGGAAGTAATAGAAAGGAAGAAAAGAAATAAAGAAAGAAGAAAAGTAATAAAGAAAGAAGAAAACTAATAAAGAAAGAAGAAAAGAAAAAAGAAAGAAGAAAAGAAATAAAGAAGGAAGGGAATAAATTGGGAAATAAGAAAAGTAATAAAGAAAGAAGGAAAGAAATAAAGACAGAAGGAAAGAAATAAAGATAGAAGGAAATAAATAAAGATAGAAGGAAAGAAATAAAGAAAGAAGAAAAGTAATAAATAAAGAAGGAAAGCAATAGAAAGAAGAAAAGAAATAAAGAAAGAAGAAAAGAAATACAGAAATAAGAAAAGAAATAAAGAAAGGAAACAAAGAAAGTAAGTACATAAAATTAAAGGCACTTGACGAATGGCATAATTTAGTCTGAAAATAGAGACATAAACTATACTGTTTGTCGTAACTCGTATGTGACAGAAACTCCACCCTTTACAGGACCTAATGGCACTACAATAAGGTGCAAAAACAGGCGGGTATTGCCAGTACAAAGGACAAGAATCTAAATCATATCATAAAGAGCCCACCCAAACTATTAACATAATATTTGATACAAAAACAAGGATGTTCGTGTTATCTTGAAGATAAAAACGAGTCAGTCTGGATTCTATTACACGATAGGGCGTGAGCTTATCAAGCACGATTTCTATCCCAAAAACTGCCTTGCCGGTGGCGAACCTTTCGATAATTACTCTTTGTAGCGACCTTGCCGATTTTTTAAGATACTAAACTAACAACAGAGCACATGTTAGCTGAGGTGGTCCAGCACAAGGAGTGCAAAAAAACATTTGCCAGTTGACCTTGCAGTATACCTGTCCCTTATTCCAGATCGTACTGTTACTCGACATAACCTTCATGGACAAAGACAGACCTTCGGTGGAATTTTCAACGACGTCATTTCACCACTCGAAGCCATACTTCGGGTTCCGCTGTGTGGTTAACCCCATACCTACGTGTAGGGGAGTCTGGCGAATGAATCATGGGCACCTGTTTGGCAAAAAATCTGATGTGTTCCATTCACATGGCTTTCTCTATATCTCTGTAACAAATTATTGTTAATAAGCTTATATTTTATTTATTTCATGCTAATCGAGAAAAATTAGCAGAAATAGTCTTATTTCTTGCTTTATTGTAAGTAGAACCGAAATAAGGGAGTACCATAGGTTAAAGTGAAAGCCAAAAGCTGGTTGCTATGTGACTGATGTTCCTTTGTTTGTATGGACAGGACTTGACAAATTCCTGTATGAGAAAAGTATAAGTTTTTCAAAGCTGAAACCAAGAAAAAGCAATATCTCAAAAACGATCAACTCCACGAAAAACATGTATATAACATAAATTGTGTGTTTTAACGTGCTCTACATTTTTTGTGCATTATGTTTTTGTCCATCTCTTACAGTTTAGTAGTTATGAAAAATTCATCCAGAATAAAGTAGTCTTCAGAGGCTATTCCCAGAAAATTCAAAATATACATTTTATTTTCAGGTAAATAACTTAATATACGCTATTTTAATCAAAATCATTGGAGCCATTTTTTAGAAAATCAAAAGTTTCGAAAAAAGTTCCATGTAAAAGGTAGTTTGGGGTGAGGGGATTTTTCTCAAAATCTTCGTGTCGCATCCCTGGAAGATACTAAACTTAAATACCAAGTTTGGTAGTTTACCGACTTTTCGTTTTTGAGTTATCGTGTTCACAGACACACGGACCTTTTTCTGAAAATACCTTTTTTGGATACAGGGGACCCTAAAACATATATTTCCGGTGAAATCTCGGTATCGAATTTTTTGGTGGAGTGCAATACCTTCTCTATACACTATGTACATAGTTCGTATAGAGGAAGTAAAAAAGTGTTTCATTCACATAATTTTCTCTACCTGTACCGCAAACAAACTACTCTTACTAAAAGTGATAATTTTAATTGTTTTCTCTCAAAAACCGGGTATAGGACAGGAGTTGGATAGGTAGAGTCAGACTGAAAAATGCAATGCCATAGCCGGGATTTGAACCACGGATCTCCCGGTCTCTAGCCGGTTGCTCTATCACTGAGCTACCATGGCGACATGCTGAGGTAGCATTGAATTTCTCAACTGACTCGTATGTTTCCCGGTAAACCACAAGGTGATCTCAAGTTATTTTGAGGTGACAACCCCAAAGGCGACTTACAATATTGCAAGTACTTTAAGTCCCAGGATTCATAGCATAGCCAACTATTCTGGACAATTGTGATAAGGAGGAGGAGGTAGGTATGTAAGTAGAGAAGGTATTGTATTCCGCTCAAAAATTGCATATCGAAATTCCACCGGAAATAATTTTGAGAAAACAGTTCAGTGTGTCTTGGTAAGCAAAATAACTCAAAAACGAAAAATCGGTGAAATACCAAACTTGGTACTTAAGCTCAGAATCACGAATATTTTTAGGGAAATCTCCTACAACCATCCATTATATGGGGGATTTTTTCTCGAAAATTTCATTGTTAGAAAGAATGGATCTAGTGATTTTTGATTAAAATACTATGTAATAAAATATTTACATGGAAAATAAAATGTATGTCCTAAACTTCTTGGGAATATCCCCTGATATTGTCTTCATTCTGATTTACTTATGATTCTGTAAGAGATAGACAAAAACTTACTACACAAATTTGAAGATCTTGTTAAAACTCAGAAGTTATATAATATAAAACTTTTTTCTAAACGTAACCATTTCATTTTGATTTCAATTTTTTCTCCAACGGTAAATTCTCGTCCGTTTCATATCTCTTTTGATTTACTCCTGAGAACCGAATGTCAATGATAATCGCATAGCGACAGCTGTTAAATAATTTGACTATCGCTTTAGTCTAGTGTATTCCTTTATGTCCCTTTTAAGTAACTAATTAATAATTTGTTTGTAGAATATAAAGTCGTGTGAATGAAACACATTAGAGTTTCGCCACGTCACAACAGCCCCCAACATAGAGGACCAGGTGACTCTAATCAAAGTTTTCTTCCTTTAGCCTCTGTATCTCTCTACAAGGCACAAGAGATAGTGAAAATGTATTTTGCTCGAGTTTGGGAGCCAAGTATGCATCGTTTATTATTGGCCCCACTTGCTCAGATGTACGATGACGTTGGCGGTGTTTCAAGATTCACTCCACTGCGAAAGAGTAGATCTGCGTACCTTTTGTTGTGAGGATCTACCACCGTTGAGGTGCCTCAGCTAACCTCAGTCTCCATGCTGGTTTGACTCTGTCGGGGTGGTAGCGAGCGAATGAGGGCAGTTAGGTAAACACACGTTACCTTTACTTCAATTGATTGCCAACTAGAAAATGCGAAACAAGCACTTTGCTGTACAATCAATCAAATAATCCCTAGGAAATTCCTTACTCAATGATGCACACGAATTTTACTTAATAACCTTGTTTCTTTAGCTGTGTATAACTAAGTATAGATGTGCTTAACTCACTTTAACTATTCGTCACTAAAAGCGCCGATAATTAACTAAGTAATGCTGAGTGTTGCGATGTCTAACTTGAAAGCCGATATGTAACTGAGAGTTAGCAGCGATGTTTAACCCTAATGCCCCGACGTAACTAAAAGACCGCCTCGACTTGCAGTAACCTTCTACTTATATAGCAAATTCACTGAAATGGCTGATTCTTTCCGATTGGCTGGAAAGACCGCGAACCTGGAGTTAATATTACCCAAAATGCATTATTTCCTACCCAGGACAAGTGTAACACAATGGAAAAAAGACTCTTCTCTAAACTAAAAGGGTCTTTACCATCACTTGGTTCTCTATTGCACTCAACGCTACTCGTACGTGCCGTGACAATAGAGTACCTCCTAAAGAAAGATTCTCTTTCCACTTTCCAAGTTTGGGGTAAACAACTCCGAACTGCTCTTAAATACATGAAATAATTAACAAAATGACAATGGTTATTATAGAGAAGCCGACTAACGGTCTCAATAGGCAGTATCTGTGTAAGATCTGAACTTAAATACAAAGCCTCTTATGGACTCATAAGAACGTGTGTGATGAAGATGATAATGGTGTTTAAGGACGCTCAACTGCCGAGGACATTAGCGCCCCTTATGATTAAAACTTGGCAATAGCCAGTAAGAAAATACCATTGCAAAATAAAACGCAGGTAAAAGAAGAGCTAAAAGAATATAAAACCGAAGTAAAAGAATTGTCCAGCCCTGTAACTAGATCTGGAGATAAAACTTCATCTAAAATCAACACATTAAAACTAAAAGAGTTAAAAAACTGCTACCACACTAAAACCTCAAGGTAAAAGAAACTTTTGCTAAACATTTAAAAACCCTGTCCACTGCTCTTGGGTCAACTGTCAGGACCTCGGCAAGAGCCCATACATGACCAAATGTGTGCCAGGTGACCGTGGGTTTCCGGTAAAATCTTGTTACCAAATTTTGGGTGGAATGCAACATTTCTTCTACCTACTAAGTACTTCTACCCATAAAACAAAAGAAAAACAATGGCTTGACACACGTAAGCAAACGAGCAAGAATTAATGAAGCTGTTTGTTTTAATCTCTCATGGGCAGTGCTGCCACTTCTTCAGAACGATTGTGAAATGAGATGCAAATGAGCTCGATAGCCAGAGGGGCCAAGATGCTTAGCGAGCCAGGTATGTCGTCTTCAACACCAATGAAACTGAAAGTATATGCAGCCAAGCGGATGCTATGAACTTCAAGTATACCGTTCAGAATAAATTAATTCGTGCAGTATCAACGCCTGTCTATTGTTTTCGTGATCTGCTTAATGGCACCACACCTAGATGTCGCACCAGATCGCCTTGATCCGCTTCACACCCGGAGTCGCAAATGCCTTTCCTCACATGTGGAGGTCGCTGGTAAAAGTCAAGCGGTAAGGAATTTGAATGCTTACAGCAGGGAATATAACATGAGACAACCGAGGATACCATCCAATTGTTAAGTTTGACACTTCGTTTTGGCCGCGGTATTACGAGGGTAGGCTAATAATGAAAACAGCATTTAATTTTGCTTTATTTCTCTACATAATCTCCAGAAAGGCTAATACATTTATCGTGTTCTAATTTAATTAAGCCACCTCTGTAGTGTGATTTATCAAGGTCCTCAAAATAGCTGTTTACCGCATCAATGACCTCCTCGTTGCTGTGGAATCTTCGTCCTCCAAGAAACTTTTTGGGGTTTTGGAACAGGTGGTTGTCAATGGGTGCTAGATAGGGTGGTTGTTCAATTCGCACATTTTCCCCATTGTAATAACTGAACGATGGGCCGGAGAATTGTCGTGATGAAACAAGTTTTTTTTTTTTTTTTTTTTTTTGTCAAATGAGGTTTTTTGCTTTTCACCTCATCACTCAAACGTTGCAGTAAGCTTGCGTAATAGTCACCAGTCACCCTTTTCCAAGTCATCAATAAAAATAAATCCCTGCCTATCCAAGAAAACACATAACCTTGTTAGCTGACAAAATTGCGTTTTTTGGAGTTGGTTCACCTGGCGCAATCCACTGTTTTGATTGTGCTTTACTTTATGGAGTGTAGTATATGTATACAAGTTTCATCCATGTTAATAAGCCGTCTCAAAAATTAACTGGGACTTTTACGGTAGAGCTCCACATTCTTAACAGAAAGAGTTTTTCTTTGCAACTTTTGATCAGGTGTCAACAAATGCTGTACCCATCCTAGTGAAAGCCCAAAACATTATTTAAAATATTACCTGCACGTTCTTTTGATTTGTTTATAGCCTCTGCTATCTCAAACAACTTTAATCTTCCAGTACTAAACGATGAATTTTTTCAATGATCTCTGGAGTTGTCACTTCTACAGGGCGTCCAGAGCGAGGCTCATCACTAGTGCTCGTACTTCCCATTTTAAACTCTGCAACCCACCTTTTAATAATTGAATATGAAGGGGCAGAGTCTTTCAATGTACTGTCCATTTCCTCCTTGATTTCTTTAGGCGTTAAGCCTTTCAAATGGAAATATTTAATCACTGCACGTTTTTCCAAATCCTCCATTTTCGTGAAAACTCTAAAATTGTCTTGTTTAAAATGCTGTCATTCGAAAACTAAACAAGCTATTGACCTGTAACTATGGATACAAGCTGGTCTAGAGGGAAAATATACGATGCTACCGTCTAACTGGCCTAATGGCGTTATATCGGTGTGAGGCCCGGGACTTATCAGCCGAACCTAGTATATGAGGGCCATCCAAAAAGTAACAGACGATTTGGCCTAAATAATGACGAAAGTTAACACATTTTTACTTTCTTTAGCCCCATATGTACAGTGTACATAGGGTTAGAGAAGGTATTGTAATGCACTCAAAATTAGATACCGAGATTTCACCGAAAATATATGTTTTGGGGCCCCCTGAGTCCGAAAAAAGCATTTTTAAGAAAAGGTCCATATGTGTGTGTCTGTCTGTCTGTGTGTCTGTGGACAGCATAGCCCCAAAACGAAAAGACCGTTAAATACCAAACTTGGTATTTAGGTTTAGTATCCTCCAAGGATGCGTCACGAAGATTTTCAAAAAAATCCCCCTACTAAAAACTACCCATTACATGGAACAAATTTAGAAAATTTTGATTTTCTTAAAAATGGCTCTAACGATTTTGATTAAAATCCCGTATATTAAAGCTATTTATGTCCGAAATAAAATGTATATCTAGAATTTTTGGGGAATAGCCTCTTAAGACCTCTTTATTCTGGATGAATTTTGCTTAACTGCTAAACCGAAAGAGAGAGAAAAAATTCACTACACAAAAAATGTACATCACGACAAAACACACAATTTATATCCTTTACGTTTTGTTGTGGAGGTAACCGTTTCTGAGATATTCCTTGTTATTGGTTTCAATTTTGAAGTACTTAAACTTTTCTCAGACAGGAAGTGTCTTTTGTTCTACTCCTGGCCAAGCAAAGAAGTGATTTACAATGACAATCGCATAGCGATAGCTTTTAAAACAATTGACAATCATTTTAGCATAGTGCATTCCCTTATTCTCTTCTACTTATAAGGAACTAAGTAATAACATTCTGATAATATTTATCTCGATTAGCATTGTGTACAAAGAAGAATAATCTTTTGTAGGAGGTTTGTAGAGCAGCTAGAGAAAGTCATGTGAGTGTAACAAATCATATTTTTTTTTTTTTTTTTTTTTTACCAGTCGACCCGAGCCACATCTACTGTCGTGTTAAGCAAGATAAACATTATTGGAACTAGTTGAAATATCCAATGCCACAGCTGGGATTTGAACACGGTTCTGTTGATCTCCGTGCGGTTACTCTAACCACTGAGCTACTGTGATAACATGCCGGTATGGCATTCAATCCATTCATGTGTTTTTACCTGCTCAGAGAACACCTTAATAGAGATTTACATTCGATAGTACTTAGTACCCGAGTAACACATAGTAATTGCCAACTATCAAACTACTCTATTATATTGGCAATGCTCCTTAAACTTATTAATGTTTTTACTTTCTCTATACGCACTATGTACACTCTATACAAACTCCACCCAAAAATTCGATACCGAGTTTTCACCGGAAATATATGTTTTAGCGTCCCCTGTATCCAAAATAAGTATTTTCAGAAAAAGGTCCGTGTGTGTGACCGGGTGTCCGTGTGTCTGAACACGATAACTCAAAAACGAAAAGTCAGTAAATTACGAAACTTGGTATTTAAGTTTAGTATCTTTTAGGGATGCGACACGAAGATTTTGAGAAAAATCCCCCCACTCACAACTACCCTTTACATGGAACTTTTTTTCGAAAATTTTGATTTTCTCAAAAATGGCTCTAACGACTTTGATTAAAATTTCGTATATTAAAGATATTTATCTGACAAATAAAATGTTTATCTTGAATTTTCTGGGAATAGCCTCTGAAGAGTAGTTTATTCTGGATGAATTTTACTAAATTTTGAATAAATGCTAAACCGTAAGAGATGGACAAATACTTACTCCACAAAAAATGTATAGCACGCTAAAGCACACAATTTATGTTATATACATTTTTTTCGTGGAGTTCGTCGTTTTTGAGACATTCCTTATTTTTGGTTTCTGCTATGAAAAACGTATACTTTTCTCATACAGGAACTTCTCAACTCCTATCCATATAAACAAAGGAACTTCATTGATATAGCAACCAGCTTGTGACTATCACTTTAGCCTATGATACTCCCTTATTTCGCTTCTACTTACAATAGAGCAAGAAATAAGACTATTTCTGCTAATTTTTCTCGATTAGCATGAAATAAATAAAAGATAAGCTTATTAACAGTAATAATTTACACAGATATAGAGAAAGTCATGTGAATGGAACACATCAGATTTTTAATTATTAGAACCAGCTGAAAAAAGTCAATGACATAGCCGGGATTTGAACACGGTTCTCTCAGTGTGATTGTTCTAACCATTGAGCTATTGTGACAAAATGCCGGTATGACATTCAATCCTCCAACCACTCCATGTGTTTTTACCTGGTCTTTCAGAAAACATCTTAATGGTGACTTATATTCGTAAAGTCTGACAATATGCCAGCGGATTCTAAACTTCAGAGTTTCAGACACAATAGGAATACAGAACTGATAGCAAGATCGAAAATAACATACGTGAGAAATAAAACGCTTGAGCTAAAATGGAAGTGGGGAGGCCATGCCGTTAGACTACAACAGTGTGGGACTTCCGAACTGGGAAAAGGAAGAGAGGTCGTCCTAAACGTAGATAGGCAGATATATTCCAAACAGCAGCAGAATCAGATTGGACGAGGATTCCTAAGGACAGAGCGAAATGGAGAAGACTAGGGAGGGAGTTAAGAAAGGGCAGCACATAACGGTAAAGTGAAAAGTGAGATAAAACCTGATGTGGCAGAAAAAACTAATTATAGGAATAGAATATAGTATAGTCATAAGATTAGTATCATGCCAGGCTAAAAATAAACAAGTTGAAGTAATTAGGAAAGTTAAAATATTGGAGAAACACCCAAAATTCGTGGATTGCCTCTCCATGTTATAGTACAAGTTCCGAGCTATCCCTACACAAGTAGGAGGCCCTTACCTTGAAGTGATATGGGCTTTATTATTATTATTGTTATTATTATTATTATTATTATTATATTCGCAAATAGTATCCAGAAAATATTCACACATAGATATTGCCAACGACTTTTTCAGCGCTCTATCAATAAAAATCATGACCCAGTGTAAGGAGTATTACCAATATAAAAGATAAACATGTTTCCTCACCAATTTGTTATAGATATAAGAGAGATAGGCACAGCTAACTCAAGTGATGGACAGAAACGACTACACAACGAATGCCACCTGTCTGGCTAGCACTGATTTAGGTAAAACAGTGTAAACAGCTATAGAATGGTATAAACAGAACTTTACTAATAAAGTACAGAGATTTTAACGGCTATCTGTGTATCACTCTATATATGTCTAGGTAAGCCGAGTGACATATGCTCTCCCCAAGGAAAACCACCCATGCAGCGACATGTGGCTTCCTGCAATGTCGTCTCTGCTGCTTCCTGTGTCCAAGAAACTGGTTCTTCAGTTTCTCTCTGTATACCGTTATGTTATACCTAGTCGGGTGTCGAACACGGTCTTCCAATAGTTTCTTCTGTTCATTTTTACTTTCTCTACACGTAGTATGTACATAGTGTATAGAAAAGATATTGTATTGCACTCCACCCCGAAAAGACCGATACCGAGATTTCCCCGGAAATATATGTTTTAGGGTCCATCCGTAACAAAAAAACAAAAAAAAAAAAAAAAAAGCATTTTCAAAAAAAGTTTCGTGTGTCCGTGTGTCTCAAAAACCAATAGTCGGTAAATACCAAACTTCGTATTTAAGTTTAGTATCTTCCAAGGATACGACACAAAGATTTTGAGAAAAATCCCCCCACCCCAAACTACTCTTTACATGGAACATTTTTCGAAAATTTTGATTTTCTCAAAAATGGCTCTAACGATTTTGATTAAAGTATCATATATTAAAGATATTTGCCTGGCAAATAAAATGTATATCTTAAATTTTCTGGGAATAGCCTCTGAAGACTGCTTTATTCCGGACGAATTTTAGAAAATTTTGCATAACTGTTAAACCGTAAGAGATGGACAAAAACTTACTACACAAAAAATGTAGAGCACGTTAAAACACACAATTTATGTTATATAAATTTTCTTCGTGGAGTTGATCGTTTTTTAGATATTCTTTGTTTTTGGTTTCAGCTTTAAAAAATGTAGTTTTCTCATACCGGAAACTGTCAACTCCTGTCCATACAAACAAGGCAACTTCAGTCACATAGCAACCAGCTTTTGACTAGCAGTTTAATCTATGCTACTCCCTTATTTCCCTTCTACTTGCATGGAGGCAAGTAATAAGACTAATAGAAGCATAAGCTTTTCAACAATAATCTGTTGCAGAGATGTAGAGAAAGTTATGTGAATGGAACACATAAGAATTTTTAAGGATGAAAGTGAAAGCCGGGTCTATAGGTCAAGTTCTCGCTAGGATATGCTTCCTGTTTCTGGAATTTCTTCTCTTCTTTCCAGTAAAGGGTTTTGTGGCACAGAGACCTGCTTATTGTCCGTAAAGTGAGGTTGTTATTTTCCCCTCAAGTGACTGTTGTATTTCTCATGTCGATTTCCTAGTTAACACAATCTGTCAATAAGTTTCGTTAGCGTCAACATTGGACTTGAATATAGAGGCCTACAAACGAAAGGTTTTTCGCTTAGGAAATCACTGAATGAACTTAATGTCCACAAGTTTCAACAAATTTACTTCAAATTTTATGACAGGTTTTTAAATTCTCTAGCACGTATTTTGCAAAACTTTTCTTCAAATTTTATCGCAGATTTTTAAATTTTCTTGCACGTAATTAGCAAACATTTACTTCAAATTTTATGGCAGATTTTTTAATTCTCTAGCTTGTATTTACCACAAATTTACTTCAAAATTTATGACAGATTTCTGCTTTAAAAACATATGTTTCAGTCAAATGATATTACTAATTAAGGTTCCAAATACATAGCTTAAACCCCCTCGACAAAAGCGAACAACATTAATTAAAAATCTGATGTATTCCATTCACATGACTTTCTCTATATCACTTTCTATTTACTTCATCTAATGGAGCAAAAATTAGCAGAAATAGTCTTAGTACTTGCTTCCTTGTTAGTAGGAGCGAAGGGGATACCATAGGTTAAAGTGATAGTCAAAAGCTGCCTGTTCTGCGACTGAAGTTCCTTTCTTTGTAAGGACACGAGTTCACAAAGTCCTGTATGAGAAAAGTATAAGTCTTTATAGCTGAAAAAAAAAAAAAAAGGAATATCTCAAAAACAATCAACTCCATGAAAAAAAAGATATATAATATAAATTGTGTGTTTTAGTGTGCTCTACATTTCTTTGTAGTAAGTTTTTGTCCATCTCTTACGGTTTAGCAGTTATTCAAAATTCCGTAAAATTCATCCAGAATGAACTACTCTTCAGAGGCTATTCCTAGAAAATTCAAGATATACATTTTATTTGTCAGGTAAATATGTTTAATATACGAAATTGTAATCAAAATCGTTAAAGCCATTTTTGAGAAAATCAAAATTTTCGAAAAAAGTTCCATGCAAAGGGTAGTTGGATGTGGGGGGATTTTTCTCTAAATCTTCGTGTCGCATCCCTGGAAGATACTAAACTTAAATACCAAGTTTGGTATTTTACCGACTTTTCGTTTTGAGTTATCGTGTCCACAGACACACGGACACACTGACACACTAACACACGGACACAAACACACACACATGGAACTTTTTGTGAAAAAGCTTTTTTTGGATATTGGGGACCCTAAAACATATATTTTCGGTGAAATTTCGGTATCGAATTTTTGGGTGAAGTGCAATACCATCTCTATACACTATGTACAAAGTGCATGTATGCAGAGAAAGTAAAAATATTAATGACAAAAAAAAAACCCAATAAATTCTTAATTATATATCAACCTCCATTTAACTGCAAGGTTTGTTAACGCTGACTTTTATCAGTATTAAACTATTAAACACACATATTCACCTTCACATTCATACTTCCAGACTCTGTGGGAATAGGGAATGTTTCTGCCCCAGAGGGAAATCGAACCTGAAACCTCTGGGGTGAGAAGCCAGAAAACTAATCACTTCATCGCTGAGGAAATCTACCGAATTCTTCTTAATGTATACAAAGAATGTATAACGTTATATTATAAAGTATACTTTTCTCGGTTATCAAGTTTCACAGGATGAAAGGCTTTTGTGAGACGTTTGCAGGAGAATGAATAGAGAAAAGTTTGCGAATATCAAAATAATATCAAAATACCGCGTAATTTCCGCTTTTAAAGATTCTGATTATTTCTTTATAGTTTTAACATTGCTTGAAAAATTATATATTAGAGAAGGTATAGAGAAGGTATTGCACTCCACCAAAAAATTCGATACCGATATTTCACCGGAAATATATGTTTTAGGGTCCCCTGTATCCAAAAAAAGTATTTTCAGAAAAAGGTACGTGTGTTTGTGTGTATGTGTGTGTGTGTCAGTGTGTCTGTGAACACGATAACTCAAAAACGAAAAGTGGGTAAAATACCCAACTTGGTTTTTAAGTTTAGTATCTTTCAGGGATGCGACACGAAGATTTTGAGAAAAATCCCCCCACCCCAAACTACCCATTACATGGAACTTTTTTCGAAAATTTTTGATTTTCTCAAAAATGGCTCTAAATATTTGGATTAAAATATCGTATATTAAGGATATTTACCTGACAAATAAAATGTATATTTTGAATTTTCTGGGAATAGCCTCTGAAGACTACTTTATTATGGGTCAATTTTACGGAATTTTGCATAACTGCTAAACCGTAAGAGATGAACAAAAACTTACCACAACAACACACAATTTATGTTATATACATTTTTTTCGTGGAGTTCATTGTTTTTTAGATATTCCTTGTTTTTGGTTTCAGCTATGAAAAACTTATACTTTTCTCATACAGGAATTTGTCAACTCCTGTCCATACAAACAAAGAAACATCAGTCACATAGCAACCAGCTTTTGATTAATAGTTTAGCCTATAGTACTCCTGTACTTCCCTTCTGCTTACAAGGAAGCAAGTAATAAGACTAGTTGTGCTAATTTTTTTCTTAATTAGCATGAAGTAAATGGATTTTTAACAATAATTTGTTGCAGAGAGGTAGAGAAGGTAATGTGAATGGAACACATCAGATTTTTTTCTTTTGTTTCTTAAAGCTTAGCGTCCTTTAACCCGGTTGGTCATAGCAGACGATGAATGAAATTGGTAAAAGGATGCACTTCAAACTTTACTCTTGAACTGCACTGTACCCTATTTGTTTCGGTCTTCAGGTTGTACTGGAAAACCCCTTATGCAAACTTCTGCAGCAAAAATTGTGATTCTTTGAAGCAAATGCAGACACGGTTAACCGACCTTTCCGAGAAAGGCAAATGCAACATTTTCAGGGTAATTTTCCTCATGGAGTAACAGAAGTTAACGTTACTTTGGAGGAGAAAACCAAAAGTGTCTTATATACGTGCAACATCCTTGTTTTCCTTCCATCGTTAAGGAAAGACTTCCACTAAGGTATTTCCAACCTAAGGTGGTACAGGAAGCCATACCCTCATAATGTTAAAATGTGTCATATGCGAGGAACATATGACACGTGCATCCCAAAAAAGTTTTAGAAAAAAATCTTATGTGTTCCATTCACATGACTTTCTCTACAGCTCTGCAACATAATATTGTTATAAAGCTTATGCTTCTATTTATTTCATGTTAATCGAGAAAAAATTAGCAGAAATAATCTTATTGCTTGCTTCCTTGTAAGTAGAAGCGAAATAAGGGAGTACCACAGGTTAAAGTGACAGTCAAAAGCTGGTTGCTAGGTGACTGAAGTTCCTTTGTTTGTACGGACGAGAGTTGGCACATTTCTGCATGAGAAAAGCATGTTTTTCAAAGCTGAAAAAAAAAAATAAGGAATATCTTAAAAAATATGTATTTCACGAAAAACTGTATATGACATAAATTGTGTGTTTTAATGTGCTCTACATTTTTTGCGTGGTAAGTTTTTGTCTATCTCTTATGGTTTAGCAGTTATGCAAAATTCCGTAAAATTGATCCACAATAAAGTGTTCTTCAGAGGCTATTCCCAGAAAATTCAATCTTTAATATACGAAATTTTAATCAAAATCGTTACAGCCTTTTTTGAGAAAATCAATATTGACGAAATTTTTTCTATGTAAAGAGTAGTTTCGGGTGGGGATTTTTCTCAAAATCTTGTCGCATCCCTGGAAGATACTAAACTTAAATACCAAGTTTGGTATTTTACCGAATTTTCGTTTTTTAGCTATCGTGTTCACAGGCACACGGACAAACGGACAATGACCTTTTTCTGAAAATACTTTTTTTGGACACAGGGGACTATAGAACATATACTTCCGGTGAAATTTTTTTTGGTGGAGTGCAATATCTTCTCTATACACTATGTAGAGAAATAAAAATGCCGGTGAATGTATTCATGTGTCTCTATGAACACGATAACCCAAAAACGAAAACTCGTTAAAATATCAAACTTGGTATTTAAGTTTAGTATCTTCCAAGGATACAACACGAAGATTTTGAGGAAAACCCCACAACTCAAACTACCCTTTACCTGGAACATTTTCGAAAGTGTTGATTTTCTCAAAAATGACCCCCACGATATTTATTAAAATGCCTCATATTAAAGATAATTTCATGACAAAATTCATATATAGAATTTCTTGGGAATGGCCTATGAACACCTCTTTACTCTGGATGTATTTCACTGAATTTTCCCAAACTGCTAAACCATAAGAAAAAGACAAAAACTTGCTACACAGAAGACGAATATCTCAATAAAACACACAATTTATGCCGTATACATTTTTTCGTGGAGCTATTTCTGAGATATTCCTTGTTACAATTTAAAATACTTGTATTTCTCTCACACGGGAATTTTTAAATTCCTGATATTACAAAGAAACAGATTTCAACCACATCGCAACGAGCTTTTAAAAATATTTGACTATTTGCGTATTGTACTCCCTCATTTCCTTTCTACTTACAAGAAAATAAATAATAAGACCATTTCTGCTAATGTTTATCTGATTAGCATGAAGTAGATAGAAGAATATACTTTTTAAAAATAATTTGTAACATTGCTGTAGAGAAAGTCATGTGAATGGAACACACAATATTTTATAGTTATACTGTTAACAGACAAACCTTTTAATGAAAATGCTTGTTTACTTTCTCTACATAGTACATGATACTACCTTAAAGAAGATAATTGTACTCCACCCAAATATTCTATATTTCTATATTCCATATTTCACCTCCTGCATCCAAAAACAAAAACAAAAGCAAAAAAAAATTTTAGAAGCATTGTGTGTGTCCGAATACGATACCTTCTTAAAATACCAAAGTCGGTATTTAAGTTAAGTATCCTCCAAGAATGCAACACGAACAGTTTTAGGAATAACCTCCAACCCAAACTATACTCCACATGGAAGTAGATAGAAATATAAGCCGTTACAGAGATGTACATGGAACACATCAGATTTTTCAGGGTCTTGAAAACGTGTATTTCCGGTGAAATCTCGCAGTCGAATTGTTGGATGGAATGCAATACTTTGCCTATCTAGTATATACATTATACCTATGTGATTGAGAAAGTAAAAATCTGATGTGTTCCATTCACATGACTTTCTCTACATCTCTGCAACAAATTATTGTTAAAAAGCTTATGCATCAATTTACTTCGTTGTAATCGAGAAACAATTAGCAGAAACAGTCTTATTACTTGCTTCCGTGAAAGTAGAAGCAAAATAAGGGAGTACCATAAGTTAAAGTGAACAGTCAAAAACTGGTTGCTATGTGACTAATATTGCTTTGTTGACCAATTCCTGTATGAGAAAGGTATAGGCTTTTTTAAAGCTGAAACCAAAAACAATGAATATCTCCAAAACGATCGACTCTACGAAACAAATATATATAACATAAATGGTGTGTTTTAACGTGATGTACATTTTTTGTGTAGTAAGTTTTTGTCCATCACTTACGGTTTATCAGTTATGCACAATTCCGTAAAATTCATCCAGAATAAAGCAGTCTTTAGAGGCTATTCCCAGAAAATTCAAGATATACATTTTATTTGACAGGTAAATATGTTTCATATACAATATTTTAATGAAAATCGTTAGAGCCATTTTTGAGAAAATCAAAATTTTCGAAAAAAGTTCCATATAAAGGGTAGTTTGGGGTCTTGGTGTCGCATCCTTGGAAGACACTAAACTTAAATACCAAGTTTAGCATTTAACGGTCTTTTCGTTTTTGAGCTATGCCGCCCACAGACACACACACGGACATTTTTCTTAAAATGCTTTTTTTTTATTCAGGGGTTCTCAAAACATATATTTCCGGTGAAATCTCGGTATCGAATTTTTTGTGCAATACAATACCTTCTCCATACACTATATACATAATACGTATAGAGAAAGTAGTCTGGTATATCGAATTGCTGACAAGTGTTAGAGGAAGATGAAACATTTGGTATATACTTTGTAAGAACAGTGTCGTCGGGAACCTAGACACGTGAGCAGCATCCAGCATCCTTATTGTTGAACACTATATTCGCAAAAAGACATTAATCTCGAACCTCTTTAGCCAGGCACCCAAAACGAAGAAAAAGTACAAAGCAGGTGTGAAAGGCGTGTTTCATAGCTTGCTATGAGAAAATAGATTTCAAGGCAATATCCAGATCGTAAAAAAAATGCTAAGCTTGTGCTTCGTGAAGCAGATTAAAGAGCTTATGTGGGGCAAAAAGGCACAGTGATGCTCCATTTACCTTCTCCTTAAAATAATGAACGTTTTTGTGAAATTCAGCACCTACAAAAGGACAGTGACAAAGCTAAAGATGCGCTGCGTAATTTCACTTCGAAATGGATCAGTGACTCCTTGGACAAAAACTGTTAAATTTCCCACCTTTTCATACGCCGACCCAATCCTGTTTGTTCCTGCCAAGCCCAAAATCCTCTAGAAAGTTTATACTCTATATAAATAAATGACTGTCTATAATGGGCGAACCCGAAGCCAAAAAATCTGTGTCCCATTCACATGACTTTCTCCACATCTCTGCAACAAATTGTAGTTAAAAGTCTTATGCTTCTATTTACTTCATGCTAATTAGCAGCAATAGTCGTTTATTACTTGCTTCCTTTTAAGTAGAAGTGAAATGAGGGAGTTCTATAGGTTAAAATGATAGCCAAAAGCTGGTTGCTAGGTTTGAAGTTCCTTTGTTTGCATCGACAGGAGTTATCAAATTCCTGTATAAGAAAAGTAAGTCTTTCAAAGCTAAAACGAAAAACCAGGAATATCTTAAAAATGATCAACTCCACGAAAAAAATTAATACGACATAAATTGTGTGATTTGTCGTGAGCTACATTTTCTGTGTAGTAATCTTTTGCCCATCTCTTACGGTTTAGCAGTTATGTACAATTTCGTAAAATTCATCCAGAATAAAGTAGTCTTCAGAGGCTATTTCCAGAAAATTCAAAATGTACATTTTATTTGTGAGGTAAATATGTTTAATATCCGATATTTTAATCAAAATCGTTAGAGCCATTTTTAAGAAAATCAAAATTTTCGAAATTTATTCCATGTAAAGGGTAGTTGGGGGTGGTGGGGTTTTCTTGAAAATCTTCATGTCGCATCCTTGGAAGATACCAAACTTAAATACCAAGTTTGGTTTTTCACGGTATTTTCATTTTTGAGCTATGCTGCCCACAGACACACACTGCCAGACAGACACACATATGGACATTTTTCTAAAAATGCTTTTTTTTGTATTTAGGGGGTGTCAAAACATATATTTCCGGTGAAATCTCGGTACCGAATTTTAGGTGCAATACCATACATTCTCTGTACACTATATATTTGTACATAGTACGTATAGAGAAAGTAAAAATCTGATGTGTTCCATCCATATAAGTTTTCTTACAAAAAGTTGTTCTTTTATTTACATCGAGATAATATTATCACAGAATCGGCCTCATTACTTGCTTCCTTGTAAGTAGAAGCTAAATAAGAGGGAGACAGGCTAAAGCGATAGTTAAATATTTTAAAAACCGGTCCCTATGTAAACAATTGAGGTTCGGTCTACTTTGTACGGTTCCGTTTGAGAAAAGTTAAGTGGCTTAAAAAAGAAACCAATAACGAGGAATATCTAAAACATCTGATGCGTTGCATTCATATGACTTTCTCTACATTGCTGTAATAAATTATTGTAAAAAGCATATCCTTCTATCTGTTTTATTATATTCGAGATAAACATTAGCAGAAATTATCTTAATTACTTGCTTCCTTGAAACTAGAAGTGAAATAAGGGTGTATACTATGCTAAAATGACAGTCAAATATTTTAAAAGTTGACTGTCATGTGGTTGAAATCTATGCAGCGCCAACTTTCCGTGTGAGAAAAATTTTAGTATTTTAAATCTGAAATAAATAACAATGAATATCCACGAAAAAAACGTATATGACATAAATTGTGTGTTTTAGAGTGATCTACATTTATTTTGTTGTACATTTTGGTTTATTTCATACGGTTTAACCGTTTTGAAAAATTCTTCAGAGGCTATTCCCAGATATTTCAAGATATAGGTACATTTTATTTGTAATAAGAATATCTTTAATATACGTTAACTTAATCAAAATCGTTAGGGCCATTTCTGAGAAAAACAAAATCTTCAAATATTTTTCTTTTGAAAATCTTCGTGTTCCATCCTCGGAGATAATAAACATAAATACCAAGTTTGATATTTAACGGTCCTTTCGTTTCTGATCTATACTGTCCAGAGAAACACATATACAGACCTTTTTAGATGATTTTTTGAATTTTGCATAACTAGTAAAGAGATAAACAAAAACTTACAAAAAAAATGTAGACCACCTTAGAACACACATTTTCCTGAAGTTGACCGAATTCGAGAAATTGCTTGTTATTAATTTCTGTTTTAAAATTCTTTTCTCATAAAGGACGTCAACTCCTGGCCACGCAAGGAAACAGATTTTAATCCCATAGCAAGCATATTTTAAAACATTTGACTATCTTGGATTAATTGTTTTTTCACACAAGCCGTGTGTAGGATAGGTAGAGTCAGACTGAAAAATTCAATGACCTAGCCGGGATTTGAACTACGGATCTCCCGGTCTCTAGCCGGTTGCTCTTCCACTGAGCTACCATGGCAACATGCCGGCATAACATTGAATTTCTCAACAGACTCGCCTATCCAAATCTTGTCCTATGCACGGCTTGTGTGAAAAAACAATTAATCCAATACCAATTGACCATAATAGTTGGCTATACTATGAATCCTGGGACTTAAGTACTTACAACATTGTAAGTCGCCATTGGGGTTGTCATCTCACCTTGAGATCACCTTGTGGTTTACCGGGAAACATGTGAGTCAGTTGAGAAATGCAATGCTATGCCGGCATGTTGCCATGGTAGCTCAGTGGCAGAGCAACCGGCTAGAGGCCGGGAGATCCGTGGTTCAAATCCCGGCTATGGCATTGAATTTTTCAGTCTGACTCTACCTATCCAAGTTTGACTGTCTGTTTAGCCTAGTGTATTCACTTGGTTCCCTTCTACTTACAAGGAACTAAGTGATACGAATGTTTCTGCTAATGTTTTTTCGATTAGCTTGAAGAGATAGAAGAATAAGCTTATTAGCAATAATTTGTTACAAAGCTGTAGAGAAAGTCATGTGAATGGAATACATCATTTTTTTTCCTGGATTTGACCGTTTTTGAGATATTCCTTTTTATTGGTTTCAGTTTTAAAGTAACTAAAATATTTCTCATACAGGAACTTTTTAACTCCTGGCCACGCAAAGAAACGGATTTCAATCGCTTAGCAACCACATTTTAAAACATTTGACTGTCGGTTTACGGGTGTTTCTGCTAATGCTTTTTCAAATAGCTTGAAGAGATAGAAGAGTAAGCTTATTAACAATAATTTGTTGCAAAGATGTAGAGAAAGTCATGTGACTGGGACACATCAGATGTTTTAAACAAGCTATTGATATAGCTGAATGCTATGTTTTGACTATATAATACCACAATCTGATTGTACCTCATTTAATTATTATTATTATTATTATTATTATTATTATTACTGGTAATAAATCAATAATATAAACACAGAAAAAGATAAACTTACTTCACAGCATTAGCTCGCCATTTGCAGTAATTGTGTTCTTACCTGAAACAAAAGAAACTGCAATTAGATATCTATACAGACATTTTAACATATGCGGATGAAATCTCCGATACATGTTCAAAGTCTGAAGGAAGCTCGCATTTGCAGGAAGAAATGACACGGTTTAGGATATCCACTACGGGTTTTAGAAAGCAGAAGTTATATAAAAGGATTTGTCTCTAAAATTATTTCATTTTGTCTTCTAATTGATACCGGGCTCACGTAACGCAGCAGAACTTTCAGAGGCAGGTATGTGGTTACATAACAACCGCCGCGGAGCGAAGAAACATATTATTAAGTTGGCAATACAAAAACACCGCTACAACAGCTTTTTCTGAGTCAGACACTTCTATGGGTTACCATGTCAGTCTGTACCGCTAACTGGACAGCTCAGGTCAAGCGAAATCAACAAAACTGCAATCCGTTTCTTATGTAAGTTCCCAAAACTTTCATTAAGTTACTAATCAATACAAAGTATATGAAGGAATTGACCTTTAGTTATTTGTTTACAAATCTAGAGCCTGCTTTTTTCTATTTACTTCAAATCTACAAGCTCAACTAGCGAGTGAAGCTGACGTTTACGACCACCATTAACCGGCCACTCAGATCTTGTTTTATTCGTGGTTGTCCCGTGTCGGCAGGCAAATTCTAGAGTGGCTTCTCATCTACCATTATTGAAGGGCTGAGAGCCATAGTGGGCCATCTCCATGTGAGGTCAGAATTTAGCTGTTGGCATCTGTCGTAGTTTATGGTTATACATCTTATATTGCAGTGGGCCATGTCCAGCATTTCCCGTTTACAAACAGTAGAGCATCAAAATATCGGTCTAAATGAAACTACAAATTCTATCCAAATCCATACAGCAAATCACGCTACCACATGTGATGATTTTATGTCCACGCTACCATTTATTCCTCTAGTGAATCATGATTTTTACAAGAGTTTGCGTGTGCAAGTCAGTAATGATGATCAGCAGGACATTGATTAGATGTATGGAAATGGCCCAGTTACATTTCTTTAGGCTGGGCCAAATCCTAGCAAAGGAAAATAGCTCCCAATAAATAAGTGTAAAACCTAATTTTGCATGAAGCCACATTAATGTTCTACTAATATAAGATAGAAAATATATTCTAGATTGCTGTGGTATTTAGTTATTATGTGTAACTTGGGTCAATAAATTATGATATTGAAAAAACATTGACCTTCTATTTCTCCATTTTTAAAAAATGGTTCTCAACCCTTCAATTCTTTTTCTCATTTCGATGTCATACTGTTTCCTTCTCGTGATCCAGGGATGCTTCTATAATTTTTGTGACGGTATCAAAACAATTATGTTTTCATTATAGTTTTACTTTTAGGGATATTAGTCTGCACTTTAATCTTATTAATATATTAAAATTTTTCAGTTAACCATTATCTTCTTAACAAATATAATCAGCCCGTCTGGGTAGTGTGGTGGTAGCGTGCCTGCTTCACATTCAACAGGTCGCGAGTTCGAATCTCACTTAGGGCGAGTTATTCGGATAAGGCTTTCTTCGCGGTTTTACCTTTTTCTAAGAAGGCAAATGCCGATTTCATTCATCGTCCGATATGACTAACCAGGTTAAAGGATGCTAAACGGTCCAAAAAATATATAATCAATTTATCATACACTTCACAAAGATTTAATTCACTAAATGACAAAAAATTACTAATTTTACATTATTCATACAGATGGCGCGGTTAGTCGCCCCAAGAGTATTCTCGTGCACAGTAGAGGAATATCTGATTGGACGAGTGGAATGTGGCAGCTCCAGTAGGGAGAGGGTATTAATGCCGAACGTTAGAGACTTCGGCGCGTCTTTATCAACAGTCTACGTGGGACTGTAGCCTCCTGTGCTTCCTTCACTTCCATCCTTCCAGGGACGCTATAGATCTCCCATAGGTGTCACACTGCATGAGGTATCTCTCTTTACTACATCCCTGAGCCTATCTCACGATAATTCAAGCAAACATTTCCAGTATTGTGCAATTTTACATCCATATAGGAGTACTTAGAACAAAACAATTAAAACAGCAATTACTATTCACATACCTTTTGTTGGGCGTTCGGCTCTCTAGCCTTCATTTGGTAGATTCGCGAAATTTTCTGAGGTACAGTATTGAAACAGAGAATACGCTACATACTTGGACATCTAGTTGCTTCAGTGCTACGGTTTTGTTCTATCTGTATATCCAAGATTTCATGCGCGTGTGTATGCGCTGTATTTTGTTTAATACTTCAGCTAGTAAATTAAGTAACCTAATTATTATAATGACTGAAAGCTTCAAAGAAAGTTTTTTTTTTTTATGAAACACTGCAGAAAGAGAGGCGGACTCGCTTCTTCCCCCTACCCTCGCTATCCCGTAAACAACGTCTAGGAACAGGTGCTCGCATAAAAGCTACAACCCATGGAGGTCTGCCTACAATATATAATACAGGGAATTAGGGTTAAACTATAGTCACGGCTCAGTAACAGATAAAATTAACTGTCAGGAAGTGCATGCATTGTGCTATGACCGTTGCCCCCAGCTCAGCTCCAAAGTCTGTTACTGAGTACGCGCGAGTACTCTGACTCAGACAAAGGGCAATTTGAAATGGGCGTATTTTCTTCAGAGGACTCTGAACATAAATGCCAAGATTCCTATTATTGGTTTTCGAGTTATGTTCACACAAACGGAAATTTTTACTTTCTCTATACGCACTATGTACATAGTGTATAGAGAAGGTATTGCACTCCACCAAAAAATTCAATACCGAGATTTCACCGGAAATGTATGTTATAGGGTCCCCTGTATCCAAAAAAAGTATTTTCAGAAAAAGGTCCGTGTGTGTGTCCGTGTGTCTGTGAACACGATAAAATACCAAACTTGGTATTTAAGTTTAGTATCTTCCAGGGCGACACGAAGATTTTGAAAAAAAATCCCCCCACCACAAAGTACCATTTACATGGAACTTTTTTCGAAAATTTTGATTTTCTAAAAAATGGCTCTAACGATTTTAATTAAAATATCGTATATTAAATATATTTACCTAACAAATAAAATGTATATTTTGAACTTTCTGGGAATAGCCTCTGAAGACTACTTTTTTCTGGGTCAATTTTACGGAATTTTGCATAACAGCTAAACCGTAAGAGATGGACAAAAACTTACCACACAACAAATGTAGAGCACTTTAAAGCACACAATTTATTTTATATACAATTTTTTCGTGGAGTTGATTGTTTTTTTAGATATTCCTTGTTTTTGGTTTCAGCTATAAAAAGCATACTTTTCTCATACAGGACTTTGTGAACTCGTGTCCATACAAACAAAGGAACATCAGTCACATAGCAACCAGCTTTTGACCATCACTTTAATCTATGGTACTCCCTTATTTCGCTTCTACTTACAAGGAAGTAAGTAATAAGACTATTTCTGCTAATTTTTTCTTGATTAGCAGGAAGTAAATAGCAGCATAAGCTTTTTAATAATAAGTTATTGCAGAGTTGTAGAGAAATTCATGTGAATGGAACACATCAGATTTTTATAAAAATGTACTTTTTTTTTTGTTAACTGTCCTCCAAATATGTATTTTGATTAAATCTTGACATTGAATATTTGGGGGGAACCTATTATTTGCCATATTTACTGTAAGACGTAGTAGTTATAATTTAAATATAGAAATCTTGAAATACATTCTTCAAGAGTCTGTTTAATTTCAAGGAAAATTCATCACTGTGCTCCATGTGTTACCTTTAGAAACAGAAAGTTGTGATATGTTATCACTAAGATTCATCTGTTATAATAATCTGTTTTCTGAAGGGAAGGACATTTTATTGGCAGCAAAATAACTTTTGGATTCCTCAGTTACGCGCTGCTGAACTGTTATGGTATCTTATGCAACATCGACTGGTTGTTGCATCACCATAAAATCTGTTTTTGAATGCCAGTAAGGAAAAAATAAGAGAAAGCAAGACCGGTAACAATAAGCAAATTAGATTATTTTCTTTGGGAATAACTTTGTGATAAGCCACAAGATAACTACAGATGTAAAATCCTACAATTCCACCTCCAATCGACGCAACCACCTATTTTTAGTTTCTACTGCATACGAGGCAGAGGAAGTATTACATTCCACCTAGTAATTTGTTGTCAAATTTCACCAGAAGTTTGTTATTTATCCTTATCTGAGCTCAATTAATTAATAGATTTTTTTTTAGAAAAAATATCCATATGCGAAAAGCAGAAGTCTCAAGGGAGTCAAATATTCTTTAAGTAAAGCAGGTGAATATTTTTAAACAAATCCTCCATCCTCATATAAATTACCTGTTGCATGAAACGCGATATTTGCTATTAATTGAATTTTAATGAATGATTTTTAAGATTTTATTTCGTTACTAACAAAGGCCACGATATGAGAGAGCTTGGAATAGTTCGCCACTGTTTTTAACAATACCTAATGCTATTTCCAGACTTGATACGTTTTCATGTTTTTTTGTTGCTTTTTTCTATTTTTTTTTTTTTTACTATGCGCTTAGTACGTAATAATTATAATAGTAATAAATAAAATAATAATACAGTGAAAGAGTGCATGCATCCTTATACGGCGCCTTCAGGTTTTGAATTAACTCTACATTACGTGTACTTTCAGTGTTAAATAAGAACACAACACTAGCACAATTACAAAAATAGTTATTGGAGGACTCCAACAGGTTAAATAAAGATTTTCCAATAACTTCAATCCAAAAGCTGACTTTATTCTCTCAAAACTATGTAACTGAAGTTAAAAACATACAAACATTTTTAGTCTGTATATATAATCACGGACTCTAGTACAAGTCTGGGAACTGGCTCTCAACTAGAGCGATTGCTCCACTGATTCCATTGATATGCAAGAAGTGAAGAACGAAGATCGCCACTGACCAGTGTTTATTTGGATTTACCCCGTTGAGTTCTGCAACCCTTATAACGCACGAAGGGTTATCTGAACACACGAAATACGGTACGGTTGGGTCATCGGGATATTTGTATTTTAAAGTCCAACTTTCACTGCCATAAAGTATTATTGGAACGATGATGACTTTATAGAATTTAAACGTTTGCATTCTTGTACCGCAAGCATAAAAATAAGCTTCAAGAATAACTGGGAAATTAACATTACTTGGAGCGATAAGCGGTGAATTCGGTCCCGGTCCCTACATGGTAGCATAATGAACGTTCCATTACGGGCGTGTATGGAAAAAAGTTTGCGAGGGAGTGTACAAACCTAATGATGCTACTTTAAGAGTTGATTAACAATTAACAGCTTCGCTCCTTATACGGAGGGCACAGAAATAAACGAAGCCAAGAGTACGTAAAAAGACGAATAGTGAAGGGAGAGAGAGAGAGAGAGAGAGAGAGAGAGAGAGAGAGAGACAGACAGACAGACAAGGGGAGGGGCTATAAAACTACCTTAGGTATTCGATGCTTCCTAAGCCGCCTATGAAGATGAAACTCAAAATTATCTCTCTGTCGAGTTTTGCGAAAACTACGGCTTTAAGGTGATGCACTTGTTAATTTTAGAAAATCTACAGTAGGTAAGATCTTCTTGGAATTTATGCCAGTTAATATACACAATAGTAATTATATTTTTGACCAGTATCAATATTCTAGTTAAATAATATTAATTATTACAATGCAATATTAAATAAGGGACTTTAGTGTCAAACCCATCGTTTTAATAAAAATGAGTTACGTGATGCATTTTAAAAATATTCAAATTTTGCAGTAAATGAATTTAGAAATAGACCAGTCATATTATATTTTTTAATATTAACACAAATTATTAATTTTCGTGCTCTCCAGAACAGTTTATTTTTCAAAAGAAGCTAATTTGTTTCTCAAATTGGAGCAGTATTTAAAAAAAATCTTATGTGTTTCATTCACATGACTTTCTCTACATCTCTGCAACAAATTATTGTTAAAAAGCTTATGCTTCTATTTACTTCATGCTAATCGAGAAAAAATTAGCAGAAATAGCTTTATTACTTGCTTCCTTGTAAGTAGAAGCGAAATAAGGGAGTACCATAGGTTAAAGTGATAGTCAAAAACTGAAGTTCCTTTGTTTGTATGGACAGCATTTGACAAATTCCTGTATGAGAAAATTATTATTTTCCAAGCTGAAACCAAAAACAAGGAAAATCTGAAAAACGATCAACTCCAGGAAAAAAAGTATATAACAAATTATGTGTTTTAAAAGGCTCTACATTTTGTGTGGTAAGTTTTTTTGCATCCCTTACGGTTTAGCAGTAATGCAAAATTTCGTGAAATTCATCCAGAATAAAGTATTCTTCAGAGGTTATTCCTAGAAAATTCAAGATATACATTTAATTTGTCACGTAAATATCTTTAATATACGATACTTTAATCAAAATCGTTAGAGCCATTTTTAAGAAAATCAAAATTTTCGAAAAAAGTCCCATGTAAAGGGTAGTAGGGGTGGGGGGATTTTCTTGAAAATCTTTGTGTCGCATCCTAGGAAGATACCAATCTTAAATACCAAGTTTGGTATTTAACGGTATTCTCGGTTTTCTCGTCCACAGACTCACACACACACATACACACAGACACATACAGAGAATGTTTTTTGAAAATGCGTTTTTTGGATTCAGGGTGTCTCAAAGCATATATTTCCGGTGAAATCTCGGTATTGATTTTTTGGGTGCATTTCAATTCCATCTCTATACACTATGTACATGGTACATATAGAGAAAGTAAAAATGAAGTTTAAAGTTGGGAGTGCCAAAGAATAAGTATGCGGCTGGTCATCTATAGCTTCAGTTGATCGGCAGTTAAAATGCGCTAAGTGGGAAAAACCGTACATTTTCTTAAGCTTTAGAATTCATAATATTTCTTTTTAAGTTTTCATAAACTTTAGTCAAAGTTTATCACTTTCTGTATTTACAATGTTGTTGCTGTGTAACAGAATGTGTTACTTCGTAAATTCCCACGTACGTGAACGTTATTGCATATGAACAAAAGAATGTGCATAATAAATTAACAAGTAATGCAATTCAGTCACGAGTATGTGGTAACAAAATAGAAGAGGCAAACTTGATGTTTAGAGGAGGTGGGCGGAAAGGTTAAAGGTAACTTAGCACGATGTAACGGGATCTTCATTATTAGCCATTTTCTTCCCGCAGAAGTTCGGGCAATTTCGGCTAAACTCGGGCGCAGCCTTGAATACTGCCTTGCATATGGTGACCTAGCAACCGAGTGCGGGAATTTCTCTTTCGGATCCTTGTTTTCACTTGTGAGAGAAACTTGTTATTGGTTTGATGGTTTCCTCAGAGTAAATATGAACAAGGCAAGTGATTAACGTCTTCGTATTTATGTTGTTAGCACTGGAGTGGATTCCGCTGCATTTCCTCACCTAACGTACCAACTTCCATTGCTTGTGGATTTTTACTTTCTCTACACGTACTATGTGTACTTAGTGCGTCACCGGAAATAGACATTTTAAGGTCCCCAGTGTCAAAAAAAGGCCGTGTGTGTCTGTGAACACCATAACATCAAAACGTTAAGTCGATAAATTCCAAACTTGGCATATAAGTTTAGTATCTCCCAAGGATGCTATATGAAGGTTTTGGGGAAAATTCCCCATTCCAACTACCATTTACACGGAAACATTTTTGAAAGTTTTAGTTCTCTCAAAAATGGTTGAAACGATTTTGATTAAAATACCGTACATTAAACATATTTACACGACAAGCAATAAATCTCGAATTTTCTGAAAATAGCCTCTGAAGAGCTCTTCATTCTGGATGAATTTTGTATAACTGGTACACCGTAACAGATAGAAAAAAGAACTTACTTCATAAAAACATAGGTCTCCTTAAAACACAAAATTTATGTCATACACATAATTTAAACTATACAAACAATTTTCGAGATATTCCTTATTATTGGTTTCAATTTTAAAATAGTTATACTTTTCTCAGACAGGAAGTGTCTGTTTTTCTTTTGTTCTACTCCTGGCCAAACAAAGAAGTGAATTTCAATGACAATCGCATAACGATAAATTGTATCGTTTAGCATAGCGGATTCCTTTAGTTCCCTTCTAATTATAAGGAACTAAATAATAAGTACATTCTGCTAATACTTATTTCGACTTTAGTTTAGTATCTTCCATGGATGCGCCACGAAGATTTTGAAGAAAATCCCCCCACCACAAACTATACTTTACATGGAAAAAATTTCGAACATTTTGATTTTCTCAAAAATGGCTCTAACGATTTTGATTAAAATTTCGTATATTAAAGATATTTACCTGACAAATAAAATGTATATTTTGAATTTTCTGGGAATAGCCTCTGAAGACTACTTTATTCTGAATGAATGTTACGGAATTTTGCAAAACTGCTAAACCATAAGAGATGGACAAAAACTACACAGAAAATGTGTAGAGCACATTAAAACACACAAGCTATGTTATATATACATTTTTTTTTTTTCGTGGACTTGATCGTTTTTAAGATATTTCTTGTTTTTTGTTTCAGCTTTGAAAAGTATACTTGTCTCATGCAGGAATTTGTCAACTCCTGTTCATACAAACAAAGGAACTTCAGTCACATAGCAACCAGTTTTTGACTATCACTTTAACCTATGGTACTCCCTTATTCCGCTTCTCTTACAAAGAAGCAAGTAATAAGATTATTTCTGCTATTTTTTTTTTTCGATCACAATGAAGTAAATAGAAGCATAAGCTTTTTAATAATAATTTGTTGCAGAGATGTAGAGAAAGTCATGTGAATGGAACACACGAGATTTTTTAACATAGTAATCAGCTTTTAAAAGATTTGACTGTCGCTTTAGCCTGATGTATTCCCTTATTTACCTTCTACATACAAGGAACCAAGTAATAAGACAATTTCTGTTAATGTTTATCTCGATTACATGAAGTAGATGGAAGAATAGTTTAAAACGCGTATTTCCAGTGGTATCCAGGTATCGAATTTTGGGAGGAATGCAATATCATCCCCACTTCTGTGCGTAGTAGAGAAAGTAAGACACCTTCACGTTAACTATACCTACAGCATATTCTGTCACGCAATCCTTCAATAGCAGTTATATCGAAGAGGGAGTCGACTCCAGAACCGAGAAAATCGGTTTCCGGGCGTAAGTTTTCGATTCTTCGCGACACCTTTCGCGGAACATCTCTAGTCCTCGCAGCCTGCTACTATGTGAGGTAAAAGGTCACGTGATATCTTGTTCGTTTAAATGTCAAGACCGTCAGTTAACTGAAGTAACTGTTAGGGTTCTGAAAGCAGCGAGAGTGCTGGCTTATTTTTGTAGCTATCCGCGCAAACAACCGGTTTCAAACTATTTCAAGCGTAAAGTCAGTGATTTTAATTGGCGCTGTAATAGTACTTAATTTCTCATTTAGCGTGTGTTTTGTAACCAAATCCGTGTGTAATTAACACTTGTACGCATCCATGGCTTAGCGTGAAGTAACGTTAGTTCTTTTGTAAGGTAGAGAATAAAAAATCTGATGTGTTACACTCACATGACTTTCTCTAGCTGCACTACAAACTTCATACATAAGATTCTTGTTCTTTCTGCACCTCGCTAATCGTGGTACTCATTAGCACAATGTTCTTATTACTTAGTTCCGTATAAGTAGGAAGAAAATAAGGGAATACACTAGGCTAAACCGAAAGTTAAATGTTTTAGAAGCTGTCGTTATGCGACTGTCATTACAAATCACTTCTTTTCTTGGCCAGGAGTAACACAAAAGAGAAAAGTATAAGTACTTCTCAACTGAAACAAATAACGATGAATACCTCAAAAACGGTAAGCTCCACGAGAAAAATGTATATGACATAACTTGTGTATTTTAACAAGACCTAAATGTATTGTATAGTAAGTTATTGTCTGTCTCTTACGGTTTACTACTTATGCCAAATTAAGGAAAATTCATCCAGAATAAACAGTTCTTCAGAAGCTATTCCCAGAAAATTCAAGGTATGCATTTTATTTGTCAGGTAAATATTTTTAATATATGATATTTTAGTCAAAATCGTTAGGGCCATTTTTAAGAAAATCAAAATTTTCGAAAAAAGTTCCATGTAAAGTGTAGTTTGGGGCGAGGGGGTTTTTCTCAAAATCTTCGTGTCGCATCTCTGGAAGATACTAAACTTAAATACCAATTTTGGTATTTTAGCTACTTTTAGTTTTTGAGTTATCGTGTTCACAGACACACGGACACACACACACACGGACCTTTTTCTGAAAGTGCTTTTTATGGATACAGGGGGTCCTAAAACATATATTTCCGGTGAAATCTCGGTATGGAATTTTTGAGTGGAGTGCAATACCTTCTCTATACACTATGTACAAAGTGCGTATGGAGAAGGTAAAAATAATAAAAATTTGATGTGTTCCATTCACATGACTTTCTCTATATTTCTATAAATTATTATTGTTAATAAGATTATCTTTTATTTATTTCATGCTGATCGAGAAAAATTAGAAGAAATAGTCTTATTTGTTGCTTTATTGTAAATAGAAGCGAAATAAGGGAGTACCATAGGTTAAAGTGAAAGCCAAAAGCTGGTTGCTATGTGACTGATGTTCCTTTATTTGTATTATCAGGAGTTGACAAATTCCTGTATGAGAAAGGTATACGTTTTTCAAATATGAAACCAAGAAAAAGGAATATCTCAAAAACGATCAACTCAACGAAAAAAATGTATATAACATAAATTGTGTGTTTTAACGTGCTCTACATTTTTTGTGGGTTAAGTTTTTGTCCATCGCTTACGGTTTAGTAGTTATGAAAAATTCATCCAGAATAAAGTAGTCTTCAGAGGCTATTCCCAGAAAATTCAAGATATACATTTTATTTTTCAGGTAAATATCTTTAATATACGAAATTTTAATAAAAATCGTTAGAGCCATTTAAATTTTCGAAAAAAGTTCCATGTAAAAGGTAGTTTGGGGTGGGGGAATTCGTGTCGCATCCCTGGAAGATACTAAACTTAAATACCAAGTTTGGTATTTCACCTATTTTTCGTTTTTTGAGTTATCGTGTTCAGAGAAACACGGACACAGTTTTACACGGACACACACGGACCTTTTTCTGAAAATACTTTTTTAGGTAAAGGGGACCTTAAAACATATATTTCCGGTGAAATCTCGGTATCGAATTTTTTGGTGGAGTGCAATATCTTCTATGTACGTAGTTCGTATAGAGAAAGTAAAAAAGTAATAAAAATGCGTTCTTTGCACCCTAAAACGTGTATTTTCTGTAATATTTCATTTACCTATTTTTGAATGGAATGGAATGCTCTCTACCTATGTACTTAGTGCGAAGTAGAGAAGGCAATACCATAATTATTTTGGTCAAATTTCACAGTTGCATTTCAAATATTTTGCAAGTATATTCTCTGTAGAAAGGTGAAAGCAGAAAATAAATGTACCAGGAGTTCAGGTAAACAAACAGATGCACGGAATTACTTTTGGAGGTTTATGTACACAGTGTGGGAGGAAGAGCAGATGTGCAGTGAAACAACAACGGAATGATGATGTAAGAATCAATAAAGCGCCGGGGAAGTTTACAAAAAACGAATGCAATGGGCGTCTTGGTGACCTCGAGCGTGAAGTAAGGTCGTCCTACACTGGTGAAAGTGATGAGAAGTAACGCATTAATGTGGTAACAAAACCTCTTCAGATACTGGCCACCAACTTCAATTTGTTCCGCGTTCGTTTCTCATCATCTGAGATAGCGATAGATGCTCATACAATGTCCTGGCGCCGCCTAGCGCATTCTACAACGGCAGCTCTGTGCTAAATCTGATCTACAGGGCCGTATTTACGGCAGGGCAAACCGGGCAACTGCACATTTTAGGCGGTGGCAAAATTACTGGAAAGCTGCAAAAAAAGCATAGACATTTAACGTCAAATATATTTCAATTTGCCGCTCGCAGAGGAATATTAATGACGCATGTTGGCTATGCTGATTAGTTTGCACGCTATGCGCACGTAGCGGAGAAAAAGAGATACGCATTCCAATAGTAAGAATCGATTAACACACGCAAGAAATTGAAAAATCAACAAGTGTGTGTTGTTATTCATTAATGTAAGTTGGGGGGGGAAGCAAATGCTTTTTTTTTTTTTTTTTTTTTGCCCATGGGCGTCAGAAAATCAAAATTTGGAAAATCAAAATTTTCCGAAAATGTTTCCATGTGAAGGGTAGTTGTGGGTGGGGGAATTTTCTTGAAAATCTTTGTGTTGCATCCTTGAAAGATATTGAACTTAAATACCAAGTTTAGTATTTAACGGTCTTTTCGTTTTCGAGTATGCTGCCCACAAACACAGACAGACACACATGTACAAAAGGAACTTTTTTTAAGAACGCTTTTTTCGGACTCAGGGGACCCCAAAACATATATTTCCGGTGAAATCTAGGTATCGAATTTTTGGGTGCATTACAATACCTTCTCTATCCCTACAATATTAATCGTTTGAATAAAAGGTCTGTTTGCGGAACAGCTAGAGCACATCATGAGAATGGAACACATCAGAATTTTTTTCCATTCTGCTTACAAGGGACCAAGTAATAAGGACAATTTCTGCTGATGTTTATCTCGATTATCATGAAGTGGATAGGAGAATAAGCTTTTTAACACTAATTTGTTGCGGAGATGTAGAATGGGTCATGTGAATGGAATGCATAAGATTTGCATCAGAAGTATGATATAGGACCCAATGACAGTCATGCTGGGTTGGAGACAGGAATAACTGGATCACTGCAGTGTCAATAAGGTGCCCAAGGGAAGGACATCATACATTGGGTGCACATAGCTATATAGCTCAAGGTTTTCCGGATTCCGAACGTTCCATATCCTGATACCAGTGAAGCTTTCTGTGTAAGGTGATACTTCATTGTGCAATAAACATGGAATGTTAATTATTGCTAGAATGGGTGAGCCAAGTCCCACATTGTTATCAAACGTGACTTTAGTGGCTTTTTAAGTAGCTTTTATTACATCCTATTTGTTTATGTTGACATGAATAAATGGTGGCTGGATTACACTAGCAGAATTGGTTGGTCTTCTCATGTTACATTCCTGTCTAGTGTAAAATGCCTTACAATAACATAACTTTTCGCTACCTACTCAATACAATAGTCCTCTACCAGCTCCTAAATTAAGTATTGTATTTTACTACAGAGAAAAGCCCTAGAAGGATGACTTACTCAAGGACTTCCATTAAGATGTTCCCTCTTATCATTCCAAATCAATTACTTTCTCTATACGCACTACGTACATAGTGTATAGAGAAGGTATTACACTCCACCAAAAAATTCTATACCGAGATTTCACCGGAAATATATGTTTTAGGGTCCCCTGTATCCAAAAAAAAGTATTTTTAGAAAAAGGTCCGTGTGTGTGTCCGTGTGTCTGTGAACACGATAACTCAAAAACGAAAAGTCAGTAAAATACCAAACTTGGTATTCAAGTTTAGTATCTTCCAGGGATGCGACACGAAGATTTTGAGAAAAATCACCCCACCCCAAACTACCCTTTACATGGAACTTTTTTCGAAAATTTTTATTTTCTAATAAATGGCTCAAACGATTTTTATTAAAATATCGTATATTAAAGATATTTTTCTGACAAATAAAATGTATATTTTGAATTTTCTGGAAATAGCCTCTGAAGACTACTGCTCTACATTTGTTGCTTGGTAAATTTTTCGGAATTTTGCATAACTGCTAAACCGTAAGAAATGGACAAAAATTTACCAAGCAACAAATGTAGAGCACTTTAAAACATACAATTTATGTTATATACATTTTTTTCATAGAGTTGATTGTTTTTTAGATATTCCTTGTTTTTGGTTTCAGCTATAAAAAACATACTTTTCTCATACAGGACGTTGTGAACTCGTGTCCATACAAACAAAGGAACTTCAGTCACATAGCAACCAGCTTTTGACTATCACTTTAACCTATGGTACTCCCTTATTTCGCTTCTACTTACAAGGAAGCAAGTAAATAGAAGCATAAGCTTTTTAACAATAATTTATTGCAGAGTTGTATAGAATATCATGTGAATGGAAGACATCAGATATTTTCTACTCTTACTAAGCACCCAAAAAAGAATGGAAGCATATCTGCAGTCAGAATAATAAGCTTTTGTAAGGAAAATTGTAGAAGAATCAGTACAGACAAATATGCGACGCAACAGATAATACATTTTAACAGTGATCTAAGAAAAATCAAGGCTAAACCAATGAAAAGAGTTCCAAATATTAAAAGTGCCCACAGATGTGATCGTATTTAAATTTGCGAGGTTGTTTTGCACGAGCTGCTCACGTGATAGGAATCTGGTTCAGCCAGCCGGGTTTTTAGAAAGACATAAAAAGTCAGCGTCCTTCGGATTATGCGAGACCATTTTCTATTGGTTTTCGGGCTCCATCAAACTTCGTCTCTGATGAAATCTTAAACCAATCCTGAAAGGTAACTATGCGTGATTCTTGACGCTTAAAAACTTCAAGACACGATTTGGAGTTGGTCTGACAACATTTGGCCCCAGCTGGATGAGTATCGAGGTAAACTCGAGGACTTTAATTGAAAAAAAAATCTGATGTGTACCATTCACATGACTTTCTCTATATCCCTGCAATAAATTAATTCTTAAAAAGCTTATACTTCTATTTACTTTATGCTAATCAGAACAAAATTAGCAGAAATAGTCTTATTACTCGCTTCCTTGTAAGTAGAAGCGAAATAAGAGACTAGTTCCTTTGTTTATATGGATAGGAGTTGACAAGTTCCTGTATCAGAAAATTACCTTTTTCATAGCAGAAACCAAAAATAAGGAATGTCTCAAAAACGACGAGCTCCACGAAAAAAATGTATATGGCATAAATTGTGTGTTTTAACGTGCTCTACATTTTTTGTGTAGTAAGTTTTTGTCCATCTCTTACGGTTTTGGTAGTTCAGTAAAATTCATCCAGAATAAACTACTCTTCAGAGGCTATTCCCAGAAAATTCAAGATATACATTCTATTTGTCAGGTAAATAGCTTTGGTATACAAAATTTTGATCAAAATCGTTAGAGCCATTTTTGAAAAAATCAAAATTTTCGAAAAAAGTTCCATGTAAAGGGTAGTTGGGGGTGGGGGGGATTTTTCTCAAAATCTTCATGTCGCATCCCTGGAAGATACTAAACTTAAATACCAAGTTTGTTATTTTACCGACTTTTCGTTTTTGAATTATTATGTTCACGGACACACACGCACACACACACGGACCTTTTTCTGAAAATACTTTTTTTGGATACAGGGGACCCTAAAACATATATTTCCGGGGAAAACTCGGTATCGAATTTTTGGTGGAGTGCAATACCTTCTCTATACACTATGTACATAGTGCGTATAGAGAAAGTAATAAAGGACAAACACGCACACACAGGCTTACAATTATTAAAATACCGAAAACTCACTTCTTTCGCAAAAGACTATGTTATGTTTCCAAACTATATATAACTTATTACACTTATTGCACCCAAAAATTTGAAACTAGATTACACCGAGAATACATGTTTTCAGACCCTCTGAACCCAAACAATGACACAAAAAATGTCGATCTCATTAAAACACACAATTTATGTCATATACATTTTTTGTAGAGTTAACCGTTTTCGAGATATTTCGGATTATTGGTTTCAATTTTAGCCACGTAAATCTTTCTCAAACGGAAAGACATCTTTCTTCTCGCTTCTCGTTTGTTTATTCCTGGCAAGCAAAGAGATTGCAATTTCAGTTGTTTCACATAGCGACCGGGTTTTATCGCTTTAGCTAATGCATTTTCTTATTTCCCTTCTATTTACAAGGAAGCTAGTAATAAGACTCATTCTGCTTATGTTTATCTTGATTAGCATGATGTAGATAACAGATTAATGTTTTGAATAAACGGTTTGTTTACCGAACAGTTGGAGTACATCGTGTGATTTTTTCTCCCCTTCTACTTACAAGTAACCAAGTAATAAGGACAATTTCTACTGTTTATCTGGATTATTATGAAGTAGCTAGAAGAATAAGCTTTTTAAGAATAATGTTTTACAGAGGTGTAGAGAGTCATGTGAATGGAACACATCAGATATTTTTGAAATATGAGAAATGCACATTCACAAAACAACAAAAGAACAAATACCCTTAGCGCATGGCTTGTTTGGGTTATTTCCTATTGCCAAAGTCTCACAGGGGTTGACGCCGTGAAGAAGGTGCATGTTTTGTTTTATTTGTTGTGATTATAGCACCAAGCGAAGAGAGACGTTACGCACGGGTTCAGAAAAACACGGAGTAATTTCATGCGTGGCTAACATTGTCAATGTGCGTCACCGATCGAAGTTTCAATAGAAGGCTTTGAATTGAGAGTTTAACAAAAGCCGCAAGCACATGATTAAAATAACTATTTTATTCATAGGAATACCTTGCATCTAGAAAAACCTACGATTATATTACACTAAGTTTTGTGTACAGGCCAATGAAATGAGGAAATGGCTGGACTATGTCTGGAGTTGACTGCTCTGTAAGTTATTAACTTTTGATTATGACATCGTTGTGGTATCGGAGCTGAATTTTGTCATCAAAATCTTAATCTCCGTAGACTAATATATCTTTGGATGATTTATTCTGCTAAAACTGTTGCTACCAGCTGTATTTGTTACAGATGCTAATAGTGTTATATGTAAGTTACTGTAACTGGATCTTTGAAACATTTTAACTTCTTAGAAATCTAAATAAAAGGTCTTATTAATTACAAAGCATATAAAGAAAGTTTTATAAAGTCATGGTCGAAAATTGGGCGATGAGCAGAAGCGATAAAAGAATGGTGGAAACAGAAGAATTGACATTTCTAAGAAGTATTGCTGAATATCCGTTTGGACCATATAAGAAAAAAAAATTGATGTGTTCCATTCACATGACTTTCTCTACTTCTGTGTAACAAATTATTGTTAATAAGCTCATTCTTCTATTTACTTCATGCTAATCGAGAAAAAAATTAGCAGAAATAGTCTTATTACTTGCTTCCTTATAAGTAGAACCGAAATAAGGAAGTACCATAGGTTAAAGCGCTAGTCAAAAGCTGTTGCTATGTGACTGAAGTTCCTTTGTAAGGACACGAGTTGACAAATTCCTGTATGAGAAAAGTACATGTTTTTCAAAGCTGAAACCAAACACAAGAATTATCTCAAAAACGATCAACTCCTCGAAAAAAAATGTATAACATAAATTGTGTGTTTTAATATGCTCCACATTTTTGTGTGGTAAGTTTTTGTCCATTTCATACGGTTTAGAAGTTATGCAAAATTTCATAATCGTTAGAGCCATTTCTGAGAAAATCAAAATTTTCGAAAAAAGTTTCATGTAAAGGGTAGTTGGGGGTGGGGGATTTTCTTGGAAATATTCGTGTCGCATCCCTGGAAGATACCAAAACTTAAATACCGAGTTTGGTACTTAACGGATTTTTCGTTTTTGAGCTATGCTGTCCACAGAAACACATACACACACACACACACACACACACACACACACACACAAGGACCTTTTTCCAAAAACGCTCTTTTTGGATTCAGGGGAACCCAAAACATTTATTTCCGGGGAAATCTCGGTATCGAATTTTTGGGTGCAATACAATACTTTCTCTATACTCTATTGTACATAGTACGTGTAGAGAAAGTAATAATAGAGACCAAACAAAATATACATAATTTAAAAAGAAAAATCTCTACATACAAATAAAACTGTCTGATAATTAGAACAGATGCCAGATAATAGACTAACCAAAATAGTGGTCACCTGGGATTGAACCCGGGTTGTTGTTGATAATGAGAATAATAGCAATGAAAGTATGACTATAAAACGTGTTTGGAACTCTGGACACTAAAATATTCCAGAAATAACAGAGTGGACATATTAGCAAAATCTACAAGAGATTTGGAAACATTTCTAATATTCAGATGCTTGTTAAGGATGGTCATAAGCTAATAATGAGTGAAATTTGTCTTAACCAGAGAGTTACGTCCAACAATCCACCGGAACAAAAGTAGAATTCCTAAAAGTGTAAATACATCACAACATTTATCTGTTTTAACTTTTTGATTGTGTAAGCATAAAACTGTGTACGAAAAATACTTCCTGAAAGTAATTAAATTCGGTTTGGACGGCTCCGTTGGTTAGGTGTTCGTCTTTGGATCCCGGCCCAGATCGATATTTTTAAGTGTGCTTAAAACCGATATGATTCTGCGAATTGACAGCATCGTTAACAATATTTTTACATACAGGAACCTTTTCTAAAAATAATTTTTTGTACCCAGAGGGTCTCAAAACGTGCATTTTCAGTTGAAATTTGGGTATACAATTTTTGGGTGGAATGCAATACTTCCTGTACTTAAGCAGTCCATTTCTGCAGATGTGCACACCAGTTTATTGCAACAATGTTGTGATTTTCCATTATAACAGACCAATATGTTCAACATGTCCAGACTTTCCAATGTACAACAGTTAAATAAATTCACTTTCACTCGAGATGTAAACCTCGCTTACATTAACAGTTTTTCCAATGATGTTTCTATTCTCTGTCTTATTTTCTTATTAATAGAATTGCCTGCAATAGACTGGCTGTCGCAGGCGTACCAACATCACGTTATGCAAGCTTACCAACTTTCACATTCAATATTCAATGGACTGTGAGATTGCCGAAGGCGTTCTCCTAAATCGCCATTGTTAAACCTGTCTTATACGGCGTCTTTCATCCGGAACCTGTGTTTACTGGAGGATTCTACATATTAGTGTTTCACTTTCGGCCGATTATCGTAATCATGCTTGTGTTAATGGCGTAAACACACGACTAATACAACTTTTTATGCATGCTGAATCTATTACATATTAATTTAACAGTGTAATGCTTCCGGCATTTATTTCATCGCCTTCTGCAATGGCTAAAGCATACGAAATTCTTTGAATTATAGTGTTTAAGATAAAAATCTAGCGTCACAGTCACAAAGATTTCTCTACCCATTATCATTTCATAGAATCCCTACAGGCTTCTGAGATAATGCATTATTTCTATCAACTTCATGCATTTCAAAAATAAGAACTGAAGCTTTCCTGGCGACGTATTAATTCAAAACCTTCTCGGGCTTCTAGCCGGGTAAAAAACACACGAAACACCAACGTTTCGAAGAAGTGCATCTTCCTCGTCTTCAGGGTGAACTTCACTTCTTCTTCACCAAGTTTTTACCTGGCTAGAAGCCCGAGAAGATTTTGAATTCATGTATTTCATCACCAGCAATAACTGCATATATTTGTTTTCGATTACGTCATACTTGTGCTGTTGTGTATACGTGGTATCACAGATGTAAGAAATTTAGCTTAGGTAGTGATATATTTCTCGTTATGTTTTATTAAATTGAATTTTGATATGTTGATAGTGTATAGAGAAAGTACTGCATTCCACCCAAAAATTTGAGACCAAGATTTCACTGGAAATAAATGTTTTAGGGCCCTTCGTATCCAAAAAAAAAGCATATTTAGAGAAAGGTCCATGTGACTGTGTGTGTGTCTGTGAACACGATAACTCAAAAACGAAAAGTCAGTAAAATACCAAACTTGGTACTTAAGTTTAGTATCTTCCAAGGACGCGACAGGAAGATTTTTCAAGAAAATTCCCCCACCCCAAAGTACCCTTTACATGCAAAAAATTTCGAAAATTTTAGTTTTCGCAAAAACAACCTTAACGTTTTTCATTAAAATCTCTTAAATTCAAGATATTTATAGGACAAATAAAATGTATATCTGGGAATAGCCTCTGAAGACCTCTTTATTCTGGATGATTTTTGTTGAATTTTCCATAACTGGTAAACCGTTAAGAGACGGACAAAACTTAATGGATAAAAAATATAGATCACGATAAAACATACAATTTATGTTATATACATTTTTTTCATGTAGTTTCCGAGATATTCATTGGTATTGATTTGAGTTTTGAAATACTTCAAATTTTCTCTCAACGCTTGGCCACGCAAAGAAACAGATTTCAATCCCTAGAAACCACATTTTAAAACATTTGATTATCGGCCTAGCGTAGTGTATTCCCTTATTTCCCTTATACTTACAAGGAAGTAAATAATAAGACTGTTTCTGCTAATGTTTTAGCATGAAATAGAAATAAGCTTATTCACAATTACTTGTCACAGAAATGTAGAGAGTCATGTGAAAGGAATGCCTCAGATTTTCAACTTAAACACACCCTTCACATTTACCCAATACTTTATTAAGATTGGAATTCATTGTTTTGATTTTATTATTTTATATATGAAAATCTGATGTGTTCCATTCACATGACTTTCTCTATATTTCTGTAACAATTTATTGTTAATAAGCTTATTTTTTTTTTATTTCATGCTAATCGAGAAAAATTAGCCGAAATAATCTTATTTCTTGCTTTATTGTAAGTAGAAGCGAAATAAGGGAGTACCATAGGTTAAAGTGAAAACCAAAAGCTGGTTGCTATGTGACTGATGTTCCTTTGTTTGTATGGACAGTAGTTGACAAATTCCTGTATGAGAAAAGTAGGTTTTTCAAAGCTGAAACCAAGAAAAAAGAATCTTTCAAAAACGATCAACTCCACGAAAAAAATGTGTATAACATAAATTGTGTGTTTTAACGTGCTCTACAATTTTTGTGGGTTAAGTTTTTGTCCATCTCTTACGGTTTAGTAGTTATGCAAAATTCATCCAGAATAAACTACTCTTCAGAGGCTATTCCCAGAAAATTCAAAATATACATTTTATTTTTCGGGTAAATATCTTTAATATACAAAATTTTAATCAAAATTGTTAGAGCCATTATTTAGAAAATCAAAATTTTCGAAAAAAGTTACATGTAAACGGTAGCTTGTGGTGGGGGGGGGACTCTTCTTAAAATCTTCGTGACGCATCCCTGGAAGATACTAAACTTAAATACCAAGTTTGGTATTTTACCGACTTTTCGTTTTTGAGTTATCATGTTCAAAGACACACGGACACATACACACGCGGACTTTTTTCTGAAAATACTTTTTTCGGATACAGGAGACCTTAAAACATATATTTCCGGTGAAATCTCGGTATCGAATTTTGGGTGGAGTGCAATATCTTCTCTATACACTATGTACATGGTGCATATAGAGAAAGTAAAAAGCGGTCGTTCTCCGTTCTCTACGAGTAACAAAGATTAAAAGGTCGCGATTCAAACCTGGAGGAGGGCTATCGGCTTTTTAGGGTGTAAAACTCCTTGCGGAAGGGTACAAAAGCCCGTGGCCCCATGTCGTGGACTTACGGAACGGCACGTAAGAACCTCAAGCCTGATAAAGAGGCCTCTGAAAAAAAATTAAGCGGTCTTTCTCGCTCAATACAGCATGGGACTCTGAGAGCCACAGAAGTTAAAGTTCATACATAAATCGCAATTAATTCCACGGTAATGAGAGAAGTTTTGAAAATATTTTTATGTGTTCTTAGTTGCCTATAGTAATCAAGGGAACTGTTGGATTATGTCAAAACATTAAATAACAAGAAATCACAGAAAATACAGTTTTGAAGTCCACTGAATAAAAACAATAAAAATGATTTACGCGTCTACGCGCGCGTGTGTGTGTATGTGAAAAGAAACAAAACTGAAAAGAAATGCTACAATTTCTGTATCTTTCAAGAATGGAACACTAAGATTTTGAACAAAATATCCTATCTTGTAACTACGCTTTGATTGGAGAGGGTTTCACTATTTTTTTTCTCAAAATACTCTAACCACTCGTTTCCACAACGCGGGCCCGGGTTCGATCCCAGGAGATCCATGTGTTGTGGACAAAACGACAACCCATGTCATAGGTAAGTGCATAGTAGAGGAAATAAAAGTGATAATATTGAATTAGTTGGAATTTAAACCCTAATATTTTAGCTTTTGCACAAGAAAAATATTTTAGCATAATTTTAGCTACATACGAGGGCCATTTTTTTCCAACCTCCGATAGGCTATAAATAAAAAACAAGTTCATAGAAAATAATTATTTTATTACTAAAAGTTTTCTAAACTTATGGTTATTTTTCAACATAATCACCGAAAATATTGAGACATTTATCGTATTTGTGCAAAGCTTTGCAACACCCGCTTCAGAAAAAGTTGCCGCCAATGATTTCAAATGAGCATTGATGTTGTTTTGAAGATCATCGTACTTTACGTTTGCGGAGAGCCATTCAAAACAAACGAAGAGGAATACTGACTTCAGGAATTGTGTTGATCCATGACAACGTTCGTCCACACATTGCTGGCACAACCCATCGGCTCCGTGAACAATTTCAATGCGACCTTTTCGATCGTCCACCGTACAGTCCTGACCTGGCACCCAGGGACTTTCACCTTTTCCCTGAACTGAAGACGTGGCTAGGACGGCAACACTTTCAAACCAACGAAGATCTTCAAAAAAACGTCAATGCTCATTTGAAATCATTGGAGGCAACATTTTTTGAAGCGGGTATTGCAAAGCTTGTGCACAGGTACGATAAATATCTCAATCTTTTGGGTGATTATGTTGAAAAGTAACCATAAGTGTACAAAACTTTTAGTAATAAAATAATTGTTTTCTATGAACTTGTCTTTTACTTATAGCCCATCGGACGTTGAAAAAAAAAAAACGGCCTTCGTAATTATAAGATATTAATATCCGTCTTTGAACCAAAGCAAATTTCCCCAATCGTGTCTGATAACGAAGCAACAGATTAACATTCGGTAACTACCAACGTAATAATATTTAGGAAGTATCACGCCTTGGAAACAAAAGAGAAAGCAAGTCGCCTCATTCTTTTCTATTATAAAGAGAGAAAACGAACAAATGCCTGGCGGTTAATTAGGTACGCGTATTTCTTTGATGGTCATATACACTAATTAAGTTAACACACAGAGTGTAGTAAATTGCGTTACAGTCACTGTAAAGAATGAGTTATGCAGTTGTTTTCTTCCTTGTATACTCAAGTGGGGTTTCTTACATGCTGCTTCTTTATGAGAACGTGGGATAAATTTCCTTTCCTTTTTTTCCTTCCAGGGGACTTATGGAATTATACATATTGCCAACTTTGACTACTGAAGATAGCCCTTGGGTTATGTTGGAGAGACGTTGCCGGTTTCTTCCATATCTATTTTCTGGTTAATATGCAAGACATACACGGACAGGAACGTTTGGTTTATGTCATGAATGTAAAAAATGGCACCTGCCTATCCAGCCATTGTACTCAGACTCTGTTACAACTCGCTATATTCCATTTCACCTGCAACATTCAGAACTTGCTGCAGGAACTTGCCAAAGAATATTACTACACAAGAGTGGTAAATTACATTACCACTGGGGGAGACGCATTTCGGCATTATTATACAACTGAAAGCCACGAACATATTTGTAATAATATAAAATGAACAGCAAATGTTTTCTTGATAAGCTATTTCTGTGATCTGATCGTTAAGTTTATTAAAGAAACAAACGTTCCAGACGTTATGGTACAGGAATGTAAGGAGAAAACCGAAATATTTCAACAACTCGGTACATATGCCATATAAATGCTTAAAAAAAATCTGATGCGTTCTATTCGCTGTCTTTCTCTACCTGTTCTCAAACTATTCTTTCAAAAAGTTATTCTACACTCTTCTTCATGCTTATCGAGACAAACATTAGTAGAAATTGTAGTAATATTACTTGTTTCCTTTAAGTAGAAGGGAAATAAGGGAATGCACTAGTCTAAAGCGTTAGACAAATATTTTAAAAGCCTATCGCTAAGTGATGCAATTGAATCGGTTCTCTTTACATGACCTAGAGTAAAACAAGAGAGAAGAGAGATTAAACGGATAGCAAATTTGAGAAAGGTTTAAATGTTTTAAAACTAAAATAAAAACAGATATATTTCCGAAATGTTAACTCTACCAAAAGTATATAAAATGAGTTGTGCGTTTTATCATCATTTTTCGTGTTTTAAGTTTTGTCAATCTTTTACGGTTTACCATTTTTGCATAAGCTATTCAAAATGAAGAGGTCTTCAGTGGCTATTCTCAAAAAATTCAAGATATCCATTTGGGTGGAGTGCAATACCTTTTCTACCTATGTACTAATTAGAGAAAATAAAAATAAAAAAAATTACATCGATCACCGAAACAGCTTTTCTCGACAGATTTTTATAGGTAATTTTATTAAAAGACTGCGCTGATATCAGCAATAATGTGTATGTTAAGAAAATATTTTCCCCACTCTGATTGCTTAAAAAATGCCAATTCATTATATGGTTATTTATTTAGGCATTAAAAATAATATAAAATGCATTCATATATTTCTTAAATACATCAATAAGTTAGTCATTTTTTCACTCAAGAGTTTTTTTTTGGTAGTGTTTAACGCCCGCTTTAACTACTAAGGCACCGCAGGCGGTCACTCAGGAGTTGAATATGCTTTTGAAGGAATGATTTGTACTGAAGATAAACCAGTTTCGTTCCCGTGTTGTGTGTATATATGTATATATTTGGTTAAGTACCCAGTGTAGAGTGGGAGTTAGCCCTGTCACTGCGCATCATTAGAGGGTAGCAAGTTCAGGGAGAAGCTAACGAATGCAAAGAGGGGAGTGTGTATTCCCAAGGTTGACGAAGCACGAAATGGTGTATTCAGGGAGAGATTGGGAACTTATACTTAAGTAAAAGGGATGCGAAGAGAGACAATGTTTTAACCACCATTATAGGAATGAATGAGAATATACGATTGAAGAAATATGGGAAGAATTCAATTAATTGCCATAATTCCATAGAATTCACCTTGTACATTCTGATCTGACTTTACTCTGCCATCAATGTCGTTTGCTCAAGTTTATCCAATCTTACCTTTTTCTAAACGAAATAACTAATTTACAAAAAATGACCATCGGGTACCCTACTACACATACTATTTTTCCACGACCGGAACTAAATTATCCAATGTTATTTACTTTATTGGCTGGAATTATTTCATTTCATACTTCATTTATATTTCGAATTATTGGCAAGGTATAGAGACCGAAATGTTAGACCGCTCGCTCTCACTAAGGCGGTCAACCACAGGGGACCGAAGGTGGGATTTTTGGTTGACAAAGCAACATCTGCGGGTTTTCTCCGGGTTCTCGCGCCATTCCTTCCACAATGCATCCGTTCGTCCTACTTTCATGTCAGGCATCAAGGTGATCGATTACCATCCTGACTACTTCCTCCAGAGTCTGCTCTCTATACGATTTTGCGTAAATAGAAGCGTGTTTTGGGTTGTGGACAATTTTCTTGATACCTTCTAGCTGTATCTTTATAAGACGCTTAAGTGAAATACTGATATCAACATTTTTAGTGGAATGCAATACTTCCTCTGCGAACTAGGGACCTTGTAGAAAAAGTAAACATGTTCTTGATAATCATGATTGAAATTCACGATATACTTATTAACGTAATAAATAAAACGTTAAAAAAGTACATTCTATCCCTATATCCCTGCAATAAATCATTCTTAAAAAGCTTATACTTCTATTTACTTCATACTAATCAGAAAAAACTAGCAGAAATAGTCTTATTACTTGCTTCCTTGTAAGTAGAAGCGAAATAAGGGAGTAGCATAGGTTAAAGTGATAGTTAAAAGCTGGTTGCTATGTCAATGAAATTCCTTTGTTTATATAGATAGGAGTTGACAAGTTCCTGTATGAGAAAAGTATAAGTTTTTCATAGCAGAAACCAAAAATAAGGAATGTCTCAAAAACGACGAACTCACGAAAAAAATGTATATAACAAATTGTGTGTTTACATTTTCTGTGTAGTAAGTTTTTGTCCATCTCTTACGGTTCTGTAGTTATTCAAAATTCAGTAAAATTCATCCAGAATAAACTGCTCTTCAGAGGCTATTCCCAGAAAATTAAAGACATACATTTTATTTGTCAGGTAAATATCTTTAATATACGAAATTTTAATCAAAATTGTTAGAGCCATTTTTGAGAAAATCAAAATTTCCGAAAAAAATTCCATGTAAAGGGTAGTTGGGGGTGGGGGATTTTTCTCAAAATCTTCGTGTCGCATCCCTGGAAGATACTAAACTTAAATACCAAGTTTGGTATTTTATCGACTTTTCGATTTTGAGTTGTGTTCACAGACACACGGACACACACACAAACGGCCCTTTTTGTGAAAAAATATATTAAACATATATTTCCGATGAAATCTCGGTATCGAATTTTTGGGTGCAGTGCAATACCTTTTCTATACACTATGTATAAGTGCGTATAGAGAAAGTAAAAAAAGAAAAGCGACACGTACTTTTGCCATGGAGTAAAAAATTAACGTGCTTGAGAGTCGACGTAATATATTACAACAGAAAGAATATCGGAGCCAAGGCTCTCTGTTTCCTTGAGTGTTGAAGACAGGCCAGACCGAAATTATCCTTCGTTTGAAGTCACGTTACTGTTAGGAAACTCCGCTACTTGCAGAAAAAAAAAAAAGAAAAAAAAAAAAAAAAGAAGGCACTTGAGCGCTGTACAGAGCAAAGTAATTGGACCCGTGGGCAAGGCTGTTGCGCGCTGCCAAGATACGAAACAAGGTGTGGCGCGCGCAGTACCAGGCGGCCTTGCTTATTCTCGACATATCTATTTAGTTATTATAGTGATTATTAGTAGCTAATTTGCTGAACATTATAGGCCTCACCTTGTACGAGAATGGATGACGTGGATGCAAAGGGGAAGATTGAAAACGCCATGCCTGCGAATTTAAATATCTAAATTCGGATTCAGCTTTCACCAAAACTATCCAGTTATTAAATTAAAGTTTGTATCCACTTAATCCAGTAAATTAGCTGCATAGAAAATCCATTTTTGTGAGTTTAAACTAACTTCGTAATTGTTGTATACCTTACAATAAAATGTAGAAAAGTAAGCTAAATTTAAGCTAATGGGGTATGAAGCCATTAGTTTATATTTAGTTTACTTTTCACATACCTCATTAGCTTAAATTTAGCTTACTTTTTACTTTCTCTACGCGTAGTACGTGCATATTGTATATATAAAGAAGGTATTGCACTCCACTCAAAAATTCGGTACCGAGATTTCACCGGAAATATATGTTTAAGGGTCCCCTGTATCCAAAACAAGCATTTTCACATAAGGGTCCTTGTGTGAGTGTGTTCTGTGTGTGTGTGTGTGTGTGTGTGAACACGATAACTCAAAAACGAAAAGTCGTTAAATACCAAACTTGGTTTTTAACTTTAGTATCTTCCAGGGATGCGACAGGAAGATTTTGAGAAAAATCCCCCCAAGCCAAACTACACCTTACTTGGAACTTTTAAGAAAATCTCCCCACTACCCTTTAGATGCAAAAATTATGGACATTTTTGATTTTCTCAATAATTGCTCTAACAATTTTGATTAAAATGTTGCATATTAAAGATATTTACCTGACAAATAAAATGTATATCTTGAATTTTCTGGGAATAGCCTCTGAAGACTACTTTATTCAGGATGAATTTTACGGAGTTTTGCATAACTGCTAAACCGTAAGAGTTGGACTAAAACTTACCGCACAAAAAATGTAGAGCATATTAATAAAATACACAATTTATGTTATATACATCTTTTTTTGGTGGAGTTGATCGTTTATTAGATATTCCTTGCTTTTAGTTTCACCTTTTCTCATATAGGAATGTGTCAACTCCTGTCCATATAAACAAAGGAACTTCACTCACATAGCAACCAGCTTTTGACTATCACTTTAACCTATGGTACTACCTTATTTCGCTTCTACTTACAAGGAAGCAAGTAATTCTGCTAATGTTTTCTCGATTAGCAGAAGTAAATAGAAGCATAAGCTTTTTAACAATAATTTGTTGTAGAGATGTAGAGAAAGTCATGTGAATGGAACACTTTAGATTTTTACATTTTGTGTAAGGTGCACAAAAATTTTACACTTTAAGATTACGGTTTAATTATGTCAAATGTAAAGTAATTTAGTAAAAGTAATAAAATTACATTATTTATCTTATCACAACAAACCCTTTAATTGCAGTTTACAAGCTTTAGTTTAAAATAAGAACTGAAGCTTTCCTGGCGACGTGTTAATTCCAAATTTTCTCGGGCTTCTAGCCAGGTAAAAACTTGGCTTGACACCAACGTTTCGAAGAAGTGCATCTTCCTCGTCTTCAGGGTGAACTGATCCCTGAAGACGAGGAAGATGCACTTCTTCGAAACGTTGGTGTCAAGCCAAGTTTTTACCTGGCTAGAAGCCCGAGAAAATTTGGAATTAAGCTTTAGTTTATTTATCAATAGCAAATAGAAGTATTGTATTTTACCCAAAAATACTTTATTGCGGTAACCTGAATTTAAAAAAAATCTTCTAAATGTACAAAACTCTCTGTACCTATAAGGCTGTAAACTGTTCTTACAAAAGCGTAGAAATAATTTTATTAAGATATAATTCTCTGACAAGGGAATAAGAATTTCAATGAGCTAAAGCGGTGGTCAATTTTTTTAAAAGTCAATCCCAATGCGATGCTAATAAAATTACATTCTCTCTACTTGACTACGATAGAAATATGAATAACGATTCCCATTGAGAGAAATATAAGTATTGAAAAATGCAAATATATAAGAAACAATACCTCGGAAATGGTTAGCTACACAACAAAAATGTATTTCACATAAAATATGTGGTTAGTTTGTAGTGTGGTAAGCTTTTGTCTTTCTCTTACGTTTTATGCAAAAGTCATTCAGAATGAGTAAGACCTCATAGGCTATTTCAAGGAAATTCATGTAAATATCATGTACGATGTTCCAATCAAAATCATTAGAGCTATTTTATAGGAAGTCAACATTTTAGAAAATGTTTTCGTGTAAAAGTTAGTTTGGTGTGGGCGGAATTTTTTTGAAAACTTTCGTGTCGCATCCTTGGAAGATCCTGAATATAAACATTAGTTAGGTATTTAATCAACGTTTTTGTTATTCGCACAAACACACACACACAAGCACACCATAGAAAGACACACACGGACCTTTTTCTAAAAATACATTTTTTTGATGCAGAAGGTCCCAATACATGTATTTCCGGTGAAATCTCGGTATTTTTGGGTGCAACACAATACCTTCGCTATACACTAGTGCATAGTACGTGTAGAGCAAGTAAAAGGAAAGAATTTTATACACAGTGGTTTATACAGAACTGACACATTTCTTTGTTTAATTATTCCGTTGGAAATTCATTCAACGACCCAATTTTAGCACCATATTAAGCAGAATGTTCTGCAGTTTCGATTCCTTGTCATTAGATGCGCAGATGTTTATATTTTATTTCTAATTGCATTGTTGGCAACTGTTCCAACATTTTATTCTTGTAGTCAACGTGGAAATGCAATACGATGTAGAACTGAGTCAATGATATTTTCAGCAAGATGGCGCTACCTGCCATACATCAAATGAATCCATGAACCTAACTGCAAGTTTCCATGCTGACCGGATAATTTCCAGGAACCTGTGGCCACCGAGATCTCCGGATTTGACATCGCCGGACTTCTTTTTATTGGGTTACTTAAAAGACAGGGTTTACGCCTCACGTCCCCAGACATTGAACGATCTGAAGCACATCACAAAGGAGATTCAATCTATTGGCAACAGAGTCCTCCAACGAGTGCAGGATGGAGGACATTTTCAACCTTTGCTATAGAGGTAAATAATCTCCCAAAATTCCTCTACAATATAGGTATAATAATTTGTCGCCTACATAACACATTTTGAAACAATGAAAGAAATGTGTCAGCTCTATATAAATCAGCCTGTATTACATTCAATGCCACACCTATAGTTTATACTACGGTTTTCAATAGACACCTACTTGGAATTTTCGTGTCGGTATGTTTGCCTATAGCTGCAGGGGCGAGACTAGACAGGTGATTGTGTGTGAAACTTTCTCCTCGTGTGTTAGCGTATCTACGTGGGTCTGAACTGGTCTTATTAAGAGCAGCACCTGTTGATTCTGCTCACTCGCAATCTTCAAGGACACTACCTCCTTATTCGGAACAAGGATTACATCTTCTAGCAGGTCCTTTAACATATTCAATGTCGACCAGAAAATTCATCAAAACGTTCAATGTATAGAAATTAAATTAGGAGCGGTTTCAAATTATAAACTAGAACAGAGAAATACATATTTCTTCCTTACTTTTCCTGCTGAAGGAATTTAAACGTTTTAGTTCCTCTGTGGCATAGAACTCTGTAGGTAGAGAAATATTTGTATTCCACCAAACCTTCGAGGTAGAAATTTCATCAAAAATACAGGTTTTTAGTAAATTTAATAAAAACAAAGTTTGTGAAAAAAAAGTGTATGTTAGTGTCTCAATATTTGTCAAAAATAAACAAAAAAAACATGAAGATTTTTAAGAAATTTTCTATAAGTTACCACTTAATTTGATTTTCTTATTTTACTTTAGTCAAAAATGACAAAACTACTATATATTGAGGATATTTACATGACAAACAAAATGTATTACTTGAATGTTCTGGAATTACCCTTGAAGTGTTTTTCATTTGGAAGGAATGCTTGTATAATTTTGTATAAAAGATGAACTATTAGTGGTACACAAAAACGTTCTACAAAATATGTAAATATGTTTAAAAACATATTTGTGTTGCATATCATTTTATTTTTAACATCATACATTTTTGAGATATCCGAAATTATTGTTCTGAATGTGTCAATACTTTGTTTCTCAAATGTATTTCTTGCAATGTCTTGAAAATATTTTGGCTTTTTAAGGTCTTTTTTAAACATTTGGCTCTCTCGCCCCTTCTACCTACAACAAAATGTGTAATCAGAGTATTTCGTAAAAGTTTAACAAGAAGTAAACTAAAGAAAAACAACTTTATTAAGAATAGCTTATAGAAGCTATATTAAAATATACGATAGAAGGTGCAAAATGGCATGTGAGTGTACCACATCAGAGTTTTAATGATTATTACACCCATTTAAATAAAAAGATGAAGACTGACTATCTGCATTTTTATTTAACAGCAAGTTTTGCTCTTTTATTTCAAATAATCCATTTTATGCCTCCAGCTCTATAGCACTACGTTTAAGTGTCATTTAATCTGTGGTTAGGAATCGAAAGCAAAGTGTAGGCACTTAGAATTCCCTCGGGACCTCAGATAAAAATGTTTGCATTCCTATGCGTTCGTTTTGGCGGAATCAGCTTTTGGCAAACAAGTGAACAGCAGATGGCATCTCAAGGTTACCGAATTCGCCATCTGGCGTGCAGGAAACAATAAACGACTGCCAGCAATGGCCAAAGAATTATACAAAGAAGTTTGAAATTAGCTGGTTTTTATTTATAGCTTAGGATATACTAGGGTAGTTGTAAAAATCTAGAACATTTTAAAAAAAATAACAATAAAAAACCTTATGTGCTCCATTCACATGACTTTCTATATATCTCTGTAACAAATTATTGTTAATCAGCTTATTTTTATTTATTTCATGCTAATCGAGAAAAATTAGCAGAAATAGTCTCATTTCTTGCTTTATTGTAAGTAGAAGCGAAATAAGGGAGTAACATAGGTTAAAGTGAAAGCCAAAAGCTGGTTGCTATGTGACTGATGTTCCTTTGTTTGTATGGACAGGAGTTGACAAATTCCTGTATGAGAAAAGTATAAGTTTTTCAAAGCTGAAACCAAGAAAAAGGAATACCTCAAAAACGATCAACTCCACGAAAAAAATGTATATAACATAAATTGTGTGTTTTAACGTGCTCTACATTTTGTGTGTTAAGGTTTTATCCAACTCTTACGGTTTAGTAGTTATGCAAAATTCATCCAGTAGTCTTCAGAGGCTATTCCCGGAAAATTCAAAATATACATTTTATTTGTCTTTAATATATGATATTTTAATCAAAATCGTTAGAGCCATTTTTTAGAAAATCAAAATTTTCTAAAAAAAAATCCATGTAAAGGGTAGTTTGGGGTGTGGAGATTTTTCTCAAAACCTTCGTGTCGCATCCCTGGAAGATACTAAACTTAACTACCAAGTTTGGTATTTTACCGACTTTTCGTTTTTGAGTTATCGTGTTCACAGACACACTGACACACGGATACATACACAGGGACCTTTTGCTGAAAATACTTTTTTTGGAAAAAGGAGACCCTAAAACATAAATTTCCGGTGAAATCTCGGTATCGAATTTTTTTGGTGGAGTGCAGTACCTTCTCTATACACTATGTGCATAGTATGAAGTGTTTAATAGTTCTTAGTTACCAAGCAAAGCTGAAGTTGAACGAATAACTTTCAACCAGCCATTACAACAGCACTGCACTCACATAACTTTCTCTAACCATTGAAAGGTGAGTTTTCCATTCATGTAACCTTATTTAAGATACATGTTTATTAATAAATATCTCAATATACAACTGTCTATATTTATTTGTCCTCTTTCTTTGTTTGTATTTAAGTTAATGCTAAGATAGCTTAAAATAAATACAAAAGTAAAATAAACAATGTTGTTTGTGTTCATTCAAAGCATGGATTCTCCATTTTCCATCAATATTCACAAATAAACGCTATTTATTTCACGTGGGCCCTCCCTGTCATTTTACACCGTGTGGATTTGAACTTAGGTAACCTCGGTTATACGAATCCTTGAATGAAACTCTATAACAACTAGCTGATTACCAATAAATAATTCAGCTAAAAAATTAAAAAAAAAAAAGTCACTGAAAAATGAATACAGCATTCAAGGCTTAATGCACGTGTATAATGCATTTATCACATTTTAATTATATTTTAAATGTATATCACTTCTGTTACTGCTTTTAAAAGATCCTTCACAGATTCAACTATTTGTTGTTAAAAAAATGTATAATTCGTTTCTAAAATACGCAGCGACAAAATTTTAACTGTCTACTAGTGTTGTAGGAAATGTGAGTCCGAAATGTTGCTTAAATATTCTTTGTCATAAGAACTAAGCACATTTAACAAAATTCATCTCATCATTTGTTTATATTTGATTGATGTATATAATAAAGTGCGTCGTATAGAATAATTTTAAAACTAGAATAGGCATACAATGAAAATCGGGGAAAGAGGATTTGAAAGTAAAACACTAAAATAAATCTATGATGCATGAAAAAAGACTTCTTCCGTCTTTATCTGTTTCTCTGCATCTAGTTTAATATTTAAAGATTTCTAAGTTCTATTCTCAATAATTCACTTTTAATGTATATAAAATTTATAGCTTTTACAACAGTTTATAGGAAGTTAGGCTTACAAGCACTTAAATCGATAATATTACGTGCTTTAACTTGTCTTACAATCATAAAAATCTGATATGTGCCATTCACATGACTTTCTCTACATCTCTGCAACAAATTATTCTTAAAAAGCTTATACTTCTATTTACTTCATGGAAATCAGAAAAAAAATAGCAGAAATAGTCTTATTACTTGCTTCCTTGTAAGTAGAAGCGAAATAAGGGAGTACCATAGGTTAAAATAATAGTCAAAAGCTGGTTGCTATGTGACTGAAGTTCCTTTGTATGGACAGCAGTTGACAAACTCCAGTATGAGAAAAGTGTAAGTTTTTCATAGCGGAAACCAAAAACAAGGAATGTCTCAAAAACGATAAACTCCAAGAAAAAAATATATAAAATATAAATTGTGTTTTAACGTGCTCTAGTTGTAGTCCATCTATTTTGGTTTAGCAGTTATTCAAAATTCCGTAAAATTCATCCAGAATAAGGTGCTCTTCAGAGGCTATTCCCAGAAAATTCAAGATAAATGTTATATAAATGTTTTTTGAGGAGTTGATCGTTTTTTAGATATTACTTGTTTTTGGTTTTAGCTTTGAAAAACTAACTTTTCTCATACTGGAATTTGTCAACTCGTGTCCATACAAGCAAAGGACCACCAGTCATATAGTAACCAGCTTTTGACTTCACTTTAACCTATGATGTTCTCATATTTCGCTTCTACTTACAAGGAAGCAAGTAATAAGATTATTTCTGCTAATTTTTTCTTGATTAGCTTGAAGTAAATAGAAGAATTGGCTTATTAACAATAATTTGCTACACAGAAGTAGAGAAAGTCATGTAAAGGGAACACATCAGATGTTTTATTCTTCTTTTATTCTTTTGGCCTCTTGAGATTTAGCTACGGATTTTGTCAATATTAATGGAATTATTTCGAAATATATTGAAAGCAGTGTGATTGTTACTCATTTTCGCTCCCTTTCCGCCATGACTTTACTTCCTAATACATCCTTGTGCAATATGTATTCGTTCAATACACTCTTTCTTCTATAACTTGCAATTTCTCAGTTACAAAGGGATAGATAAAGAGCTGGTAACAAAATTTACTAATGAAGAATACCCGAATTTCAAATATGAATTATGGCAGTTAAGTATAATTCAGCAACGTTATTACTGAGTAGTCACTTGGCAGTAAAAGCACTTATATACGTCACTACAACCCATTTTTTAAATTGCCACTGTAAAAAGTTTGGTAGAATCTATAATTTCGTTACATATTAAGTTATTAAACGCCCACTTTTGCAAAAGTTAAATTGGAAGGTAATTTTATTATATATCTAGCGTCAAAGAGTATGACGGCAAAGAGAAATATATCCGCTGCTCGATAATGCAAAGCTGCAATTTGAGTCTTGTAAGCAAGGTCGTTAGGATTTACGACTTGCTCTGCTTAGCATCGTGATGGCCACTTCTGAGAAGCGAATCTGTTCTTGTTGCAACATTATCTGATTTCTAGGTTAGGTCACGGTAGAAATAAACGGAAAGAGACAGTAAAAAATCTGATGTTATCCATTCACATGACTTTCTCTACATCTCAACAACAAGGGAGTACCATAGGTTGAAGTGAAAGCCAAAAGCTGGTTGCTATGTGACTGATGTTCCTTTGTTTGTATGGACACGAGTTGACAAATTCCTGTATGAGAAAAGTCCAGGTTTTTCAAAGCTGAAACCAAAAACAAGGAATATTTCAAAAACGATAAACTCCACGACAAAAACTATATAATATAAATTGTGTGTTTTAATGTGCTCTACATTTTTTGTGTGGTAGGTTTTTGTCCATCTACGACGGTTTAGAAATTATGCAAAATTTCGTAAAATTCATCTAGAATAAAGTAGTCTTCAGAGGCAATTCCCAGAAAATTCAAGATATACATTTTATTTGTCAGGTAAACATCTTTAATATACGATATTTTAATTAAAATCGTTAGAGTCATTTTTACGAAAATCAAAATTTTCGAAAAACGTTCCACGTAAAGAATAGTTGGGGGCGGGGGGATTTTCTTGAAAATCGTCGTGTCGCATCCTTGGAAGAAACCAAATTTAAATACCAGGTTTGGTATTCAACGTTCTTTTTGTATTTGAGCTATCGTGGTCACAGACCCTCGGACACACACACGGACCTTTTTTTGAAAATGCTTTTTTTGGATACAGGTGACCCTAAAACATATACTTCCGGTGAAATTTCGTTATCTAATTTTTGGGTGGAGAGAAAGTAAAAACCGCCAATTTTCGAAGATTATGTTTCTGACTATTATAAATGATAATTTACATCTGTAAAATATACAAATAAATCAATTAATCTTAAAGTCGATGTTAAACTTGCTAAATTCATGAACTATTATCTGATGCCTACTAAAATGAGCTGAACATTTTACGGATGCAGAAGCCTGCCTTCTAAGCAAAGTGATAAGAAGGTTAGGAGAAATTTTACTTTCACTAGAACGTGTATACTATGTAGATAGTAGGTAGAGAAGACATTGTATTCCACCCAAAAATTCAATCGAGATTTCACCATAAATAATAACAATCCGCGCGCGCGTTTGTGTGTGTGTGAGGTGGGGAAGCATAGCTCAAAAATAGAAAATTGGTCAAAAACCAAACTTGGTATTTAAGTGTCTTTCAACCCCCACCAATAACTATCATTTATATGAAACATTTTTCAAAATGTTTGATTTTATCAAAAATGGCTGTAACGATTTCGATTAAAATGCTGTATGTTTGAGATATATTTCTGATAAATGAAGTGTATCATTAAAGCACACAATTTATGTCATATATATTATTTGTATGCCTAACTGCTTACTGGTATTCCTTGTTATTGGTTTTAATTTTAAACTACTTAAAACTTTTCTCAACGGGAAATCAACTTCCGTTTTGTTTTACTCCCGAAAATGGAAAAGAGAACCGAATTTCAATTCTTTCACATAGGTAGTGATAGATTTTGAAAGATTTGCCTTCTACTGTTAAGAACTAAGTAATAATACTGTTTCTGTTAATGTTTATCTCACGATTAGTGTGAAGTATGGTAGAAGAATAAGGTTTTGTAAAAATAGTTTTGTTACGAAAAGGTAAAGAATACCATGTGAATGTAACACACCAGATCTTTTACTCCACACAGTCGCGATAAAATGTCAAACCTTTCTTCGCAAGTATGTTTTATTTTGTTTTTGTTTTTATTATTATTATTATTATTATTATTATTATTATTATTATTATTATTATTATTATTATTTCATTTATATAGCCCCCTTTAACATCTAAGGTCATATCGGGGGCTTAGCACTTGAAACAACTCGTTGTTTGTAGGTTCTTTTACGTTTTATTTTAAATAATTTTATTTTCCTCAAACACACACACACACACACACATTCACTCTCACATACATTCTTCCAGACCCCTGTAAGGGATAGGGAATAATTCTGGTTAAACAATCCCAGGGAATCGAAGCCGGAACCTCCGGGTGAGAAGTCAGCTCGCTGATCACTCAACCACGGAGGCAATCAGTACATTTTTTACTTTTTTTTTTAAATAAAAAAGTACAATTCCGGAGGCTTGTCAGGACTCCAGCTCTGTATTCCTTTTTTCTCCATTTTTTCCAGTTTCCTATATTTCCTTAGTAGACCTTACTATTCTTAACGTTTTCCTTTTACATATACATACATAAACATAGACACATTTACAAACACAGAAACACCCATGCCCAAGGCGGGACTCGAACCCACGATCCTGTGCACCACGAAGAGCATAAGCGAGACACTTTAGCGAGCGCGGCAACCGGAATCGGCAAGACTACTCGCCCCGAATCCCTTAAGAAAGAGGAAATACCTCAACGGAAGACGATTCTGTGGCACCTTTCTCTCAATACTAAGTTAACGATGGATTAGTATTCTCCATATAACTCCGTGCTTGTCCAACACATCACCAGATGTCAGTTTAATAGCTTTTAGGTCGTAAAGCTGTTATCCCTGAAGTTAGAATGTGTGGGAAAACATATAACAAATGCCGACCACAATCAGTTTAGCCAAGCTGACACTAAATAAATACTACCAATAAAAGGAAGTACCTAGTGTAAAGTCTACGTATGTAAAAGGTTACAAAGACATTGTGCAGAAGGGAAGGCATATAACAAATCTGATGTGTACCATTCACATGACTTTCTCTATATCCCTGCAACAAATTATTCTTAAAAAGCGTATACTTCTATTTACTTTATGCTAATCAGAAAAAATGAGCAGAAATAGTCTTATTACTTGCTTCCTTGTAAGTAGAAGCGAAATAAAGGACTACCATAGGTTAAAATGATAGTCAAAAGCTAGTTGCTATGTCAATGAAATTCCTTTGTTTATATGGATAGGAGTTGACAAGTTCCTGTATGAGAAAAGTATAAGATTTTCATAACAGAAACAAAAAATAAGGAATGTCTCAAAAACGACGAACTCACGAAAAAAATGCATATAACGTAAATTGTGTGTTTTAAAGTGCTCTACATTTTTTGTGTAGTAAGTTTTAGTCCATCTCTTTAGGTTTAGCAGTTATTCAAAATTCAGTAAAATTCATCCAAAATAAACTACTCTTCAGAGGCTATTCTCAGAAAATTCAAGAAATGCGTTTTATTTGTCAGGTAAATATATTTAATATACGAAATTTTAATCAAAATCGTTAGAGCCATTTTTGAGAAAATCAAAATTTTCGAAAAAAGTTCCATGTAAAGGGTAGTTTGGTGGGGGGGATTTTTATCAAAATCTTCGTGTTGCCTCCCTGGAAGATACTAAACTTAAATACCAAGTTTGGTATTTTACCTACTTTTCGTTATCGTGTTCACATACACACGGACACACACACATACACACACACACACACATACGGACCTTTTTGTGAAAATGTTTTTTTTTTATATTGGGGACCCTAAAACATATATTTCCGGTGAAATCTCGGTATCGAATTTTTGGGTGGAGTGCAATACTTTCTCTATACACTATGTACATATTACGTATAGAGAAAGTAATAAAAACTGTAACTAATATTTGGTAATGGAGTGGGTTAATCCAAAAGAGAAATCAACCCAGTCATGGAGGAAACTATCAGAAGAGACAATACTATCAAATGATTCGAGACAAAAATTGCCAAAAACATGTTAAGCTTCTGCGCAGTATTATCAATTGAAAAATCATTCTTGTTTAATACGGGGACCATGGAATAACTAAATAATAACAAAGGATATCAACACGAAACATTATTTACAAAGTTACAGAACCTTACTCTATTTCTCAATGTAATCACCATTGCTGCTAAGCTATTTATTATTACCTAGATGTACTGCTCATTGAGTTCGAGATTTTTCCTCATCCAAATATAATTTTCTTTTCTATCTTTTTCTAAGAAATTATTGAACGCCTCTCGTATCTACAAAGAATATATTGCATTTTTACTAACTCTATATGTACTATGTACATAATGTATAGAGAAGGTATTGCACTCCACCAAAATATTCGATACCGAGATTTCACCGGAAATATATGTTTTAGGGTCCCCTGTATCCAAAAAAAGTATTTTCTCAAAAAGGTCCGTGTGTGTGTGTGTGTGTGTCCGTGTGTCTGTGAACACGATAACTCAAAAAAGAAAAGTCGATAAAGCACCAAACTTGGTATTTAAGTTTAGTATCTTCCAGGGATACGACACGAAGATTTTGAGAAAAATCCCCCCTCCCCAAACTACCCTTTACATGGAACTTTTTTCGAAAATTTTGATATTCTTAAAAATGTCTCTAACGATTTTGATTAAAATATCGTATATTAAAGATATTTAGCTGACAAATAATATGTATATCTTGAATTTTCTGGGAATAGCTTCTAAGGACCTGTTTATTCTGGATGAATTTTCCTTAATTTGGCATAAGTAGTAAACCGTAAGAGATATACAATAACTTACTATACAATACATTTAGGCCTTCTTAAAATACACAAGTTATGTCATATACATTTTTCTCGTGGAGCTTACCGTTTTTGAGGTATTCATTGTTATTTGTTTCAGTTGTGAAGTACTTATACTTTTCTCAGACGGGAGTGTCCATTTTCTTTTGTGTTACTCCTGGCCAAGAAAAGAAGTGATTTGTAATGACAATCGCATAAAGACAGCTTCTAAAACATTTAACTTTCGGTTTAGCCTAGTGTATTCCCTTATTTTTTCCTACTTATAAGGAACTAAGTAATAAGAACATTGTGCTAATGAGTACCTCGATTAGCAAGATGCAGAAAGAAGAATAATCTTTTGTAAGAAGTTTGTAGAACAGCTAGAGAAAGTCATGTGAGTGTAACACAACAGATTTTTTCTCGACTCCAGGTAACAACGCTTGACCCAAGGAGAATTCGACCTTCAGCTGATGTCTCGACAGACATGGGTGCTACAATGCTGTACCGGATGTACATATACTTTGCATACTATGGAGTCGAGGGTTAGGAATGATGTGTTAAGTATATGAGCATGACATTAGTTGCATTAGTGAAAGTTCAGGGACATTCTTCAGTCGCGGATCATAAATCGCAAGGCGCTATTCGGGCATACACCAATGAGACGCAAAACAGCTCAAGTCCATGCGTCATATACACTAATATAATAGGAAAGCGAGACTTGTTTTTTACTGTTGTTAATTTCTTTACACGTACTATATAAATAGTATGTAGGGACGGTATTGTATTACACACAAAATTCGAAACCGCAATTTCACCGGAAATATATGTTTTAGGACCTCCTGAATCCAAAAAAATGAAGAAAAGAATTTTTAGAAAAAGATCTCTGTGTGTGTCTGTCTATGGGTAGCATAGTTCAAAAACGAAAAGTCGTTAAATACTGAACTTATTTATCAAGTTTGGTATTTCACAAGGACAGCGTTGCTGCACGCCAAGCGGGAGATCCGGGTTCCATTCCCAGTACCGGCGTGGGGATATTTCCCCCGCTGGGAGACCTGGATCGAGGTGCACTCAGCCTCGTGAGGTCCCTGGGGGGAGGCCAATTGAGGAGCTACTTATTGGAGAAGTAGCGGTTCCAGGTCATGAGGACCGCATTAACCGGCCGGGCGGGGGTTCTAGGTGCTGACCATATCTCACCCTCCAATACTGCCCCCCATCCATGACGCAGCGGCCGGGCGGTAGACCAAGGTTCCTTGTGACCTGTCGGGCCATGGAGTTATTATAATTTATCTCCCAAGGATGCGACACGAAGATTTTCAAGAAAATCCCCTGACACCACACCACTCTTTACACAGAAAAAAATTGGAAAGGTTTGTTTATCTCTTAGAAAAAAAGTCCGTGTGTGTGTGTGTGTGTGTGTGTGTGTGTATGTGTGTGTAGACAGCATAACTCAAAACTAAAAAAAAAAAAAACAAAATCAAACTTGGTATTTAAGTTTGGTATCTTCCAAGGATGCGACACGAAGATTTTCAAGAAAATCCCCCATCCCCAACTACCCTTTACATGGAAAAAGTTTCTCAAAAATAGCTGTAACTATTTTGATTAAAACTTCTTATATTTAAGATATTTGCATGCCAAATAAAATGTGCAACTTGAATTTTCTAGGAATAGCCTCCAAATTGTGGATGATTTTTATTGAATTTTGCATAACTGGTAAACCGTAAGAGATAGACAAAAACTTACTGCACAAGAAATATAGATCACCATAAATCACACAATTTATGTCATATACATTTTTTTCGTGAAACTGGCCGTTTTCAAGATATTCCTTGTTATTGCTTTCAGTTTTAAAGTACTTAAACCTTTCACATACGGGAATTTTTCAACGTTTGGCCATGCAAAGAAATGGATTTTAATCCCATAGCAACCACATTTTACAACATTTGACTGTCGATTTAGTCTAGTGTATTTCCTTATTTCTCCTCTATTTATAAAGGTACTAAGTAATAAGACCGTTTCTGCTAATGTTTTAGCATTAAATAGATAGAAGCACAAGCTTATTAATAAGAATTTCTTACAGAGATGTAGAGAAAGTATGACAGTTCTAACGATTTTAATTAAACCACTGTTATGTTTAAGCATTAATCTTGAATTTCTGGTTTCAGCGTTCCAGCTTTGTGTATAAACACTTCTTGTGTGAAACACGCTTAATGTTAATGGAGAGAGGAATTCATATAATCGTTCCAGAGCTTGGTTCTGCATAAATCTTGTACAAGGAATCTAGTTGAGTTGGTCTTCTGCAACTGCTGAAGCAAGGCCTCTTGTGGTTCTGGGGCAGATGTCTTCGCTTGATGTCCCTAGTTCATCCGATTAACGCATGTTGCTCGTCTCTATCCCATGATTTATGCCAAGGAGTCCCTTCTCGCACCTTGCTGGATTACGTGACCATTTAATGTTATTTATGATCGGAGGGCAGTCACGTTTCAAAAGATCCCTTGGGAAATCTCTGTCATGAAAAGGGACGATCCGCATAACTCCCAGATTAAAATACTATCAGAAGTAGAAATTGTATCTCGTGTGGGTGGCGTAAAACCAGTCACAGAAATAACTCTCTTGTGTTAATTCTAAAATTCATCCGGTTACATTTACGTGTTTTTGTCTACTATTCTGCAACAAACTATTCTACTAAACATGAGAATGTAGAGTCAGACTGTAAAATTCAATACCAAAGCCGGGATTTGGATCATGGATTTCTTGGTCTCCTCCAATGCTTTAGCCACTGAGCTATCTTGGCAAAATTCCAATCCAAAATTAAATTCTCTGGCTGACTTGCATTTTTACTAACTCTATACGTACTATGTACATAGTGTATAGAGAAGGTATTGCACTCCACCAAAATGTTCGATACCGAGATTTCACCGGAAATATATGTTTTAGGGTCCCCTGTATCCAAAAAAAGTATTTTCAGAAAAAGGTCCGCGTGTGTGTCTGTGTGCCTTTGAACACGATAACTCAAAAACGAAAAATCGGTAAAATACCAAACTTGGTATTTAAGTTTAGTATCTTCCAAGGATGCGACACGAAGATTTTGAGAAAAATCACTCCACCCCAAACTATCTTTTACATAGAAAATATTTCGAAAATTTTTATTTTTTAAAAAATAGCTCTAACGATTCTGATTAAAATATCGTATATTAAAGATATTTACCTGACAAATAAAATGTATATCTTGAATTTTCTGGGAATAGCTCTGAAGAGTAGTTTATTCCTGATGAATTTTACTGAATTTTGAATAACTGCTAAACCGCAAGAAATGGACAAAAACTTACCACACAAAACATGTAGAGCACCTTAAAACACACAATTTATCTTATATATATTTTTTTCGTGAAGTTGGCTGTTTTTAAGATATTCCTTGTTTTAGGTTTCAGCTATAAAAAACATAATTTTCTCCTATAGGACTTTGTGAACCCGTGTCCATACAAACAATGGAACTTCAGTCACTTAGCAACCTGCTTTTGATATCACTTTAACCTATGGTACTCCCTTATTTCGCTTCTACTTACAAGGAAGCAATAAGACTATTTCTGCCAATTTTTTCTGATTAGCATGAAGCAAATAGAAGTAGATGCTTTTTAAGAATAATTTGTTGCAGAGATGTAGAGAAAGTCATGTGAATGAAACACATCAGATTTTTTCATAAGTAATACCACTATGATTTTATCTTGTCGATAATTCGCGACCGAAGCGAATTGGAAATGGTTGATGCCACATAAAAGTTATTTAAAACAAACGACGTTTTAAAGACATGTCCATTTTTGTGTAGCGTAGTTTTTATTTTCCCTACACGCACTATGTACATAGTGTATAGGAAATGTATTGCATTCCACCCAAAAATTCGATACCAAGATTTCACCGGTAATACATGTTTTGGGTCCCCCTGAATCCAAAAAAAAAATTTTTACAAACAGGTGCGTGTGTGTGGACAGCATAGCTCAAAAATGAAAAGACCATTGAGTACCAAACTTGGTATCTAAGTTCAAGGATGCCACATGAAGATTTTCAACAAAATCCCCCTATCCCCAACTACCCTTTACATGGAACTTTTTTCGAAATGTTTTATTTTCTCAAAAATGAGTAGCTCTTTTGATTAAATTCTCTTATGTTTAAGATATTTACATGCCAGATAAAATGTATATCTTGAATAGCCTCTGAAGACTACTTTATTCTAGATGAATTTGACGGAATTTTGAGTTTTGTGGTTTATGATTTGTTACACACAAAATTATACAAAGTTCCTTCCGAATGAAGAAAACTTCATTCAACGTTTACAATTTGTCATGCAACTATATGAAAAACATTAATTATAATCATAATTGTTAGACTATTTCTCAGTAAATAAACAATAAAAAATGTTTTCAAGTAAAAGATTTTTTGGGATGCTAGGATTTTCTTGAAAATCTCCGGGCTCATCCTTGGAAGATATTGAAATTCAACACACGCATACTCGCATGCTCATTCACACGCGGATATTTGACTAAAAACCTGATGTGTTCCATTCACATGACTTTCTCTATATCACTGCAACAAATTATTCTATTTACTTCATCTAATGGAGCAAAAATTAGCAGAAATAGTCTTATTACTTGCTTCCTTGTTAGTAGAAGCGAAATAAGGGGGTAATACCATTGGTTAAAGTGATAGTCAAAAGCTGGTTGCTCTGCGACTGAAGTTCCTTTGTTTCTATGGACACGAGATCACAGAGTCCTGTATGAGAAAAGTATGTTTTTTATAGCTGAAAAAAGGAATATCTCAAAAACAATCAACTCCATGAAAAAAAAAATGTATATAACATAAATTGTGTGTTTTAATGTGCTCTACATTTGTTGTGTGGAAGGTTTTTGTCCTTCTCTTACGGTTTAGAAGTTATGCCCAATTCCGTAAAATTGACCGAGAATAAAGTAGTCTTCAGGGGCTATTCCCAGAAAATTCAATATATAAATTTTATTTGTCATGTAAATATCTTTAATATACGATATTTTAATCAAAATCGTTAAGAGCCATTTTTTAGAAAATCAAAATTTTCGCAAAAAGTTCCATGTAAAGGGTAGTTTGGGGTGAGGGGATTTTTCTCAAAATCTTCGTGTCGCATCCCTCGAAGATATTAAACTTAAATACCAAGTTTGGTATTTTACCCACTTTTCGTTTTTGAGTTTTCGTGTTCACAGTCACGCGGACACACACAAGGACCTTTTTCTGAAAATACTTTTTTTGGATGCAGGTGACCCTAAATCATATATTTCCTGTAAAATCTCGGTATCGAATTTTTTGGTGAGTGCAATACCTTCTCTATACACTATATACGTAGCACGTATAGAGAAAGTAAAAATACACTGTTTTTAGTTCAGGGACTGCCAAAAAGTGCATTTGCTTTGAAATCTCGCCATCGAATTTTTTAATGAAATGCAATAATTCCTCTACTTTTTTTATAGGTAACTGAAAGGGAAAGAAAGGAGTTTTTCGGCCGTACATATCCAGTATTGAGTGTCTAAGAAGCGAGAAAAATAATGTTTTACTGCCAAGTTAGTTGAGAGTTACAACCCGAGACTGTGAACAAAGGAACGTGATGCCAGTTTAAACCGTAGAAGCGCTAGTGAGTAATTAATTACATGGAGAAAGAGAGAAAAACTTCCGGAATCCTTACTTCCCATGAGGCATTTCTACTACAATCAGAACTCTTTTGCTGGCGAGAACTGCCAGTCCTGTCTACAAACGTCAAACAATAATGAACCAGTTCGAAGGTGTTTTGCCACAATCAAGCGTAAAGCCTAGTTCTGTAATAATTATAATATTCGCTACTTACCTTATCTGCACACATGATACGATCGTTTTTACGTTCTCTACATAGTACGCAGCTAGAGAAGGTATTGCACTCCACTTAAGAAATTCGAAACCGACATTTCACCAGAAATACACGTTTTAGGGTTCCCTGATTTTGAGGAAAATCCTCCCACCATTACATGAAAAACATTTCGAAAGTTTTGATTTTCTCAAAAATGTCTCTAACGATTGTGATTAATATATATACAGTATATTAAGGATATTTAGATGAAAAATAAAGTATATATCTTAAATTTTATGGAAATAGCCACTGAAGATCTCTTTATTCTGTATTAATTTTGAAGAATGTTGTATTAAGTAGTAAACCGTAAGAAATAGACAAAAGCTTAATACACAAAAATGTGGATATCGTTAAAATACACAATTTAAGTCATATGCATTTTTGTTGTACAGTTGACCATTACCAAGATATTCCTTGTTGTTGGCTTAAATTTTAAACTACGTAACTTTTCTCACGAACATTTTCACAAATTAACTCCACCTTTTCACTGTGACACAATTTTAAAATCACTGTAAACAACACAAATAACGCTCTAATGACAAAATATCTCAAGTAGGTTCTAGAGCGCCTGGGTATTTTGGGGGTAGCGTGTCTGCCTCACATTCAACAGGTCGTGATTTTTTTTCCCGAGGTTTTCCCTAATCCTGAGAAGACGAATGTCAAATAACTGTAATCTCCATGGACCCCGAGATCATTTGAGCATCATTTCATTATTTCATTCATCGTCTGATATGACCAACCAGTTAATGGACGTTAAGCTAAAGAAGTCAAACTTCCCAGTGGAAACACCAGATGGCACCTACAACAATCAGTGATGCCAACTCTCAAAATATAAATAGTGGCCCTTGTATAATACTCATCGGTTTTAGCTAAATGTTTAGAACTGTTCAAATTATATATTTCACCTTTCCTTTTTCATTTGTCTGCAGTTGAGACTAGCAACTAGCGAAGTACTAAAATTTGGGCTCAAGGTAACACATAGCTTCAATAATAAATCAAATCAACAATGCATTTTTAGTAGGCAGCATTTGAAACAAAAACAACCAGGCAAAACAGGTTCGCCAACATAAAACCCTTCTTTGAAATAAGGACGTGGCACTCTGTTATTAAAGAACCATGTATTCTAATTCTGCATTTTATTTATTTATTTTAAACGTATATACTGAATTGCTTTAGAAAACTTCACATGATTTTAGTAATTCTTTGGTCAGAGTCTTTTAAGACAATTCAAAGAGCCAAGACAGGAAACTGTTGCAAAGGTTACATGCCCCTGGCACAGCCTCGTTGACATCCTTAAAGACTGACCAAAAATAGTTTAAATTTGATACATATTACAAGAGTTTCAAATCTGATATAAAAATGTATCCTTTTTACTTTCCCTACATATACATAGTGTATAGAGAAGGTATTGTATTCCACCCAAAATTTCGATACCGAGATTTCACCGGAAATATATGTTTTAGGGTCCCCAGTATCCAAAAAAAGTATTTCCAGAAAAAGGTCCGTGTGTGTGTGTCCGTGTGTCAGTGAACACGATAACTAAAAACCGAAAAGTCGGTAAAATACCAAACTTGGTATTTAAGTTTGGTATCTTCCAAGGATGCGACACGAAGATTTGCAAGAAAATCCCTCCACCCCCAACTACCCTTTTCATGGAACTTTTTTCGAAAATGTTGATTTTCTCAAAGGTGGCTCTAACGATTTTGATTAAAATGTCGTATATTAAAGATATTTACCTCACAAATAATATGTATATCCTGAATTTTCTGGGAATAGCCTCTGAAGACTACTTTATTCTGGAAGAATTTTGCATAACTTCTAAACCGTAAGAAATGGACAAAAACTTAACACACAAAAAATGTAGAGCACATTAAAACACATAATTTATGTTATATGATTTTTTTCGAGGAGTTGGCGGCTTTTTAGATATTCCTTGTTTTTGTCTTCAGCTTTGAAAAACTTTTCTCATACAGGAATTTGTCAATTCGTGTCCATAGAAACAAAGGAACTTCAGTCACCTAGAAACCAGCTTTTGACTTCACTTTAACCTATGATACTCCCATATTTCGCTTCTACTTACAAGGAAGCAAGTAATAAGACTTTTCTGCTAATTTTTCTGGATTAGCTTGAAATAAATAGAAGAATAAGTCTATTAATAAAAATTTGTTACACAGAAGTAGAGAAAGTCACACATCAGATTTTTTAAATTGAAGACACCAATACTGGGGTGCAAGTAGAGAGATGAATGATCGAGGACAAACTTATGAAGGAAACCCACTCGGATGTCCAATGTCATTAATTTGAGGAAAACAAATGAAGGAGGTTCACAACGGTACATGCCTAAGGTCGCTGGGTGGCGCTTTTCCGGAGTTTCTGCCTGCAGTAATTAGCTAGAGTTCCTGTTGCCCAAGGTACCCACTTAGCATCCGAACAGCACCAATGTGCTAATTTCTCATAAGGAACAACACTCCGACAGAACTATCGCCTTACCGGAGTGAAAAGTAAAACTTGTATGTTGCGTTAGGCAATGCGGTCGGTATCTCAGTGTGCAACCTGGTTCAGAAGTGGAACAATAACCTCTGGAGCCTGGTTGTTCAGACACGCCGAGCTACACCCTTGTGCTGGAAAATGGAACCCATACACATCCAATATTTCATTTTGAGGTTATGTATGACTCAAATATCATGAAAAATCACAAACAATTATTTTTTATTTTAATTCCATAAAATAATTTAAACATTCCTTAACACAAAAATCTGATGTGTGCCATTCACATGACTTTCCCTACATCTCTGCAACAAATTATTATTAAAAATCTTATTCTTCTATTTACTTCATTCTAATCGAGAAAAATTGTCAGCAAGATTCATATTACCTACTTCATCGTAAGAAGAAGGGAAATAAGGGAATACACTAGGCTAAATCGATAGTCAACTATTTTAAAAGCTTTTGCTATGCAATTGAGGTACCTTATGTGTATGGACAGAAGTTGACAAATTCCCGTATGAGAAAATTATAAGTATTTTAAAGCTGAAATTAATAACAAGAAATATCTAAAAAAATGGTCAACTCCACGAAAAAAGTTATATAAAAATTGTGTGTTTTAGCAAGCTATATATTTATGTATGATAAGTTTTTGTCTATCTCTTACGGTTTACCAGTTATGCAAACTTCCGCAAAATTCATCCAGAAACAACATGTCTTCAGAGGCTATTCTAAGAAAATTCAAAATACACATTATATTTGCCATATAAATATCTTTAATATATGGTATTTTAATATAATTGTTAGAGCCATTTTTAAGAGAATCAAAATTGTCGAAATTTTCTTTCATTTAAAGAGTACTTTGGGTTAGGGGAGATGTTTCTCAAAATCTTCGTGTTGCACCCCTAGAAGATACAAAATCGTAATTATAAATTTGGTATTTAAACGACTTTTCGTTTTAGTTATCGTGTTCACAGACATATGGACACACACACGGAGATTTTTTTTAAAATACTTTTTTTGATACAGTGGACCCTAAAACGTCTACAAAAGCCTATACACTATGTACATAGTACGTGTAGACAAAGTAAAAATGCTTTTTTTGGATTCAGGGGGTCTCAAAACATACATTTCCGTTGAAATCTCGGTATCGAATTTTGGTTGCAATACAATACCTACTCTATACACTAAGTATGTGTAGAAAAAGTAAAAATGCTTGTTTTGGAATCAGGGGGTCTCAAAACATATATTTCCGGTAAAATCTCGGTATCGAATTTAGGGTGCAATATAATACCTGCCCACTATGTATGTGTAGAGAAAGTAAAAATGCCTGTTTTGGATTCAGGGGGTCTCAAAACATACATTTCCGGTGAAATCTCGGTATCGAATTTTTGGGTGCAATACAATACCTACTCTATACACTATGTACATAGTATGTGTAGAGAAAGTAATACCTAATGGCTTCAAATACCTCCACACTGTTCCGGACCATGCACGTCCACCCCCACTTCCGTTCGCTGTCTCCCAGCACATGTCACAAAGCGATCGATAAGCCGACATAGCATATGTGGAACAGCGGAACACCTCCTCGACTGTCCTGCTACCCTGGTACCGTCTACGTATGGCAACGCGTATAGACCGCGTATGTGTGTGTATGTGTGCACGACAGAACAGACACTCTCTCTTATACCTTTTCTACTTTATCTAGCACGTATTTACAATGTACCTAGTACGTAAAGAACATACTATATTCCACCCAAAAATGCGTTACCGAGATTTCACCTGAAATACATGTTTTGAATTCAAATTTAGCATTTCTAAAGAAAATGACAGTGTGTGCACGCGCGTGTCTATAAAAAACATAACCTAAATATTTATGTGTTCAATTCACACGACTTTCTCTACATCTCTAAAATAAATGTTTGTTAAAAATCTTATTTTTCTATTTACTTAACGCCAATCAAGAAAAAATTAGCAGAAAGGGTCTTATTACTTGTTTCCTTGTAAATAGAATGGAAATAAGGGAGTACCAGAGGCTAAATCGATACTTAAATATTTTAAAAGCTGGTTGCTATGTGATTGGTATCTTTGTTTGTATGGACAGGAGTTGACAAATTCCCGTAGCAGAAAAGTATAAATATTTTAAAGCTGAAACTAATAACAAGGAGTATCTCAAAAATGTTCAACCTCAGGAAAAAATACATATATAACAAAATGTGATGTGTTCCATTCACATGACCTCTACATATCTGCAACAAAATATTGTTAAAAGCCTCTTACTTCTATTTACTTCATGCTAATCGAGAAACAATTAGCAGAAATAGTCTCATTACTTGCTTCCTTGTAAGTAGAAGAGAAATATGGGAATATTATAAGTTAAAGTGAAGTCAAAAGTTGGTTACTAGGTGACAGAAATGCCTTTGTTTGTATGGATACGCTTGAAAAATTCCTGTATGAGAAAAGTCAAGTTTTTAAACCTGAAACCAAAAACGATTAACTCCTCGAAAAAAATGGTGTAACATAAATTGTGTGTTTTAATGTGCTCTACATTTTTTGTGTGGTAAGTTTTTGTCCATTTCTTACGGTTTAACACTTATGCAAAATTTCGTAAAATTCATCCAGAATAAAGTAGTCTTCAGAGGCTATTCCCAGAAAATTCAAGATATACATATTATTTGTCAGATAAATATCTTTAATATACGATATTTTAATCAAAATCGTTAGCCATTTTTGAGAAAATCAAAATTTTCGAAAAAACTTCCATGTAAAGGGTAGTTGGGGGTGCGAGGATTTTCTTGAAAATCTTCGTGTCGCATCCTTGGAAGATATCAAACTTAAATACCAAGTTTGGTATTAAACGGTCTTTTCATTTTTGAGCTATGCTGTGCACACACATGCGCGCGCAGACGATCCTTTTTCAAAAAAAAAAAAAAAAATGTTTGATTCAGGGGGACCCAAACATGTATTTCCGGTGAAATCTCGGCATCAAATTTTTGGGTGCATTACAATACCTTCTCTATACACTATGTACATAGTACGTATAGAGAAAGTTATAATTTGTGTATCTTAACGATCTCTACATTTTTTGTGTGGTAAGTTTTTGTCTATCTCTCTTACGGTTTACCAGTTAGGCAAAATGCAAAATTCCGAAAAATTCATCCAGAATAAACGTCTCTACCGGCTATTCCCAGAAAATTTAAGATATACATTTTGACATGTAATTATCATAAATATAAGAGATTTTATTCAAAATCGTTAGCCATTTTTGAGAAAATCAAACTTTTCGATTTTTTTTCCATGTAAAGAGTAGTAGGGGTTGGGGGATTTTCTTGAAAATCTTCGAGTCGCATCCTTGGAAGATAACACGCTTAAATATCAAGTTTGTTTTTTAACGGTCTATTCGTTTTTTAACTATGCTGCCCTCAGATAAACATACACACAGGTACACAGTACCTTTCTCTAAAAATGCTATTTTTGGAATCAGGGGGATTCGAAACATGTATTTACGGTGAAATCTCGGAATTGAGTTTTTGGGTGTTTTACAATACCTTCTTTGTACACTAAGTAGACACATAATACGTGTAGAGAAAGTAAAAACGAAAAGTCTGTTGAATATTAACCTTACATTTAAGTTTAGATTGCGACCTTTAACGTATACAAGGAAATACTCTACCATAATGATTGATAACTCTTTACTTGATGGCTAAGCTGATTTTCCGCAAATTGGAAATTTGTCAACGGTTTAAGAAAGTCAGACGTGCCGTCGATATTTCACATTTCTTTAGCACAAACATCAGTGGAGTTTTCATCCTATATTAGAGATAGCTAGAGCTGGTCAAATTACACTTATACGATAAAAGTTATATAGTATGATTCATCAAAAAGCCCTCTAGATCATTATGCAATAATTTCATTTTTTATTAGATTTATCAATTGAAAAAAAGAAATATCATAAGTAAAACTTTCGCCTAAATAACTAAGGACAAGGGAACTCTCGAAAAAATCCTTATTCAGGTAACTCACCCTAAGCGGGATTCGGGACACGCTACCCTCACACTACCAAGGTTCATTGTCCATCCACTGACGCCATTTCAGCCAGATCGTGTTGTGTTTCTCTTAGTGATCCTTCAAAATGATCAAGCAATTTCTGATCCAGCCGACTGTGAAGTTTGTTCCGTAGTACGATTTTGGAACGCAATGAATATTAAGCCAGCTAAAATTCATTATCAACTTGAATAGATTTGCAGTGAAAATATGATGGAATGGGTTGGGCAATTCAACGATGGACAATCCGATGCTCATGAGGAAGTACGGAATGGGCGGCCTTCTGTTGTCAACCGTGTTTTAGTTGAACAACTGAATGAGTCAATTCATGAAAACAGGCGGTTCTTTTTAGAGGGCAAAAAAAAAAAAAAAAAAAGCGATTTCCCGCTATGACAATGATGGTAACGATTTCGAAAAATGGTTAAGGAATGCTCTTTTATGTACAAATAAATGCTGTGAAAATTAACTTTTATGTCTTTTTGTTTTCCAAACCGGCTTTTACTTTACAGACACGCCTCGTATTTAGAAAAGTAAAATAATATAACAAATTGTTGATATTACGTAAATAATAAGGAAATTCATGAAACCCAAATAGCTATGATTATAAATCTATCTGCGCACTTTCTGAAGTACAGTTTTTACACGTTTGCGATGATGCAATTTGATAAAATAAACGAAAGTCAATCGTTCAACAATCTAAATATGTGCTATATTTTCTGTCCGCTAAAATCGTGTTTCTTACATTCAGAATGGGTGCAGGAGTTTGAACTCATGACCAAGACTGGCGAGGTGTTTATATTACCTTGTGGACGTTGTAATTCGCTATTGTGAAACTGCTCATGAGAACGTGAATCTGATGAACGCAGGATATGAGTTTGCCTGAGATGTGAACCCATGCTCCTTCGTGAGGCAGCTTGCATGCTATGTGCAACAAATGGTGAACTTTCAAGTATCGAGATTTCATCACGAATAGCTTTCTACATCTTAGCAGCTTACGCAGACAGATTCCACTGCCTCATAAAGCCGTGAAATTAATTAGCATGTGATATAAGGTGGGCATGCCAGACAACAATGTGCAATTCCGTTTAACTACAATGTTCGCAAATTCCGGCAGTGTTTGAAATTTGAAACTTTCTACTTATTCACTGCACTTTTAGAAATATAAGCGAGGTTATTGCATTGCTGTTCACTTCCTGATAAAACCAATTACCGCCCGTTATGAATGAGAGATAACAAAAGAAAACTGAATTCCTTTATGTAGGTGGCAGCACTGCTATATTGCAGATTCTAGTTCAGTTTTAGATTTGACTCTGCCGTTAGTCGATTGACTAACATGGCCTGAAAAAAGAACGAACGGAAGCCTGCATTTCGCATTGGAAAACAGAACCAATTTTCAGAAAGTCCATTTTTACCCCTTATTACTTTCTCTTGCCCCGTATGTACAATGTACATAGGGATAGAGAAGTATTGCATTCCACCCAACAATTCGAAGTCGAGATTTTACCGGAAATACATGTTTTAGGACCCCCTGAATTAAAAAGAAGAATTTCCAGAAAAAGGTCCGTGTGTGTGTGTGTGTGTGTGTGTGTGTGTCCGTGTGTCTATGAACACGATAACTCAAAAACGAAAAGTAGCTAAAATACCAAACTTAGTATTTAAGTTCAGTATCTTCCAGGGATGCGACACGAAGATTTTGAGAAAAATTCCCCCACCTCAAACTACCCTTTACATGGAACTTTTTTTCGAAAATTTTGATTTTCTTAAAATTGGCTCTAACGATTTTGATTAAAATATCATATATATAAAAGATACTTGCCTGACAATTAAAATGTATGATTTAAATTTTCTGGGAATAGCTTCTAAAGACCTGTTTATTTTGGATGCATTTTCCTTAATTTGGCATAACTAATAAACCGTAAGAGACAGACAAAAACCTACTCCACAAAAAATGTGGGCCTTGTTAAAATACACAATTTACGTCATATACATTTTTTTCATGGAGCTTACCGTTTTCGAGGTATTCATTGTTATTCGTTTCAGTTGTGAAGTAGTTATACTTTTCTCAGACGGGAGTGTCCGTTTTTCTTTTGTTCTACTCCTGGCCAAGAAAAGAAGAGATTTGTAATGACAATCTCATAACGACAGTTTTTAAAACATTTGACTATCGATTTAGCCTAGTGTATTCCCTTATTTTCTTCCTATTTATAAGGAACTAAGTAGTAAGAACATTGTGCTGAATACCTCGATTAACAAGGTGCAGAAAGAAGAATAATCTTATGTAAGAAGTTTGTAGAACGGCTAGAGAAAGTCATGTGAGTGTAACACATCAGATTTTTTCGATCCAGTTCATTTACATGTACATAACATAACCTAACCTAGCGTAGCCTAACCTCGACGAAATCTCGAAATATATCGTTCACCTGTTACGTAACCATATTGTCTCCATTGCCAATAGAAAAAAAACAGGAAAGAGCCAGACTAAAACTGAATAGAATCCTCAAGTCTAGTTCTGTTTTAGATTTGACTCTGCCATTGGTCGATTAACCAACAGAACGAACAGACTGTGCATTTCGCATTGGAAAGCAGAACCGATTTTCAGAAATACTTTTCTATGTTTTTGCAGCTTACACACACAAATTCCACTGCCTCATAAAGCAGTGTAATTAATTTGCATGTGATATAAGGTGGGCATGCCAGACAACAATGTGCAATTCCGTTAACTACAATGTTTGTAAATTCCGGCAGTGTTTGAAATTTGAAACTTTCTACTTATTAAGTGCACTTTCAGAAATACCTGCGAGGTTATTGCATTGCTGTTCACTTCCTTATAAAACCAATTACTGCCCGTTATGAGCGAGCGGTAACAAAAGAAAACTGAATTCCATTATGTAGGTGGCAGCACTTCAGTGCGCAGCATGTGGCCTATGTTGCGATAATCGATCTCTCGCCGATTATTAGCAAGACATGCTGTTACGTGTTATCATTAACTGCTGGATAGCGAAATTAAAATAACTTTAACTTTCTTTTTTCGTTGCATGAGTTATTTGGTTTGTATACATAGTTTGATGGGAATTAATAAGAGAGAAAATCCACAGTGGAATGTATCTGCCTTTTATAACGTTTCAGTTTACTTATGAATCTATTTTAAATGTTTTAATAATATTAAAGTATAAAATGCTGATTTATTATAATATTAAAATGACTGCCTCCGTGACGAGTGATCAGCGAGCTGACTTCTCATCCGGAGATCCCGGGTTCGATTCCCGGCTGGGGCGGGGAATCTTTCTTTAACCAGAATTATTCCCTATCCCCCACATGAGTCTGGAGGTATGCATGTGAGAGTGAACGTGTGTGTGTTTAATGATATACAATGACTATCCTAATGACAATAACCTATTGTGATCATCAGATGAGCTGTTTCACAAGTCAAAGCCCCCGATATGACAAGAGAAGTTAAAGGGGGCTATACAAATGAAACAAAAAGAAGTATAATATTATCTAATATTAAAATATGAATGTTTAAATTTTATAATTTCTTTGTTTTCCCATTTTAATTTTTTTTTTTTTTTTTTTTTTCCGCTTTAACATTTAGGTTATTGGGCAACTACCCGGGACGAAATCACGACTTGCGGACGCGAAATGGTGGAATGTTGCCTAGAAACCTTCTTATCTCAAGGTCTGGGGTTCTTTTACGTGCAAATAAAACATTGCATGAGTCCACTGGGTTTTACTTCCCTTTCGAAGGATTTTTGCGTCCGAAAACATCCATTACCCTCCGCCATGCTTGATCCTACAAGCTTAAGTTTTAGAGGCTAGCCACTACACTACGGAGGGCGTCACAATTTGAAAGAAATCAGTCAAAATGCTCAGAGACATATTTAGTAATGCAGTAACAGGAAGGACAAATTGACAGTAAGTTTTGTAACTGTTTCGCGTGTACCAATAGCAAGCTAATAACTTCCCAGTTATTTATTTGGTATTTGGTTTCGAGGTCAGGAAAACAAGGCTCATAGTGACTCACTCTCCTTTTCAGCTTCTACCTCTAATAATCATCACGCTCAAATCTAACAGTGGGGTTCAATATAAAACCTTTGTTACTTTTTCTAATCTATAACTTTTAGGCTAACAGCAACAATATACGGTTGAGCCTTCTGATTTGGCATCGATGTTAATGTTTACGTTCCTATGGGTTTCATTTGTTTTGCCTCAATTATGCTTATTTAATACACATAATACAATTAAACTTTACATATATTTCAGAATGTTGAATACCGTATTAAGAAGTTGTAATAAAGCTTCTGCAATACCAATTCAAAAGTCAAAACAGTGTTAAAAGGCGGTGGAAATGAAGGGAAAAGCGTTTTTTTTTTTCTCTCTAAGTGCTATAATTAATCTCTTCCATAAATTATTTCTATAAAAGCTTATTTTTATCTGCTTCATCTTATATTATAAAAGGCGGAGAGGTAAGGAATAGATATTGGAAGAGAATGCCTCACGCACTGCCACCTATGTAGGTATATTATGGCTAACACCTCCAGAAGGAAGTGATGAAGTGAAAGAACCAGACCATAGGCAACAGGCCACCAGAGCCGCGCAGAAGTCCCTACATTTCCAAGCCCGATGAGCTTGGAAATGTAGGGCCAGGCAGCCAGAATGAAAGCTACCCACGGACCTGGCAGCCACCTACTGTCCATGGGGAATAAGCTTTCGAATTAGCATGCATTCAGGACATCTCCCCGCGCTGCTATACATTACAAGCTTGAAAGAACACCTGAAAGATGATTGGAAATAACCTCTGAAGACCTCTTCAATCTGGGGTGATTTTGTATAACTGATAAACCGTAAAAGATAAACAAAAACTTTCTTGACAAATGTAAATCTCGTTAAAACACATACTTGTTTTTAGTGACAATGTTTAACCATTTTCGATACTTTCCTCGTTATTGGTTTCATTTTAGGAAATGTAAATGGCGTGTTATTTATGGACGCTCTTTAACTGCTGTGGTACTCAGCGTCCCATTCTATATTGGGCGTGAAAGACCGCTTAATGTTGCTATCAGGCTTGAGGTTCTTTTACATGCCGTAAATCTGCGACACGGGACAAACGGGTTTACTTCCCTTCCGAAGGAAGCCATGCTAAGGATTTTTACACCCGAAAAAATCCATCTCCTCCGCCGGGTTTGAACCCGCGACTTTGGGTATATGAAATTAGCAAGGTAACCATTACACCACGGAGGACGATTTTTAAAAGTTCTTTCAAACAGAATTTCGTCATTCGTCTCATATCTCTTACGTCTGATCAAGGGAAGTGAACTGAGTTTCAACTGTTACAATGGCGATAACTTTTAAAAGAGCTGGCTAAACCTAGTGTAGTCCCTTATTTTCCTCCTACTTACAAGAAGCAAGTAATAAGACCATTTCTGCTAATATTTATCTGAACTGGCATGATATAGATAAAAGAATAACAAAAGAAGTCTGTTTGCAGAATTGGTAGAGTAAGTCATGGAATGAAAACAAAAGATTGTTGTTATGAACATGGGTTTTCATATTATATATTTCCAGGGAGATTTTAGCATCAAAATGTTCACTTTTGCTGCTAGACCGACATTGTTTCTTTGTGAACGCCGTCCACAAGGTGCAAGACGCCAGAGGATACTTGCATACTGTAGAGATGTAACGCTACTTCAAGTTTTAGCGTGTCTGCAGGAAAGACCACTTTCTCTTCATGACTCAAGGAGAGCCACTTACAGATAGTGTCATGGTAGCTGGCTCTCAAAAATGTTTATTACCGTATCAAACAGGCCTACCTCCCAACACTTCCGTGGTGCAACATATTCTGGGATATTCTGAAAATGGGGGATATAACGCACCGCAAGTTCTGTTGAAGTATCATTAAGACATCTGATGTATTAATTTCACATGATTTTATACCACTTCTACAACAATTTTTACTTTCTCTATACGCACTTCACACAAAAATTCGACACCGAGATTTCACCGGAAATATATGTTTTAGGGTCCCCTTTATCTAAAAACAGCATTTTCGGAAAAAGGTCCGTGTGTGTGTGTGTGTGTGTGTGTGTGTGTGTCCGTGTGTCAGTGAACACGATAACTCAAAAACGAAAAGTTGGTAAAATACCAAAATACCAAATACCAAACTTGGTATTTAAGTTTAGTATCTTCCAGGGATCACGAAGATTTTGAGAAAAATCCCCCCACCCCCAACTACCCTTTACATGGAACTTTTTTAAAACATTTGTATTTTCTCAAAATGGCTCTAACGATTTTTATTAAAATTTCGTATATTAGAGATATTTAGCTGACAAAGAAAATGTACATATTGAATTTTCTGGGAATACCCTCTGAAGAGTATTTTATTCTGGATGAATTTTACTGAATTTTGAATAACTGCCAAACCGTAAGAGATGGACAAAAACTTACCACACAAAAAATGTAGAGCACGTTAAAACACACAAGTTATGTTATATACATTTTTCGTGGAGTTCGTCGTTTTTGAGACATTCCTTATTTTTGACTTCTGCTATGAAAAACTTTGTACTTTGTACTTTTCTCCTACAGAAATTTTTCAACTGCTATCCATACAAACAAAGAAGCTTCAGTTACATAGCAACCAGCTTTTGGCTTTCACTTTAACCTATGGTACTCCCTTATTTCGCTTCTACTTACAAGGAAGCAAGTAATATGGCTATTTCTGCTAATTTTTTACTGATTAGCATGAAGTAAATAGAAGTATAAGCTTTTTAAGAATAATTTGTTGCAGAGATGTAGAGAAAATCATGTGAATGGTACACATAAGATTTTCTAGTTTAATGTCCTTTAACCTGTTTTGGTCATATCGGACGATGCATGAAATTGGTGAAGTGATGCTCAAATGATATCGGGGCCCATGGAACTTAAAGTTACTCGACGTTCGTCTTCTCAGCATAAGGGAAAACCCCGAAAAAGAACCTCATCCTAAGCGAGATTCGAACTCACGACCTTTTGAATGTGAGACACACACGCTACCACCACACTACCAAATCTACTCTTACAAAAGCTTATTCTTCTATTGACTTCATTCTATCAAAATATTAGCAGATATTCTCTTATTACTTGCTTCCTTGTTAGTAGAAGGGAAATAGGTGAAAACACTAGGCTAAAGTAACAGCCAGCTCTTATAAAATCCGGTCGCTATGTCATGCAATTGAAACTACCTATATGAAAAAAGTAAATAACGACTTTCGATTTGTGAATTAGAGGTATATCTCTTACGGGTTATCAGTTATGCAAAAGTCATCTATGATAAAGAAGTCTTCAAAGGCTTTCACAAACAAATCTGGATATACATTTTATTTGACAATAAATATCTTTAATATACAGTATTTTAAAACAAGCCCTTAGAGTTGTTTATGAGAAAATCAAAACTTTCGAAAAAATGTTCATGTAAAGGATAGTTTGGAGTGGGGGTTCTCCTGAAGTTCGTGACACAATTTTGAAAGGTACTGAACTTAATTACCAAATTTTGTATGTAACTGACATTTCGTTTTTGAGCTATGCTGACCATACACACTATGGTGAAATCTCGGTATTCAATTTTTGGGTTGAGTAAAATATCTTCTCTATATATTATATACTTTATACATGCGTGCTACAGAAAGAATAAGATTTTTTTTTTCTATTCAGTAATCCTCAAAATATACGAGAACATTTCCGATGCAATCACGGTATCCAATTTTTGGGTGGAAAACAATACATCCTCTAGACTGCTTACACGGTCACACCCGCAGGTTTCGGGTTTAATTCCCGGCTGGGGAGGGGAATTTTTCTTTAGCCAGAATTATTCCCTATCACCCACAGAGTCTGGAAGTATGTATGTGTGTGCTTGAGGAAAATAAAGTAATTGAAACCAAACGTAAAAGAACCTATAGACGAGTTATTTCAAGTGCAAAGCACCCGATATGACCTTAGATGTTAAAGGGGGCTATAAAAATATAAAAAATACATCCTATGTATATTATTTATGTACCCACTTATAATCAGCAGAGAAGTTAAAAATTAAATACTGCCTAGATCCTCCGGAGTTCCATAGTTTCGTGAAACTATGAATCATAGCCTCAGGTCACTGAAAGCGTTAACTACTCTTATAAAAAGAAAATAATACTATACGTACTGAGCTGTCGCAAGATTACAAAGAAACGAAAAGGGAAATGTAGAAAAGAAGCCTGAAATTAACCAGAAAGCATAATGCCTAGCACTATTTATCACGCTATTATGAAGACGTTGGTCGCAGTGGATTTTTGTCTCGGCCAGTATCTTGTTACTGCGCATGCGTCTTGCCAGGTATGCTTTGCATACGACCACGCATCCATTGTGCATTGTGTAATGAGTTCGGCGAAGATTTCATCAGAGTGAGCCTGGTTGCGTAGGCGAGCTAACCAGCTTCCCTAAACAATCCATGCCCTCCGCCGACCGTAACGCAAAGATTCTAGGTTCAGTTCACTGCTCTGAACAAGTGCGTTTGGAAAAATCTGATGTGTTCCATTCACATGACATCGTTAAAAATCTGATGCTTATATTTACTTCATGCGAATCGAGAAAGAAATAGCAGAAATAGTCTTATTACTTGCTTCCTTGTAAGTAGAAGGGAAATAAGGGAGTACCATAGGTTAAAGTGACAGCCAAAAGCTGGTTGCTATGTGACTGATGTTCCTTTGTTTGTATGGACACGAGTTGACAAATACCTGTATGAGAAAAGTATAAGTTTTTTATAGCTGATACCAAAAACAAGGAATATCTCAAAAACAATCAACTCCAGGAAAAAATGTATATAACATACATTGTGTGCTTTAAAGTGATCTATATTTGTTGTGTGGTAAGTTTTTGTCCAGCAGTTATGCAAAATTCCGTAAAATTGATCCAGAATAATGTAGTATTCAGAGGTTATTCCCAGAAAATTCAAGATATACATTTTATTTGTGAGATAAATATCTTTGGTATACAATATTTTAATCAAAATCGTTAGAGCCATTTTTGAGAAAATCAAAATTTTCGAAAAAAGTTCCATGTAAAGGGTCTTCGTGTCACCTCCCTGGAAGATACTAAACTTAAATGCCAAATTTGGTGTTTTAGCTACTTTTCGTTTTTGAGTTATCGTGTTCCCAGTCACACGGACACACACAAACACGGACCTTTTTCTGAAAATGCTTTTTTTTTTGGATACAGGGAGTCCTAAAACATGTATTTCCGGTGAAATCTCGGTATCGAATTTTTGGGTGGAATACAATACTTCTCTATCCCTATGTACATTGTACATATGGGGCTAGAGAAAGTAAAAACAAACGGAGAAAAATATGGCGCATACAAGGTATTCCTAAATTTATGAAATAACGAAGAAACGTGGTTATAGTGTGTGCCGATGATTGTATTATGTAGACATGCGGAGAGGATAAACAAACAAAACAGAGTCTGATCGTAAGTTTTAAACGCCATAAAACATCACATTGGTTAACTTGATGCTCAGGCAAGGTCCTCCAGTGGCGTATCCCAACACGTAATACATGTACAAATACAAGTACCAAGCATAAAACATAAAATTTAAGAAGCTGTTGCTTTGACCAACCTTCTCTAATGCCTACATCACACATATGCATATTAATAAAATTTAGAAGGCCTAAACCACAATACATCACGTCTTATTTTCAATGTAGATTGTATATCGTCTTGTAGTATTACCAACATGACCATCTCGACATTTGAACCCAAGATTCCCTGCATCTTATGTAAATGTTGCATAACTATCCTCTTCAATACTTTGTTATTCTTTCAATTTATCACGGTGCATCTGTCATTGTTATGGCTTTCTAAGGCAAATTACGTGTAAACAAATGCCTCTCGTACTTCTAACTGCCTGGATGCTAGCCTACTTTCAGCACCTCAATAATCTCGTAAGCTATGCCTAAAACGCACTTATCAGAGATATAATATTACTCTCTAGCACGTATGTGTAATATATGTAGGTAGAGAAGGCATTGTATTACACCCAAAATTTCGATTACGGAATTTCACCAGAAATAAATTATTTTAGGACTCCTGAATCAAAAAAAAAAAAAAAAAAACGTTTTAGAAATATACCTGTGTGCATGTGTGTGCGTCTGAGAAAAGCATAACTCAAAAACTAAAGGTTTGTAAAAAAACCAAGATAAACGAAGATTTTTATTAAAATCCCCCACTCCAAACTATTTTTTTTTTTTTTTTATTGCTTGCCCCTTTAACATCAATGGTCATATCGGGGGCTTTCACTTGTAAAACTGTAGGTTCAGAACGTTCAGGTTAAACTTTATATTACTAAACACACGCACATTCGCTCTCACATTCATACTTCCAGACTCTATGGGGGATAGGGAATAATTCCGGTTAAAGAAAAATGCCCCGCCCCAGCCGGGAATCGAACCCGGGACCTCCGGGTGAGAAGTCAGCTCGATGACCACTCGACTACGTAGGCAATCTCCAAACTATTATTAGCATGGAAAAATGTTCGAAAATTTTTTTTTTATCAAAAATGACTAACGATTTTGATTAAAATATATATCTGAAGACCTCTTCATTCTGAATAACTTTTGCATAACTGGCAAACCGTAAGAGACAGACAAAAACTTACTTAAAAATGGATATCTCGTTAAAATACAATTTATGCCATATTTTTTTTAGAGCTAGCCATTTCTGGGGTATTTCCTTTTATTGTTTTCAATGTTTAATCACTTAAAACTCAAACGTTTCATATCACTCTTAATTTACTCCTGTAGCTTTGGTCTAGTGTATCCCTTATTTTTGTTCAATTTGCAAACAGCAAACAAGTAATAAGGGTTATCTAGATTAGCGTGAAGAAAATAACAAAATATTCTTTGCAGAAAGATAGACAAAGCGATGCGGTTGGCAACACGTCAGAACATATGGCTAACCTTAGGAGCGAAAAAAATCTGATGTGCTCCATTCACATACTTTTTCTACATCTCTGTAACAAATTATTGTTAAAAAGCTCATTCTTCTATCTATTTCATGCTAAAAAATTAGCAGAAACGGTCTAATTACTTAATTCCTTTATAAGTAGAAGGGAAATAAGGGAATAAACTAGGCTAAACCGTTAGTCAGACTTTTTAAAATGTGGTTGCTATGGGATTGAAATCCGTCTATTTGCGTGGCCAAAGGTTGACAAGTTCCTGTATGAGAAAAGCTGTATTTTAAAACTGAAACAAATAATAAGAAATATCTCAAAAACAATCAACTTCAGGAAAAATGTTTATACAACATAGATTGTGTGTATTAACGACCTCTACATTTTCTATTCAGTAAACCTTTGTCTATCTTTTACGGTTTACCAGTTACGCAAAATTAGGCAAAATTCATTCAGAATAAAAGATCTTTAGTGGCCATTCCCAGACTATTCAAGATATACATTTTATTTCTCATATAAATATACGGCATTTTAAACAAAATCGTTAGAGCCACTTTGTTCAAAATGTTTTTCATGTGACAGGCAGTTTGGGGTGAGGGAATTTTTTTGAAAGTCTTCGTGTCGCATCATTGGAAGATACTCAACTTAAATTCCAAGTTAGGTTTGGAGTCAGGGGGTCTCAAAACATGCATTTCCGGTGAAATCTCGGTATCGAATTTTTAGGTGCAATAGTACGTGTAGAGAAAGTAAAACATGACAGATGAAGCATATCAACACAAATTATGTGTTGAGAAAGTAGGCTTCTATGCACACGGTCCCACGGTACATTAACTCACAGGGTTTTTCTACGCAACACAAATACGTTAGACGCTAATTAGCAAGAACACACACAAGTGCACGATTGAATTATGTTTTTCAATTACGTTTTGAGATATTGGGCAGCAGACACTTCCCCGTGGGGGGTCACTAGACCTTTACCCTCGGAAGCAACCCCCTCCAACCCTGCTGGCTGAATATAACGAACAGTTAACCTTCCCAAGTGTATAAATCCCCGTACAGAGCAGAGATTTCTTGTTCAGAGATGGCGTCAGTGGATGGCACAACATCTTGTATGCCATATATACATAAGGCATCACTTCAGTGCATATATTTAATTAAAATTACTGACATACAAGTTTCAAATTTTATAGCTGCTGTAATATATAGCTTAATAATAATTTTTTCTCCTTTCTATACATGCAATGGTCCAAACCTGCTAAAGATATGCTCATTAAGCGGAATCGAAATGCCTTATCTTGCCAATGTTAAAGTTTGACCAATTATCTCAGCAACTAATTAAGATAATGAGCTAAATTTTACAAGGTACATTCATCAATGCCTTTGCTGTTGATATATGTAAAATACAACACTTCAGTTCATTAGAAGGAACATTATGATTTTTTAAGTAAAGCTTTTAAAATGTTATTGGAAAACGATTATTTTTAAATTGAAAAAAAAATCCATATACATAAAAACGTTTCCGTTAAAATGTAGTCTATTTAGACGGAAATGTGTAGTTAAAACTTCACCCCTTAGTGTCAATTATTTTCTGAGATAATGGGACATTGGTATAGCAAACTTTACTTCAAAAATCTGATGTGTTCCATTCACATGACTTTCTCTACATCCCTGCAACAAATTGTTAAAAATCTAATGCTAATATTTACTTCATCCAATCGAAAAAAATATGCAGAAATAATCTGATTACTGGCTTGTAAGTAGAAGCGAAATAAGGGAGTACTATAGGTTAAAGTGACAGCCAAAAGTTGGTTGCCATGTGACTGAAGTTCCTTTGTTTGTATCGACAGGAGTTGACAAATTCACCTATGAGAAAAGTATAAGTTTTTCAAGACTGTAATCAAAAACAAGGAATATCTCAAAAACGATCAAGTGCAGGAAAAAAATATATATAACATAAATTGTGTGTTTTAATGTGCTTTACATTTTTTGTGTGGTAAGTTTTTGTCTATCTCTTACGGTATAGCAGTTATGCAAAATTTCTCAAGAATAAAGTAGTCTTCAGAGGATATTCCGAGAAAATTCAACATATACACTTTATTTGTCAGGTAAATATCTGCAATATACGATATTTTAATCAAAATCGTTGGAGCCATTTTGATTAAAATTTCGGATATTAAACATATTCACCTGACAAATGAAATGTATATCTTGAATTTTCTGGGAATAGCCTCTGAAGAGTAGTCTATTCTGGATGAATTTTACTAACTTTTGAATAACTGCTAAACCGCAAGAGATGGACAAAAACTTACTGCACAAAAAATGTAAAGCACATTAAAACACACAATTTATGTTATATATATTTTTTTCGTCGAGTTCGTCGTTTTTGTGACATTCCTTATTTTTGGTTTCTGCTATGAAAAACATATACTTTTCTCATACAGGAACTTGTCAACTCCTATCCATATAAACAAAGGAACATCATTGACATAGAAACCAGCTTTTGACTATCACTTTAACCTACGGTTGTCCCTTATTTCGCTCCTACTTACAAGGAAGCGAGTAATAAAACTATTTCTGCTATTTTTTTCTGATTAGCATAAAGTAAATAGAAGTATAAGCTTTTTAAGAATTATTTGTTGCAGGGATATGGAGAAAGTCATGTGAATGGTACACATCAGATTTTTTAGATAAAGAGGACCCTAAAACATATATTTCCGGTCAAATCTCGGTATCGAAGTTTAGGGTGGAGTGCAATACTTTCTCTATACACTATGTACATAGTGCATATAAAGAAAGTAAAAAATGTGCAAATAGAATATAAAATTTTGGGAAATAATTAATTTGTTAGTAATGGTTTAAATTATTAGTTCAAATTTAGGATTAAGTTTGTATAGCACATGCATAATATTACATAAAATTTAAAGTTGATAATGAAAAAAATTGAGCACTTTCATATGGTGGCCTTATGTTTAATTATCTGTAAATTGTTTATATTATAATATATGCAACTATCACCTCTATGCATATACACAAGGCCGCGGGTTCAAACCCGGCGGAGGACGATGGATTTTTTCGGGTGTAAAAATCTTTAGCATGGCTTACTTCGGAAGGGAAGTAAAGCCGTTGGTCCCGTGTCGTAGATTTACGCACGTAAAAGAGCCTCAAACCTGATAGAGAGGCCTTTGAGCAAAATAAAGCGGTCTTTCACGCCCTATTTAGAGTGGGACGCTGAGAACCACAGTAGTTAAAGAGCGTCCATAAATAACACGACATTTCCATCACCAGAGAATCGTTCCTCCTGTGATATTCCATAATATGAATATAATTACGAATTATATTTATTTTTACTTTCTCTAGCCCCGTATGTACAATGTACATAGGGATAGATAAGTATTGCATTCCACCCAAAAATTCGATGTATAGATTTCACCGGAAATATATGTTTTAGGACCCCGTGAATCCAATAAAAGCATTTCCAGAAAAAGTCTGTATGTGTGTGTGCGTGTCCGTGTGTCCGTGTGTCCATGTGTCTGTGAACACGATAACTCAAAAACGAAAAGTAGCTAAAATACCAAACTTGGTATTTATGTTCAGTATCTTCCAGGGATGCGACACGAAGATTTTTAGAAAAATCCCACCACCCCAAACTACCCTTTACATGGAACTTTTTTCGAAAATTTTGATTTTCTTAAAAATGACTCTTGATTAAAATATCGTATATTAAAGATATTTACATGACAAAATGTATATCTTGAATTTTCTGGGAATAGCTTCTAAAGAGCTGTTTATTCTGGATGAATTTTGCTTAGTTTGGTATAACTAATAAACCGTAAAAGATAGACAAAAACTTACTATACAAAAAATGTAGGCCTTGTTAAAATACACAATTTACGTCATATACATTTTTTTCGTGGAACTTACCGTTTTCGAAGTATTCATTGTTATTGGTTTCGTTGTGAAGTACTTATACTTTTCTCAGACGGGAGTGTCCGGTTTTCTTTTGTTCTACACCTAGCCAAGAAAAGAAGCGATTTGTAATGACAATCGCATAACGACAGCTTTTAAAACATTTGACTATCTATCTAACCTAGTGTATTCCCTTATTTTGTTCCTACTTATAAGGAACTAAGTAATAAGAACATTGTGCAGAATACCTCGATTAACAAAGCGCAGAAAGAAGAAAAATCTTATGAAAGAAGTTTGTAGAACGGCTAGAGAAAGTCATGTGAGTGTAACACATCAGATTTTTCATATTCGAGTAATAAAAACAAGCTTTACCCATATATGCAATTCTCTGTCTGAGTAACGACGCCGAAGACAAATGAAGAACGCTAGTTGACGATGAGTAACGTTAATAACTGTTTTGTGGTATTTTCCTTTCTCTCAAGGACGTCTTGAGTCCGCAATAACAGGCCATTAGAGCTATAACTGCACGTCTAACGTTATTTAAGCGATACATCTGACGTAAGCAGCAATTTATTAAAAAAATAGGAGCCAGGTGAAAAATAACAGCTCTCCGCCAACACCGTTTTAGGTTATTACGAACAGCTAAAATTGTAAACCAAACGTTGCTAAGATACGTGAGGTAACGCAGTATACATGTTTGCTTCCATAACTTGACTTTTAGCATGGAAGAAGCTTCGAGTTACGATCAAATTACTCTGCCTTAAGGAGGTGTAACCACTCTGATGTTTTTGTTCTTTACGTACCGTTCTAATTTAAGGGGGGGGGAGATTTTTAGTATTCTATGTAGTCCATTAATTACGGTTATACAGTACAAATATACAGTTGAATTTCCTGGTGTATGTGTGTGGTTTTTTTTACTTTCTCTACACGTACTATGTAGATAGTGTATAGAGAAGGTATTGCACTCCACCAAAAAATTCGATACCGAGATCTCACCGGAAATGTGTTTTAGGGTCCCCTTTATCCAAAAAAAGGTATTTTCAGAAAAAGGTCCGTGTGGGTGTGTGTGTCCCTGAACACGATAACTCAAAAACGAAAAGTCAGTAAAATACCAAACTTGGTATTTAAGTTTAGTATCTTCCAGGAATGCGACACGAAGATTTTGAGAAAAATCCCCCCACTCCAAACTACCCTCTACATGGAACTTTTTTCGAAAATTTTGATTTTCTAAAAATGGCTCTAACGATTTTAAATAAAATGTATGTTTTGAATTTTTTGGGAATAGCCTCTGAAGACTACTTTATTCTGGTTGAATTTTACGGAATTTTGCATAACTGCTAAACCGTAAAAGATGGACAAAAACTTACCACACAACAATTGTAGAGCTCTTTAAAATACACAATTTACGTTATATACTATTTTTGCGGAGTTGATTGTTTTTGATTTCAGCTATGAAAAACTTAACTTCTCTCATACAGGAATTTATTAATTTCTGTCCATACAAAGGAACTTAAGTGACATAGCAACTACTTTTGACTATCACTTTAACCTAAGATAATCCCCCCATTTCGCTTCTACTTTCAAGGAAGCAAGTAATAAGACTATATCTGCTATTTTTTTTTTTTTTTTCTGGATTAGGATGAAAGAAATGGAAGCAATAGCTTTTTAATAATATGTTGTGCAGAGATGTTGAGAAAGTCATGTGAATGGAACACATCAGATTTTTTTTTGGTAGTGTTCAACGCCCGTTTTTACTTATGGCACACGGAATGAAGATGTGCATGTGCGGTCGCTTGGGATTGAATCCGGCCGGACCTTAGGTGAGAGGGGAGTGTTCTAACCACTCGGCCATGGCGCGGATCGTGTGTGTGTGTGTGTGTCTGCGCTCGCGCGCTTTATTTCTATAGCGCACTTTAACTACTGTCAACTATTTTTATCTGAAACATTGTTGTTTTATTCTTTGAACTTCGAAATTACTTACTCTATGTTTTTCACATACACAACCGCTTTCATATTAACACTACCAGACTCTATGGAGGGTAGAGAATATGCCCACCCCACTGCTGGGAAATGAACCCAATTCTTCTGCGTGAGAATTTGACTCACTGACAACTCGAACCCAGAGATATTCATTGTGGATAGTGATGCAGTTCATTTGTAGAAATTAACAAAACTGTTGATATAAATCAAGTTATTTAAAATTATTTATTTGGTTACCACGGTAACCTTTGAAATACACAAACATTGTACAAAAAATAAAATCTGATGTGTTCCATTCACATGGTTTTCTCTACCTCTCTGCAACAAATTATTGTTAAAAAGCTTATTCTTCTATTTACTTTATGCTAATCCAGAAATAATTAGCAGAAATAGTCTTATTACTTGCTACCTTGTAAGTAGAAGCGAAATAAGCGAGTAACAAAGTGATAGTCAAAAGCTTGTTGCTATGTGACTGAAGTTCCTTTGTCTGTGTGGATAGGAGCTGACAAATTTCGTATAAGAAAAGTATAAGTTTTTCAAAGCTGAAGCTAAAACAAGGAATATCTCTAAAACGATCAACTCCAGGAAAAAATGTATATAACATAAATTGTGTATTTTAACGTGTTCTACATTTTCTGTGTAAAAAGTTTTTGTCTATCTCTTACGGTTTACCAGTTATGCAAAATTCAATAAATATCATCCAGAATAAAGAGGTCTTTAGAGGCTATTCTCAGAAAACTCAAGATATACATTTTATTTTTTAGGTAAATGTCTTTAATATACGATATTTTAATCAAAATCGTTAGAGGCATTTTTGAGATAATTAATTTTTTTTAGAAAAGTTCCATGCAAAGGGAGTTTGGGGTGGGGAATTTTCTTTATAATCTTCGTGTCGCAACCCTGGAAGGTACCAAACTTAAATACCAAGTTTGATATTCAACTTGGGAGACACGAAACACGTATTTCCGGTGAAATCACGGTATCTAATTTTTGGGTGGAATGCAATATCTTCTCTATACACTATGTATATAGTACGTGTAGAGAAAGTAACAAGAAGTCATATAAATATGTTTCCGATGGTATCAAAACTTTAACAATGGTATTCTGAAAGAGTTATTTCTCTGAAAAAGTATATTTTAACGTTTGTTTTTTTATTTAGCTGTGGCAGAAAATAAGCGGACTTTTGAAACCACCATATTTGCTTTCTTTTTTGATCAGCATTTTATATGAATGATTATTTTTTTCAGAAACTATTCAAGGTAGCTAAATTAAAGCTTATGATGATGAAAAACTCTAAGAGTTGTTATGGATTATGATAGGTGTTATAAGATGTTTGGTTATTTAAAATGAATAATTGCATAAAACTGAGATAACATTTAATGCACTAACATATTGTATAAAATATATCGATGAACTTAGAAGGACAAGATTAGGATTAAGAACGGACGGGGCAGAGCACTAGACGTAGATTCATGAGGCCCTTTGTCACTTACGTGCCCCATGGAGGAAGAGATGAGAGGTAAGAACCAAAGGCGACCAGATCCGGATGACGACGGGCGCAAGCATGGATGGAGTCCCTATCTTTTGCAGTTAAAACACTTACATTGCTAATTTAGGTGCTACTCATGAACCTCTGACACTCCCGGAGAGCCTCCAGAGAGTGTCATGAAACCAGAAAGCGGGTCCCACCGAATGTTACCGACGACGACGCCAGGATAACCGATTACAATGCGCAATTCACCATCCGGGGGATGTAATGAACTTATCCAGCATTCGCCTAGCACCGGGGAAAAACCATGGTCAGGTAGGACGGCCGCAGGGATAGAACCAAAGACTCCCGAACGTGGACCGCTTAGAAGGAACCCGTAAAAATATCAGTAAATATCAATAATTTCCGAGATAAAGGGTCATGAATTTACCGGGGCTTTTAATTTCCTATTAAGAAAATAGCGTTAACGTAAAGTTTCTGAAGTTACATGTTCTTTCCAAAGAACATGAGAAAAAGAGATAATCGTGTAATATAGCTTTAAATGTAAATATTTCTTAAGGAACTTTTTCACACATTCTCACCTACCTTTATAATCTATGGTATGCAGTTTCGATTCTTACCTGCAAAGAAAAAAAAAAATTAAATTGTGCACTCACTACTAAATTGCAGTTAATACCATAACAGAATTCATAATGTGTTACAATCTGATTATTTTGTCTAATAAACTATTCTTACAAAAGCTTATTACTTTCTCTATACGTACTATGTAAATAGTGTATAGAGAAGGTATTGCACTCCACCCAAAAATTCGATACCGAGATTTCACCGGAAATATATGTTTTAGGTTCCCCTGTATCCAAAAAAAGCATTTTCGGAAAAAGGTACATGTGTGTATATGTGTGGTGTGTATGTGTGTGTGTGTGTGTGTATGTGTCCGTGTTTCTATGAATACGATAACTCAAAAATAAAAGTAGGCAAAATACCAAACTTGGTATTTAAGTTTAGTATCTTCCAGGAATGCGACACGAAGATTTTGAGAAAAAATCCCCCCACCCCCTACTACCCTTTACATGGAATCTTTTTCCAAAAGTTAAATTTTCTCAAAAATGGCTCTAACGATTTTGATTAAAATTTTGAATACCAAAGAATATTTACCTGACAAATAAAATGTATATCTTGAATTTCCTGGGAATAGCCTCTGAAGAGTAGTTTATTCTGGATGAAATTTACGAAATTTTGCATAACTGCTAAACCGTAAGAGATAGATAAAAACTTACTACACAAAAATGTAGAGCACGTTAAAGCAAACAATTTATGTTACATATATGTTTTTCATTGAGTTGGTCGTTTTTTAGATATTCCTATTTTTTGGTTTCAGCTTTAAAAAACTAACTTTTCTCATATAGGAATTTGTCAACTTCTGTCCATACAAACAAAGGAATTTCAGTGACATAGCAACCAGCTTTTGACTATCACTTTAACCTATGAGACTCCCTTATTTCGCTTCTACTTACAAGGAAGCAAGTAATAAGACTATTTCTACTATTTTTTTTCTCGATTAGCATTAAGTAAATAGAAGAATATGCCTTCTAACAATAATTTGTTGCAGAGATGTAGAGAATGTCATGTGAATGGAACACATCATGTTAACCTAAATAAACTTTTTCTGAAATAGCTCTCTCATATGTTTCATTGTACGACAGCGATTCAGGAGGCTGAAGAGATTGTCAATTTTTAAAACGTGGGTAACTTATAGACTTCGAACGAACGTGGCTTCGAAGATGTTAAAGAAAATTTCCCTACATCAAAATACACGTTATATATAAATGTGGTTAATTTTAATCTTGAAAAAAAAACAAAATCACATGTGTTCCAATCTCATAACTTTCTCTAACTGTTCTGCAAACAAATTATTTTATATAAACGATTATTATTTTATCGAGATAAACATAATCGTCTTATTACTTAGTTGCATAAATGCAAGACGGAAATGAGGGAATATACTTCGCTAAAGCGACAGTCAAATTTTTATAAGCTGTGGCTTTGTGATTGTGATCCAAATTCAGTTTTTTCATGACCAGGAGTAAAACAAAAGATATATGAAAGGGGTGAGGCCTTCCCGTGTGAGGATGGTTAAAAATTACTTTGAAATTGAAACCAATAACAGTGAATTCCTTTGAAATGGTTAGCTCTACAAAAAATGTATATGACAAATTGTGTAACTAAACGAGATTTAAATATTTTTTGGGGTCAGTGTTTTACTTATGATTTACCAGTTACGCAAACGTCATCCAGAGGCTATTCCGAAAAAACTCAATATATACATTTTATTTTTCATGTAATTATCTTTAATTGGTATATGATATTTTAATCATGTTACTTTCCATGTAAGATGCAGGGGATATTTTTTTTTAAAAAATCTTCGTGTCCCATCTTTGGAAGATGCTGAACTTTATATAGTTGACTGTTTAACCTACTTTATATAAATACACAAGGTCGTCTCCTTAGCGCGGTGGTAGCGCAGTTGCTTTACAAGTGGGAGACCTGGGTTCAATTCCCGGAATGTTCCCCCCCTAGGAGACCTGGTCCGCGGTGCACTCATCCTCATGAGGCCCTTGGAGGCAATTGAGGAGCTACTTGATGGAGAAATAGCGGCTCCTGGTCATGAGGACCGCATTAACCGGCTGGGTGATGAGGCTTCGAGGCGACAACTACGTCACACCCTCCAATACTGCACCCTATCCAGTCCGAGATGGGGGACGCAGCGGCCGGGTGGTAGATCAAGGTTTCTCGTGAGCTGTCGTGCCATGGAGTTATTAATATATTATATATATTTAGATATACAGGGTATTAATGAACTACACCAAAATATTTTCACAGAATATGCAGATTACTTAAATAAGTAGTTTGACATAGAGACTAATGACTGTTTATTGAAATTTCGAAGTAACTGCTATAGGTTTCTGAAGTGCCAGTACGCCACGTATCGCGGCACTTCCTCTTGAATGAAAAAATAATAATAAAACACACTTACTCTATGACAGGAATCGAACTCATGACTTTTAGGATAGCAGCTTCCCGCGTTACGCATTAAGTCACCAGAGCAGTTGAAAAAACGCCTCCAGAGTAGGCTATATAACTCAAGAACTTAGTTAATGAATGCTCAGTGTCGCACTGTCAAGTGATTAGTTCGAGATTTACAGATTTTTGCGACATTAAATCTTGAAAACGCTAGTAACGAGCTGCTTAAAATTGATATTTCTAAACTCGGGCAGCAGTTTTAAGGACATTCTAGGTCATTTTTTCAATCTGCTTTGCTTTAACACCGACTTATGTTTAACGCTATATCAGTCACGTGCACAATCTCACAAATTATTTGTTGTAGTTCATTAACAGCCTGTATAGATATATGTGTAGTGTAGGTTAAAGACACGCACATACTGAAAGTTTTCTAAAAATGTTTTATACAGGGGACCCTAAATCGTATATTTTCAGTGAAAATTCGGTATGAAATACCTTCTTTCTCTATGTAATATGTACGAAGAAAGAAAGTAAAAACCCAGAAACACTAGAAAGCTAGAATTTACGATATAAACTAGCGAATATGTTACATTGTATATGCTGAATTCTAATGGTTTATTTGCTATACAGCAAATCAAGGCGGTGCTTTACGCTTTAGTCAAAAGTCACACTCGATCGGTTTACCACAAAATGAATCGTGCAGCTGATGAAGTTATGGTTGTCGACCGGATGTCATAGAATTAGAGGAGGCATCCAACCACAGCAGCTGAATCGACGTTCCATTCTAATGAATATTTGTAGTGGCGAATGATTCTGCCACGGAATGCACAAAAACTTTCCTGATGTGATATATTCACATGATTTTTCTCTTCCTACCTTTCGTTGCAGATTCAAGAGGATTAGAGGTAACCGAATAGATTGGAAGATATTTAAAAGGGTATCATATACTGGGTATGAAATTTCATACTCTTTCCAAGACATAATTGTATAACGACAACACTTCAAAATTGCGAAGTGATAAAAAGTTAAAACCAAAAAATGATGGATATCATGGAAAACTCTAACAGGACTGTAAAATATATTTATATTTTAATGATGATGTATAAAATTGGTGGAATGGTGCTCAATAGATCTCGAGGTTCATGTATCTTAAAGTTACTCGACAATCGTTTTCTCAGGATAAGGAAAAACTCCGAAATAAACTAGTAACTCAGCCTTAAGCAAAAGTCGAACTCGCGACCCATTGAATGTAAGGCACTACCATCACATTACCCAGGTGGTTGAGATATCCTTTATTTAGTACTAAGATCGTTTAATACTCTTTGTCTACTTTCGGTTGTTTTCCGTGATTGCATGGAGAGTACGGAATTTTAAGTCCAGTGTAAACAGAGCCCACTTCTTAAACATTTGACTATCGCTTTTTTCTTTGAACTTATAATGAAATATCTGCTTTTCTGCAGAGTTTCTCTCGATTTAAAAATCTGATGTGTACCATTCACATGACTTTCTCTATATCCCTGCAACAAATTATTCTTAAAAAGCTTATACTTCTATTAACTTCATGCTAATCAGTAAATAGCCATATTACTTGCTTCCTTGTAAGTAGAAGCAAAATAAGGGAGTACCATAGGTTAAAGTGATAATCAAAAGCTGGTTGCTATGTCACTGAAGTTCCTTTGTTTGTATGGACAGCAGTTGACAAATTCCTGTATGAGAAATGTATAAGTTTTTCATAGCAGAAACCAAAAATAAGGAATGTCACAAAAACCACGAACTCCACGAAAGAAATGTATATAATATAAATTGTGTGTTTTAACGTGCTCTACATTTCTGTGTAGTAAGTTTTTGTCCATCTCTCACGGTTTAGCAGTTATTCAAAATTTAGTAAAATTCATCCAGAATAAACTACTCTTCAGAGGTTATTCCCAGAAAATTCAAGATATACATTTTATTTGTCAGGTAAATATCTTTAACATACGAAATTTTAATCAAAATCGTTAGAGCCATTTTTGAGAAAATAAAAATTTTCGAAAAAAGTTCCATGTAAAGGGTAGTTGGGGGTGGGTGGATTTTTCTCAAAATCTTCGTGTCGCATCCCTGGAAGATACTAAACTTAAATACCAAGTTTGGCATTTTACCTACTTTTCTTTTTGAGTTATCTTGTTCACAGACACACGGACACACACACGGACATTTTTCTGAAAATACTTTTTTTGGATACAGGTGACCCTAAAACATATATTTGCTGTGAAATTTCGGTATCGAATTTTTTGGTGGAGTGCAATACATTCTCTATACACTATGTACATAGTGCGTATAGAGAAAGTAAAAATAGTATAGATTAGTTTTGTATAACTGCTAACAAAATGGCCTAAGGAGAAAAAGTAATTTGAATGAAACATATGAGATTTTTAAATGTAAAAGAATTGCGGGTATGAAAGGAACGCCAAGCCACAGCTGAGAACTTCCTGAACCTTGAGGCTCCCGTTACCCTGCAAGGACATCACATGGCGGAACCGGAACATTACCCTGGGCTTGTCCTGAATTAGCAGTCCCCCAACCTAGGTTCTTTACTCCTAATGTGCCATTGTTGGAACTGTATGGAACATTGACTCAATAAAGGAAGGAACCATGCGAAATATCCCGTTCAATCAAGTTCTGTCATTAACACAAGGATAACTAACTGTTCATCTTCCGATCACTGCTAAGGATATTGGACATTCATTAGCAGGGGCTGTTTTCTAATCAAATTAGTCCAAATCGTCCAAATTAGTTATTTTTACTTTCTCTAGCCCCGTATGTACAATGTACATAGGGATAGAGCAGTCGAGATTTCACCGAAAATACATGTTTTAGGACCCCCTGAGTCCAAAAAGAGCATTTTCAGAAACAGTTCCGTGTGTGTGTGTGTGTGCCTAGCTCAAAAACTTCCAAGGATGCGACACTAAGATTTTCAAGAAAATCCCCCCACCCCTAGCTACCCTTTACATGGAAAAATTTTCCAAAATGTCTTCCTTAAAAATGGCTCTAACGATTTTGATTAAAATATCATATATTAAAGGGCAAGAATAGTAGAAAACGTAATATATAAATTAGACAATAAGAAAATACTCAAGAGTAAATAGCACCAGATATTTAGGGGTAATACTAAATCAAAGATTGGAGTGGGGGGAACATGTAAAATCGATCACTGGGAAGGCGTGGAAAGCGTTGCATTTCGTAATGAGGATTTTAAAACGCAGCAATGGAAAGTCGCGAAATTTGGCTTCCCATAAAATTTAAGATATATATTTTATTTGTCAGGTAAATATCTTTAATATACGAACTTTTAATCAAAATCGATAGAGCCATTTTTAAGAAAATCAACAATTTCGAAAAAAAGTTCCATGTAAAGCGTAGTTTCTGGTGGGGGGATTTTTTTCAAAATCTTCGTGTCGCATTCCTGGAAGATACTAAACTTATATACCAAGTTTGGTATTTTACCGACTTTTCGTTTTTGAGTTATCGTGTTCACAGACACACGGCCACACGGTCACACACACACACACACACAAACACACACACACACACACACACACACACACGGACCTTTTTATGAAAATGTTTTTTTTTTATACAGGGGACCCTAAAACATATATTTCCGTTGAAATCTCGGTATCGAATTTTTGGGTGGAGTGCAATACCTTCTCTATACACTATGTACATAGTACGTATAGAGAAAGTAAAAATATGTAAATATTGTTAAAACACGTAATTTATGTCATTACGTTTTTTGTAGAACTGAGATATTCATTACTTTGCTATCAACTTTAATATAATTTTACTTTTATCTAAGGGGAATTTGTCAACTCCCGGCCATACAAACAAAGGAGTTTCAATCACATAGCAACCCGCTTTTAAAAGATTTGACTGTCGCTTTAGCCTGCATGACGTAAATAGAGGAATAAGCTGTTTAACAATTCTTTGTTACAGAGATATAGAGAAAAATATTGAATAAAACATATCAGATTTTTAATCCACTTCATTTTACGTCGTTTTAACATCTATGTCGTATCGCAACGAATCTGTTTTGTAAGATACCTCATTGATGGTGTGTGGAGAACAGTAGCCTTTTTTGGACTGTCAATGTATCATAACACTTTTCGCTTGGTACCAAACAGACTTTAACAGGGTGCCACGCAGGATGCTTTCACCATCTGTAGTTAAAATGATAAGATATTATGGTCTCTAAACAAATTGACTCCACCATCTGTAGTCAGATGATAGATCTTGCTCAGTCACATCCCCGTATCTTATAATTCAACTTTCCCTAGAACAAAGTGTACTATTAAAAATACACATTTTTACTTTCTCTAGCCTGTGTATACAATGTACATGTTGATTAGAGAAGGTATTGCATTCCACCCAAAAATTCATACCGAAATTTCACCGGAAATACATCATTTGAGACAATCTGAATCTAAAAAGGGCATTTTTAGGAAAAGGTCAGTGTGTGTGTGTGTGTGTGTGTGTGTGTGTGTGTGTGTGTGTGTGTGTGTGTGTGTGTGTGTGTGTGTGTGTGTGTAGACACAGTTTAAAAACGAAAAGTTCATTAAACACCAAACTTGGTATTTAAGTTTAGTATCTCCCAAGAATGCGACACGAAGATTTTCAAGAAAATCCCCCCAACTTAACTACCTTTTGCTTGGAATATTTTTCGAAAAATGTTATTTTATCAAATATGGTTCAACCGATTCTTATTAAAATGTCATATTTTAAAGATATTTCATGAATCACATAATGTATATCTGGAATTTTCTGGGAATAACCTCTGAAACCCGTTTATTCAGGAGGGCTTTTGTTTAATTTTTGTATAACCCTTAAACCGCAAGAGATAGACAAAATCTTACCCCATAAAAGTGTAGATTTCATTAAAACACACAATTTGTGTCATATACATTTGTTTTGTAGAGTTAACCGTTTTCCAGATATTCCGAGTTATTGGTTTTAGTTTTAAGGCACTTAAACTTTTCTCAAATGGGTCACATCCTTCTTGTCGTCTCTTTTTTGGTTTCTCCAAGCAAGCATAGAGATCAGAATTCCAAAATGTTCACTTAGCTATTGACTTTTAAACGATATTGTTATCACTTTAGCGTAGTGCATTTTCTTTTACTTATAAAGAAGCAAGCAGTAAGACAAATATCCCAATGCTTATCATGATTAGATAAAAGAATAATCTTTTTAAGGGAAGTTTGCCTGTGGAATAGCTAGAGAAAGTCATGTGTTTGGAACACGCTATATTTTTTATGTTTAAGTAACAGGTAAGAAAGAAAAAGATAAAAAGGAAAACATTGACAATACTTCGCTTAGCGACAAGCAAATGGGATTAGCGGTGCCTTCTGCTGCTTACATTAGCAGTGGATAGATGGCAGCACAATCATAATTACTATTTAATTTCAGTTTTATTATTGTTTAAAGACTGAATGTGGCAACTTTGGGTTGTGGTATTAGATATCAAATAATTTATTTGCCTTGGCGACTGAGGGAAACCAAGAGAAAAGAGCAAAACAGATTGGTCTGTCCAAACGATTTGAACTCAGGACATCCCGGATGCGGGCCACATACGTTACCTTCTCGCTTGGTGTTTCTCCACTCTTGTTTTGCATTCTTCACCATAAGATTTTCTTACGGTCAATTAGGAAGCAGGTGCGGTGATCAGCCGAGGTACAGCGACCTCAAGTTATGGCGGGATTATATACCTGCTGCATCTTCACAATGAAGCGAGATTCAACTGATAAAGCTTATGCAACTTATTGTTCTTGGGAAGGAGTCATTGAACGTATGTAGACAGCGCAGGCGCAGAACAATAAATGATGCCTTTCCGTAAGGTTTTTATAATTGCGCAACCAGATCTGATTTGCCTGGGTCGTAAACCTCGGATGTACAAAAATCTGATGACTTTCTCTACATCTCTGTAACAAATTATTGTTAATAAGCTTATTCTTCTGTCTACTTCATGCTAATCGAGATAAACATTAGCATAAATATCCTTTTTACTTAGTTCCTTGTAAGCAGAAGCGAAATAAGGAAATACACTAGGCTAAAGACAGTCAAATGTTTGGTTGCTATGGGATTGAAATCCGTTTATTTGCGTGGTCAGGAGTTTACAAGTTCCTGTATCAGAAAAGTTAAGTAAAACAGGAGTCAAACAAGAGCTATGAAACGGATGTATGAAAAATGTTTAAGTATGTTAAAATTGAAACCAATAACAAGGAATATCTCTGAAACTATCAGCTTCGCAAAAAATGTATGCAACAAAATTGTGTGCATTTTTGTGTAGTAATATTTTGACTGTTACTTACTGTTTAGCAATTATGCAAAATCATTCAGAATGACAACTTCAGAGGTTATTCTTAGAAAATTAAAGACGCGCATTTTATTTGTCAAGTATTACTTTAAAATATGTAATCAAAATCGTTAGAGCCAGTTGTAAAACATTTCATTAAAGAGTAGTTGGGGATTTTCTTTAAAATGTTCGTGTTCATCCTTGGTAAATGTTGAACTAATGCCAAGTTTGCTATTTAGCGTGTTTTTCTTTTCTGAAAATTCAGGAGTCTCAAATCATGTATTTCAGGTGAAATTTTGGTATAGAAGTCTTGGCTGGAATAGCATAACTCATCTTTATACTTTAAGTACATAATAGGGAAACTAAAATCGAATTTTTCCTTGAGCAATAAGGCTTAAAAATGAACGCCACTTGGAGACAAGTATTGTGGTCTGCCTAGTATTTAAGGCGTTTCCGGTACGTGAAGATTCCTATGTTAATACGCACGTTTAAACTTTTAACCTTGACTTGTGAATGATAGAACGCTGAGAGTGGACTAGCGTGGGGAAAATAACACTCTAATTGTTGGATCAGGAAACGAACTCTTGTTTGACTGACGAACAAAGTGCTCTAGTAACGGTACGCCATATAACGGATGTGAACGTGCATTCTGCATACGCAAAACAGTTCCTTTCTTCAGGTGACATTTATTTGCATGCGTTTGACCAGTGGTTGTCACATTGACTTGCCAAAACTCAAGAGTAGGTCAGTGCAACAAAACAAGAGAGAACGAATCTTCCGCACAGTTCACTCAGTCTGCACAAGAAGACATTCGCCAAATTTTTCGAGATACTTCAAAGGATGAAACATAAAATGTTCATCAGACTCCCTCCAAATGGAAAATATTTCGTTATATTCTGACATTTACGATTGTAACATTTTCCACATTTCCATGTCGTACTGAAATAGATTTGAGTCCAATTCCATCATATATTTTTTACGTTTTCTTAAACCTGTATTTTTTTAGCATCTTTTGTGATTTGTTAGAATATAAAGTATAAATGTTATTGCCTAGCAACTACGAAGTAAAACATCACTGAGTATACGAGGGCGGTTTCTTTTTTCAACCTTCGATATGCTATAATTAAAAGACAAGTTCATAGAAAACAATTATTTTATTACTAAAGGTTTTGTACACTTAGGGTTACTTTTCAACATAATAACCGAAAAGATTGAGACATTTATCGTACTTGTGCACAAGCTTTGCAACACAAAAAATATTGCCGCCAATGATTTCAACTGAGCATTGACGTTTCTACGACGTTTGCGGAGAGCCATTCAAAACAAACGAAGAGGAATGCTGACTTCAGGAATTGTGTTGATTCATGACAACGCTCGTCCACACACTGCTGGCACAACCCATCGGCTCCGTGAACAATTTCAAAGGGATATTTTCGATCATCCGCCGTACAGTCCTGACCTGGCACCCAGCAACTTCACCTTTTCCCTAAACTGATGACGTGGCCAGGAGGGTAGCACTTCCAAACCAAAGAAGATCTTCAAAATAACGTCAATGCTCATTTGAAATCATTTGCGCCAACAGGTACAATAAATGTCTCAATCTTTTCGGTGATTATGTTGAAAAGTAACCGTAAGTGTACAAAACTTTTAGTAATAAAATAATTATTTTATATGAACTTTTCTTTTATTTATAGCCTATTGAAAGTTGAAAAAAAACGGCCCTCGTATAATAGTAGATACATTAATTTTCTATAAAACGGCGAAAATGGTAATTTCGGTAAACTAATTTACCCTGGAAAGCAAACTAGCGTACGTAAAACAAAGCAATATCGTACTGTAGGTTTTAGGAGGCCATGGATTGTCTAAGAGAAAGAAGGCTTGTAACAAACTCTCACCATTCGATTGTAGAACAAAACTACATGGAAACTAATATTCAAACAAACAATCGAAAGCTCGAGAGGTTTAATGGGAGCATGGCGATAAAAACACGGCAGCACGCGGACCGCAACAGACTGTTTTCTAACTCGTAGGCCATGTCCTCACTTGGTACAATAATAATTAAGACGTGAGGTGAAAGTGGTCAGCAAGCTAAAAACATATTAAACTGTGCACAACTTGGTACTGGACTCTGAACGTATTAAAAACCTTTATTCTTATTCCGATCTTTAACAAGAAACTTAGTTCTTTTGTGTCCAACATAAGCACCCAGTTCTTTTGGTGACGAACTTTCTCATTAGTATAAAAACATATTCGCAGTTTAAAGCGTTTAGCTGTATAATCCCAAGACTAGCTGTTGAATGACGAAAAATATTTAATATATATTTAAATTATTATTATAATTATTATAATTAATTATACCCAGCAGAATTAAAATTACTTTAGGATCTAACAAGTTGGAAGTCTAATGGAGGGTTATTTCAATGGCTAAGGTGGTGGGGCGAGGTCTGCGTAGGACCTTAAAACTGAAACCAATATCTCGAAAAAGGCTAACGCTACAAAAAATGTGTATGACATATATTGTATGCTTTATCGAGATCTACAAATTTCGTGGAACAATTTTTGTCCATCTCCTACCAGTTACACAAAATGTATACAAAAATCGTCCAGAATGAATAATCTTCAGAGGATATTTCCGGAAAATTCAAGATATGCTTTGCGTTTGGCATGAAAATATTTTAAAACATATTACATTTTAATCAACATTGTTAGGGCCATTTTTAGAAAATAAAAGTTTTCGCAAGATGTTCCGTGTAGAGAGTAGTTGCGTGTGTGGGTTTTATTTTGAAAATATTCGTGTCGTATTCTTGGAAGATACAGTAATTAAATCTCAAGTTTTGGTATTTAACCGACATTTAGTTTTTGAGCTATGTTGTCCACAGACATACACACACTCTCGCGGATCTTTTTCTAAAAATTTGTTTTTATTCAGCGAGTCTCAAAAAATGGATTTTCGGAGAACATCCTCTGAAGATCCATTTTTGGACATTGTACATTCGTGCTAGAGAAAGTAATAGGTCCTCGGTAAAATTACTTCAATTGATTTAATTGTTTTTTTGTTTTTTTTTTCACACAAACCGTGTGTAGGACAAGAGTTGGATAGGTAGAGTCAGATTGAAAAATTCAATGCCATAGCCGGGATCTCCAGGTCTCTAGCCGGTTGCTCTACCGCTGAGCTACCATGGCAACATGCCGGCATAGCATTGACCATAATAGTTGGCTTTACTATGAATCCTGACTTAAAGTATTTATATATATTTTTTTTTTTTTTTAGTTTAACGTCCTTTAACCTGGTTTGGTCATATCGGACGATGATTGCAATTGATGATATGATGCTCAAATGATCTCGGGGTCCATGGAGCTTAAAGTTACTCGACATTCGTCTTCTCAGGATAAGGGAAAACCCCGAAAAAAAAAAAACCTTACCCGGGTAACTCAGCCTAAGCGAGATTCGAACTCACGACCTTTTGAACATGAGGCAGACACGCTACCACCACGCTACCCAGGCGGGCTACTTATAAAATTGTAAGTCGCCATTTGAGATCACCTTGTGGTTTATCGGGAAACATCCGAGTTAGTTGATAAATTCAATGTTATGCCGGCATGTTGCCATGGTAGCTCTGAGGTTAGAGCAACCGGCTAGAGAACTGGAGATCCGTGGTTCAAATCCCGGTTATGGCTTTGAGCTTTTCAGTCTGACTCTGTCTTTCAATTACTTAAATGGTTATTAATTTATTTTATTTCAATCAGAAGTGGAGTAATTCAGGTACTGGTATAACCGTCAAGCAGGTTGGACCTAGAATAGCTACCTCACACAGTGGGGGTGTGACCGTGGAATCTGACACCGTAACGGATACTATGCGAATATCAACTTACATGTGGGAACGCCAGGGATATGCCTTTTCCAACCTTATTGGCAAGGTCAGTCATTTTCCACTGTCCAAAATTTTCTAACTTTCATTGCAGAAGCTGTCAAGCGACCGATCGATACTGTAGGAAGTGAGGTTAGAAACCCGTAACATCTAGGTATATCAAAAGGAAGTAGGCATATGTCTACTTTCACGTTCTCTTCTAGAATCACGGAAATGAACATCAAGTTAATGATATGTTGTTTAGCTTGGTATACTATATTGGACGGTCAATGAAATCAGTACCGCCTGCGGTGCCATAAGTAGTTAAAGCGGGTGTTAAACACTACCAAAAAAAAAAATCTTATGTGTACCATTCACATGACTTTCTCTACATCTCTGCAACAAATTATTCTCAAAAGCTTATACTTCTATTTACTTCATGCTAATCAGTAAAAAAAATATCAGAAATAGCCATATTACTTGCTTCCTTGTAAGTAAAAGCGAAATAAGGGGGTACCATAAGTTAAAGTGATAATCAAAAGCTGGTCGCTATGTCACTGAAGTTCTTTTGTTTGTATGGACCGCAGTTGACAAATTCCTGTATGACAAAAGTATAAGTTTTTCATAGCAGAAACCAAAAATAAGGAATGTCTCAAAAACGACGAACTCCACGAAAAAAATGTATATAACATAAATTGTGTGTTTTAACGTGTTCTACATTTTTTGTGTAGTAAGTTTTTGTCTATCTCTTACGGTTTAGCAGTTATACAAAATTCAGTAAAATGCATCCAGTATAAACTACTCTTCAGAGGCTATTCCCAGAAAGTTCAAGATATACGTTTTATTTGTCAAGTAAATATCTTTAATATACGAAATTTTAATCAAAACCGTTAGAGCCATTTTTGAGAAAATCAAAATTTTCGAAAAAAGTTCCATGTAAGGTGTAGTTTGAGGTGGAGGATTTTTCTCAAAATCTTCGTGTCGCATCCCTGGAAGATACTAAACTTAAATACCAAGTTTGATATTTTATCGACTTTTCGTTTTTGAGTTATCGTGTTCACAGACACACGGACACACGGACCTTTTTGTGAAAATGCTTTTTTTAGATAAAGGGGACCCAAAACACATTTCCGGTGAAATCTCGGTATCGAATTTTTGGGTGGAGTGCAATACCTTCTCTATACACTATGTACATAGTGCGTATAGAGAAAGTGAAAAATGAAATCAGTGATAAGATATTAGAATGGGCTAAGATCCACGAGAAATGAATTTACTCCAAATTCGTCTTCTCAGGATAATGGCAAACCTCAGAACAAGTTATTCGGTAACTCGCCCTAACCAAGATACCAACTCAGGATTTCTTGAATGTGAGACAGACATGTTACGACTACACTATAGATTTGGGGACATATTTTATTCTACCTTCATCAAAAATACATTTTAACACTAAGTGATTCCAAATTAAAATTCTACCTCACCAACTTAAAATCTGAAACTTTACGGCAAAAGCTATTTTAGATATTATAATGATATGCTTATAGGATAGAGATGTATGCCTTCTAAATTCACTCAACTAAATTTATATATTAATTTCTTTTTTCTTAAAGAAACGATCAACTGAAATTTCGAGATATTAGGCCAAATATCTAATTTTTACTTTCTCTACGCGTATAATGTACATAATGTATAGAGAAGGCATTGCATTCCATCCAAAATTGGATAACCGGATTTCACCGGAAATACACGCTTTAGAGTCCCCTTTATCCGCCTTTATGTGAACACGATAATTCCAAAAACGAAAAGTCCATAAAATACCAAACTTAGCATTCAGGGATATGACACGAAGTTTTTGAGAAAAATCCCCCCACCCCAAACTATCCTTTACATATAAATAATTTCCAACATTTTCATTTTCTGAAAAATGGATGTAACGATTTTGATTAAAATACCGTATATTAAAGATATTTACATCGCAAATAAAATGTATACCTTGAATTTTCTGGAAATAGCCTCTAAAGTCATCTTTGTTCTGAATGAATTTTGTGTAACTGGTAAACGGTAACAGATAAACAAAAACTTACTTCACAAAAAATGTAGAGCACTTTAAAACACACAATTTATGTTATATACATTTTTTTCGTGGAGTTGATCATTTTTTAGATATTTCTTGCTTTTGGTTTCAGCTTTGAAAAACATACTTTTCTCATACGAGAATTTGTCAACTCCTGTCCATACAAACAAAGGAACATCAGTCACATAGCAACCAGCTTTTGGCTATCACTTTAACTTATTATACTCCCTTATTTCGCTTCTACTTTCAAGGAAGCAAGTAATAAGAGGGACAATTTCAGCTATTTTTTCTCGTTTAGCATGAAGTAAATAAAGGCATAATGTTTTTAAAAATAATTTGTTGCAGGGATATAGAGAAAGTCATGTGATTGGTACACATCAGATGTTCTTGTTTTTATTACTAAAATAGTGTTTCTTTACTTTAAATTGTCAGGTGTCTGCTCTCTCTTTCCCTAACATAATTTATATACTCTCTTTTTAATTGTTTTAGGACGACATCGTGTTCTGGTACGGCAGAAAAATATTTCTCTTAAAAATGAGACAGGTTTAACATCGAGTTCGCTGACTCAAAGCAAGATGACACCCAGAACGGGTCCAGGACCTTAACCCTGCTCCTCAAAGACTTTACAGCCCATCTCAAAAGTGAAAATGGCACCCAGTCGCTAGCATATGTGACAGTTTGTTCATTAAGACGAAAGATTAACAGCCCTGCTCTGTCCTGAATGCTAAATGTACGAGACCCAATCCACATAACCTAATACGGTTGGCTGGGACTGGAATAGCCGGTTCTTTGCTAGCGACTGAAAATCGCAAACCGCGTTATTTCGTCGTCCCGAGTCCAAAATCTTTGTTAGGTGAAATAAATTGTTTCAAATGAACCAGATGTCCTTGCAGCTAATTCAAATCCGGGAATACTACACGTAAACCACTTCTTAGCTGCATAAACCTCCTTAACGTGTCGGATATTCCGAAAGCAAAAGTGAACACACGGAGAGAACTTCAAGTTTTACTACTCAATATTTCTGTATTTCTAAAGAGTTTCTGTCAGGGAGTACCTGAGTTAAAACAGATTTCTTTTTATAAATTCGAGACCGAGATTTCACCGGAAATATATGTTTTGGGTCCCCCCGAATCCAAAAAAAGCATTTTTGGGAAAAGGTCCCTGTGTGCGTGTGTGTGTGTGTGTGTGTGTGTGTGTGGACAGCATAGCTCAAAAATGAAAAGACCTTTAAATACCAAACTTGGTATTTAAGTATGGTACCTTCCAAGGACACGAAGGTTTTCAAGAAAATCTCCCCACCCCAAACTACCCTTAACATAAAATTTTTTTCGAAAATTGTCATTTTCTCAAAAATGGCTCTAACGGTTCTGATTAAAATCTCTTATATTTAAGGTAGTTACATGCCAAATAAAATGTACATCTTGAATTTTCTGGGAATAGTCTCTGAAGACCTCTTTATTCTGGATGATTTTTATTGAATTTTGCATAACTGGTAAACCGTAAGAGATAGACAAAAACTTACTTCACCAAAAATGTAGATCACGATAAAATACCCAATTGAGTCATAAACATTTTTTCGTGGAGTTGATCGTTTTTGAGATATTTCTTGTTATTAGATTCAGCTCTAAAACTTATATACTTTTCTCATACAAGAATTTGTGATCTCCTGTCCATACAAACAATGGAACTTCAGTCACTTGCAACCAGCTTCTGACTATGACTTAACCTATGGCACTCCCTTATTTCGCTTCTACTTGCATGGACGCAGGTAATAAGACTGTTTCTGCTATTTTCTTCTCAGCACGAAGTAAATAGAAGCAGAAGTTTTTTAACAATAGTTTGTTGCAGAGATGTAGAGAAAGTCATGTGAATGGAACACATCAGATTTTTTTACGTTACTAATCGACTTAACCCAAATTAAGTAATAGTTTAATTTAAAGTATTAATAGTTGCTATGAAACTAACATAAATGTTTAAAATAATTATCCAAATTTCTACATTTAAGGCCTCAATGTGGATAAAATGGCATAATTTTGATTCTTAATGAATTTAGAAACAAAAATGCCTGAAACGGATTTACGTAATTATAACAGTTAATACATTTGAGGACTTTAAAACAAGTAAGATTGAACTAAACTGTATAAAATCAAAACTAATAATGGCTTATTAAAACTCGGTAAAATAAATTGTTTTCTACGAAATCACGGGGTTTTTTGTTTCAAAATACCAGAAAATATTTCAGAATTCCAATTTAATGTTAGCAGATACTATCAACAAAAACTCACGTGTTCCAATCATATAACTTTAACTACCTATTCTGTAAACAAACTATTCTTACAAAGGATCGTTCATTTATCTACATCATGCTAATTCAGATAAACATTTGCAGAAATTGTACTATTACTTGTTTCTGTGTATGCAGAAAGGAAATAAGAGAATGTTAGACACTCGGATAATCAAATCTTTTAAAATCGATCGCTATATGTAACAATTGAAATTCGGTTCTCCTTGCGTAGCTAGGAGTAAAACAAAGGAGGTATGAAAAGAAAGATGACGTCCAGTCTAAGAATAGTTAAAGTAGTTTAAAGCAAACCAATAACAAGGAATAACTTGAAAACAATTAAGTCTACCAAAAGTTTCGTTTCGTAAAGCGCTTACCCTTCCAGTCTTTGTAGGACTGACACCCCCCCTAGTGCTTACAAGAGGATATCTAGATGTCAGAAGCCTCCGGGGGGGGGGCAACGGCATCAGAACCTGATACAAGGGGTCGACCCGTAGCCAGGCATGAACATGAAGAAGCGGATGATATGAAATGAAAGCGAAATTGATGATTGGAAAGGTGATGATGGAACAATTGGTGGAATGAGTGGCGGGGGAAACCAGAGGACCCGGAGAAAACCCGCCCAGACGCCGCTTCGTCCTCCACGAATCCCACATACGGGCACTTGGCATCGAAACCCCGGCCGTCTAGACGGGAGGCGAGCGATCTAACCACGGCCCCGCCTTCTACCAAAAGTATATGACATAAATTGTGTATTTAATGTTTGTTTTTTTTTTTGTTTTTTTATTTCTTACGGTGCCTGCCTTTGTAGTGTGGTGGCAGACACTGCTTCAAATGCAACAGGTTGTGAGTTAGAATTTCGCTTAGGGTGAGTTACCCAGATAAGGTTTTTTTCTGGGTTTTTCCTTACCCTGAGAAGACGAATGTCGAGTAACTTTAAGCTCCCTGGACCCCGAGATCTTTTGAGCATCATTTCACCAATTTCATTCATCGTCCGATATGACCAACCAGGTTAAAGGACGTTAAAAAAAAAACGCGTACGGTTTCAAAAAAGATTGATGCTACCAACTTAAATCTCGGTTATGTCTGCATGCACGCTATGCCGAAATAACCACTTCCCTGGATGTATCACATGTAAACAAACGTTGCATCATAATGATAAAGTACGCATAACTCACGAAAACTTGCCCTAGCATCTCAAGAGTTTAGCGTAGCTAATGAAAAAAACATCTCGAGTTGAGAATCTCTGTGGCCGTGACATGCTTTCTTTTTTCCCGTAACGTGTGTTTACCGATTGCACGCACACAAGATGTTCCTAAGAGACTTTCATACAAGTTTCCTTCTTCTTTCACTGTAAATAAGAGAAAATGGCATATTGCTTTGGTCGAACTGCGTGAGAAGAATATATTGGATACGGAAAGTAATACAGAAATTAAACCGCGGCCTCTTTATAACCTATCTAAGGACCGGGATGTGTACTGCCTTAAATCCCTACCTTTTCCAAGTTTTCTCATAGCCCCGGTCCTATTGTACACTTCAAGACATTAAAAACACCTTGGAGATACTTGCAGGTCCTTTTGCTGACTCCGCTATCTTGCACCTGTTTGCTGTGGTCTTAAAAGCGTATTTGACAGGCCATTTGACTTTTCTTTTTTAAAATAAAGTCGGGACTCCAACGCTGTATACCTATATCCTACTTTTATTTACGTATTTTTTTTTTTTTTACTTTGTTTGATTACTGAATTGCTGTTTTCACCTTTTACACATGCACACAAACATATAACATCCATGCCCAAGGCGGGAGTCGAATCCACGATCCCCTGCGTTACGAAGCACCAAAGCGAGACGCCTTGGCGAGCGCGGCCATAAGGACCGGCGACTTGAGACAAATGGAGTTCTGAGTTGCGAATTGGTGATCCTCAAACTCTCTGGTTGGACAATACTAGTGACACAAAATTAGGTTATATTTCTCTGTAGTTCTAATGCCAAGATAATTCACGCACGTGGTGGACAAAATAATACACTGTTATTACAAGTCAACCTTTTCTGATGGAACGATTTATCCGTCCACGGCCTCATTTAAGAAGACTATGACTCTAAAAGCTTGTATCGATCAATAAAATGCCGGATGATTTCAAAGTCATGAACATGGAATCTGTTGAACCAGACGAAATTGTGCAAAATTACAACTGCTACACTGCCTCCGTTGTGCAGAATGTTTTCGTTCTATGCGAGTAAGTCGCCATTTCAGCATTGATGCTAAGCAAGGCAACAACTGAATATCGCAGACCATTAAGTGCGTAGGATTACGAAACTCGGTCGGTATACGGCCTCGTTTTGCAAGTTTCCTACTCACAATGCAAAACACCATTTTTACTTTCTCTACATGTACTTTGTACATTGTGTATAGAGAAGGTATTGCACAAAATTCGATACCGTGATTTCACCGGAAATAATTTTTTTGGATACAGGGGACCCTAATATATATTTTCAGAAAAAGGTCCGTGTGTGTGTCCGTGAACACGATAACTCAAAAACGAAAAGTCGCTAAAATACCAAACTTGATATTTAAGTTTAGGATCTTCCAGGGATGCAACACGAAGATTTTGAGAAAAATTCCCCCACCCCAAACTACCCTTTACATGGAACTTTTTACGAAAATTTTGATTTCTTTAAAAATAGACTAACAATTTGTATTAAAATATCGTATATTAAAGATATTTACCTGACAAATAAAATGTATATCTTGAATTTTCTGGGAATAGCCTCTGAAGACTACTTCATTCTAGATGAATTTTACAACATTTAGCATAACTGCTAAACCGTAAGAGATAGACAAAAATGTATCACACAACATGTAGAGCACATTAAAACACAAAAGTTATGCTATATAATTTTTTTTCGTGGAGATAATCGTTTTTTAGATATTCCTTGTTATTGGTTTCAGCTTTAAAAAACGTATAGTTTTCTCATACAGGAATTTGTCAACTCCTGTCCATACAAACAAAGGAACTTCAGTCACATAGCAACCAGCTTTTGACTATCACTTTAACCTATGTACTCCCTTATTTCGCTTCTACTTACAGGGAAGCAAGAATAAGACTATTTCTGATAATTTTTTCTCGATTAGTATAAAGTAAATAGATGTATAAGTTTTTTTAACAATAATTTGTTGCAGAGATGTAGAGAAAGTCATGTGAATGAAACACATTAGATTTTTTACAAGCGTACAGCTAAAGATATGCTGTAACTAATCAGTCTATTGGAAGGGAATTATTCAAAGCCTCCTGAACTCCTCTCATGTTTTATTACAGTTGGTGAAGTCTATTGCTTGACGATGATTTGCTCAAATAAAGAGTTCATTGTTTTGTAACCGTCCACAACTGTATTTAAATGAAAAAATTGACAAAGTGAAAGTTCTGACAAAATGTTAGAATGTGTACTGTAAATGAAACAAGATGATGTTGCATAATTTGATTCAACAGTGTAGGCGTAACTGACATATAGCGATGCCCACGTTTTGTTTCACGTCGTGATGGTTCTTAGCTTTTTCCTTCTTGTACTGAAGTCGTCAATATAAGAGCAATATTACCATACATTAATATACGCTTTCACTTGTCCTTTGACATTATATTTAAGGAAGGTAAATTGTCAACTGAAAATTATGTGATGCAATCAGCATTTAAATACAGTAATCACGAATGCAAAGGTGGAATTGCGACATTATCTATGTCAGAATATTTGTAGAATACATAGTGAAGCAGAGAGTAACGAATAAGAAAATATCGATGGACAGAAGCGTCCGAGATTCGCATTTGAATGAATGAATAAGTAAATTTATTGACATAACACTATCATATATAGAACTTCATCAATCGCACGGATCCACAAACAGTACGTGCTTTTGTAATACACAAAATGATAAGCAATATTTAAAAATCTGATGTGTACCATTCACATGACTTTCTCTATATCTCTGCAACAAATTATTCTTAAAAAACTTATATTTCTATTAACTTCATGTTAATCAGTAAAACATTAGCAGAAATATCCATATTACTTGCTTCCTTGTAAGTAGAGGTGAAATAAGGGAGTACCATAGGTTAAAGTGATAATCAAAAGCTGGTTGTTATGTCACTGAAGTTCCTTTGTTTGTATGGACAGTAGTTGACAAACTCCTTTATGAGAAATGTATAAGTTTTTCATAGCAGAAAACAAAAATAAGGAGTCACAAAAACGACGAACTCCACGAAAAAAATGTATATAACATAAATTGTGTATTTTAACGTGCTCTACATTTTTTGTGCACTAAGTTTTTGTCCACCTCTTACGGTTTAGCAGTTATTCAAAATTTAGTAAAATTCATCCAGAATAAACTACTCTTCAGAAGCTATTCCGAGAAAATTCAAGATATACATTTTATTTGTCAGGTAAATATCTTTAATATATGAAATTTTAATTAAAGTCGTTAGAGCCATTTTTGAGAAAATCAAAATGTTCAAACAAAGTTCCATGTAAAGGGTAGTTGAGTGTGGGGGGATTTTTTTCAAATTCTTCGTGTCGCATCCCTGGAAGATACTAAACTTAAATACCAAGTTTGGTATTTTAGCTACTTTTCGTTTTTGAATTATCATGTTCACAGACACACGGACATACATATAGACACACACGCGCGCGCGCGTGGACTTTTTTCCGAAAATGTTTTTTTTAGATAAAGGGGACCCCAAAATATATATTTCCGGTGAAATCACGATATCGGATTTTTTGGTGGAGTGCAATACCTTCTCTATACACTATGTACATAATATATAACGCTACAACACAACAATGACATAAGTATGACATAATACATTTGTATGTAAAGCCATTATAATCACTTTTGTTTAGCTATTCTTATTGCCTCCCCCGCCCTCTTGTCTATTGCCAGCCTTCTCAGATCTCAGCTGTCTTGCCTTAAGTATAAATTTACCTAGCCCGTCCACGCCTTCTGTGCCTGCCAGTAGTTTCCAACATGCTTCTAGCTGTACATTCGCGGTGGTAAAGGATCGCGGTAAATATTTTTCCCTCCATTCCTCCGTACCCCTACAGCTATCCAAGATATGGGTACACGACTCTTCCTCTTCGCAAATGGGGCAGATTTTCATACCATTCTCGTCAGCAATTTTTATACTCTGCCTTGCTCCTAGTTTAATCTACAAGAGCCCCTCTCTAATGAGTTTGATACTTATTTTGATTCTAGCTCAGACTGTACTTCCAATGAAACCACATCCGTGCATTGCGCAATTATTTGCTGCCTGTCAATATCACAGAGGCGGTTCCTAATTTTTCTCCAAATGCTCCGTCTGTTTGCCTGCCCCGCTATCCAAATGTATCCCATCCCAGTGAGATTCGCATTTAGGAAGTTTCGTGTGTAATTCCTGTAGGATTGCTCACACTGACATGTTTTCTGTCCGAATTTCCTTCCCTCTGTTTGCTTCTTTCTTTCTTTCTTTCTGGTCAGTAGTCGAATGTTGAGGTGGTTTTAGTATGAAAATTTTTTCTTCCTATCGTTTCATTTCCATTCATTACTAGCCCATTATTTTGGTACTTCGTATGTTAACTTCCATATTCAACCTACTCAATCCACTTCTTTATTCTTCACTGCTTCTTTATTTGCAATTTTATGCTAGCTTATTTTTTCCTTAACCAACTGAATGTGAATGCTTTTCTGGTATTATGGTCCATTTCCTCAGACTCTACTGAAGGTAGCTGAATTAAATTGTATGATATAAAACTGTTTCCAAGTGCTGTTCAGACGTATTTTGATATTCATAAAGTGGTTAGTTTTTTTTTTTTTTTTTTTTTAAATTATTGATAAATTTTAATAAATACATTGTATAATACAATAATGCTGTGATTCTTAAAAATGATTTGACACACATTATCAGCCAAATTATAAGATATAAAGATATAACATATAAAATAGCAAATTCATGAATTCAGCAAATCCAACAAACTTCGTTTTTCAATCCAGTCTTGCATCAAATCGTTTGCATATAGATCTCCTATTTTTTTTTTCGAGGGGAATGTACAGTACCATAGATTGGTATTTCAAAAAATCTGATATGTTCAATTCACATGACTTTCTCTATATCTCTGTAAATTATTATTGTTAATAAGCTTATATTTTATTTATTCCCTGCCAATAGAGAAAAATTAGCAGAAATAGTCTTATTTCTTGCTTTATTGTAAGTAGAAGCGAAATAAGGGCGTACCATAAGTTAAAGTGAAAGCCAAAAGCTGGTTGCTATGTGTCTGATGTTCCTTTGTTTATATGGACAGGAGTTGAAAAATTCCTGTATGAGAAAAATATGTTTTTCAAAACTGAAACCAAGAAAAAGGAATACCTAAAAAACAATGACTCCACGAAAAGATGTATATAACATAAATTGTGTGTTTTAACGTGCTCTACATTTTTTGTGGGTTAAATTTTTGTCCATCTCTTACGGTTTAGTAGTTATGAAAAATTCATCCAGACTAAAGTAATCTTCAGAGGCTATTCCCAGAAAATTCAAAATATACATTTTATTTGTCAGGTAAATAACTTTAATATACGATATTTTAATCAAAATCGTTAGAGCCATTTTTTAGAAAATAGACATTTTCGAAAAAAGCTCCATGTAAAGGGTAGTTTGGGGTGGGGGGAATTTTCTCAAAATTTTCGTGTCGCATCCCTGGAAGATACTTAACTTAAATACCAAGTTTGGTATTTTAGCGGCTTTTCATTTTTGAGTTATCGTGTTCACAGACTCACGGACACATGGACACACACACCCACACACACACACGGACCTTTTTCTGAAAATACTTTTTTTGGGATACAGGGGACCCTAAAACTTATATTTCCAGTGAAGTCTCGGTATCGAATTTTTTGATGGGATGCAATACATTCTCTATACACTATGTACATAGTGAGTATAGAGAAAGTAAAAAAGCATCTTTTTTTTTTTCTTTTTGCGGTGAATACATATTTCCATATATAAATTAACTAAATCTTATATTCACTAGAAATGTAACTGTTAAAGAACTAATAACAGGCATTTCAACATTCAGGGATAGCATTTATCCTGTTGCTTCTTTTTAAAGTGTATATAAATTATATTTTGTTGCTAATGACTGAGATTAGAGCGGTATCTCACGCTGAGAACTGGCCAATCGTGACCAATGGGTACGTGAGAGATATTCCCAACGGCCAAGCTAAAATCACAGTTACTGCATATTGATGATTTTTAAATGTCAAACTTATTAAAACATTCTAGTTAACATTCGTTTCTAGTTTGTATCGTGTATTTAAATTCTTCACGAATTATTATTGAAACCTGACGTCAACAAGAATTACAATATATTCAAAAAGAAAGAAAGGAAAAAATCTTGTGTTACACTCACATGACTTTCTCTAGCTGCTCTACAAACCTCCTACAAAAGATTATTCTTCTTTGTACATAGAGCTAATTAAGATAAATATTAGCAGAATGTTATTACTTAGTTCCTTATAAGTAGAAGGGAATAAAGGAATGCACTATGCTAAAGTGATTGTCAAATGTTTTAAAAGCTATCGTTATGCGATTGTCATTGCAAATCACTTCTTTGCTTGGCCAGGAGTAGAACAAAAGAAAAACGGACACTGTCTGTCTGAGAAAAGTTTAAGTATTTCACAATTGAAACCAATAACTAGGAATATCTCGGAAATGGTTACCTGTACAACAAAAACGTAAACGACATAAATTGTGTGTTTTGTCGTGATGTACATTTTGTGTGTGGTGAGTGTTTTTCTATCTCTTACGGTTCAACAGTTAAGCAAAATTTGGCAAAATTCATCCAGAATAAAGAGGTCTTCAGAGGCTATTCCCAAAAATTCGAGATCTACATTTTATTTCGGACATAAATAGGTTTAATATACGGGGTTTTAATCAGAATCGTTAGAGCCATTTATAAGAAAATCAAAATTTTCGAAATGTTTTACATGTAAAGGGTAGTTTGTGGTGGGGGTATTTTTTTGAAAATCTTCGTGTCGCATCCTTGGAAGAAACTAAATCTAAATACCAAATTTGGTATTTAACGGTCTTTTCGTTTTGGGGCTATGCTGTCCACAGACACACACACACACATGGACCGGTTTTTAAAACTGTTTTTTTTCGGACACAGGGGACCCGAAAACATATATTTCCGATGAAATCTCGGTATCGAATTTTTGGGTGCATTACAATACCTTCTCTATCCCTATGTTCATTGTACATATGGGGCTAGAGAAAGTAAAAATGGTATCTAAGTAAGCAATATGGAAAATAATTCTTCCTGCCACCTTTGTTTATTCACAGACATGCAAAAGTTGAATGTTGAATTAGTTTTAAGCATACCTGAATATATATTACTTTCTCTAGCTCCGTATGTACATATTGTATAGAGAAGGTATTGTATTCCACCCAAAAATTCGTTGTCAAGATTCCACCGGAAATATATGTTTTGGGACCCCCGGAGCTCAAAAAAGAATTTTTAGAAAAAGGTCTTTGTGTTTGTCTGTGTTATTTAAGTTTAGTATCTTCTAAGGATGCTACACGAAGATTTTCCCACCGCAAACTACTGCCTGGAAAAGAAATTCAAAACTTTTATTTTCTCAAAAATTGATCTAACTCTATATACATATATATGCGTTTATATTGAATTTTCTGGGAATAGCTTCTGAAGACCTCTTAATTCTGGATGAGTTTTGCACAGTTTTGCAACGATTAAACCGTAAGAGATAGACAAAAGCTTTCTAGCCAAAAAAAAAAAAAATAGATTTGTTAAAACTTACACTTTATATCATATACATTTTTTTCGTGGGGTTGACCATTTCTGAGATATTCCTTGTTATTCGTTATAGTTTTAAAATACTTCATAAGGACATTAGTAAACTACTTGGTCATGCCAAGACTCTAGTACTTACAAGAAAGCAAGTAATTTACATAATTTTACTAAATTTTATCTCGATTAGCATGAAGTAAATAGAAGAATAAGCCTTTTCATAATTATTTGTTAAAGATATATAGAGAAAGTCATGTGTATGGAACACTACAGATTTGTTTTGTTTTATGCTTCATTTTCTCCCCCTAAAGATCATTCATCTCACCCTTACTAGGTCATCCCAAAACTCTGGTGGGTATATACCTCACTGACAAGGTTGTTACATATGACTTCTTTACCCATGTCTCTTGCTCGTCTGAGTTTAGTCAGCCGGGGCCCTCAAGTTGCAAAGGGGCGGACAGGCGGCTCTTGGGTGTTCCGGCTATACGCAACGATTGGGAGGTGCATTATACGGGTGGCCTGTCGAGGTGACATGACACCCTATGTTTCACCTCCACATTTCTCTATATCAGGCTTTCATTACTATGCAATCTTTATTGCTTTCTCTATACGTACTATGTACATAGTGTACAGAGAAGGTATTGTATTCCTCCTAAAAATTCCATACTAAGATTTCACCGGAAATATATGTTTTAGGACCCCCCTGAATAAAAAAAAAAGCATTTTCGGAAAAAGGCCTGTGTGTGTGTGTCCGTGAACACGATAACTTAAAAACGTAAAGCCAGTAAAATATCAAACTTGATATTAAAATTTAGTATCTTCCAGGGATACGACATAAAGGTTTTGAGAAACAAAAACACCCCAAACTACCCTTTACATGGAAAAAATTTCGAAAATGTTTATTTTCTCTAAAGTGGCTCTAACGATTTTGATTAAAATACCGAATATTAAAGATATTTACCTGACAAATAAAATGCATATCTTGAAATTTCTGGGAATAGCCACTGAAGCCCTCTTTATTCTAAGATGACTTCTCCATAATTGGTAAAACGTAAGACATAGACAAAAACTTACTACACAAAAAATGTAGATTTCGTTTAAACATGCAATTTCTTATATTTGTTTAATCTTTTAATTTTAATGTATTTATTGTAGTGTTGGTCGTTTCCAGAGATATTCCTTGCTAAGGCTTCAATTTTAAACTCAGCAAATTTTCTTAAATGGGAAGTCACCTTTCGCTTCATCGCTCTTTTGTTTACTGGTTTACTGCAAAGTTCAATTGTTTCAGAGCTCTGATTATTGTGTTTTACCGGTTTGAGCATGTTATCCAACCCCTTTTTTTCATTTTACTTCACTGTTATCCTAATCTCTAAGCCATAGATACCTCTTGCTATATGAAAGCTGTACAAGAAGCCTGAAAACTATATGGCCTCGACCTGAACTCTTGTTTTTATACTTTGCCAGAAGTGTGCGTCATTCTGCGTGACGCTGCTTCCAAAATAAACAGGAGAGATGTCTGATGGATATTCTAGAAACGGGAAAGCTCTCACGTGATATGTTTTTCAAACAAACCAAGTTTCACCAAGTATGGGAATTGTTTATAATGTTTATTATATCTATATAATAGCAGAAGCAAAATTTATGTGCTGCTATCGAAGTTTACCATTTTATTTATTTTATTACTTTCTCTATATAAGTAGTAAGCAAGTATATAGTAGGTAGAGGAAGTATTGTATTCCACCAAAATTAGATACTGATATTTCAACGGAGGACCCCTTGGAAAAAAAAAAAAAAAAAAAAGAGGTCCGAAAAACGAAAAGTCCGTTAAGTACCAAACTTGTTTTATTTAAGTTCAGCACCTTCCAAGGATGCAACATAAAGATATAGAAAAAAAAATCATTTGTCATATAATGTCTTACACATTTCATATTTTAAACAATATCATTAGAGCTATTTTTGAGAAAATCAAAATTTTCGAAAAATCATCCACATAAAGGATAGTTGGTGAAGAGGCAGTTCAATGAAAATCTTCGTCTCAAAGTTTTGAAGATATTAGGTTTAGTATTCAGCCAACTTTTCGTTTTTGAGTTATGCTGTCGATAGACACACACACACGAGCGTTTTTCTACAAATGTTGTTTTGGATTCACAGGATCCTAATAGATGCATTTCCGGTTAAATCTCGGTATCGAATTTTTGGGTGAAATGCAACACGTTTTGTTTCTACTACGTACGCTATACCCATGTGCTAGAAAAAGTAAACTGAAACAATAATTGACATTTTAATCTTCAATAAGAATATGATAATTCAAAAACGAAAAGCCAGTAAAATGCCAAACTTGGTATTTAAGGTTAGTATCTTCCAGAGATGCGACACGAAGATTTTGAGAAAATTGCCCCACCCCAAACTACCCTTTACATAAGTTTTGATTTTCTCAAAAATGGCTCTAACGATTTTGATTAAAATGTCGTATATTAAAGATATTTACCTGACAAATATAATGTATATTTTGAATTTTCTGGGAATAGCCTCTGAAGACTACTTTATTCTGGATGAATTTTTCATGACTACTAAACCGTAGTGGACAAAAACCTAACCCACAAAAAATGTAGAGCACGTTAAAACACACAATTTACGTTATATACTTTTTTTCGTGGAGTTTGTCGTTTTTGAGATATTCCTTTTTCTTGGTTTCAGCTTTGAAAAACATACTTTTCTCATACAGGAATTTGTTAACTCCTGTCCATACAAACAAAGGAACATCAGTCACATAGCAACCAGCTTTTGGCTTTCACTTTAACCTATGGTACTCCCTTATTTCGCTTCTACTTACAATAAAGCAAGAAATAAGACTATTTATGCCAATTTTTCTGGATTAGCATGAAATAAATAAAAGATAAGCTTATTAACAATAATAATTTACAGAGATATAGAAAAAGTCATGTGAATAGAACACATCAGATGTTTATAGCTATTGATGAGCCATATTCCTAATTGCTACAAAAACGATCATCCTATAACCCGAGTGCAGGACAGTTAAATTCGGCTCAACGGTCGTGAACCCCATACCCTCTTAAGTCTAGAGTAATCGTACATTCTGAAACGTTCTGCACGTCTTCAACGACAGTAAAAATTTATTATTTAACAAGGTTGTTCGTTAAGATAGCATCTGTTACAGGTCGGTGTGTTATAATGAAGCTGACAGTAGAGGTGGCGAGACATCAGAGCCATTTGACCGCATTACACAGAGGTAGTGAAATGAGACGCAGTTTGAGTGATTGGAATCGCTGTAATGAGACCCAAGTACTGAAGGAATGTAGCACTTAACACAGTGGGCGGTTGGCAACCGGTTGCCTATCTCCATGTCAACATGACACGCTGCTTTTTTGTTCTCTGCATAACATGCAAATGGAAAATGAAATGTTTGTCCTTCTTAGATTAACGAACCAAGACAAGACAATCCTTTAAAATACATAAATGTATATGTTTTGTTATTTTCTAATGAGCTAAGTGATTACATTACAAAACTGTATGAACACAGCTGTACTTTCCCCGTTACAAGGTAGAATGCATGTCGCTTTTCCGATGCCGCCGTGAGGTTGTTGCTACATTGTAAGAGCGATTATAATTCATTATATTATTATAATAGCTCCATGGCACGACAGCTCACGGGGAACCTTGGCCTACCGCCCGGCCGCTGCGTCCCCCATCTCGGTCCACTATAGAGGATGGTGTGCAGTATTGGAGGGTGAGACGTGGTCAGCGCCTCGAGTCCCCCCGGCCGGTTAATGCGGTCCTCATGACCTGGAGCCGCTACTTCTCCATCAAGTAGCTCCACAATTGCCCCCCCCCCGGGCCAGGTCTCCCAGTGGGGGAAAAATCCCTACGCCGGTACTGGGGATCGATCCCAGATCTCCCGCTTGGAAAGCAGCTGCGCTACCACCGCGCTAAGGAGACGACCATTAATTTTATTAGTATTCTTTAATTCTCAGAATTTCTCCTCTAGAGAACAAACCATAAACCATAAAACTAGCAGGAAAGAAAAATTCAACGCATTTTTATACCGAATGGTGACTTTGAATATGAGTGAAATAGAAGGACTCTCTAAGATTTTGCAGTACAAAACGTGATTCCAGATTGTGAAATATCGAATAAAGGAGAAGACAGGTTAAACGACGCAGTTCTAGACAACGAACACTGTCCAGGAAGCGGAAGCGAAGACGTCACGCCAACTCATGACAACGCTCTTTTGTTGAGCTGTCAGCTTCTGTCATGTTCTGATGTAGGCGGCCACCTCTGTCCGGTGTCATCAAATTGAGATGCTTATGTCATCCATTTTTATGACTTGCTGACCTAACGCTGCATCTTTACTGTTGTATGTTCTAAGATAATTTATATACGTAAACCTCATAATAACGGTAAGAAAGAAATTGTTATTAAATTATGTTTCGAAGTTTAATGCTCTGAGAAGTTTAAGTACCAGAGGTTATAACTAACCAGGAAAGAGGTTTGAGAACAGGTATTGGATAAAATGGAAAAATCGAACTGCCTCCGTGGTTGAGTGACTTCTCACTCGGAGGTCCCGGGTTTGATTCCCGGCTGGGGCACGGAATTTTTCTTTCACCAGGATTATTCCTTATCCCCCACAGACTCTGGATGTATACATATGAGAGTGAATGTGTGTAAAATGATATAAAATAATTAACCTAATGATGATAACCAACAGCAAAGATAAGAGAAATGGAGTTTTATTTATGGACGTTCTTTGACTGCTGTGGTTCTCAGCGTCCCATTCTATACTGGGCGTGAAAGACTACTAATTTGACCTCTTTTGGAGGTTCTTTTACGTGCCATAAATATATTTTCCGAAGGAAGCCATACAAAATATTTTTACGCCCGAAAAAATCCTTCGTACTCCGCCGGGTTTGAACCCACGACCTTGGGTATATGAAGTTAGCACGGTAACCATTATACCACGGAGGGTGACTGAACAAATGAGATGTTTCAAAAGCCAAAGCCCCCGATATGACCATAGAAGTTAAAGGGGGTTATACAAATGAAACAATTTATATTTAGACTGCCTCTGTGGTCGAGTGGTCAGCGAGCTGACTTCTCACTCGGAGGTCCCGGGTTCGATTCCCGGCTGGGGCGGGGAATTTTTCTTTAACCGGAATTATTCCCTATCCCCCCCATAGAGTCTGGAAGTATGAATGTGAGAGTGAATGTGCGTGTGTATAGTAATATAAAGTTCTGAACCTACAGTTTCACAAGTCATGTTAAAGGGGGCTATACAAATGAAGCAAAAAAAAAAAAAATGTATTTAACGTGGAAAAAAAATCGAAGCAAATTAAATAAAATTTACATGCATCTATACTTACTTTAGAAAGAAAAAGAAGGCAGTTCATTTTGTGGTGGGGATGAATACTGGATAATTATTTTCACAAAATGTATTTTCGCAGTGTATTAAATTCACAGATAAAAGTCTGATGTGGTGCACTCACATAAATTTCTCTACCTTCTCTACAAGCTTCTTACAAAAGATTATTCTTCTTTCTACACAATGTTCATCAATATAAACATTAGCAGAATGTTCTTATTACTTAGTTCCTTATAAGTAGAAGGGAACTAAGGGAATGCACTACACTAATTTTATAGTCAAATGTTTCAAAAGTTGTCGCTATGCGATTGTCATTGCAAATCGCTTCTTTGCTTGGCCAGGAGTAGAACAAAAGAAAAACATATACTTCCTGTCTGAGAAAAGTATAACTACTTCACAATTGAAAGAATAACAAGGAACATCTCGGAAACGGTTAAATCCACAGCAAAAACGCAAAGGACATAAACCGTGTGTTTTGAGGAGATCTGCATTTTTGTGCAGTAATTTTTTGTCTATCTCTTAAGGTTTAGCAACTAAGCAAAATTCGGCAAAACTCATCCAAAATAAAGAGGTCTTCAGAGGCTATTCCCAGAAAACTCAAGATATATATTTTATTTGTAAATATCTTTAATATACGGGATTTTAATCAAAAATCGTTAAGAGCCACTTTTAAAAAAATCAAAATATTCGACCTTTTTCCAAAAAAATTTTTTTCGGATTCAGGGGACCCCAAAACATATATTTCCGGTGAAATCTCGACATTGTATTTTTGGGTGGAATACAATACTTCTTTATCCCTATGTATTTTGTAAATATAGGCTAGAGAAAGTAAAAATCTTAAGCCCAAGCTAAATTTAGATTGACTGTTCTTATCTGCTGACCAACCAGAGCAACTGACAAAACATGGCAAATTTTCTGGCCTATAGGGTGAAGCCAGAACAAATTTGTTCACCTAATTAGAGGCAATTTATTTCTTCCCGTCTTATTTTCTTTCTTTTATTCTCATTTAGCTTGTATGTTACGTATGCATATAGGATCTATGACCCATTAGCTAAGTGTTCGTATTATACCTGTAACAGTCTGACACGAAGAAAGATAACTTATCTGTCTTCACTGCTGGTAAATTCTAAATGATTACAAACATCTTAATTCAATAACTTGTATAAAGGAATACAGGAGACTGAAGAAATCGCCAAAACTTTAAAAAAAATCCTTGTGCTTGCATTACTTTGGGCGAAACTACTAAATAACAAGAATAGTTAAAAAGATTACATTTTTGAAAAATATTAATCAGTAACGAGCGAATTTTCAGAAATGCTGATGTAACAAATAGATTTGTTTTGAATATTAAACAGATCAAGATTTCCTTTGTAGTTATTTTTTCTATCATCTACGTGTCAAATAAAATTCATTCAGAACAAAGAGAATTTCACATTTCAATAAAAATGTCATTGGTATTTCAATCAAAATATTTGTATGTGAGGAAGATTTTGGGTTGATGCTATTTTCTTGAAAATCTTTGAAGACAAAGTACTTAAAATACCGAGTCTAATATTTTTTCCACTTTCTCTTTTGAGATTTATTTTTAATACACGCCCACCCACGCAGGCGCATATATACACACGCGCGCGCACACATACACGAGCATTTTATAAATAATGTTTAACTTTTGGATTTATGAGGCCTCAAAGCATATATTTTCGGGTAGATCTCGAGTTTTTGGTGTATTGCATAAGTCCTCTACGAAATTCGGTTAATGGCCGGAACGGAATTGTGGGAAAGACTACCATCCGGCCGCTGTGTTCAGCAAGAATGATATAGCAGCGGTGTTGCCATTTCCTTTCCGTGGGATAGATGTATGAAAGGACACAGCCAGTTCTTCCAATGGGGCAGAAAATCCCCACGCCTGGGGTCCGCCGCGCCAAAGGAAGGCTGTCTACTCTAGGTATTAGAAAAAGTGAGCAGTTCAGAGTCTCCATATTCATTTATGGACCGAACATATTTTTCATAGCTGACTTGCCCTCCTCGCATTTGTAGGACCTACAAGTGGTTGCTTAGGGATCAGAAGTCTGTCGGGGAGCCAACGGAACGAAACTCGCTAAAGTGGCTCGCTTTGGCGCTTCGTGGTGCACAGGATCGTGGGTTCGAGTCCCGGCATGGGTGTTTCTGAGTTTGTAAATGTGCCTATGTTTGTGCATGTATATGTAAAAAGGAAACCGTTAAGAATAATAAGGTCTACTAAGGAAATATAGGAAACTGGAGAAAAAAGGAATACAGCGCCGGAGTCCTGACGAGCCTCCAGAACTATATTTTTTTTATAAAAACAAAAAAAAAAAAAAAAACATGGTGAAGTGTAAATGACAGTTGCCGATCCCGGAGGACGCGCTCGCTGAAGTGTCTCGCTTTGGCGCTTTGTAGTGCACAGGATCGTGGGTTCGAGTCCCGCCGTGGGCATGGGTGTTTCTGTGTTTGTAAATGTGTCTATGTTTGTGTATGTATATGTAAAAAGGAAACCGTTAAGAATAATAAGGTGTACTAAGGAAATATAGGAAACTGGAGAAAAAAGGAATACAGCGCCGGAGTCCTGACAAGCCTCCGGAAATGTATTTATTTTATAAAAAAAAACCTAAAGTGAGGTGGATTATATGAAAAGCAAGCGAAATTGATTATAGATAAGATAAAGGTGGAATGAATGCTGGGGAAGACCGGAGGACCCAGAGAAAACCCGGCATGACGCCACTACGTTCACACAAATCCCACATGTGGGCGCTTGGGATCGAAGCCGGCCCGCCACTCACTCAATTTTATCTTGCTTGCATTCCGCTCGCTCAGTTTCCCCCATTATCATGCTGTTTAATCGATAGCAATAAATGCACCTAAGCTTCAGAACAACCATCCACTAATTACGAGGTACGTCCAGAAAGTAAGTTCCGTTTCAATTCATCTCCGCTGCAGCGCTGCGATCGCAGTTCCGCACATGCGCGGTAGACGCTCTGTATCAAGGAGAAGAAACGTGCCCCATTTTGAGATAGCTGTCAGCCACATACGCTTTGTTGTGCTTGTTTACAATGTCGGTGTTGATTGAAAATCCCGCCACATCTTACTCATTGATTTCTTACCGCGTGGTCAAACAACCAAAGCAGATGTTTATTGCAAGACACTTAGGAAATTGCGCCGCGCAATACGGAATAAGCGCCGAGGATTGCTGTCAAAAGGTGTTGTTTTTCTTCACGGCAACGCACGACCACACACTGCAAATGTGACGAAAAACCTCCTACAGGGATTTGGCTGGGACTGTTTGACCATCCTCCGTACATCATAGCGACCTTCATCTGTTCTTACATCTCAAGTCTTTCCTTGGCGGTCAACACTTCAACAATGACGAAGAGCTGAAAGAAAATGTTTCCAACTTTTTGAAGACACAGGCGGCAAACTTCTATGAAGAAGGTATACAAAAACTTGTGCCACGCTATGACAAATGCCTGCAAAATTTCGGCAGTTATGTGGAAAAGTAGTTTAAGAGTTGTAGAATTTTGTGCAATAAACAATTATTCTGTATCTGTACACAATTTAATTTTATTACCAAACGGAACTTACTTTCTGGACGTACCTCGTATTATAACACGTGAGAATCAACTTTGATCAAGTTTCAACGAGACAGTCAATTTTGTTAAAGTAATATTCATTTCTTCATTTTTTGCACATTCAAACTAATGCCTTTATTTTCATCAAGGAAACAGCCATAACGTCACTAAAATGATTTTAAAAGCTGTTTAAGTACACCATAAACAGCTAAGTGTATTCAATTAAATGTCACAGAGGTGCTAATGGCGTGAGCCATGGCAAACTCGAGGATATACGGTCGAAACACCAATTAGAAGCTAATGAAAAACAAGGCAGGCCAAGAACGTCGTAAAACATTCTTCCTTTCTTGCCATGGCTACTGCGCTCCACTCTAATACATAGCCCAGTCAATGAAGGGAAAATGTAGAATAAAATTATCAACAAGCCGAATTATTTACCAAAAATTACTACCATTAAGAGGTAATTTTGTCAAATTTCCCCAAGAGCCTATTCCGCCTGCCCCCGCACCCCCTCAGTTGCAAGCCTATACGGAATTACTCCTATTTTCGTTATTGATCACCATCATAATTCTTTAAACTTTTTACTTTCTCTAAAAGTATTATGTACATAGTGCATACAAGAAATATTGTATTCCACCCAAAAATTCGATACCGAGATTCATCGGAAATATATGATTTTTTTTAGAAAAAGGTCCGTGTGTGTCTGTAGACAGTATAGCTCAAAAACGAAAATTCTGTTAAATACCAAACTTGGTATCTAAGTACAGTATCTTCCAAGGATGGTCATGAAGATTTTCAATAAAATCCCCCCTCCACCACTTGCTGGTCCCTTAAATGGGGCGCGCATCTGGACTTGCAAGCAGAGTCTTGGAGTCTCCAGGAAACAAAAGATTTTTCTACGTTGCCCCTCACCCATAGTACAGATTCGTCTTTTGTTTGCAAATAGATATTTCACAGTGGCAGAGGGGAGCGGTCACGGCTGAGGGCCATAAGAACTATACAGGTTGTTTCAAAACGACACCAAACGATTAGCTTTGTCCGAAACTTGATGTCGCGACTTTCAAACTGTTCTATTTAAAGTTTTGGGTGTGTTTAAAAATTGCACACATTTGGGATTAGGCAGCGAAGAAACAACGTTTGTCGTACGCCACGTAAACAACCTCAGAACGTGTATACGAAAAATATAACAAAACCCACATGCTACGTTTTCCATTACTAAGGTGACCTGTGCCGCGCCGGCGTGTCTATCAAACCACCCCTACACCACGCGACTAGGACCTTCGCTACCAACCTGCATCTCTCTTGGAGTGGGCCAAGCACGTGCCATTTGGTTGTGTACGACTGCCTAATCCATTGTTTCACAGTTTTTGTAAGAGGTACGTCCAGAAAGTAAGCTCCGTTTCAATTTATCTGCGCTGCAGCACTGCGATCGCAGTTCCGCACATGCGCGGTAGACGCTCTGTATCAAGGAGAAGAAACGTGCGCCATTTTGAGATCGCTGTCAGTCACATACGCTTTGTTGTGCTTGTTTACAATGTCGGTGTTGATTGAAAATCCCGCCACATCTTACTCATTGATTTCTTACCGCGTGGTCAAACAATCAAAGCAGATGTTTATTGCGAGACACTTAGGAAATTGCGCCGCGCAATACAGAATAAGCGCCGAGGATTGCTCTCAAAATGTGTTGTTTTTCTTCACGACAACGCACGACCACACACTGCAAATGTGACGAAAAACCTCCTACAGGGATTTGGCTGGGACGTGTTTGACCATCCTCCGTACAGCTCTGACCTCGCTCCTAGCGACTTTCATCTGTTCTTACATCTCAAGTCTTTCCTTGGCGGTTAACACTTCATCAATGACGAAGAGCTGAAAGAAAATGTTTCCAACTTTTTGAAGACACAGGCGGCAAACTTCTATGAAGAAGATATACAAAAACTTGTGCCACGCTATGACAAATGCCTGCAACATTTCGGCAGTTATGTGGAAGAGTAGTTTAAGGGTTGTAGAATTTTGTGCAATAAATAATTATTCTGTATCTGTACACAATTTAATTTTGATTACCAAACGGAACTTACTTTTTGGACGTACCTCGTATGTGCCGAATTTAGAGCTGAAAATTATATTCACATATCACGTACGGTATGACCAACAAGGTCCACATCTTCGTTTGATGTCGTTTTGAAAATCCACTATACAACGGAGGGCGACTTACAGTTGGGGCTGGTAGTATAAAAACACAAAGCACCTACCTTGTAAAGTTTATCTTTCTGGTACCAGACATCCTCCTCTTCCTCCTGCATCACGTAGGTCGAATCCAGGTTGAGGTCGTCACGTGATCGCGACAGAATACGTCGACGCGACACCATCTCGGACTGTGGGGCGGGGCCGCTACTGCAAAACAAGAAACAAAGAAATAAATATTTCAATACGCCTCACCTGCCAATACGCATGTTTTTGTAGACTTCTAGAAAAGTTGACGTGGTCTAAAAGCGTGCTTGTAAAGTAATTAAAACACGTCCTATTCTTAATTGCTCTATAAAAACTCTTGAAGGGTTACTTTACACGCTCTCTTCAAAGAAGTACAGGGCTGACCAAACTTCTCTGTCGCCTAATTACAACGCTTACAACCGAGAGTTTTATCTACAATTTAATTGAGGAGACATTAAGTGGTTTTTGAATTTAATTTACCAAACTGTTACAGATAAATAAAAACGCCAAGGGGAAGAAAAATTACAATGACAAAAGTAAAAGAGAAGGAATGGTTTAGACAAGAACGGGAGTGATCCATCTTAAATAGCTAAGAAGGCAGTAAAGTGTATAATGAAAATATAATTATTTTTGGGTAATTGTTTTTTGTTGGATTAAAGTAGCTTAAATAAGTTCTGTATTGTAATTATTAGCGTTGTACATATGGTACTCTGTTGTGGGGCAATCAAACCTCTGCCAGTCAGTTATTTATTCTTCAGAAGAAATCTGTATGTATCATATTTGGAGCTTCACCAACAACTCACTGTAAACCACTTTTTATGCAACTTGGTATACTGACATTGCCTTCAATGTTTGTTCTGGATTCCCTCCTATATGTTAAAAAAAAGTATCAACCTTTTCTCAATATGTTCCTCTGTCCATAATTATCCCACTCGAAAATGCTCTGATATTTATATTAACAAATGCAAATATAGTAAAACACTTAGCAGTTTCTCATGTATATCTGTTAAAAGTTTCAACACCTTACCTCAGAACATTAAGACTCTTCCGTTGTTCAACTTTAAGAGGAGGATCAAAACAATCTTTATAACATTTCAGAATTTTACGACCTGAAATGGGATTAATCTTGTCCATTTTTAAATGTATTGTTGTAACATTATTGTATGTAGAATGTTTCATTAATTTTTACTCTCATGACGCAGCCTATGTATGTCTCATACTTAATGACTGAAAATAATCTATCTATCTGTCTGTCTGTCTATCTATCTAAGAGCAGACAAAGAGATTAAAGCGCACTATTTAACAAAATGTACAGAACTAACGCATTGGAGGGGGGATAGTATGTGAGGAAAATGAGATTATAATAATAAAAACATCTAACGTGTTCCACTCACATAACTTTCTCCACCTACCCTCCGACCTCTTATTATAAGAGTTTATTATTTTATCTACTCCATCGGCCTCTCACCTAGACGGCCCGGGTTCGATCCCAGGCGACCGCATGTGAGATGTGTGGACAAAGCGGCGCTGGGCGGGTTTTCTCCAGGTTCTTTGGTTTCCCCCGCCATCGCATTCCACCGGTGCTCCACCTTCATTCATGTAGCGGGCGTTAAACACTACCAAAAAAATTATCTACTCCATACTAATCGAGATAAACATAGGAAAACGTTGTTTTACTTAGTTCCTTATAAATAGACACGGAATAAGGGAATACACTATACTAGAGCGATAATCAAAGCATTTAAAAGCTGTTTCTAAATGTGATTGAATTTCGGGCCAGAATGACGACTTCCTGGCTGAGAAAAGTATAAGTATTTAAAATTGAACCAATAACAAGAAATGTCTTGCAAATGGTTAACTCTGCAACAAAACATCGGACATAAACCGTGTGTTTCAAAGAGATTTACAGTTATGTGCAGTAAGATTTTACGGTTTAGCAGTTGTGCAAAAGGCACCCAGAATGAAGAGGTCTTCAGAGGCTATTTTCAAAAAAATCAAGACATTCATTTTATTGTAATGTAAATATCTCTAATATAAATTGTCAAGACATTTTTGTGAAAATCAGCATTTTCAAAGTTTTGTTTATAAAGTGGAATGGATTTTCCTGAAAATTTCGTATTGCATTCTTGCAAGATGCTGAACTAAAATATCAAGTTTGGTATTTTTCCGACTTTCCGATACTGAGTTATCCTGTTCAAACACACACACACACACACATCCGCACGCACGCGCGTACCTTTTTATAAAAGTACTTTTCTTTTATACAAGGGACCCTAAAGCGTGTATTTCATGTGGTATTCCCAGGAATTTAGGATTTACTTTAGTATAAAAATGTAATCAAAATCGTTGTCATATTTAAAAAAATCCACACTTTCAAAAAATATCCCATGTAAATGATATTTTAGGGTGGGAGGATTTTGTTAAAATATTCGGGTTGCTACTTTGGAAGATTCTGAACTTAGAACTAAGTGAGATATTTAACGAATTCTCGTTTTTAATTATTCTGTTCACAAACACACGCAGATGTTTTATAAAAAATGTATTTTTATTCAGGGAATCTCATCGTGTATTTCTGGTGTAATCTCATTCTAGAAGTTTTGGGTGGAATACAATACTTCCCCTACTTACTATATATAGTATAGAAATTCAAAGGATACGTAAACATCTGTTGCCATGGACACTCCTGCTGTTTTTTGTTATAGTCCTTTAAAGAAAGAGATCCAGGAGGTGTGAACTGCGGAGGAAGATGGAGTTTCATTGTCAGTGACGAGAGGCCTGATGGGAAAATTCATTAATTCCATGCCCAGAGTCAAGAGGGCGTTCTATACGGTTTGATACCCCATGACCCAAGTACTAATTGAAAAGGAAAATGCTGTAAACCTCGCCACAATAAAGCCCGCGGTGATACAAGTAAAAAATACATTCCAGCGAGCTCATAAAGTCTGCCTTAAGTGACCAGAAGAATGGATGGGCAGTAGCCAAGGTTTTATGGCAACTTTGAATACAGAAACTATTTATTTGAAAACAAAGTTCCCTCGCCAAGGTCTGAATGGACGGATGAGTAATTTGAGGTCAGTTTCATTTGTTTGAACTGTCCATTACGCTGAGGAATCTGCTATGAATTTCACTACTGGAAAGAGAAGTGAGGATGCCGACCTCAATTTCGCTTACACCTGACTCTCGTCTCGACTGGTGCATGACCTCGATATTATCAGGTAAATAAAAATCACAAGTGAATTGTTTTCTTGGCTGGTTACGGAGCGAGTGGACGGCTTTTACTTTCTCTATACGTACTATGTACATAGTATATAGAGAAGGTATTGTATTGCACCCAAACATTCGATACGGAGATTTCACTGGAAATATATGTTTTGAGACCCCTTGAATAAAAAAAAAGCATTTTTAGAAACATGTCCGTGTGTGTGTGTCTGTCTTTCTCTGTGTGTGTGTGTTTATCTGTCTGTGGGCAGCATAGCTCAAAAACGAAAAGACACGAAAATTTTCAAAAATCCCCCAACCCCAAACTACCCTTTACATGGAAAAAATGTCCCAACATTTTGATTTTCTTAAAAATTGCTCTAATGATTTTGATTAAAATATCGTATATTAAAGATATTTACCTGACAAATAAAATGTTTATCTTGAATTTTCTGGGAATAGCCTCTGAAAACTACTTTATTCTGGGTCAATTTTACGGAACCTTGCATAACTGCTAAACCGTAAGAGATGGACAAAAACTTAACACGCAACAAAGGTAGAGCACTTTAAAACACACAATTTATATTATATATATATTTTTTCGTGGAGTTGATTGTTTTTGGTTTCAGCTATAAAAAAGCTTATACTTTTTTCATACAGGACTTTGTGAACTCGTCTCCATACAAACAAAGGAACTTCAGTCACATAGCAACCAGCTTTTGGCTATCACTTCAACCTATGGTACTCTTGCTTCAGCAACTCGTCCACATACAAAATGTTAAATTTCTATTTACTTCATGCAAAGTTGTTTTCTCTTGTTTATTATGGTTTTATGAATTATTTTCGGTTATAATTAAATAGCTTTCTGAAGTTGTACGGTTATATTTTTAAATTTTAATGTCTGGGTCCAAACTGCCCGTTCCGGCCCCAAACTACTTACCAAACTGGTTGCATCCATCGTTTTCTTTGTCATCCACTATTCCTTTCTCCTCTTCTGGGATTGTAATGGAATAGGATATATGACAGCCTAGTTCTTTCATTCTTAAAACATGGTTTATTTAACATCTTCTGCTTTTCTTTGATTAACCGAATAGCTTTTTTACTTCATCCTACTGAACGTAGAAGTTTCATTTCGGTGACCTGGCTTCTTTCTTTGAATTTGTTTGTTAAGATCCAACATTCTGATTCATGAAGTATAACAATTAATTTTTACTTTCTCTATACGTACTATGTACAAAGTGTACAGAAAAGGTATTGCACTTCACTAAAAAATTCGATACCGAGATTTCACGGGAAATATATCTTTTAGGGTCCCCTATATCTAAAAAAAAAAGTATTTTCAGAAAAGGTCCGTGTGTGTGTCCGTGTGTCTATGAACACTATAACTCAAAAACGAAAAGGTAAAATACCAAACTTGGTATTTAAGTTTAGTATCTTCCAGGAATGTGACACGACGATTTTGAGAAAAATCTCCCCACCCCAAACTACCCTTTACATAGAACTTTTTTCGAAAATTTTGATTTCCTTAAAAGTGGCTCTAACGATTTTGATTAAAATACCGTATATTAAAGCTATTTACCTAACAAATAAAATGTATATCTTGAATTTTCTGGGAATAGCCTCTGAAGACTTCTTTATTCTGAGTCAATCTTACGGAATTTTGCATAACTGCTAAAGAGATAGACAAAAATTTACCAAAACAACAAATGTAGAGCACTTTAAAGCACACAATTTATGTTATCTACATTTTTTCCGTGGATTTGATTGTTTTTGAGATATTCCTTGTTTTTGGTTTCAACGATAAAAAACTTACACTTTTCTGATACAGGCCTTTGTGAACTCGTGTCCATGCACACAGAGAAACTTCAGTCACATAGCAACCGGCTTTTGACTATCACTTTAACCTATGGTACTCTTTTATTTCGCTTCTACTTACAAGGAAGCAGGTAATAAGACTATTTCTGCTAATTTTTTCTGATTAGCATGAAGTAAATAAAAGCATAAGCTTTTTAACAATAATGTATTGCAGAGTTGTAGAGAAAGTCATGTGAATGGAACATATGAGATCTTTTTTTTAATCAGGGGGTTCGAAAACATATGAAATCTCAATCTCGGTATCGAAATTTTTGTTGCAATACAATACTTTCTCTATACACTATGTACATAGTACTTGTAGAGTAAGCACAAATTCTCCATACAATTTCTCAACGTATTATTATAGACATATCTTATGCAACGTTGAGAAAGACATTTCAACTCGTCGAGTTCCTACAGAGATATTCTGATCTATGTGGGAGGTATTGGCATTTGGAAACTGGTGTGTAGAACATAACTAAATACATTAGCACGCAGGCGTTTCTCAATAATGCTCCATGATTCGTGATCTGTGGATCATAGCTTACTAACGATCTGACGTACATCATTCATCTAGAATGGTAATGCTTCAACCTGCTTGTAATGCACGAAATCATTTTATTCCCAACTTAAACGGAGGATTATTAACGATCTGTTTCAAACACGATGTGTTTAGGGGCGTTACATAAATGTATATACACACTTTTTACTTTCTCTACACATACTATGTACATAGCGTATAGAGCATTTTTGGAAAAAGGTCCGTGTGTGTGCGTGTGTGTGTCTGTGGGCAGCATAGCTCAAAAACGAAAAGACGGTTAAATCCCAAACTTATCTTCCAAGGATGCAACACGAAGATTTTCAAGAAAAATCCCCCCACCCCAAACTACTCTTTACATGGGAAAATTTTTGAAAATTTTGATTTTCTTAAAAATGGCTATAACGATTTTGATTAAAATATCGTTTATTAAAAATAGTTACCTGACAAATAAAATGTATATCTTGAATTTTCTGGGAATAGCCCCTGAAGTCTACTTTATTCTAGATAAATTTTCGGAATTGTGCGTAACTGCTAAACCGTAAGAGATGGGGGAAAACTTACTACACAGAAAATGTAGCTCACAATAAAGCACACAATTTATGTCATATACTTTTTTTTCTTGGAGTTGATCATTTTTAAGATATTCCTAGTTTTTCGTTTTAGCTTTGAAAAACATACTTTTCTCATACAATAATTTCTTAACTCCTGTCCATATAAACAATGGAGCTTCAATCAGCTTTTGAGATAATTTTAAGCTATGATCCTCCCTCATTTCGCTTCTACTTACAAGGAAGCAAGTAATAAGACTATTTCTGCTAATTAGCAAAAAGTAAATAGAAGCATAAGCTTTTTAAGTACAATTTGTTGCAGAGATGTAGAGAAAGTCATGTGAATGGAATACATCAGATTTTTTTATGTTAGTTTAGCTCAGCTAACCTAGTCTGAATGAATTTTTCTTTCGTTTAATAACATAGACAGAAAACCTCTTAATAAATGCATTTATTTTCTTCAGAACCTATATAAAGTGATTCACATTGGTCACGTAGGATCGTTGTCTACACGGATCTACAAAATTAGGTTTTGACTGTCCGGCAATGAAAGTTTTCGATCGGCAACTGTTTAGTAAAACCCGAGCGTAGCAACGCCGCCCAGCTCCGTCACTTTCTGTACGGAGTCCAAAAGAGAAACTGAGAGCGAATATGCTTTGAATTGGAAAACTTTGGTGGCAAATTCAGCTAAGTGTATGTTCATCCATGTGAGTCAAGTAGCTGAATTTATGATCAAATTAAAATAATATTACGTTAATTTCGCTAAATGAAAATCTATATCTGTAACTTTCATCTATATTGTGGTATCTATAAATCATCAATATTACGAAAGTAAATTTGCAACATAGTAATTGTCAAAGATCATAGTTTAACAAAATTCATTCAGAATTAAGAACATAAGTTATTCGCAGAAAATTCAAGTTAATACATATATTAAACATGCAAATATTTTAAGTATACGCAGTTTTATCAAAACCGTTAGAGCAATTTGTTAGGAAATTTGAAAAAATCTGATGCGTACCATTCACATGACTTTCTCTATATCCTTGAACAAATTATTCTTAAACAGCTTATACTTCGATTTACTTTATGCTAATCAGAAAAAATTAGCAGAAATGGTTTTATTACTTGCTTCTTTGTCAGTAGAAGCGAAATAAGGGACAACTGTAGGTTACAGAGATAGTCAAAAGCTGGTTGCTATGTCAATGAAGTTCCTTTGTCTATATGGATAGGAGTTGACAAGTTCCTGTATGAAAAAAGTATAACTTTTTCATAGCAGAAACCAAAAATAAGGAATGTCTCAAAAACGACGAACTTCACGAAAAAATTGCATATAACATAAATTGTGTGTTTTAACGTGCTCTACATTTTTTGTGTAGTAAGTTTTTGTCCATCTCTTACGGTTTAGCAGTTATTCAAAATTCAGTAACATTCATCCAGAATAAACTACTCTTCAGAGGCTATTCCCAGAAAATTTAAGATATACATTTAATTGTCATGTAAATATCTTTAGTATACAACATTTTAATCAAAATCGTTAGAGCCATTTTTGAGAAAATCAAAATTTTCGAAAAAAGCTCCATGTGAAGGGTAGTTGGGGCTGGGGGTTTTTTCTCAAAATCTTCGTGTCGCATCCCTGGAAGATACTAAACTTAAATACCAAGTTTGGTATTTTACCGACTTTTTGTTTTTGAGTTATCGTATTCATAGACACACGGACCTTTTTGTGAAAATGCTTTTTTTGGATATTGGGGATCCTAAAACATATATTTCCGGTGAAATCTCGGTATTGAATTTTGTGGTGGCGTGCAATACCTTCTCTATACACTATGTACATAGTGCATATAGAGGAAATAAAAAAGAAATATTCTTGTGGTAAAGCATTTAACTTTTATGTTTGGTATTCTTGGCTGAAGTTAAAAACCAAATCTGGTATTTACACACGCAAACGCTATAAAATTTGTCTTCTAAACTTGTATTTGAGTGAAGTCTCGATAGTTTGTGTGTCACTTTTGCATCTAGGTGGCCAATTTTTTTACGTAGGTATGCAGATATTTCTTGGTGCCTTACAAGAGCTGCAGAAATCAACAGGGATTTCCATGATCAGGATGAAAAAATAAAAACGAATGACGACTTCTCATTTGAGGAAGGTAAAAATATTGTCTTTAACTCCACAAAACAAATGCATTTCAAATAAATTGTGTTTTTTTTTAAAAAAATCCACATTTTTCTGTAGTAAGATTTAGGGGAGTGCTGCAAAAATCATCCAAAAGGAAGATTTGGGCTTCAGAGGTTATTCCCAGAAAATTTAAAATATTCATTATATTTGACTGTAAATATTTTTAGTTAATACGTGGTATTTTAATCAAAATCGTAAGAGCTATTTTGGAGAAAAACTATGTACATTTTCTCAAAAATTTTCCATGTAAAACTTAGTTTGTGGTGGGGGGGGATTTTTTTTGAAAATCAACAAGTTTTGTATTTAAAGTCTCGTTGTGAGCTATGCTGCACGGACATGCAAACACACACAATAGACTTTTTTCTAAAAATGCTTTTTTCGGACTCAGGGGATCTCTAAACTTTTATTTCCGGTGAAATCTCTCCAAAGAATATTTGAGTAAAATAAAACAACTTCTCTGGCTACTATGTACAATGTATGTACATTCGTGCTAGAGAAAGTAAAAAGTTATGGGACCTTTCACACAATAGGAACTACAGGTCTAGAGTGTTTTATATTGTTGTTGGTCAGTTAATGTGGAACACAATTGGGTATCGTTATTCCATCTGATGTATCGCTAACAATAAAGATGCTAGTTCTAAATAAGGCACGATGAAATATGTAGATTGAGAAAACACAATACCTCTACAAGATATATCGATTTCAAACGTTTACTTGGTTGCCATCTATCGGGATATAACGCTCTTTATCAGCCCTAACTTTTCAAGATGTATTGTGTTGATGTTTCTGTTTTGTTTATCCCGCTGGCGTTGTTGTATATGTAAACAATTTATATGTGTAAATCGGTCTGTAGAATGGAGTTGATAATCTCGAGAACCAGTTTCCAAATTTTACTTTTCTACACGTCACACATAATAGGTAAAGAATATATTGCATTCCACCTAATAATTCGAAATCGAGATATACATGTTTGAAGACACCTGAATAAATAAAAAACGCATTTTACTTTCTCTAGTATATGTACTAGATAGAGAGGTATTATTTTCCACCTAAAAATTCTACACAGAGATTTCCAGTAAATATACCCGTTTTGACACCCCTGAATAAAAAAATAGAAGAATATTTGTGCTTACATCACAACCAAAAACGAAAGTTCCAAGGATGCGACACGCAGATTTTATTTAAAATTCTCGAACCCAACTGTTCTTGATATGGACCATTTTTCGAAAATTTTAATTTTCTCAAAAACAGCTCTTAACCATTTTTATTAAAATACCATATATTTAAGACATTTTAAAGACAAAAGAAATATATATATATATATCTTGAATTTTCTGGGCAAAGCCTCTGAAGACCTTTTCATACTGGATGAATTTTGTTAACTAACTATCCGTAAGAGAGAGACAAAAACTTACTGCACAATGTAGATCTTCTTGAAACACAATATATGTCTTTTTTTTGAGTTAACTGTTTCCGAGATATTCTTTGTATTAAATTTAATTTTTAAGCTACTTAAATTTCTTCTCAAATGGTTAGTTAACTTTCATTTCATGTGTTTTGCTTTACTGCTAGCGAACCAAACTTTAATTTTTCACACAGCGACTAGCTTTCAAAAGATTTAACTATCCCTTATTTCCCTTCTACTTACAAGGAAGCAAGTACTAAGACCCATTCTGCTAATGTGTATCTCGATTAGCATGATATAGATAGAAGAATAATCTTTTTTAAGAAAAATGTGTCGTATAGCTAGAGAAAGCTATGTGAATAGAACACATCCCATGTTTTATTTCTTAATTATTTTCAGCTCAGTCGCATAGGAAACTAATATCGGCTGAGAGAGTCAGAAGTTATTTCAGTTATCAAACAGAAAAACAAATAAATGTTGAGAAAATGGAAAAAGGGAAAAAATAGGAGAAAAAAACTTAAGCGTTCCATTCACATGACTTTCTCTACTTTCTGCAACAAATTATTGTTATTAAGCTTATTCTTTTATTTACTTCGTGCTAATTGAGAAAAAACTAGCGAAATAATCTTATTACTTGCTCCTTGTAAGTAGAAGCGAAATAAGGGAGTACCATAGGTTAAAGTGAAAGCCAAAAGCTGGTTGCTATGTGACTGATGTTCCTTTGTTTGTATGGACAGGAGTTGACAAATTCCTGTATGAGAAAAGTATAAGTTTTTCAATGCTGAAACCAAAAGAAGGAATATCTCAAAAACGATCAACTCTAAGAAAAAAATGCATATAACATAAATTGTGTGTTTTAAAGTGCTCTACATTTTTTGTGTGGTAAGTTTTGCCCATCTCTTACGGTTTAACAGTTATGCGAAATTCCGTAAAATTGACCCAGGATAAAGCAGTCTTCAGAGGCTATTCCAGAAATACATTTTATTTGTCAGGTAAATACCTTTAATATACGATATTATAATCAAAATCGTTAGAGCCATTTTTAATAAAATCAAAATTTTCGAAAAAAGTTCCATAAAAATAAATGGTGTGTTATTGGACGCTCTTTAACTACTGTGGTTCTCAGCGTCCCATTCTAAATTGGGCGTTTAAGACCGCTTAATTTTGCTCAGAGGCCTCTCAGTCAGGCTTGAGATTCTTTTACGTGCCGTAAATCTACGACACGGGACCAACGGCTTTACTTCCCTTCCCAAGGAAGCCATGCTAAGGATGTTTACACCCGAAAAAATACATCGTCCTCCGCCGGGTTTGAACCCGCGACCTTGGGTATATGAAGTTAGCATGGTAACCATTATAACACGGAGGGCGACAAAAAAAGAAGTTCCGTCTAGAAAATCGTCGTGTCGCACCCTTGTAAGATACCAAACTTCAATACAAAGTTTGGTGTTCAACGGTCTTTTCGTTTTTGAGCTATGCTGTCCACAGACACAGACAGACCAAACACACGGACCTTTTTCTGAAACTGCTTCTTTTTGGATTCAGGGGGATCCAAAACATGTATTTCCGCCGAAATCTCGGTATCGAATTTTAGTGTGGAGTGCAATACCTTCTCTATACACTATGCACATAGTACGTGTAGAGAAAGTAGAAAAGGAATACAGCGCCGGAGTGCGACAAGGCGCCGCAACTGTATTTATTTAAAAAAAGAAACAAAATTATGCAGGAAAAAACAATTGCGATCTAGGGGAACGGGTCTACTTTTTATTTACGCCGGTGTATGGGTTCTTTTCACTCTCGAGAAAATGAAGCTCAATTATGAAACAAATTATTATTTCCTCGACATTGTCCGTACGCTCTATTCATGAATGTAATCCTTAACCTTAAAAAGAAATGTGGCAGGTCTTGTCTACACTACAAACAGATGAACTGAAAAGAACGTTACGTTGTGAGATAACAATGGTATAATCGACTTTTGCGTAACATATGGTGGCTTCCCGTTTCCCCAGCGATTTTCGCCATCGTGCAATTACATCACCTCGTGAGATTGGAGTACTATGTTAAGATAGCAGAAACAGATCGCAAGTAACGCCCTCGTTTCCGCTGTTGAGGACCAGTAGTACCAACACCTTTCAGCTATATGAACCGCTATATGACGCTTTCTTATGGCAATGGAACAAAATATACCAATTATATTTATTATTTCCTTTACACTTAAAATTTACATAGTGTATACCGAAGGTATTGTATTGCAAATAAAAATTCGATACCGAGATTTCACCAGAAATATATATGAGAACCCTTGAATCCAAAAAAAAAGTATTTTTAGAAAACTGCACGAGTATATATCTGTCAGTGTGTGTTTTGTTATTTAACTTCAGTATTTTCCAAGGATACGACACGAATATTTTCAAGAAAATCCCCAACTCCCAACCAACCTTTAATTGTAACTTTTTTTCGAAAATTTTTATTTTCTCCAAAATGGCTCTGAAGATTTTGATTTAAATATCACATATTAAAGATATTTACACGACAAATAAAATGTATATCTTGAATTTTATGGGAATATCCTCTGAAGACATCTTTACTGTGGATGAATTTTACGGAATTTTGCATACCTGGTAAACGGTAAGATATAGACAAAAATTTGCATAATAGAAAATGTAGAGCTGGTTAAAACACACACTTATGCTATATACATTTTTTCGTTGAGTTTATGGTTTTTGAGATTTCCTTGTTATTGGTTTCAGCTTTGAAACACTTTTCCCATATGGGAATTTGTCAACTCCTGTCCATAGAAACAAAGGAACTTCAATCACATAGAAACCAGCTTTTGTCTATCACTTTAGCCTATGGTTCGCCCTTATTTGCATTCTACTTACAAGGAAGCAAGTAATAACACCATTTCTGCTATTTTTTTCTTGATTAGCACGAAGTAAATAGAAGAATAGGTTTTTTAACAATGATTTGTTGTAGAGATGAAGAGAAAGTCATGTGAATGGATCTCATCAGAGTTTTTCTTGACGTTTGTTGACACCTGATCAAAAGTTGCAAAAAAAAAAAAAAAAAACTGTTTCTGTTAAGAATGTAGAAATCTACTGTAAAACTCCCAGTGAATTTTTGAGTCGGCTTACTACCGTGGATGAAACTTGGACACATCACTACACTTCATAAAGTAAATCACAGTCAAAACAGTTGACTGCGCCAGAGGAACCAACTCCAAAATAGGCAAAGTCAATTTTGTCAGGTTATGACAAGCGTTTTTTGGGATGCACAGGGAATTATTCTTATTGATTACTTGGAAAAGGGTAAATGTATCACTGATGACTACTACGCAAGCTTACTGCAACGTTTGAGTGATGAGGTAAAACCAAAAAAACCTCATTTGGCAAAAAAAAAAAAAAAAAAAGTCTTGTTTCATCACGACAATGCTCCGGCCCATCGTTCAGTCATTGCAATGCGAAAAATCTTATGTGTACCATTCACATAACTTTCTCTATATCCCTGCAACAAATTATTCTTAAAAGGCTTATACTTCTGTTTATTTTATGCTAATCAGAAGAAATGAGCAGAAATAGTCTTATTACTTGCTTCCTTGTAAGTAGAGCGAAATAAGGGACTACCATAGGTTAAAATGATAGTAAAAAGCTGGTTGCTATGTCAATGAAGTTCCTTTGTTTATATGGATAGGAGTTGTCAAGTTCCTGTATGAAAAAAGTACAAGTTTTTCATAGCAGAAACTAAAAATAAGGAATGTCTCAAAAACGTCGAACTCACGAAAAAAATGTATATAACATAAATTGTGTGTTTTAACGTGCTCTACATTTTTGTGCAATAAGTTTTCGTCCATCTCTTACGGTTTAGCAGTTATTCAAAATTCAGTAAAATTCATCCAGAATAAACTACTCTTCAGAGGTTATTCCCAGAAAATTCAAGATATACATTTTATTTGTCAGGTCAATATCTTTAATATATGGAATTTTAATCAAAATCGTTATAGCCATTTTTGAGAAAATCAAAATTTTCGAAAAAAGTTGCATGTAAAGGGTAGTTTGGGGTGGGGGAATTTTTCTCAAAATCTGCGTGTCGCATCCCTGGAACATAATAAACTTAAATACCATGTTTGGTATTTTACCGACTTTTCGCTTTTGAGTTATCGTGTTCACAGACACACGGACACACACACACACGGACCTTTTTGTGAAAATGCTTTTTTTGGATATTGGGGACCCTAAAACATATATTTCCGGTGAAATCTCGTTATCGAATTTTTTGGTGGAGTGCAATACCTTCTCTGTACACTATGCACATAGTGCGTATAGAGAAAGTAAAAATGTGCGAATTAAAGTTCCAATTGTTTGAACATCCACCCTATTCGCCAGATCTGGCATCCAGTGACTACCACCTGTTCCCAAACTTCAAACAATTTCTTGGAGGACGAAGATTTCACAGTAACGAGGAGGTCATTGATGCGGTAAACAGCTATTTTGAGGACCTTGATGAATCGCACTACAGAGATAGTTTAATTAAATTAGAACACTGATATCACAAATGTATTAGCCTTTCTGAAATTATGTTGAGAAATAAAGCAAAAAACTATTTTTAAATGTTGTTTTCATTGAGACGCCTGGGACTTATCAGCCGACCCTGTTGCAGTTTTTGTTGGGGAGTTTCGGTGTGTTGGCTTGCTAACCTAAACACTTATATCTCATTAAACAGATTAATAGCAGACCAGAGCAATCATTAAGGAATTAAGCGATGCGACGGAAGTTAGCTACACACACACAAAAAGTAAAATCCGGTTGTACTTCTCCAGCTGGTAGATACATCCTCTAAGAGTTCTTGACCTCGATAAGGATATCAACAAGCGATTATCCGGTAGAAATATTACATAGATGATATAATGAAACATCCGCCGCCCTGAAGCTATACTCTCTGCTAGCCTGCTTCTTTAATCGCGCATTTGTTACACGTTCTAGGCTAATGAGATTTACACCTAGTGTCGACGGCGAAAAAGAGAATGTAATAAGCTGGAAGTATACAACTCGTTTTAAAGATATCTTCACATTCCGTTTGCGTATTAAAACATGGTACACTATAAATTTAGTATTTAATGGTTCACTCATTTAGGCTACTTTTAAAAACATGTTAGCATGTAATTATAGTGAGCATATAATAACCTTGCACTGGTCACGGTAGATGTTTCTAGACGTGTACAATGAAAACCAATTTGTAAAAATATTTTCATTTTTTTTCTTTTACTTTCTCTACATAGCACATGGTGCATAACCGCAGAAGGTATTGCACCGCACCCCAAACTACCATTTAAATGGAAAAAAGATAGAACATTTTGATTTTCTAAAAAACAACTCCAACAATTTGATTAAAATACCTTATTTTAAAGCCATAAACATGACTAATAAAATATAAATAATAACTCGATTGGACGACAGCTCACAAGGAACCTTGGCCTACCACCCGGCCGCTGCGTCCTACATCTCCGTCCATGACATGGATGGGGTGGGTACAGTATTGGAAGGTGAGACGTGGTTAACGCCTCGAACCCCCGGCTGGTTAATGTGGTCATAATGACCTGCAGCCGCTACTTCTTCATCAAGTAGCTCCTCAATTGGTCCCTTAGGGAGATCACGAGGCTGGGTGCACCCCGGACCAGGTAAGCCAGCGGGGGAAAAATACACCACTAATAAAATATAGATCTTGAATTTTCTGGGAATTTCAGTTATTACCAAAACTTATCCAAAATAAAGAAGTCTTTATTCTGGATGACTTCTGCAGAATTTAGCATTACGTTTACACCTTAAGTGATAGACAAAATCATACGATACATAAAGTGTGATCATATGTCATATACGTTTTTCCTGTTGAGTATACCGTTTTCGAGATATTCCTTGTTAGTAGTTTCAATTTTAAATTTACTTTTCTCAAATGGGACCTTGCAAAGAGAACCGAACCTCAGTTGTTATTGTGTTCATGGACAAGCTCAAGTGACTTTTTCTTACTGGACGCAGGCGACATACTTCTTGTAAAATCTCTTCATCGAATTTTTTTGGAGAATTATACTTTCTCTATATACCATGTACATAGTACGTGTAGAGAAAAAAAATCTGATGTGTTCAATTCACATGACTTTCTCTACATCTCTGCAATAAATTATTGTTAAAAAGCTTAGGCTTCCATTTACTTAATGCTAATCGAAAAAAAAATAGCAGAAGTAGTCTTATTATTTGCTTCCCTATAGGTAGAGGCGAATTAAGGGAGTACCTAAGTTAAAGTGATAGTCCAAAGCTGGTTGCTATGTGACAGAAGTTCCTTTGTATGGACAGGAGTTGACTAATTTCTAAATGAGAAAAGTATGTTTTTAAAGCTGAAACCAATAACAAGGAATATCTTAAAAATGATCAACTCCACGAAAAAAATGTATATGACATAAATTGTGTGTTCTATCGTGGTCTACATTTTTGTGTAGTAAGTTTTTGTCCATCTCTTACGGTTTACCAGTTATGCAAAATTCCATAAGAATCATCCAGAATAAAAAGGTCTTTAGAGACTATTCCCAGAAAATTCAAGATATACATTTTATTTGGCATGTAAATATCTTAAATATAAGAGATTTAAATCAAAATTGTTAAGAGTCATTTTCGAGAAAATCAAAATGTTCGAACTTTTTTTCATATAAAGCGTAGTTTGGAGTGTGGGGATTTTCTTGAAAATCTTCGTGTCGCATCTTTGGAAGATACTAAACTTAAATACCAAGTTCGTTTCGTTTTTTTCCAAAAATGTATTTTTTTTTATTCAGGGGGTCCTAAAACATGTATTTCCAGTGAAATCTCGATATCGAGTTTTTGGGTGGAATACAATACCTTTAGTATACACTATGTACATAGAACATGTAGAGGAAGTAATAAAAATCGAAAATGTGATTTTCACTCAAACATTCAGCCCCAGTCTACCTTAAATCACTACTCACAGTCACTTTGAAATAATCAACTGCTTTGAATGTTTATGCTATTCACAAGGCGTGATGAGAAGCGTTGTTCATTTGTTGCAGATATCGTTTAGTAAAGATATCGATTAGTACATTTGGCGAAATATATCGCAATTGTTGGAGTGGCTGGGAAAATAACTGATTGCATTGAGTCATACGTCACTTTTACAATACGTAACGTGCAGGCTGCACACAGAGATTCCGCAGATAGCCACACCTGGGAGTTTCCTTGAACTAATTCCCTTTCTCCGATTACAAAACAAACACAAGAATACGGAATAAAAAGCGAGGGAGTCCATTGTTCTTGCGCTATGGGAAATGCTGCCTGAGGTTAGATGGGAGAAAAATCTGCTCACTTCTGGTGCACTTAGCAGCGGGAGACAGTGAAACTTCCACAAAACAAAACCACTTCGAATTAAATAGAACCAATTTTTACTTTCTCTATACGCACTATGTACATAGTGTATAGAGAAGGTATTGCACTCCACCAAAAAATTCGATACCGAGATTTCACCGGAAATATATGTTTTAGGGTCCCCTTTATCTAAAAAAAGCATTTTCACATAAAGGTCCGTGTGTGTGTGTGTGTGTGTGTGTGTGTGTGTGTGTGTGTGTGTGTGTGTGTGTATGAACACGATAACTCAAAAACGAAAAGTCGGTAAAATATCAAACTTGGTATTTAAGTTTAGTATCTTCCAGGGATGCGACACGAAGATTTTGAGAAAAATCCCCCCACCCCAAACTACGCTTTACATGGAACTTTTTTCGAAAATTTCAATTTTCTCAAAAATGACTGTAATGATTTTGATTAAAATCTCATATATTAAAGATATTTACCTGACAAATAAAATGTATAGCTTGAATTTTCTGGGCATAGCCTCTGAAGAGTAGTTTATTCTGGATGAATTTTACTGAGTTTTGAATAACTGCTAAACCGTAAGACATGGACAAAAACTTACTACACAAAAAATGTAGAACACGTTAAAACACACAATTTATGTTATATACATTTTTGTGGAGTTCGTCGTTTTTGAGACATTCCTTGTTTTTGGTTTCTGCTATGAAAAACTTATACTTTTCTCATACAGGAATTTGTCAACTGCGGTCCATCTAAACAAAAGAACTTCAGTGACATAGCAACCAGCTTTTGATTATACTTTAACTTATGGTACTCCCTTATTACGCTTCTACTTACAAGGAAGGAAGTAATATGGCTATTTCTGCTATTTTTTTACTGATTAGCATGAAGTAAATAGAAGTATAAGCTTTTAAGAATAATTTGTTGCAGAGATGTAGAGAAAGTCATGTGAATGGTACACATAAGATTTTTTTAGTTTCTCTAGCCCGTATGTACTACGTACATAATGGATAGAGAAGGTATTGTATTTCACACAAAAATTGATACCAAGATTTAACCAGAAATATATGTTTTGGAGTCCCTTGAGTCCGAAAAAAGTAATTTTAGAAAAATGACGTGTATGTCTGTTTCTGTGGACAGCATAGCTCAAAAGCTAAAAGCCTGTTAAATACCAAACTTGGTATTTGGGTTTGATATCTTACAAGGATGTAACGAGAAAAATCCCTCGACCCTTAATTACCCTTTACATGGAAAAAAAATTAAAAAATTTTGATTTTCTCAAAAATGGCTGTAACAACGTTGATTAAAATACCGCATATTAGAGATTTCTACATTGCAAATAAAATGTATTTGTTGAATTTTCAGGGAATAGCCTCTATAGACCTCTTCATTCTGGATGACTTTTGTGTAACTGGTAAACCTTAAGAGATAGACAGAAACTTACTACACAAAAAATGTAGATCTGGTTGAGACACAGTTTATGCCATATACATATTTTTTGTTTTCGAGATATTTCTAGTTATTGGTTTCGGTTTTAAAATACTTAATATTTTCTCATACGGAAATTTGTCAACCACTGGCCATGCAAAGAAACAATTTGAGCACCATAGCAACCACATTTTAAAACACTTGACTGTTTTTTTTTTTTTTTTGCAATATAATTTATTTCACATTGGTAAAATACAAAATGATTACATTTATACTTTACAATAATTCAAAAAGTGTACATTGTCTTATAAACATTATTGTCTTTTTGATTGTCTGATGGTTACGTAGAGCACTTGGTAAGTCATTGAAGCCGGCCTGAAGTCTCTGTCTGGCGTATCTCGGACACTGCAGCAGGATGTGTAGGACAGTAAGTGGTGTGTTGCAGGTCTCATATTTTGATTCTGGGTCTTTATTAATGATGAAGGAATGTGTCAGTTTGCAGTGTCCAATTCTGAGGCGGGTAATTATTGTTTGCTCGTGACGTTACTTGACTGTTGTTTAGCCTATTATAACATAACTCCATGGCACGACAGCTCACGGGGAGCCTTGGCCTACCGCCCGGCCGCTGCGTCCCCCATCTCGGTCCACTACAGACGTCATGGATGGGGTGCAGTATTGGAGGGTGAGACGTGGTCAGCGCCTCGAGCCCCTCCCGGCCGGTTAATGCGGTCCTCACGACCTGGAGCCGCTACTTCTCCATCAAGTAGCTCCTCAATTGGCCCCCCAGGGACCTGACGAGGCTGAGTGCACCCCGGTCCAGGTCTCCCAGCGGGGGAAAAATCCCCACGCCGGTACTGGGGATCGAACCCAGGTCTCCCGCTTGGTAGGCAGCTGCGCTACCACCGCGCTAAGGAGACGACCTTAGCCTATTATATTTCCTATATTTTCCCTTTTAATTATGAGGAATTAAGTAATTAGACCATTTCTGATAATTTTAGTATGAAATAGATAGAGAAATAAGTTTTTTAGTAATAATTTGTTACAGAGATGTCAAGAAAGTCATGTGAAAGAGTGTGTGAAGAGTGATATACAAAGTCATGTGAACGTAATGCTTCTGTGTTCCTCTTGGGGTCGCGTCCCACAGTTTGAAACCACGGGTTAATTAAATTGATAGTCGGTATAACTGACCGGTGATCAGGGTTTCTGTGATGCTATTTTTAAAGTTATTAATTTGAAGGCTGGTTCTAGAGTCCCTCATTTAATTTGTGTAAAACAACCAGAGGCAGGCAGGCGAGTAGAGAACAGGTAGGTCCGGTTTCTGTGACAGCTTCCATCGTATGATTTGAGAAGATACTCTCTTCTGCCTTTGGAAAGGTCGAGGACATCAGCTTTACAGGCCAACCTTGATATTTTAGCAAATCACTGAGTTAACACCTTGTTCTGCAATATGAAGAGGGCTAGAAGAATTTTTAACTTACAGGAAAATTCCACCAAGTGCAGGAACTCTTCATCATTACTGCCCAAACAGTGCCTTGAGTTGATACCTTGTTTTGTAATTTAAAAAGGGGATACAAGAAGTTTGAACGTTTAGGAAATTAAACGTTTTCTCCAGATCCTCACCATTCATTCTACCAATTCTTTATCGTCACCTTTTCTATCGTTCATTTCGCCTACATTTAATATTTTTATTACTTTCTCTATACGTACTATGTACATAGTGTATAGAGAAGGTATAGTAATGCACCCAAAAATTCGTTACCAGATTTCACCAGAAATACATGTTTTGAGATTCCCTGAATCCAAAAAAAAGCACTTTTAAAAAATGTCGGTGTGTGTGTGTGTGTGTGTGTGTGTGTCTGACCGTTGAATACCCAACGTGTTTATTACTCTAGCACATAAATGAGCCTGTCTAGTGACACAGAATAAAATTTACATTTAGAGGTGTTTTCTAGTCGGCTTACCCTCCCTGTATTTAAGATTAGGACTTACAAGCGGATGCCTGTCGGGGAGACAACAGCACGGAACCACCGAATGGAGAATCTGGATAGAGTGGTCGGCCCATAGCCAGGCATGAGCGTGAGGAAGTGGAGGATATAAAAAAAAAAAACTCTGATGTGTTCCATTCACATGACTTTCTCTATATCTCTGCAACAAAATTATTGTTAAAAAGATTATGTTTTTATTTACTTCATACTAATCGAGAAAAAATCAGCAGAAATAGTCCTATTACTTGCTTCCTTGTAAGTAGAGGCGAAATAAGGGAGTATTATTGGTTAAAGTGATAGTTAAAAGTTAGTTGCTATGTGACTGAACTTCCTTTGTTTGTATTAACTGGAATTGCTAAATTCATGTATGAGAAAAGTATGTTTTTTAAAACTGAAATAAAAAAACAGAGTATCTCAAAAACGATCAACTCCACGAAAAAAATGTATATAAGATAAAGTGTGCGTTTTTAGGTGCTCTACATTTTTTGTGTTGTAAGTTTTTCTCCATCTCTTACGGTTTAGCAGTTATGCAAAAATCCATAAAATTCATCCAGAATAAAGTAGTCTTCGTCGGCCATTTCCAAAAAATTCAAGATATACATTTTATTTGTCGTTTAAATATCTTAAATATACGAAATTTTAATCAAAATCGTTAGAGCTATTTGTGAGAAAATCAAAATTTTTGAAAAAAAAGTTCCATGTAAAGGGTAGTTAGGGGTGGGGGAATTTTTCTTAAAATCTTCGTGTCGCATCCCTGGAAGATACTAAACTTAAATACCAAGTAACCGAATTTTCGTTTTTGAGTTATCGTGTTCACAGACACACGGACACGGACCTTTTTCCGAAAATGTTTTTTATTAGATAAAGGGGACCCTAAAACATATATTTCCGGTGAAATCTCGGTATCGAATTTTTAGGTGGAGTGCAATACCTTCTCTATACACTATGTACATAGTGCGTGTAGAGAAAGTAACAAGCTAAATTGATGATATGAAAGCTGATGATGGAGCAATTGGTGAGATGAGTGGCGGGAAAAACCGGAGCACCCGAAGACGCGCCTAGATGCCGCTTCGTCCACCATAAATCCACCCGGGCCGCCAAGTATGAAAGGTACCTAGAATAATTTTAAAGTTATAGAACAATTCCAATAATTTCAATTGTTTTTCATTTTTCCAGTTCTGTAGTATGAAACGAAGCTAGAAAAATATTAAGTTTGTATGAAAATTCAATAATTCTTCATTTTTGAGTCCAAAAAGGGTCACGAATTGACACATCGTTCTATAGTATGAGAGGGAGCTAGAAGATTTTAAATCTATAGGAAAATGTTAGTGAGTATAAAAATTAATTTCTATAGTCCAAATAGCGTCACTAGTTATTGATATGAAAGGTCACAGACTACTTTTGATTTTTACTTTCTCTACACGTACCATGTACATAGTGTATAGAGAATATTGCATTCCACCCAAAAATTCGATAACCAGGTTCCCTGTATCCATAAGAAACATTGTGTCCATTGTGTCCATGTGTCTGTGAACACGACAACTCAAAAACGAAAAGTCGCTGAAATATCAAACTTGGTATACAAGTTTAGTAACTTCCAAGGAAGCGACATTTAGATTTTGTGGAAAACCCGCCCACCCCAAACTACCCATTACTTGGAAAATGTTTCGAAAATTTTGACTCTCAAAAATGGCTCTAAAGATTTTCATTAAAGATATTTACACGACAAATAAAATGTATGCCTTGAATTTTCTGGGAACAGCCCCTGAAGGCCTCTTTATTCTGGATGAATGTTGCTGGATTTTACATAACTATTAAACCACAAGAGATAGACAAAGCTTATTACATAAAATATGTAGATCTCATTGGAACACACAATTTATGTTATATACATTTTTTTCGTGGAGTTGACAATTTCTGAGCTATTCCTTGTTATTGGTCTCAGTTTTAAAATACTTTAACTTTTCACGTACTCAAACTTCTCAACTCCTGGCAATGCGAAGAAACGTATTTCATCCACATGGAAACAGCTTTTAAAAGATTTGACTATCGGTTTAGTCTATTGTATTCCATTATTTCCCTTCTACTTACAAGAAAGCATTGTTTATCTTGATTAGCATGAAGTAGATAGAAGAATAAAATGTTCAACAATAATTTTTTACGCAGATATAGAGAAAGTCGTGTGAATGAAACAAATCCAATTTTTTTAAGAAAGTGAGTTCAAAAATTCTTCTTCACAAGACTACAAACCGTGTCACGAGTTCATATCTAGTTTCTTGATATAAAAGGTAGCTAGAATAAATTTATAGGAGCATTCCAGTGAGTTCAAGCATTCGTCTCTACAGTCGAAAAGTCAGGAGTTGACGCCTTGTTCTGTAATATGAAAGATGGATAAAGGAATCTTCAGTTGTACAGAGTTCAGCACTTCATCTCCACATTCTAAACAGCGTCACAAATTATCTCAGTATATCCAACCTTGTAGGTTTGGTCGAGTGGTACTTCAGTGTTGTGTACAATGTATGATGTACGTCCACAATGGCCAGGTGCCCAAATGAGGAGAAGTGTGGGCACGCGCCGTTATATGCTTGGGCAAGTCAATGCTCCCAAATATCTAAAGTCATCTTTGTACACTCCTTGAACGATTTCAGAAACCGTTATAGCTCATCCATCAGAAAGGCGAGATTTCGTTATGGATAGAAGACTAAAAGCCCTATCTCATCAGTGCTAAATTTACTTACTCCTGGCCCATTAACGGAAAAATGGAAATGGAGTGTTACTTATGGACGCTCTTTCACTACTGTGGTTCTCAGCGTCCCATTCTATACTGGGCGTGAAAGATCGCTTAATTTTGCTCAGAGGCCTCTCTATCAGGCTTGAGGTTCTTTTACGTACCGTAAATCTACGACACGGGACCAACGGCTTTACTTCCCTTCCGAAGGAAGCTATGCTAAGAATTTTACACCCGAAAAAATCCATCGTCCTCCGCCGGGTTTGAACCCGCGACCTTGGGTATATTAAGTTAGCATGGTAACCACTACACCACGGAGGGCGACCCGTTAGACTATTACAGACATTTGCACAAGATTTTTACTTTCTCTACACGTACTGTGTACATAATGTATAGAGAAGGCATTGTATTCCACCCAAAATGTTGATACCGATATCTCGCCGGAAGTACATGTTTTGTGCCCTCCTGAATAAAAAAAACATTTTTAGCAAAATGTTCGTGTGTGCACCAAGTTTGTTATTTTTCAAGGATGCGACACGAAGATTTCCCCACCCCAAACTACCCTTTACATGGAAAAAATTTCGAACATTTAGATTTCCTCAAAAATAGCTCTAACGAGTTTGATTAAAATGTTTATATTTAAGATATTTACATCCCAAATAAAATGTATATCTGGAGTTTTTTGGGAATAGCCTCTGAAGACCTCTTTATTCTGGATAATTTTTATTGAATTTTGCATAAGTGGTAAACCGTAAGAGATAGACAAAACCTTTCTACACAAAAAATGTACATCACGATAAAACACAAAGTTTATGTCATATACATTTTGTTCTAGGAGTTGATCATTTTTAGATATTCCTTTTAATTGGTTTCAGCTTTAAAAAACACACTTTTCTCATTCAGATATTTGTCAACTCCTGTCCATACAAACAAAGGAACTTCAGTCACATAGCAACCAGCTTTTGACTATCACTTTAACCTACGATACTCCCATATTTCGCTTCTACTTACAAGGAAGCAAGTAACAAGACTATTTCTGCTAATTTTTTCAATCAACATGAAGTACATAGAAGCATAAGCTTTTTAACAATAATTGTTGCAGAGATGTGGAGAAGGTCATGTGAATGGAACATATCAGATTTTTTGTAGTATTTAATGGCATTGAATGATACATGGAATGAAGACGAAGCACCGGTGGAATGAGTGGCGGGGGAAACCGGAGAAAAACCGCCCAGGCGCCGCTTCGTCCACCACAAATCCCATATGCGGCTGTGGGATTGAACCCGGGTCGCAAATTTTCACAAGATGAAGAAGTATGTCTTCCAAGTATGTTTCACTGTCATCAATATTTCGTCTCAATATAAATGACGATTCTATTGATTTGTTATTTCCTTGTCTTTCGGGGGCTTCCAGCATCCCATAGTCTATGAGGTTATAGTTCTAAGAACATTATTTATGATACTAATGGAAGAATTGGCGACCATTTGCAATAAAAGGTGTACTTACGTTTATTTTAGTCTGGCAGTGTATTTTAGGGGAATGGCAAATTATGTCATATATTTTTAGAACTGAAAGAGTAAAGATCCGAATTACGAGGAATATAAAGTACACAGAAGCTAAGATAATACCAGATGGCTCAAGTGTCCCATATTTGGCGTTTGCAGACATTCGTGTTTTAAAAGAGTTGCAGAACTCAATGAGGCTATGTCGAGACGTAAATTATGGTTGACTTCTACGTACTCTACACGCAAATGGTGCTTCAATATTTTTGGTTTGTATTTATTTACATGTTGGACGAGGTTATAGATAAAACCAGTCACTCGTTTTACCCCTCTCAATGATTACAATCCGTCTCACCATCTCCGCGATAAGCAAGAGGGGTAAAACGAATATTGCTCAGCCAATACACCACTTACCAGTTTTAATTTGAAATTGCCCCGTTGAGTTCTATAATTATTTTAACGCATGAAGGAATATCTACGTGGTAGTTGGACAATATGGTATAAACATATTTCTACACGTATAATTGTTGATCTGGTAATTCTATATTCACCTCAGTACATCCCTGGACTATATGCTGGCAAAACACTTTTATTGACGTTACCAATATTGATCGCTAAATGTAAATTTGGTATCTAAGTGTCTTCTGATCATATTGTTAATAGACACATCGATGATAAACTATAAATTGGCTTTTCAGAGGACCCAAAACTTGCACTTGTAATGAAATATTGAATTTCTTGGTCAAAAGCTATACTTCCTTCATACGTAAACTATTTAGGAAGTCAATATTTGATGGAAGCACAATTATGTTGTATTAAAATTGCCACAGGACCTGGAATAGTTGAATATCACTCACAGCGAGATGCCTGGAATATAATTCCTAAGTTGGCACTCCTTCTACAGAACACCACTTTGTATCTTTTCTTTTTGTTGCAACTGGAAAATAAAGCACCGATTTTCCTCTTCAAGCACCAATAAATAGTTTTAAGTTTTTGTACAAATGCTTTGTCCTTGAGAACATTTGAAGGCTGAGATCTGAAGAATGGAAACATGTGCAACTGTAATCTACCACTACAGTAGAGTTCATCTTCGTACTTCCTTACAAATGTACGGTTAATATACAACTATGGATAATGTATTTATACAGAATCATTATTAATAATCATATAAAAGTATTCACTTTTATTTTTTATTACAAAGAATCTCCTTGAGCCATATTTCTTTTTACTTTCTCTACTCGTATCTACTACACTCCAGAGTCTAGTGTCTACAGTCTTACACAGTCTTCGGTCTTTAGTCTAAGAGTCTACAATCTATAGTGTAGATTCTGAAGTCCACAATCTACAGTCCACAGTCTAGAAATATTTTATTTCACCCAAAAATTTAATGTCGAGGTTTCACCATATATATATATATATATATATATGTTTCGAGTTCCACTGAGTCCAAAAAAAATGTTAGAAAGAGGTCCACGCGCGCGTGAATGTGAACATAACTCAAAAACGAAAAATACATTAAATATCAAACTTGGCATTTAGGTTCAGTATTTCCCAATGATGCTACACGATGATTTTCAAGAAAATCCTCCCACCCCAAACTATCACTTACATAGAAAAAATTTCGCAAATTTTGATTTTCTCAAAATATTCTCCTATGATTTTGATTAAAATGTCATTATTACAGATAATTACATGACAAATTAAATGCAAATTTTGAAGTCTTCTTTTGTAAATGAAAAAATTTACTACAAAAATTGTAGATCTCATTAAAACACACAATTTATGTCACATACAATTTTTTGACAGAGTTAACGATTTCTTGTTATTGGTTTCAGTTTTAAAATACTTTAACTGCTCTGGCTATAAAAGAGAACTGAATTTGGCAATCGCATGGCGACAGTTTTTAAAAGATTTGACTATCACTTTAGTCTAATGTATTCCCTTTCTGTTAAGATTTACCTCGTTTAGCGTGATGTTTATAGAAGAATAGTCTTTTGTAGAACAGTTCTTTTGCAAAACAGTCGTGTGAATGGAACACAGATTTTTTTAAAGAATGAAGTACAAAATACGTTTTTATGAGGTTTTCTGTAAACTACCTTTTCTTATAAATCGATAATACTCCAAACGATTTAATTCAAATGCGTGTAAAATGCTAACTATTCACGTGCGGGGATCTACTAGTCAAATTATTTTTTTGTTTTTTCATTTATACAACATTACGAAACCTCAACTCTGTCGCTACAGTCAGTGGAGAACACATCTAAAAATCCGATCTGTTCAAGTCATTTAAACTATAAACCCGTTGAACTACTAAAACGTTATTCAAAGCAAGTTAACGAAAACTTTATGGTTACATATTGACTAAGGATGATGAATCGGAATGAAAGATCTTTTGAGATTATGCACTTCAATATTAATGATGCTTTTTCTTACACTTCCCATTGAAAATCACCGCAATATTTATGTCATGTTCCTGGGCTGGAACAACAGAAAAGTTTCATAAACCTCAGAACCGGTTTATTTGCATCCTTAGTTTATTTCGGGTATTATTCACAACATAGGCACCTGCATATTCACATATATCTAATCATTATAGCCTGAAGCATCGACCGACATGTTAACCATCATAATTTTTATTAATTGTTCCACAAGATAGCACTAAAATCGCTTCCGCTATGACAAGCCAACTTCTAAACTTTATGGTTCTTTCTTTTTCGAATTTCGTTATTACTTCTGCGAAATAGTCGTTGCTATGTTGGTATTCCTGCAATACTCGACAATTTATCATTCAACAATGGGTGCAATGCACGCTAAACGGCTCTGTGTTTGCAACCGTCTTTGGCACTGTTAGTTTACGCAGCCCCAGAGAAGCAATTTCAGCAAATGATTCTAAGGTACTCGTATACTGATTCTTTGAATGGCAATGACAAATACACAACGCTAATTTGTACTGTTAATAACAGTTATTTTAAGTTACTTTAAGTTGTATATCAATTATTACGCCATAATGCAACAGCATGCATTTGTGAGTATTTTATATACTTAATAGAATATAATAGGTTATAATAGGTAGGTTATATATGACTTATAATAATGTATAAGAATAGTTTAGTGACTGTAAACACGAAGGCCTTACGAACCTCATTTAAAATGTAGGATGTTTGTGCACGTTTGTAGTTTGTTATTGGTTGTTTCTCACTCGGGAAATTGTCAACTCCTGGCCACGCAAAGAAACAGCAGCAACATTTTAAAACATTTGACTGTCGGTTTAGCCTAGTGTACTCCCTTACATCTCTTCTTCTTATAAAAAAGTTTATCTTGATTAGAAGAATAATCATTTAAAGCCTTTGTATCAACTTAACGTAACATATTAATCTAACTAAAAATTCTTCTATTAATACATGATTTAATATATCAATTCCTATTAAATATTCAAACACCCGTAATAAACCATATTTTCTTAATTTAAATAAAAACCCTGCTAGAATTATTGAACCCGCTTCATGAAGTGAATAAAACAATAACTTATTGACAATAATTGGCTACAGAGATGTAGAGAAATCCATGTATTCCATTCACATCAAATTATGACTTTCTCTAAACGTACTATATACGTACAGAATAGAGAAGGTATTGTATTGCATCCAAAAATTCGATACCGAGATTTCACCGGAAATACATTTTGGGTCCTGAATGCAAAACGGATTTTTTTAGAAAAAGGGTTATATGAGTGGGTAGCACATCGTTAAACACCGAACTGGATATTTAAGTTCAGTACCTTCCAAGGATGTGACATGAAGATTTGGTAATAAAATCCCCCCACCCCCAACTACCCTTTACATCGAAAAAATGTCGAAATGTTTCATTTTCACAAAAATGGCTCTGGCGATTTTGATTAAAATCTCTTATATTTAAGATATTTACATGTCAAATAAAATATATATCCTGAATTTTCTGGGAATAGCCTCTGAAAATATGTTTATTCTGGATGAATTTTGCGGAAATTTGCATAACTGTAAACTGTAAGAGATAAACTAAAACTTACCACACCAAAAATGTAAAACACACAGCTTATGTTTTATATTTTTTTTGTGACCGTTTTTAATATACTTCTTATTATTAATCATACGGGAATTTGTCAACTTCTGTCCATACAAAGATACTTCAATCACATAGCAACCAGCTTATAAAAGAGTTGACAATCGATTTAGCCTATGCTACTAATAATACCCTTTCTGCTTAAGTAGATAGAAGAATACGTTTTTTTCACAATTTATTGCAGAGATGTAGACAAAGTCATGAAAATGGAACATATCAGATTTTTAAACATTGTATTGTGTAGTTTCTGGGACATATCAAAATAATAAGAAAAGTTTGCTAGCAGTTTCAGCATATACAAATTTCAGTAATATTTAACAATTAGTATTTCTCTTTCCAATAACATGATCTATTCCGCTTCTTCGGAAGTCGGAATTATGCTCGTAACACTAAATGAAAGTGGGCTGTTTGCTCAGCCAAGCAAAAGAGACGCAACTGGAGCTTGTGGTAGGCAACGGGTGTGTGTTTATGGTCGGTCCCACATGTTTATGTTTGTAACGCTCAGCCGACCAACCACAAAACATAAATCATTCTTCGACGAGGTTACTTTACGGCTTTTAAAAATGTTACCATGCACCATTTATACTTCCTTACAAGGAATACAAGTTAGTGAGATCTGTCTGGTAAATGAAGGTTAATTCACTTTCAATGACAGCTGAACTGATTTGTTTCTTAGGAATGAGAGCGTATACTTAAGGGAATGTGTGTCTGTCTGTACGCTTTTATCTGGCGAACTAGTGGACTGAATTTACCTTTGCTTTACAATTCTATGTATGTACAATGTACATCATAAATGGAGAAAAGTATTGTATTCTACCCAAAAATTCCATACCGATATTTCACTGGAAATGATTTAGGATCCTCTGAATTAAAAATAAAATGAGAAAAAGCTCCATGTGTGTGTCTGTGGACACTATAATTCAAAAACGAAAAGTTCAGGAGTAGACGAAATCAGAGAAAACCAGGATGGGTGATCAGCCCGACTCCCTGAATGACAGTGAGGAAGAGGATGATATACATTGATGGAGAAATAAATGAGAGAAAGCTTATTATGGTGGTGGAATGAATACGTACCAGAAGAATCCGAAAAAAACCCACTTAAAGGCCACTTTGTCCACATGCAAAAAATGTGGTTAATTACAAGTATGTTATTTCTATTAATCATAACAATAAAATTTTACTTTATCATAAATGAAACCAATAATCTAAACTTAATAATTTTTTGTCGTTTAGTGAATTACATCTTTGTGAAATGTAGGATAGATTGATTATGTTTGTTAAGAGTGAATCCATGCGCCTTTGATGAGAGCCGAATGGTATAACCACACTACTCCCAATGTCTCTTATGAACATAAACAAAAAACAAAAGGAAAACAACAAAATAAGAAATAGAGTTCCAAAATCAGCACGTTTGTTCATGTTAGAAAATAATAACACGGAAATTGAAATTGATTACAACAAAAACAAATTATGGGAGCTTATATTACTAACAAATATTGTCACAAAAAATAACTAAGCGTTTAAAATTGTACTGAATCTTGCTGATAGAAACGATTAGTAAATAAGAATATATTTTTAACATATTTATTGTTACACCAGACCTACAAAATGTCTTTTTTTTTTAAATACATATTATCACGGATAGGAAAGATGTGCATTATTTTTATATTGACATATTCAAAATGTATATAAAAGCCAATCTAACAATGCAGTAGTAATTACGTAATAATAGTAAACTCAACAATAAGATAGAAACATTATCGCCGAATGCCTCCTCTTGGTGCTGAACTGTAAATATAGAAATTTTAAAAGGACGGTTATTATGTCCATAAATAAAGTACAATTTTACCTCTATGACAAAGTATTTTCGTCCACAAAAGTCTCTAAAGCTCTGATGATTCATATTTCCAGTAGGAAGCTTAATCTTGAACAGAGTTCAATAAATCTAATAAAGTTATCTTAGCATAAGTATTCCTTTGGAAGCAGCCGACAAGCAGCAATTTCATACGATTACAGCGTCACTCCCCTTTTCGGGGTTTTCTGAACAAAAGCGTAATAACTTTCTTAATCTTGTCTGCTGCCCTTCCTAGCATTAATCATTTACCGTGATTTTAATTAAGTGAATAGTTCCAATAGCGGCCACCAGGGGCGATAACGGTGCATTGAAGACAAGGCCGCACAGAGGTGAATAAATACATAACATTACGTTACATGAAGCTATTAGATTTAATGGAAGCTAAATATGTAATCCAAAACATGGTGGGTGACAGTGTCTGGAGGTCGAGATGAGCTTTCTCAGCAGAGGCGTAGCAATAAAACAGCTTGTTTAGAGCATTTTATGAAAATCGTAAACGTTGCACAAAATAGCTCAATGCGCATGCGCACTAGCAGTACTTCATTACGGTATGTATGTATGTATGTATGTATATGTCCGTCGCAGCTTAGAGTGTGTTTTGTAAACGATTTATACAGTTAATTTTTGTGTTTCCGACTTTCTCTAGCGTTTGAGGCAGAGGAAGAATGTATATCGTTCGAAATTTAGACACGCAATTTCATGGAAAATGTACGTTATAAAGTTGTATACATTTTATAGACGAAAACAGATAAACGTCTAAAATTAATATTTCAGACCAGTATCTTTCTAAGATGGAAAGAGAAGAACTTCTTAAACCCATCCAAATAACAAGTGATAAAACAAATAACTGGTGAACTTACTGCACAAAAATGTAGATCTCATCAAAACTCACAATTTGTCATAAATATTTTTGTGGAGTTAAAATTTCCGAGATATTCTTTATTGTGGTTTAAATTTTAAAATACTTAAAAATGTCCTGGAACAGAAATGTATCATTCGTTTTATTTTGTTTTACTCCTGGTCATGTAAAGATGATCAATTTCAATCACATAGTTACCAGTTGGTGTTTTCCTTTATTTCTCTTCTGCTTATAAGCAACTAAGACATAAAATAACTTCTGCTAATGTTAATCTTGATTAGAAGAATAAGTTTTTATGAATAATTTGTAACAGAAAGATAGAAAAAGTCGTGTGAACGGAACACGTCAGATTTTTTCCCTCTTATTTCTTTCCTCCAACTTGCTATGACTGTACACTCAGTTAGATAATGTGATATGTTCTCTTCTTCCCAATATGTTCACATGCTTCCTTCTATTTTCTTAATTTTACTTTCTCTATACGTATATACATAGTGAATAAAGAAGGTATTGTATTGCACCCAAAAATCCGATACTGATATTTCACCGGAAATGTATGTTTGAGACCCCCTGAATCCAAAAAAAAACATTTCTAGAAAAATGTACGTGTGTGTGTCTGTAGGCAGCATAGCTCAAAAACGAAAAAAACATTAAATACCAAACTTGGTATTTTTCAAAAATTTTTATTTTCTGTAACGATTTTGATTAAAATATTATATAGTAAAGATATTTATCAGACATAAAAAATGTATATCTTGAATTTTCTGGGAATAGCCTCTGAAAACTACTTTATTCTGTATGAATGTTATGGAATTTTACATAACTGCTAAACCCTAAGAGATGGAGAAAAACTTACCAAACAAAATATGTAGAGCACTTTAAAACAATCAATTTATGTTACATGCATTTTTTTCATATAGTTGATCGTTTATGAGATATTCCTTGTTTTTGGTTTCAGCTTTAAAAAGTTTATACTTCTCTCACACAGGACTTTGCGAACTTCTGTCCATACAAGCAAAGGAACTTCTTCAGTGACATAGCAACCAGCTTTTGACTATCATTTTAATCTATGGTACTCCCTTATTTCACTTCTACTGACAAGGAAGCAAGTAATAAGACGATTTCTGCTATTTTTTTCTCAATTAGCATGAAGTAAATAGAAGCATAAGCTTTTTAACAATAATTTGTTGCAGAGATGTAGAGCAAGTCATGTGAATGGAATACATCAGATTTTTTTAATGTTTTTTCATGTGTTGGGCACGAGTTGGGTAGGTAGGGTCCTGTCTAACGCACGGCTTGTGTACAAAAAACACTTAAAACTAACACTAATTAAACATCATAGTTGACTAATCTATGAAGCCCGGGACTTAAAGTACTTATGGCATAGTAAATCACCATTGGGATATGTTATCTCAAAATAATTTGAGATACCTTGTGGTATACCGGGAAACATATGAGTCAGTGAGAAATTTAATGTCATGCTAGAGACCGGGAGATCCGTAGTTCAAATCCCGGCTTTGGCATTGAACTTTTCAGTCTGACTCTACCTATCCAACTCCTTATCTTTTTGCTTTCAATCCCTTCATATATCCTCCTCTCATGCTATTCCTTTCCTTAGAGTTTAATAGGATTTCATGATATAGAAAGGTCGAGGAAAAAAATCTGATTTTCTCCATTCATATGGCTTTCTCTATATCTCTGAAACAAATTGTTAATAAGCTTATTCTTCTATTTATTGCTAAAAATTAGCAAAAGCGATTTTATTACTTAGTTCCTTTATAAGTAGAAGGGAAATAAGGGAATACACTAGGCTAAGCCACAGTCAAATGTTTTAAAATGTGGTTGCTATGGGATTGAAATTCGTTTCTTTGCGTGTCCAAGCGTTGACTAGTTGCCGTATGAGAAAAGTTTAAATATTTTTAAACTGAATTTAATAAGAAAGAATAACCCAAAAACAATCCGCTCCACGGAAAAAATATATATGATATAAATTGTGTGTTTTATCGTGTTTTATATTTTTTGTGTAGTAAGTTTTTGTCTATACAAAAAAATAATTCAGAATAAAGAGATATTTAGAGTATATTCTAAGAAAATTCAAGATAAACATTTTATTTTGCATATAAATATTTTAAATATAAGAGATTTCAATCAAAATCGTTATAGCCATTTTTGAGAAAATAACAATTTTCTAAATTTTCCCATGTAAAGGGTAGTTTAGAGTGGATAGATTTTCTTAAAAATCTTTGTGTCGCATCTTTGGAAGATACCAAACTTAAATACCAACCACACATACGCATACACGCGGACCTTTTTCCAAAAATGCTTTTTTTGGATTCAGGGGATCTAAAACACATATTTCCGGTGAAATCTCGGTATCGATTTTTTGGGTGGAATACAATACCTTCTCTGTACACTATGTAGATAGTACGTGTAGAGGAAGTAAAAATGAAACTATGAGCGTATTTTTTTTTTCTGTGCCAAAACTTTGGAATACCCACATTTTTAAAAGGCATATTGAACACAAATGACGTTAGGACGTTGCTCTGATGAACCCGGAAGACAGGAATATCCCGAGTAATTTTTCCTCAGGACTGAGCAATCCTAAACTCCTACAGAAAGGTCCCACGCGGAGACGTAATACCTGACCGGTTCTATGTGTGGCTTAAAGCTCAACCTTCGCTCGCGTGTCTATAAAAGGTGCGCAACAGGCCAGGTTCTACCGCTTCCAAATCTGCGGCCTGATGCTATCTTGTTATTTATATTGCGTGAAACAAGCAGCTCACGTGTTCCATAATAGAACTATCCCAATATTATCCGTCATAAATATCATTCGTATATGACAATCCTGCAGCATACATCACGAGGGATTTAAATCATGCATGTGATTCAACGTGTCACTTCTTTGCGGGAGGTGTAATCTAGAGAAGACATTGCTTCATCCATAAGTCAACTCTCTAACTTTAAATGCGTATTACTTTCTCTACATAGTGTATGGAGAAGGTAATTGCACTCCACCCAAAAATTCGATACCGAAATTTCATCGGAAATATAGGTTTCAGGTTTCCCTGTATAAAAAAAAAAGTATTTTCAGAAAAAGGTTCGTGTGTCTGTGAAACGATAACTCAAAAACTAAAAGTCGGTAAAATACCAAACTTGGACCTGAAATCTAGTGTCTTCCAAGGATGCGACACAGAGATTTTCAAGAAAACCACCCCAACCCCCAACTACCATTTTCATGGAACTTTTTACGAAAATTTTGATTTTCTAAAAATTGGTGCTAACGATTTTGATTAAAATATCGTATATTAAAGATATTTACCTGACAAATAAAATGTATATCTTAAATTTTCCAGGAATAGCCACGAAGACCTCTTTATTCTGGATGAATTTTGCTCAATATTGCATAACTGGTAAAGTGTAAGAAATAGAGAAAAACTTACTACACAAAAAAAATTAAATTTATAACATTTAATTAATGGCATGTATGTTCTTTTTTTTTGTGGGGTTGGCCGTTTTTGAGGTGTTTCTTCTTATTGGTTTCAGCTCTAAATACTTAAACTTTCCTCATATGGGAATTTATCAACTCCTGGCCATACAAACAAAGGAATTTCAAATCACATAACAAGCAGTTTTTAAAAGGTTCGATCAATTAGCATGAAGTTGATAGAAGAATAAGCTTTTTAGTATTACTTTTTTACAGAGCTGTAGACAAAGTCATGTGAATGGAACGTAATATTTTTTGTAACAATATGGTACTCTATTACTTCTTCTAAGTTATATTTTCCCCGCCCTGAACCAAAATGTTTTTAATAATTCCCCGTGCGGCTAAGATAATTTTCAGCTTTGATGACCGGAGAAATAAAAACGAATAATATTACTTATCCAAGCATCAGTTAATAGTAGGTGTATTTTGTAGCAGAAGTGAAGGGAGGGAGGGAGCGAAGATGGAGAGAAAGAGTGCCTTGTTCGCCTGCTACTGGCAAATTGGTTACGTTGACATGTAGTTAGGCTATGCACATTTGCGATACAAAAGTGATGCCTCAAGGAAAGCCCGAAGGAATTTCATTAGCCCGAACGATGACTCACCTCCACTCTTCTGTTTATTTTTTGTGGTAAATGTACTCGTCATTCAGAAGGTCGTACAAAAGCAGTGTGAAGCGGAACGGGGCGAGTGGCCGTCCTTTAGCAAACCTCATCCCACGTACAGCCCTAAAGAGATGACAGCATCCATCCCTCGCTTGGTGTGGGTGTCGATGTGGGGCCCGCTGGGTTGCAATTCAACGTATATCCATGCAAGAAGTGTCTGTGTGAACGCAAGAATATTTCTGAAAATGTCTGCAAGAAGAATCTATGTAAAAACTGTATTAAGTCGAGCTACGAGAAGAAACGTGCAGCATACAGGGAAAGTTCAGAAAGTTGTTTCATCATGATAACCATAGCATATAAATACCTCTTCAGTACCAAACACATTACGGATAAGTATTCTAAAGACGGATACTACTCGGCAACTAGCCTCTTCTGTTCTTCCTTCTTATTCAAGTTTGCTATGTTCTCCATATATTAACGATTCATATTATCACCGTCTATCATCTGGTATTTTTTTTTTAATTTAACAACTTTTAACTTCCTTTGCTAATATTGACAGTCAATTATGTATTTCCAGTACATTCCAATACCTGCAACTGTCCACATTCTTGTTCTTGACAATAATTATGTTAAGTGCTTCCTGTACATTCCAGCACCTGCAACTGCCCATATGTTCATTCTTGACAGTCAATTATGTTAGTATTTCCAGTACATCCCAATACCTGACTGCCTAATGTTCATTCTTGACAGTCAATTTTGTTAGTATTTCCAGTACATTCCAATACCTGACTGTCAACATGTTCATTCTTCACTATCAATTTTGTTAGCATTTCCAGTACATTCCAATACCTGACTGTCAACATGTTCATTCTTCACTATCAATTTTGTTAGCATTTCCAGTACATTCCAATACCTGACTGTCAACATGTTCATTCTTGACTGTCAATTTTGTTAGTATTTCCAGTACATTCCAATACCTGCAACTGCCAACATGTTCGATCTTGACAATCAATTTTATTAGTATTTCCAATATATTCCAATATTTGAAACTGCACACATGTTCACCTCATTTAATGTTTCTAAATGTATTTATCTTATTATCCTTCTTTTCTATATTTCTAACAACCAGGCGCATCTGTATCATGTGCTTATTTTTACCATTTTCATACTAATTTGAGCTGATACATAAAGCCCTCAAATGTAGTACGTATTTTCCAAATAATGCGGATGAAAACAGTGGTTGCTTAAAAATGCGTAAGCAAATAGATGTGCTTAAACCTCTCCTTAAGGCAAATGTTGGAATTCTTTTAGCATTCGTTATAACAGGTCAGGTATAATGAACTCGGCGTGCAAGCAGCTAATTTCTATGCCATTTGAGCTCGGAGTGTAAACAGCTAAATTCTATATTATTTTTATTTTTAGGATAAGGGAAATACATTGAAATTCCCCTTTCCAATGAATCCACCTAAACAGAGAAAATCGACTCTAGCCACTAGAAGATGTGGGCAAATATTGTATATCTACTTGGAGGCTTGATCTCAAAAGACAAATTTAAGGGCACGCAGAAATACTCTTTTAGCAATGCTGTTCAAAAATGTTGATTTTTTGTACAAAAATTCAGCAATATTTAAAATACATGCTTGCAATGTGTTCTAACCCATATTTTGGTGCAATTTTTAAAGCGCTGCTGAATGACTGTAGATATCCAAGTTTAAAGCCATTTTGCTCAAGTTCAATTATTACTTTATCTATACGTATCATTTACATAGTGTATAGAGAAGGTATTGCACTCCAACAAAAAAATCGATACCGAGATTTCACCGGAAATATATGTTTTATGGTCCCCTGTATCCAAAAAATGTATTTTCAGAAAAAAGTCCGTGTGTTAGTTTGTCTTGAACACGATAACTTAAAAACGAAAAGTCGGTAAAATACCAAACATTTTGAGAAAAATACCCCCACCCCAAACTACCCTTTACATGGAACATTTTTCGAAATTTTTGATTTTCTCAAAAATGGCTCTAACGATTTTGATTAAAATATCATATATTAAAGATATTTACCTGACAAAATGTATATCCTGAATTTTCTGGGAATAGCCTCTGAAGGGTACTTTATTCTGGATGAATTTTACTGAATTTTGAATAACTGCTAAACCTTAAGAGACGAAAAAAACTTACTACACAAAAAATGTAGAGCACGTTAAAACACACAATTTATGTTATATGCATTTTCTTCGTGGGGTTCATCATTTTTGAGAAATTCCTTGTTTTTGGTTTCAGCTTCCAAAGGCTTATAGTTTTCTCTTACAGGAATTTGTCAACTGCAGCGCATATAAACAAAGGAACTTCAGACACATGGCAAGCAGCTTTTGACCTATGATACTCCCTTATTTCGCTTCTACTTACAAGGAAGCAAGTAATAAGTCTATTTCTGCTAATTTTTTCTGATTAGCATGAAGTTATTTATTTTCTCATTTCGTTCAAAAAGACTCTTAAAATTTCCTCCCGAAGTATTCTAGAATAAAATAACTATCCACTGTATAAAAATTTGTCAGAAATTGTTTGTCAAGCAATTAAGGAACGTAATTTGTAATAACGTTTAATGCATGTGAATTATCTATGTACCGGGAAAACTCGCGAGTCCGTTGGAGAGTTAAGTCCACATAATGGCATGTTGTGGTCTGAGACCAGGAAATCCCTGATTGAATTTTCCAGTCTGACTCTACTTTCCAATGGTTAATGCTGTTCAATATCTGTAGGACAAAACATATTTTGATTTTATTTAATTAAATGAAAAAAAGAATATATTCAAATAAAAATATATAACTATAACTCCATGGCACGACAGCTCACGGGGTTCCTTAGCCTACCGCCCAGCCGCTGCATCCCCCATCTCGGTCCACTACAGACTCCATGGATGGGGTGCAGTATTGGAGGGTGAGACGTGTTCAGCGCCTCGAGCCCCCCGACCGGTTAATGCGGTCCTCATGACCTTGGAACCGCTATTTCTCTATCAAGTAGCTCCTCAATTGGCCCCCCCCCCCAGGGACCTCACGAGGCTGTGTGCATCCCGGGCCAGGTCTCCCAGCGGGGGAAAAATCTCCACGCCGGTACTGGGAATCGAACCCAGGTCTCCCGCTTGGTAAGCAGCTGCGCTACCACCGCGCTGAGACGAACTCAAATAAAAAAAAAATCTGATGTATACACTCACATGACCTTCTCTAGCTGTTCTACAAACTTCATACATAAAATTCTTTTCTTTCTGCACCTTGCTAATTGTGGTACTCATTAGCACAATGTTCTTATTATTTAGTTCCGTATAAGTAGGAAGAAAATAAGGGAATACACTAGGCTAAACCAATAGTCAAATGTTTTAAAAGCTGTTGTTATGCGATTGTCATTACAAATCGCTTCCTTTCTTGGCCAGGAGTAGAACAAAAGAAAAACGGACACTCCCGTCTGAGAAAAGTATTAAGTACTTCACAACTGAAAATAATAACAATGAATACCTCGAAAACGGTAAGCTCCACGAGGAAAATGTATATGACATAACTTGTGTACTTTAACAAGACCTAAATTTTTTGTAGAGTAAATTTTTGTGTATCTCTTACGGTTTACTAGTTATGCCAAACTAAGCAAAATTCATCCAGAATAAACAGGCCTTCAGAAGCTATTCCCAGAAAATTCAAGATATACATATTATTTGTTAGGTAAATATCTTTAATATACGATATTTTAAGCAAAATCGTTAAGAGCCATTTTAAGAAAATCAAAATTTTCGAAAAAAGTTCCATGTAAAGATTAGTTTGGGGTGGGGGGATTTTTCTCAAAATCTTCGTGTCGCATCCCTGGAAGATACTAAACTTAAATACCAAGTTTGGTATTTTAGCTAGTTTTCGTTTTTGAGTTAACGTGTTCACAGACACACGGACACACACACACGGACCTTTTTCTGAAAATGCCTTTTTTTGGATACAGGGGGTCCTAAAACATGTATTTCCGGTGAAGTCTCGGTATCGAATTTTTGGGTGGAATACAATACTTCTCTATCCCTGTGTACATTGTACATATGGGGCTAGAGAAAGTAATATATACTCAAATTAAACTTGATATGAATACTTCTTTTGTTACCAGTATTTAATGTTAACTAATTCAAATAAATTACGTAATATATACAGAATAAACAGACAAATGAAACTTGGTATTAATATGTCTTTTGTTAGCAGTAAAACCTGGACAAAACAAATCAGTTCTAGCTTCATTTATTCTGAAAATTGCTTTTATCATTTTGGAGTCCCTTCCCAGATGGCTTTGTTAAGAAGTACACACATTTTTAACGGGACGAATTCTGAGCATCACCAACCGGTAAAGTTCAGAGACACGGCTGAATCACTGTGTATTTTCTCATCCTTGTAAATCGCCACAGTGAATGTGCACTTATTCCGTAACTCGCCTTTGTTAATATATTGATGACACCGGTTAGGATTGGAATTTCCCGTTCATTGGCAAGGTTTGTCCCGAACTAACGCTATTGCTGTGAATCACAGGAAATGGTATAGACTGAAAGGTAGGCGCGCTTCTGTTGGCAGTAAAAATAGATGTGATTGGTCTAAGCTACCTCCAGATGTCATCTCCGAGTGCTTCTGCCTTAACATAGAAGTTAACGTGAATATGAAAAAGCAACTAACTTCAAGATAAAAAATCTGATATGCTCCATTTACATGACTTTCCCTGCATCTCTGCAACAAATAATTCTTAAAAAGCTTATACTTCTATTTACTTTATGCTAATCAGAAAAAAATAGCAGAAATAGTATTATTACTCGCTTCCTTGTAAGTAGAAGCGAAATAAGGGACAACCGTAGGTTAAAGTGATAGTCAAAAGCTGGTTGCTATGTCAATGAAGTTCCTTTGTTTATATGGCTAGGAGTATGAGAAAAGTATACGTTTTTCATAGCAGAAACCAAAAATAAGGAATGTCACATAAACGACGAACTCCACGAAAAAAATGTATATAACATTAATTGTGTGTTTTAAAGTGCTCTACATTTTTTGTGTAGTAAGTTTTTGTCCATCTCTTACGGTTTGGCAGTCATTCAAAATTTAGTAAAATTCATCCAGAATAAACTACTCTTCAGAGGCTATTCCCAGAAAATTCAAGATATACATTTTAATTGTCAGATAAATATCTTTAATATACGAAATTTTAACCAAAATCGTTAGAGCCATTTTTGAGAAAATCAAAATTTTCGAAAAGTTTGGTATTCTACCTACTTTTGGTTTTGGAGTTATTGTGTTCACAGACACACGGACACACACACACACACATACATACACACACGGACCCTTTTGTGAAAATGCTTGTTTTGGATACAGGGGACTCTAAAACATATATTTCCGGTGAAATCTCGATATTGAATTTTTGGGTAGAATACAATACTTCTCTAAGCCCTATGTAGATTGTACATACGGGGCTAGAGAAAGTAAAAATTAGCAGATATAGTCTTATTTCTTGCTTCCGTTCAAGTTGAAGGGAAATAAGGTAGTTGTAGCATAGGCTAAAATATTAGTCAAAAGCTGGTTGCTACGTGACAAGTTCCTTTGTTTGCATGGATAGGAGTTGACATTCCCGTATGAGAAAAGTATGTTTTTTTAAAGCTGAAACAAATAACAAGGAATATCTTAGAAACGATCAACTCCACGAAAAAATGTATATGATATAAATGTATATGATATGTAAATTATGGACACATTTTATCTATAGTAAGTTTTTGTATATCTCTTACGGTTTACAAGTTATGCAAAATGCAATAAAAATCAACCAGAATAAACAGCTATTTCCAGAAAACGCAAGATATACATTTTACTTTGGCATGTAAATATCTTAAATATAAGAGATTTTAATCAAAATCATTAGAGCCATTTTTGAGAAAATCAAAATTTTCGAAAATTGTTCTATATAAAGAGTAGTTTGTGGTGGGGAGATGTTCTTGAAAAGCTTCGTATCGCATCCCTGGAAGATATTAAAACTTAAATACCAAGTTGGTATTTAATAGTATTTTCGTTTTTGAGTTATGCATCTACAGACACACACACCCACATACACACAGGGACCTTTTTTAAAAAAAAATGTTCGGACTCAGGGAACTCTAAAACATATATTTCAGGTGAAATCTCGACATCGAAGCTTTGGATGGAATGCAATACCTTTTTTATTCACTATGTACATTGTGCGGGCTAGAGAAAGTAAAAATACATACCACTACTGCCCTATAGTAGTGTTTTTAGGTCTTGGTGGCTATTCTACCATATTTGATAATGAATAAAATGTGGCTGTCAGTTAATTTGGAGCCCTCAACTGCTTAAACTACTTCGTATGCCTCTCAGAGGTAACAATCCCAAAGTAAACTAATATGTTCTAGAACACGTTCCGGAGGAAAGAATCTCTCGGAATCTTTGGCTGCTATTTGAAACGTGCGCTTCTTAATATAACAGAACTGTAAAGTCTTCAACATCCCAAAATATGTACTCTCAGATATTATATTACACCCAGGCCCTTCTGCCAAGGAAGCCATTGTCATGCAGTGGTATGACGAGATTATCTGGCTTGTGTAGCGAAGGGTTACAAGATATCCTTTCATCCAGCAAACATACCAAAAATAGCGACAGCAAGCCATTGTAAGCTTTCTTGGTCCAGCATTGTGTATGGCCCATCACGTGACTAACGAATTATTAATGTACTCACAAAATATCTAAATAATAAACAAATACTTTTGTGAAATCATTGAGAAAATATATGTGCTTTATTTATTTGTCCATGAGTTAGTAGGTTTTATTAGCAATTTTCTTAAAATAATAAAGTATTTCCTAAATAACATAACTCAAAAACAAAATATCCGTTAAATAAAATTTCTGAGTCTTTAAAGCATGCAACACAAAGACTATCAGGAAAGTTTCCTGACCCCAAATTGCCCTTTTCAAGGATTTTTTTCTAATATTTTAATTTTCTCAAAAATAAGTAACAATTTTGGTTAAGATTCCCAATTTTAAGACATTTTTCACAAAAAAACGTATATCTTGACTTTTCTAGAAATAGCCTCTGAAGGGCTCTTCATGATTAATACCGTATTTTAAATATTTCTTCACAAATAAAACTTATATCTTGAATTTTCTGCGAATAGCCTCAGTTGTATAACTGGTGAACTGTAAGAGATAAAACCATACTGCACAGAAATGTATGTATATATTTATTTATTTATCGTGGAGCTATTCATTTTCAAGATATTCCTTGTTATTTGTTTTAAAATGTCCAATTCTTAGACTTTTCTCAAATAGGAAGTCGTTTTTCATTTTTTCTCTTGGTCATACTGAGAGGTCATATCAATTGCATCATATTGTGAATAAAGATTTGACTATCATTTTAGCCTAGTGCATTCCGTATTTCCTTCTACTTATAAGGAACTAAGAAATAAAACCACTTCTGCTAAACTGTTTCGATTAGCTTGAATACAGACAAGAATAAGCTTTTTAAAAATAATTTGTTGCAGAATAGGTAGAGAAAGTCATGTGAATGGAACACATCAGATGTTTCAGTCTTTCTGCAACGTCTTCGTTAATAAAAACTCTGTTAACATGCTATTATACGTGTAGTTCCTTCCAATCGTATGCACATTCAAGCAAAAACGAATAGATATTCACTTCGATAGATGTTTGAAGAAGCAGGTATACAGGTTTATTCCTAGAAGCTGCAGCTACCCACTCCGCTATTATATACAACAACGACCACACACACAGGGCTTCGTGATGCTGTTGCAAGTTAAATGCATTCAAGTGCGTGTATGCCATGTTCAATGATTAAGATTATACACAGGGAAGAAAAAATAATTCATAGTTCAGAGTTTCAATCTTTGGAGCATTTTCCTCACCATAAAAATCTGAATGTGTTCCATTCACGTAACTTTCTCTAACTGTACCACAAACCTTTTATTTAAAAGATTGGTCTATTATCTACATCATGCTAATCAAGATAAACATTAGCAGAAATGCTATTATTACTTGTTTCCTTGTAAGTAGAAGGGAAATAAGTGAATGCACAGCCAAAAACGATAGTCAGTTCTTTAAAACCCAATCGCTATATGAAACAATTGAAATCCTATTGTTTTTTATTGCCAGGAGTAAACAAACTAGAACCAAGAAGAAATATGTCTTTCCGTTTCAAGAAAAGTTTAAGTGTCTTAAAAGTTATACAAATAACGGAATATCTCGAAAACGGTTAACTCTAAAAAAATGTATATAACATTAATTGTGTGTTTTAATGAGATCTACATTTTCTGTGAAGTAAATATTTGTCAATCTCTTACCGTTTGCAATTATACAAAAGTCACCCAGAATGAAGAGGTCTTCAGAGGCTATTCCCAGAAAATTCGAGATATACATTTAGTTTGTCATTAAATATCATAAACATAAGGTATTTTGATCAAAATTGTTAGAGCCGTTTTTGAGAAAATCAAAATTTTCGAAAAATGTTCCATGTATAGGGTATATTAGGGTGGGGGATTTTCTTGAAAATCTAAGTGTCGTATCCTTGGAAGATACTGAATTGAAATACCAAGTTTGGTATTTAAATTGATAACCAAAATACATTTATTAATATACCAATTCCTATTAAATATTCAAACACCCGTAATTTAACGGACTTATCGTTTTTGAGCTAGCTGTCCACAGACTCAACCATGAACACACACGCGGATATGTTTCTAAAAATACAGTGAGTCTCAAAACATATATTTCCGGTGAAATCTCGGTATCGAATTTTTGGGTGCAATACAGTACCTTCTCTATACACTATGCACATATACGTGTAGAAAAATCTGATGTGTTATACTCACATAACTTTCTCTAGCTGCTCTACAAAACTCCTACAAAAGATTCTTCTTCTTTGTACACAAAGCAATTCAAGATAAATGTTAGCAGAATGTTATTACTTAGTTCGTTATAAGTAGAAGGGAATAGGGGAATGCACTATGATAAAGTGATTGTCAAATGTTTTAAAAGCTATCGTTATGCGATTGTCATTGCAAATCACATCTTTGCTTGGCTAGGAGTAGAACAAAAGAAAAACAGACACTTCCTGTGTGAGAAAAGTTTAAGTACTTCACAATTGAGACCAATAACAAGGAATATCTCGAAAACTGTTATCTCCACAACAAAAACTTGAAGGACAAAAATTGTATGTTTTGTCATGAGGTACATTTTTTGTGTTGTACGTTTTTTCTATCTCTTGCGGTTCAGCAGTTAAGAAAAATTCAGCAAAATTCATCCAGAATAAAGAGATCTTCTGAGGCTATTCCCAAAAAATTCGAGTTATACATTTTATTTCGGACACAAATAGCTTTAATATACGGGATTTTAACCAAAATCGTTAGAGCCATTTTTAAGAAAATCAGAATTTTCTCGATTTATTTTTCCATGTAAAGGGTAGTTTGTGGTGGGGGGATTTTTTTGAAAATCTTCGTGTCGCATCCTTGGAAGATACTAAACCTAAATACCAAGTTTGGTATTTAACGGTCTTTTTGTTTTGGGGCTATGCTGTTCACAGGCACACACACAGCCAGACACACACACACACGGACCTTTTTTTAAAAAAAAAAAATTTCGGACTCAGGGGACCCCAAAACATATATTTCCGGTGAAATCTCGGTATCGAAATGTTGGGTGCATTACAATACCTTCTCTATCCTTGTGTACATTGTACATATGGGGCTAGAGGAAGTAAAAAGTAAAAATAGATCTTGTAAGAGGTAAACACGTGAAGGCAGAGAAAACGCAGTTACCGTCCACGAAGGTTATCAAGATTGACGACTAATACATCAAGGTTTGAGTAAGCGTTTAATTTAAGCTTATAATAATATCAACTGCAACCAGAAAGCTTAAAAGTTTGATGTGTTCCATTCACATGAACTTTCTTTACATTTTGGTAACAAATTACTGTTAAAAAGCTTATTCTTCTATCTACTTTATACTAATCGAGATAAACATCAGCAGAAATGAATTTATTACATGTTTTTTATAAGTAGAAGGGAAATAAAGGAATAAACTAGACTAAAGTGATAGTCAAATCTTTTAAAAGCCATTTGCAATGTGGATGAAATCCGTTTCTTTGCATTGCAAGAGTTGACAAGTATAAGTATTTTAAAACTGAAACAAATCACAAGAAATATTTCAAAATTTGTTAAACCTATGAAAGAAAATGTATGACATAAATTATGCATTTTTATGTAGTAAGTTTTCGTATATCTCTTACGGTTTACTAGTTGTGCTTATCTAGAAAAAGTCATCCATAATTAAGGATTCTTTAGAGGCTATTCCCAGAAAAGTCAAAACATACATTTTATTTCTAATGTAAATAAATTTAATATACGTTACTTTAATAAAAATCGTTAGAGCCATTTTTGAGAAAATCAAAATTTTCGAAAAATGTTCCATGTAAAGTGTATCTTGGGATGGGAAGATTTTCCTCAAAAGCATCGTGTCGTATCCCTGGAAGATGCTAAACTTAAATACCAACTTTTGGTATTGTACCTATTTTTTATTTTTTGAGTTATCGTGTTTACAGAAACACGGATACACACGCGGACCTTTTCTAAAAATGTTTTTCTATACATACAGGGACCCTCAAACGTGTATTTCCGGTGAAATCTCGGTAAGGAATTTTGGGTAGCTTCTCTATACACTGTACATAGTACGTATAGAGAAAATAAAGCGATTTAAAAAGACTCATCAAATCATGGACTTTGTTTATGGAACTAAGAACTTAAGTGCGTGTTGCAGGATGTAATAAGTTCAACAACACAAAAGCCAGTCAAACTAGAGTACTAAAGTAGCAAATAAATGGCAGGCTTTGAAACATTACGGTACTCGCTTGCGGAAGAGTGCAAGATTCAAATGAGCATCTTACGGTAAAGGGAAAACTAACAGAATATTGCAAACCAGCTATCTCGTAGCCAACAATCTAAACCTTTTACACCGGCAACAAAAGCCAACCAACAGATGTAAGGTTTTCAAGACTGCCAAAAGATAAGTGTTCACATTATAACGTGCAGTATTTCAATTAAAGGAAATACAAAATGAAGATACTGTATCACATATAATCCTGGACTCAAAAAATCTCCGGAATCGTTTATTTTCTCTTTAATATACACGAAAGTACAGGATATTTTAATTTTAGGTTTTGGTAACACTGCATTTCAATTTACATGCTAATAGTAATTGTTGTCTTTGCTAGGCAGCGCTAGCCTTTGTTGCGTATGCATGTTCGTTTATCGCATTTCATAATGTCGGCAACTATGTGGCACTATGACAAGACATCTGAAAATGGCTTTCAGGAATGCTTCCAGTTTCTTTACACGCGGTGGCAGAAGTGTGTCACTCAGGAAGGAAAATATTTTGAAGAAAATATTGTGTAAATTGCCTTATGGTAACTTTTTTCTGTGTTATTTGCACCTTTCATCAACTTTTTGAATGTACTATGTATTTTATTCCACCTAAGTACTATAAGGTGTAGGTTAGGTAAAAACTTGATGTGTTTCATTCACATGACTTAATGTATCTATTCTGTAACAAATTATTCTTTCAAAAGCTTATTCTTCTATCTACTTCATATTTGTCAAGATAATATTAGTATAAATGGTCTTAATATTTAGTTCCTTCTAATTGGAAGGGAAATAAGCAGAGACACCAAGTTAAAGCTGGGTGCTATGTGATTAAAAGTTGGTTTTCATCGCATGGCTGGATGTAAAACAAAAGAAAAAGGAATGACAAATTCCCTTTGAGAAAGGTTTTTAGTATTTTTAAATCGAAGTCAAAAACACAAGAGATATATTGGAAATGGTTAACTCCACAAAACAATATCTAAAAATGTTATGTTGTACGTTTTTGTTTGCCTCTTACGGTTTACCAGATATGAAAATATTATCCAGAATGAAAAGATCTTAAGAGGCTATTTCCGGAAAGATCAATATTCTATTTTACACGTATACGACTTTAATGCATGTTATTTTAATCAACATTGTTGAGAAAAACCAAATGTTTTCCATGTCGAGATAGGTTAGGATGGGGGATTTTCTTGAAAATCTTCGTGTCACATCATTGGCAAATGCTTAATTCAATTATCAAATTAGGTATTTAACCCACCTTTGGTTGTTCACACACACACAGACACACAAACTTTTTAAAATCAGTTTAACCTAGCGTATTTCCTTATTTTCCTACTACTTACAAGGAAGCAAATAATAAATACAATTTCTGCTAATGATAATTTTAATTGTTTTCTTACAATGTTGTAAGTACTTTAAGTCTCAGGATTCATAGTATAGCCAACTATTATGGACAATTGTGATAAATTAATTGTTTTCTCACAGAAACCGTGTGTAGGACAGGAGTTGGATAGGTGGAGTCAGACTGAAAAATTCAATGCCATTATCACAACTGTTCATAATAGTTGCCTATACTATGAGTCCCAAGACTAAAAGTATTTACAACATTGTAAGTCACCATTGGGGTTTTAATCTAAAAAATAATTTGACATCACCTTTTCGTTTACCGAGAAATATACGAGTCAACTGAGAAATCCAATGCTATGCCGGTATGTTGCCATGGTAGCCATCCAATTTTTGCTAATATTTATCTCGATTAGACCAAAGTACATAGAAGAATAGCTTTTAACAATAATTTGTTAAAGAGGTGCAGAGAAGGTAATGTGAATGGAACTGCTTTATTTGAAGAAGAAGGCAATATTTGCCGTTTCAACAGACAACTTTTGTTTCCATTCCCTGTGTCACAGAGGAAATGCATCAGTATGAAGGAAATGATTTGTGTACCCACGCATATGGGGAATCTTCGTGTTTGGAATTTTAAATCCCAGCTGCCTCCGTCAATTTGTCACCAGAAATTCCTTCCCTCGACCGAATATTAACCAATCAATGTGCAAGCCCTAAAATATCGATGTTTCCAGAAGGAAGGCTTGGCGGTAATCTAACGGGTGCCCGCGTGCGTGCAGAACTGGCTTCTGGGTCATGCCACCAAGGTGCGACTTGGCACAAACATACTACTGTAAATGATAACTGATTACACAAAGGGCCGCAAAGCGTACTTAAATAACACGATGGGGATTCAAACAATACCTTGGTGTAGGAATGTTATCAAGGTCTTTACGGATGCATGTCATATAATCAAATGGAAGGAAGTTGTTGATGTCGCTTTGTTGCTTCCTACCACAGTCATTAATAGACTTCAGTTTTGGCATGTTTGGACGCTAATGGACATAACGATAGCAAATCTAAATATAGACATGTCTGTTTTTGAAACTAAATTTCTTATTCTTTCTTAACTCATGATATACATCAGTTCAAGATGTTTAGCTTCTTCTTATTATTATTATTATTTTATCTACATTATGCGGGTCGATACAAACATTAGCAGAAATGGTCTTATTACTTATTTCCTTATAAATAGAAGGGAAATAAGGAATTACACTAGGCTAAACCTTTTAAAGGCTAAAGACAAATCTTTTAAACGCTGTCGCTATGCGACTGTCATTGAAATTCGGCCAAAAAATGATAAATGGCGTGTTATTTATGGACGCTCTTCAAGTATTGTGGCTCTCAGCGTCCCATTCTAAATTGGGCGTGACCGACTGCTTAATTTTGCTCAGAGACCTCTCTATCAGGCTGGAGGTAAATCTACGACACGGGACCAACGTCTTTATTTCCCTTCCGAAGGAAGCCATGCTAAGGATTTTTACAACCGAAAAAATCCATTGTCCTCCGGGTTTGAACCCGCGACTTTGGGTATATGAATTTTCATGGCCAGGAGTACAACAAAAGAGGTGCGGAACGATGAGGAGAACCGATTTGAGAAAAGCTATTTTTAATTTTTTTGATAGTGTTTAACGCCCACTTTTACTACTTGTGGCACCGCAGGCGATGACACTGGCGATGCATGGAATGAAGATGGAGCACCGGTGGAATGCGACGACGGGGAAAACCGAAGGACCCGAAGTAAACCCGCCCAGACGCCGTTTCGTTCACCACAAATCCTACATGCGGGTGCTTGGGATCGAACCCGGACGGCCTAGATGGGAGGCGAGCGGGCTAACCAGTCAGCCACTGCGCCGCTTTTTTTTTTTTTTTTTTTTTTAATTCCAAAGAAAAGTTATTGTAATAAGTTTCGAGTGGCCCTTATTTCTGTATAATGTTCAACCAAAATTAATTTTCAACCCCGGTCCGATAAGCTCTGAAGAGTGTTATAAAACTTCAGCACTGTATGTACGTATTTATTCTCTGCAATTGGGTATTGCCCGGTGGTAGAGTTAAATGTACAAAATTCACTTACAATAATAATCTTATTAAAAATCTGATGTGTACCATTCACATGACTTTCTCTATATCCCTCCAACAAATTATTCTTAAAAAGCTTATACTTCTATCTACTTTATGCTAATCAGAAAAAATTAGCAGAAATAGTTTTATTACTTGCTTCCTTGTAAGTAGAAGCGAAATAAGGAACTATCATAGGTTAAAGTGATAGTCAAAAGCTGGTTGCTATGTCAATGAAGTTCCTTTGTTTATATGGATAGGAGTTGACAAGTTCCTGTATGAGAAAAGTATAAGTTTTTCATAGCAGAAACCAAAAATAAGGAATGTCTCAAAAACAACGAACTCCACCAAAAAAAGGTATATAACATAAATTGTGTTTCAACGTGCTCTACATTTTTTGTGGAGTAAGTTTTTGTCCATCTCTTACGGTTTAGCAGTTATTCAAAATAACTTCAGTAAAATTCATCCTGAATAAACTACTCTTCAGAGGCTATTCACAGAAAATTCAAGATATACATTTTATTTGTCAGGTAAATATCTCTATTATACAACATTTTAATCAAAATCGTTAGAGCCATTTTTGAGAAAATCAAAAGTTTCGAAAAAAGTTCCATGTAAAGGGTAGTTGGGGGTGGGGGGATTTTTCTCAAAATCTTCGTGTCGCATCCCTGGAAGATACTAAACTTAAATCCCAAGTTTGGTATTTTACCGACTTTTCGTTTTTGAGTTATCGTGTTCACGGACACACACACGGACCTAAATGTGAAAATGCTTTTTTTGGATATTGGGGATCCTAAAACATATATTTCCTGTGAAATCTCGGTATCGAATTTTTTGGTGGAGTGCAATACCTTCTCTATACACTATGTTCGTAGTGCGTATAGAGAAAGTAATAATAGCAATACAATTAACACGCTATATATATTACTCACACTCACGTGGTTTTTGAAATACATATTTGAGGATCTGTTAGGTCCATCTTAGTTGATTTTAGAAGCACATTAAAGATAGTTCAACATAAGTAACTAAGAGAAAAGATTTTCTCGTGGCCACAAGGACGAGAAACCGTTTGAATTAACTTAGTTTAATAGCACATGTCAGCTTTCACCTGACCAAGGATCCTGCAGCGAACAGCTGCCACATTCACACTCTCGGACAAACGTTTAGCACCGCACGTGGTCTTGTTTTCTGTGACGTGTCACCTCATGGAATACAGATGGTTTAAATAACCGAGAACGTCATACATCATAACTTATTCTTTTCAGTCAATGTTTTGTTCTGTGTATATATTTCTCTTAAGTATATTTGTCCTCTATAATAGTGTACATTAATACATCTGAATACGGTTGTAAATTTAAGTTGCTGTATTTGAATATATCTGTATTATTACTTTCTCTACACGTACTATCTACATAGTGTATAGAGAAGATGTTATATTGTACCCAAAGACTCGATACCGACATTTCACCGGAAATATTTTGATACCTCTGCCACAAATTATCTGCTTATGCCTCTATTTGCTTGATGCTAATGGAGTAAAAATTAGAAGAAATAGCGAATAAATTAAAGTGATAGTCAAAAGCTGGTTGCTGTGTGGCTGAAGTGCCTTTGTTTATATGGACAGGAGTTTAAATCAAACACAAGGAATATCTAAAAAAAAACGATCAACTCCACGAAAAAAAAAGTATATAACATAAATTGTGTGTTTTAATGTGCTCTACGTTTTTTGTGTGGTAAATGTTTGTCCCTTTCTTACGTTTTAGCAGTTATGCAAAATTGCGTAAAATTACTCCAGAATAAAGTAGTCTTCAGAGGCTATTCCTAGAAAATTCAAGATATACATTTTATTTGTAAGGTAAATATCTTGAATATACGACATTTTAATCATAATTGTTTGCGCCATTTTTGAGTAAATAACAATTTTTGAAAAAAGTTCCATTTAAGGGACAGTTGGGGGTGGGGTGAATTTTCTTGAAAATCTTCGTTTCGCATTCTTGGAAGATACCAAACTTAAATATCAAGTTTGGTATTCAACAGTCTTTTCGTTTTTGAGCTATGCTGTCCACACACACAGACACAGGCATGCGTTTTTCTAAAAAAAAAAAAGTTTTTATTCAGGGGGACCCAAAACATGTACTTTCGGTGAAATCTGGGTATCGAATTTTTGGGTGGAATACATGGAAAAAAAAGTTTCATGTAAAGAGTAGTTGGGGGTGGGGGATTTTCTTGAAAATATTCGTGTCGCATCCTTGAAAGATACCAAACCTAAATAACAAGTTTGGTATACAACGGTCTTTTCATTTTTGAGCTATGCTGTCCACAGACGCGCACACACACACACATACACACGGGCCTTTTTCCAAAAAAAACTTTTTTTTAATTCAGGGGGACCCAAAACATGTACTTCCGGTGAAATCTCGGTATTGAATTTTGGGTGCAATACAATACCTTCTCTATACACTATATATAGTACGTGTAGAGGAAGTAAGAAGTTCCTTTTTCAGGGAATTTCAAAAAGTTTACCTCGATATCAAATTTATGGTGGAATGCAATAGTACTTCTACTTGCTACGGATAAGTACCACATAAATTTAAAATACAATTGGTAAATTACAAATCACATATCAATCCGCAAAAACGACTTTCCACTTTACTATGAACATGATTATGATATGCATCCTCGTTCCCTGAGTGTTGTTTTCTTATCTTCATGGGGTTATTGTGAACCAGCCTGAGGAATAACTAAGACGAAGGATATGTCAACATGCTGGACTAGAACTGGAGACACTTCAGTCACTATCATGAGGATGACTAATAGGGTGGAGTTGTAAATCAAAATCGCGAACGTTGTCACGAAGTTGTCTACAATTTGACATACAGATCAGTTCGTGATGTTATTCCTCCAATGCCGACAAGGTCAGTTACCTTGATGGGCTTGTTTACGTTGAAGAGGTACGGTCCATTGGATTGCGGTAGTCCGACACTCCCGGGGTGCTTTCGATAACGGCTTCCCTTCAACGTGAGACTCGATACAGAATTAGTGGAAGCCGTTAGCAGTCTAAGATACTCCTGACTATCACTTCTGCATAGCCTCTCTCCAATAAGCATTGGAGTCTTTTTTATTTTCTCTACTTAGTTCATAATAACTCCATGGCACGACAGCTCACAAGGAACCTTGGCCTACCGCCCGGCCGCTGTGTCATGGATGGGGTGCAGTTTTGGAAGCTGAGACGTGGTCAGCGCCTCGAACCCCCCACCATCCGGTTAATGCTGTTCTCATGACCTGGACCCGCTACTTCTCCATCAAGTAGCTCCTCAATTAGCTCCCCAGGGACTTCAATAGGCTGAGTGCAACCCGGTCCAGGTCTCCCAGGGGGGGGGGGAAACCCCACGCCGGTACCGGGAATCAAACCCGGGAAGGTATTACATTCCACCCAAAAATCGAAACGGATACTGCACGTTTTAGAATTCCTGTATCAACAAAAAAGCACCTTTAGAAAATGGTCCGTGTGTATGCGTTTGTGTGTATGGCTGGATGGGGGATGTGTGTCCATGTGTCTGTGACCACAACTCAAAAACAAAAATGTGGTATTTAAAGTCAAGATATTAGACTGCTCGCACCATCTAGGCGGCCCGGGTTCGACCCCAAGCGCCGGCATATGGAATTTGTGGTGGACGAAGCGGCGTCTGGGCGGGCTTTCTCCGAAACCTCCGGTCTCCCCCGCCACTCATTCCACCAACTGCTCCATCATGTCCATACCTGGCAACGGGACGACCCTTCATAACTGGTTCTCCATTTAATGGTTTTGTGCCGTTGGCTTCCCGACAGACTTCAGACTCCTAGGCATTGGCTTGTAAGTCCTAGGGGCATGTCAGTCCTACAAATACGGGGGGGGGGGGGGTAAGCCGATTACGAAACGAAATCTCCCAAGGATGCGAGACGAAGATTATCAGGAAAATTCCCACCTTAAACTACCCTTTATATAGAATGTTTTTCTATATTTTCGGCTTTAGCAAATAAAATGTATATCCTGAAATTCTTGGAAAATAGCCCTTGAAATCTTCGTCATTCTGAATGAATTTTGCGTAACTGGTAAACGGTAAGAGATAGACAAAAATTATTACACAAAGATGTAGATCTCGTCAAAACACACATTTAAGTCATATACAGTTTTTTTTTGTAAAGCTAACCATTTCAGAGATATTCCCTGCTATTCAAAAATACTTAAAAAAAAAATTCGAGCGGAAAATTCTCATCCGTTTCATATTTCTTTTATTTTACTCCTGGCTATAAAAAGAGAACCGAATTTCAATCAGAAGTAAACACGCTTTTCATAAAGTTGACTATCGTTTTACCAGGGCATTCCTTTATTTCAATTCTACATTTAAGGAGGCAAGAATAAGACCATTTCTGCTAAAGTGTTACTCGATTAGCTAGATGTAAATAAAACCAATAATATTCTGTAAGAATGGTGTGTTTGCAGAATAGGTAGAGAAAGTAATGTGACTGACACATAAGATTTTTGGTGGGATACAACCCTTACTTCCTCTTAAGGATACCACATTTGTGAAAATTCTAAAATCTACAGTTTTGCTTGGATTGATTTGAAACTTTACAGTATTGCAGTATTAAGAATAGTTTGCATGCAAATTTTCAGACTTTTGTTCAAAATAGTTCCTGTGATATTAACACATTTATAGTGTTTCATTGGCATTTAATTAAATAATTCCACACGATGCAATTTCAGTTATAGAAGTATAATATTCCTCAGTTATTACTGATAAATACAGTATTAGTAAATTGCTGAGATGAAATTTTTATCTCACTATTGGTTTAGGATAAAAAAATTATTTAATTATCATTTTATTAATTTTTTTTTTATTTTGGCTATTGAAGTTTATTATTTAATTACACAATAACTGGTGATATTAGAAAAAATCATCTCATCGATTTTCTTTTGTACTGTTTATCCAAGCATAAAATTTTTTAAACATCTGTTTCGAAAACTATATCGTGTGGAACAATTTAAAGTATTGAAACCTCTGAAAAAGAAAAACACGAGAAAATAGGTTTTAAGGTTTAACATACAATTTAACACTTTTTTTTTTGTATTAGAATTTTATAATCTCCTGCAGAAATGTTTAAACCAATAATATCTTTAAGGCCAAATGTTGTTGCTCAAAGTTTCGGATTTTTACCAATTTTTCACCATAGTGAAAAGGTTAAGCACCACATCCACTTAAATCGTCATCCCGTCATCCACTTAAATTATCACGTGATACGGTTTAAAGCGCCGCATGGTAATAAAAACAATAGTAAATTTAATTATAAGCATTATATTATTTAATTAGGCAAACAAAGTTTTTTTTTTTCATTTTTTGTAATTTTTGATCAATTTTTACTTTCTCTATACTTACTATGTGCATAATGTATAGAGAAGGTATTGCACTCCACCAAAAAATTCGATACCGAGATTTCACCGGAAATATGTGTTTTAGGGCCCCCTTTATCTAAAAAAAAGCATTTTCGGAGAAACTCAAAAACGAAAAGTGGGTAAAATACCAAACTTGGTATTTAAGTTTAGTATCTTCCAGGGATACGACACGAAGATTTTTAGAAAAATTCCCCTACCCCCAACTACCCTTTATATGGAACTTTTTTCGAAAAATTTTATTTTCTAAAAATGGCTAACGATTTTGATTAAAATGTCGTATATTAAAGAATTTACCTGATAAATAAAATGTACATATATCTTGAACTTTTTGGGAATAGCTTCTAAAGACCTGTTTATTCTGGATCAATTTTGCTTAATTTGGCATAACTAGTAAACCGTAAGAGATAGACAAAAACTTAGTATACAAAAAATGTAGGTCTTGTTAAAATACACAAGTTATGTCATATACATTTTTCTCGTGGAGCTTATAATTTTCGAGGTATTCATTGTTATTAGTTTCAGTTGTAAAGTACTTATACTTTTCTTAGACGGGAGTGTGCGGTTTTCTTTGTTCTCCTGGCCAAGAAAAGAAAGGATTTGTAATGACAATCGTATACCGACAGCTTTTAAAACATTTGACTATGACTTTAGCCTAGTGAATTCCCTTCTTTTTTTCTACTTATAAGGAACTAAGTAATAAGAACCTTGTGCTAATGAGTACCTGGATTAGCAAGATGCGGAAAGAAGAATAATCTTATGTAAGAAGTTTTATAGAACAGCTAGAGAAAGTCATGTGAGTGTAACACATCAGATTTTTACAGATAGGTATCCTTAAGTATTATATTGGTAGGCAGAAGATCGCGTAATACGCGTTTGTAAAACTTGTATAGAAGTTATATAAAATTAGTGGACGTCAGTAGAGAAAGCCATGCGAATATAGTTCATCAGACTTTTTTTTCTTTTTTTTTTTAAACAGTAGCGGAGTCTGATCAGGACTCCGGTACCGTATCCCTATTTACATTTCCCCCCGTAGGTTTTACTGATTACTGGTTTACTGGTTTTACTGTTTCTTTTACAAACATATACACATTGCACAAACATATAGCATCCATGCCCAAGGCGGGACTCGAACCCACGATCCCCTGCCCACGAAGCACCAAAGCGAGACGCTTTAGCGAGCGTGGCCATGGGGACCGGCTTTGAGGTTAGGTTGGGTGTATGTAAATGAACTGGATCGAAATAAGGGGTAAAATGGACTTTCTGAAAGCCGGTTCTGCTTTCCAAGTAAAGGACAATTTTGCAAATTATTCGTAGAGTTGTTACACTTGCAGCATAAAGACAGAAAAAGCTGCGCTGATGATATCGTGTTATCACATATAAATATATCATATTATACACACAAGCTCTCACTCAAAGTAAAGGATAATTCTCACACTTCAGCATTTAACTAAATCCTTTTTCAGCTTTGCTATTAAATCAGTTGAAATTTCTGATAGAAAGATGCCGCCACGAACGTTGGTCAGTCGAACAATGAGCAGAGAGCTTTGTTTGTATGGACAGGAGTTGACAAATTCCCGCATGGGAAAAGTATAAGTATTTTATAGCTGAAACCAATAACAAGGAATACTATCTCAAAAACGATCAACTCCACGAAAAAATGTATAGGACATAAACTGTGTGTTTTAACGAGTTGCACATTTAGAAAATAAACATTTTCGAATTTTTTTTTTCCATGTAAGAGCTATTTGGGTTGGGGATGATTTTCTTGACTTTTCGTTTTTGAGCTATGCTGCCCACAGACAGACACGCACCCGAGGACATTTTTCTAAAAATGCTTTTCTTTTTAATTCAGAGGGTCTCAAAACATGTTTCCGGTGCAAATCTCGATATGGAATTTCTGGGTGCATTACAATACCCTCTCTAGTTTTGGGATCATACACTCCCTCTATAATTCTCCATTCAGTTGTTCAGGTACCTTAAACGCGCTACGATGGGAAAACAGCACCTTGCGAAGAGTTTATGAGCACAGGATGTTAGCCAAGAGATTCTCATTGGTGTGCAGGTGGAGTAAGCAGCGACTTGGCCGGCGCACCGTGTGAAGAACGCCCACCAACCACTTGACACATAACTGTCTTCACCTACTTGCCGTCTCAGCACGGGGTGTGCATTATTGCTAAAGACAGGCGTTTAAACGCAATTTTTGGCTCAAGCAGAACACTCTGCTGCAACTATTTCCGTAGCGTATGTTTTAAAACTCATGCGATTGAAAAGGATTTTTTTGTTCCATGCTTGGAGTATAACAGGGTACAAGCAGTCAAATTAATGATACAAAATTAAAATCTTTCAGGCTGAAAGACCTTGGTTCTAAGGGTAAAATTATTAACCCTCTAAGTTTCGGTTAACTTTTCTGTTGTCATTTTTACTTTCTCTAGATACTTTTACTTAGTATCTTCTAGGGATGCGACACGAAGATTTTGAGAAAAATCCCCCCACCCCAAACTATCCTTTACATGGAACTTGTTTTCGAAAAATTTTATTTTCTAAAAAATGGCTCTAACGATTTTGATTTAATATTAAAATATCGTATATTAAAGGTATTTACCCGACAAATAAAATATATATCTTGAATTTTCTTGGAATAGCCTCTGAAGAGTAGTTTATTCTGGATGAACTTCACTGAATTTTGAATAGCTGCTAAACCGTAAGAGATGGGCAAAAACATACTACACAAAAAATGTAGAGCACACTAAAACACACATTTTATGTTGTGTACATTTTTTTCTTGGAGTTGATCGTTTTTGAGATATTCCTTGTTTTTGTATTTAGGGTCAAAAATTTTTTCTCATACAGAAATTTGTCAACTCATGTCCATACAAACAAAGGAACTTCAGTCACATAATAACCAGCTTTTGATTATCGCTTTAACCTATGCTACTCCCTTATTTCCTTTCTACTTACAAGGAAGAAGGTAATAAGACTATTTCTGCTAATGTTTCTAGATTAGCATGAAGTAAATAGAAGCATAAGCTTTTTAAGAATAATTTATTGCAGGGATATAGAGAAAGTCATGTGAATGGTGCACATCAGATTTTTTTTCTGTGGTTTAGGGAAATTAGCAAATTTTTGGGTGGATTATAGTACCTAATACCTTCCCTATACACGACGCACATAGTACGTGTAGAGAAAGTAAAAAGGAGCGAGAATAAATACGAGTCAATAATGTAAAGCGAGAAACCCCGGCCATAAATTTGCAATTTGAAGAATGTAATCATTCATCCAGTAAGGTGTATAGGTATCTGGATGAAGCATCTCCACTGCAGACTATAAGATTCACGGTTGTTGGCTATAGACGTGACCGAAATAACTACCAATGCAAGGCGACAGCACTCCTGTATATATCCGCTGAGACTTTATCTCAGGAAGTAGTTTTCACTCTGAGTTGTAAAAGTGCCCGACATTAAATACTCATAAGGAGGACAACACTCCTAACCTATTCCAGTATATTGCATTTATAGCTCAATGTGTTCATACAAATGTATTTTAAGGAGAAGAAACACATAAAAATGCCCCTGGTTGTGTTAAGAGGACACCGAAGTGTTTATTTTTACTTTCTCTACACGTACTATGTACATAGTGTATAGAGAAGGTATTGCACTCCACTAAAAAATTCGATATCGAGATTTCACCGGAAATATATATGTTTTAGGTGCCCCTCTATCTGTGAACACGACAACTCAAAAACGAAAAGTCGGTAAAATACCAAACTTGGTATTTAAGTTTAATATCTTCCTCACACCCTAAACTACCCTTTACATGAAAAAAGTTCAGAAAATTTTCATTTTCTTAAAAATGGCTACAGATTTTGATTAAAATATCATATATTAAAGACAAATAAAATGTGTATCTGGAATTTTCTCGAATAGGAGATGGACGAAAACTTATGAGACAAAAAATATAGAGCACGTTAAAAACACAATTTATGTTATATAATTTTTTTCTTGGAGTTGGTCATTTTTGAGATATTCCCTGGTTTTAGTTTCAGCTTTGAAAAACATACTTTTCTCATACAGGAATTTGTCAACTCCTGTCCATACAAACAAAGGAACTTTAGTCGCATAACAACCAGCGTTTGACTATCACCTTAATCTATGGTACTCTCTTATTTCTCTTCTACTTACAAGGAAGCAAGCTATAAGACTATTTCTGCTAATTTTTTCTCGATAAGATGAAGTAAATAGACTAATTTGTTGCAGAGATGTAGAGAAAGTCATGTGAATGGAATGCATCAGATTTTTTTTTTAATTTTAGGTGCAAAATATCACCATACTTTAAAGTACATACATTATACTCTCAATAATCCGGGGTAATATGGGGGAGAAGAAGCACGAATAATCGAGAAACCCGTAATATAACTTTTAACTTACAATATACGTATGCAATTTGTAAATAGGAAATTACGTTTAAAAGCTGTTTACTTTCTCTACACATACTATGTACATAGTGTATAGATAAGGTATTGTATTGCACCCAAAAATTCGATACAGAGATTTCACTGGAAATATGTATATGTATAACAACATCCCTGAGTGCGAAAAAAGGACTTCTAGAAAAAGGTCTGTGTGTGTCTGTAGACAATATAGCTTAAAAACGAAAAGACCGTTAACTTGGTGTTTTCCAAGGATGCGACACGAAGGTTTTCAAGAAAATCCAACCCACCCTTAACTATCCTTTAAATAGAACCTTTTTCAAAAATTTTGATTTTCTCAAAAATGGCTATTTTGATTACAATACCTTATGTTTAAGTTATTTTTATGACAAACCAAATCTATGTATATCTTGAATTTTCTGGGAATATCCTCAGACTTCTTTATTCTGAATGACTTTTACATAATTGACAAACCGTACATCTCATTAAAACACACAAATTTTGTCATACTTTTTTTTTTTTTTTTTTTTGTAGAGTTAACCGCTTTCGAGATATTTCGTATAATTGGTTTCAATTTAAGCCGCTTAAATGATTCTCAAGCGGGAAGGCATTTTGTTCTCGTGTCTCCTTTGTTTACTCCCGACAAGCAAAGATATTGGAATTGCCTTTATTTCGCATAGTTTTAAATGACTAGACTATCGCTTTAGCCTGTGCATTTTATTATTTCCCTTCTATTCACAAGGAAGCTAGCAATATACATGATTCTGCTTATGTTTATCTTGACTACCATGATGTAGATAACAGATTAATCTTTTAAATAAACGCTTGTTTATCAAACAGCTGAAGTACATCACGTGAATGAAATACATTAGATTTTTGTCCTACTTATAAGGGACCAAGTAATAAAGACAATTTCTGTTAACATTTATCTCGATTATCATGAAGTAGGTAGAAGAATAAACCTATTAACAATAATTTGTTACAGAAAAAAACAATTTGTTCCATTCACATGAAAAATCATGTGAATGGAACACATCATATTTTTATTTTCTCTATACGCACTATGTACTTAGTGTATAAAGAAGTTATTGCACTCCACCCAAAAATTCGATACCGAGATTTCAACGGAAATATATGTTTTAGGGTCCCCTGTATCAAAAAAAAAAAGCATTTTCACAAAAAGGTCCGTGTGTGTGTGTGTGTGACCGTGTGTCTGTGAACACGATAACTCAAAAACGAAAAGACGGTAAACTACCAAACTTGGTATTTAAGTTTAGTATCTTCGAGGGATGCGACACGAAGATTTTGAAAAAAATCCCCCACCCCAAACTACCCTTTACATGGAACTTTTTTCGAAAATGTTGATTTTCTTAAAAATGTCTCTAACAATTTTGATTAAAATTTCGTATGTTAAGGATATTTACCTGACAAATAAAATGTATATCTTGAATTTTCTGGGAATACCGTCTGAAGATACTTTATTCTGGATGAATTTTACGGAATTTTGAATAACTGCTAAACCGTAAGAGATGGACAAAAACTTACCATACAACAAATATAGAGCACTTTAAAACACACAATTTATGCTATATACATATTTTTCGTGGGGTTGATTGTTTTTGAGATATTCCTAAACCTTATTGAAGTAGTTAGAATTAAGCACTTTAAAGGTACCTTACATATACTAGTGAACAAAAGTAAAAACAAGTGAAATCCAAGAGAAACATCTAGGCAGTATTTTCAAACGTTTGTTTATGGATTGAAGCCATATAAAGCCATAGTAATGTTGTCACTTTCCCAAGCTATAGGACACAAGACTGAAACCTGCTTTGCCTCCGGTAGTGTGCCAAGAATACTCTTCCTGCTTACCTACAAGAAGCGACTTTCTCGACGAATACTAATCTATGTCTAGAACTTGGAGTAACATTTTTATACTAATACAGTGCCGTTTCGTACACGTCACGTCCTTAAATATTTCCTTTTATATAACTCTGCTTTATAAAGCTTGAGCACTAATGTTTGATTCTGCAGGAAGGAAATGTTTAAATGTTTTCTTTTGTGTTTTGTTAGTATACGCAATTATACGCTAGCCAGATATTTGCTATATATAAATTAAACAAAAGAGTCGTTTTTTTTCAAATTACTGTACTTAAAGAATGTTTTTAAGATTGAACTACAACGACTTTCTTTTGTTTTTTATCTCTATAACCACTACTTAAGGCAGGTAAGGAGAATTACTTTAAATGTATTCCATTCACTTTCTCTATATCTCAGTAACAAATTGTTAACATGTTTATTCTTTTATCTACTTCAACCTAATCGAGATAAGCATTAGCACAAATTGCATTATAACTTGCTTGATTATAAGTAGAAGGGAATACACTATGTTAAAGCGATAGTCAAATATTTTAAAAGTTTATTGTCATGTGGTTGAAATTCGTTAATTTGCATTGAATTGACAAATTCGCGTATGAGAAAAGCTTCCAAGTATTTTAAAATTGAAACCAATAAGAAAGAATATCTAAAAGATGATCAACTCCATGTAAAAAATGTAGATGGCATAAATTGTATATTTTAACGATATCTACATATTTTGTGTAGCAAAGTTTACCTACAAGTTATGCAAAATTCAAATATAGATGTTATTTATCATGTAAATATCTTTAATATAGATACTTTAATCAAAATAGTTAGAGCCCTTCTAGAGAAAAAAAAATCGAAACATTTTCTGTGACATTCTTAGAAGATATAAACTTATTGTTTGGTAATTTACCGACTTTTTGTTTTAGGGTTATCGTTTTCATAACACTACGGACCTTTTAAAAAAGTCTGATGTGTTCCATTCACATGACTTTCTCTATGTCTCTGTAACAAATTATTGTTAGTAAGCTTATCTTTTATTTATTTCATGCTAATCGAGAAAAATTAGCAGAAATAGTCTTATTTCTTGCTTTATTGTAAGTATAAGCGAAATAAGGCAGTATTATAGGTTAAAGTGAAAGCCGAAAGCTGGTTGCTATGTGACTGATTCTCCTTTGTTTGTATGGATAGGAGTTGACAAATTCCTGGATGAGAAAAGTATAAGTTTTTCAAAGCTGAAACCAAGAAAAATGAATATAACAAAAATGATCAACTCAACGAAAAAATGTATATAACATAAATTGTGTGTTTTAACGTGATCTACATTTTTTGTGTGTTAAGGTTTTGTCCATCTCTTACGGTTTAGTAGTTATGCAAAATTCATCCAGAATAAAATAGTCTTCAGAGGCTATTCCCAGAAAATTCAAAATATACATTTTATTTTCAGGTAAATATCTTTAATATATGATATTTTGATCGAAATTGTTACCCATGTTTTAGAAAATCAAAATTTTCGAAAAAAGTCCCATGTAAAGGGTAGTTTGGGGTGGGGGGATTTTTCTCAAAATCATCGTGTCGCATCCCTGGAAGATACTAAACTTAAATACCAAGTTTGGTATTTTACCGACTTTTCGTTTTTGAGTTATCGTGTTCACAGACACACGGACACACACGGACCTTTTTCTGAAAATATTTTTTGGATACAGGGGACCCTAAAACATATATTTCCGGTGAAATCACGATATCGAATTTTTTGGTGGAGTGAAATACCTTCTCTATACATTATGTACATAGTACTACAGAGAAAGTAAAAGTTGGATACAGGGGACCCTAAAACGTGTATTTCCGGTACGAATTTCTGGGTGGACTGCAATATCTTCTCTACCTACGTAGTTTGAACTATGTAGAGAAAGTAAAAAGAATCCCCGACACCATACCGTCGTTTAAATTCAACATTTTAAAAAAAAATGTTTACCTGCTCAGAAAATTTCTCATGTGTAAGAAACTGAATTTTCTATGTATCCTGATAGCTATAACATTAATTATTTATAACAAGGAAGTGTTAACTATACACGAAAACTTACTAGTTTATTTTATTTTTTAAGTTTTTAAACCTTAACCGTTTTGGAAATATATCAAATATGTTAATAATTGATTAAACAAATATTGTTTCTTTCACATCAGCCGTTTATGGGATATAAGTTGGAGAGGTATATCCAAACTGAGCAATTCAATGTCATCCCGAGTCTAACTTGACAACTTCTATCCTACTCACGGCTGTTGAGAAAGAAATATTAACTCATATTAAATGACCTAATAGTTGATTAACTATAAAGCCAGGGACTTAAGTACCTACGGAGTTTCCATACATAGTACGTGTAGAGAAAGTAAAAAGATGCCGATCATTGAACATGTATTTATATTACCTTCCCATGTTTTGGTAAAACGTTCAAGTTGCTATGATTATAACAAAGGCCTAGCGGTGACACCTCTATCTACATTAGTAATTTATCTTTTCTTTACCCATCATTGAAATCTCTAAACGAATCTTTTCTTTATCCAGCATTGAACTCTCCTAACGAAGCTCGGTTGAAATCTCTGTTGCTTCCCCAAGCTAGTTTCTGTACTCAGCGTTGAACTCCCTATATCAGTGTTTGCTTTAGCCAGTTCTCTACAAACAATTGTACTGTCACCAGAAGCTATTTATGAGAGTAAAGACGATGTAAACAAGATATGTTTGCACAGGTTTCTTTGTTTGGAAGACAATCGCTTATGGGAGTGTTTTCTCCCCTTACCTTAAGCAAATATCGCCGCCACTCCTGCTGGTGTCAGGGTATATGATTTGTTCAGGTCACTTATAAACGCATTAAACTGTTCGAGTACCTAACCCACATATGCATTTATTTTGTAAGTTTAGACGATTCGTTTCTTCCCCGGTTATTATCTGAATACAGCGGGTGTTTGGGTACGTACGTTGTTTTCAAGTCCCTATTATAATCTCTTTTACCCGTATGCACAAGAACACAGTCTTTTAATAAACTACTGTACACATAAACAGAAATTTTATACAATATCGCCACTTCTCTCGCGTTTTAAACGAGTTTAAAATGGTGCAAATTTAGATAAAGTTGTACAGAAAACCTTATAAGGATTTCCAGGCAAATAATTGCAATATTAAAATCATTTAAAATGCACAGCATAAATGGTAATTTATACGGAGAGTCTTTTGTAATTAATTTCCAAAGTATTCATCCTTCCACTAATGAATTTAATACTATGCAAATATGTATGATTTTATTACCTCTAATAGCTACATGTAATATGCAGAAAAAGTAGTGTGTTCTACTGAAGAAGTCGATATCGAAATTTTGAGTCTCAAAAACACACATTTTTGAAACAATCTAAATGCCTCTTTCAAAAGTCTGTTAAATACCATTCTATTTACTTTAGCTTCTTTCAAGTTTACGACACGAAAATTTTCAAGAAAATGCCCACCCTAATGGAAAAATTACATGGAAAAATATTGTTATTTTGGATTTTCTTAAAAATGTCTAAAGAAATATAATTAAAATATCGAGTTAAAATACTTAAGTGGATACTAAAATGTTTTATGTACAATTTTCTGTAAATATAATGTGAAATATTCTTCATTCTGAAGGTATTTTCAATGATTTTATATTCATTCGTAAGAGACGAACAAATACCCAGTGTACAAAAATACAAATCTCTTTAAATCACACATGGCATTTTAAGTACCTACCTCTTTGGGATAGGGGTTTCAAAACTTTTCTAGGCATTCATTGCCATAAGGTTTCCTATATTTTTACATTTTAAGTACTCATATTAAGGCAATCTTGATATGTTTCTCGCGATATGATAGAAAGAATATCAAATTTAAAAGCCATACAATAATCCTTTCTTTTTCTAAGATTTGTCTATCACTTCAGCTTCCTCTATCCTCCTTACATCTGTAAAATAATAATAATAATAAATATATTATTATAAAAAGTATTTAGGATGCCCCATATTTTGGTGCCAATTTGAAATATCTTTGTGTTTTCACGGCATAGTCGGATGGCATTCTCGTAATATTTATTTAATTTTACACGGCTGCTACTCAGAGCAACTATATCGGCTTACTCTGCTCTCAGGACGATTAGTCGTGGAGTAGAATGAAAAAGAATTGCTACTCTTATTCAAATAACAAAACTGGGCACTTCTCTGGTAAGAATTCGATATATTCTCAGTAAATTCGACATTAATTATAATGATGCAAGCTCGAGGGATATAATATACACTGATATTATAAGGTACGCGTCACTTTGTCTCCACCTGGAGACAATAACCCCGTGCGTGCTGTCTCCCACGCAGATGCTCGGAGAATGAACAAGCTACATAGTATTACCCATCATGCTTTGTGTTTAAACATTTGAAACTCGCTAGTGATACAAACGCAAATAACTCATTTACAACATTTTCTTTAGAATATCTACTTTCACGTAACATTTCGTTTTAAACTTTACTACTTTTATAGACTATTTACATTCACATGTTACTCTCTGGTAGCTGGTTGCTACGTTATTACTCTTAAGTGATTTAATGCGAATGCGCTTGAAAGAGGTGGCAAATAATGCTTACATAAATACTCCCTGCACATACATGCATACATGTCAACCATTGTTGACCTGCTTACGCTAACATTTGCCTTTTTACAAAACATTGAATTAGCTCTTGGCTAAATGATATTGCCTCTTACCTAAAGCGAACTATGAAAACGTGGAACGTATTTTTTAACATGAAGAAGACAGAACATAATACATCAGACTTTTGGTAAGTAGGTATAAATGAGGATACATTCGTGAATATATCCCAGCGTAGCATTATTCCTCTCCAGAGTGTCAACGTCTTAACATATCTTACAATGACTATTTCGTTCATGACACGTGATCGTAGGAAGTGGCCAATCCAGTGCACTGGCGCGTAAAATTCAACCAATCGTAATTCATTATCTCTGCATTTTAATCGTTTTTTATCACACACATGTGCAATAGTTTTTATAAACTTATCGCACCCACGAGCATTTGTTTTCTCTCTGAACTAATGTTCGTCTCATAATATTAGTATCAGTGTACAGTGATTTCGGTGCAAACATGTCAGGACATATGGGATTTTAGGAATATTAGTCTTCGTGTCCATATAGGCAAAGCACTGGTATTTTATTCACGAAATAATCTTATAAATACAACTCGAGCTACAAATTTTCTCCAGATAAATATTATGATAGATTAGAGAACATATGAACACCTTTTCACTGTTTCATATTGCATAACAATAGCCTCTCAACACGGTTGTGATGAAGATTTTTTTAATTGGTGATGATGAATAATAAGTTGAAGCACCTTATACATGCTTCCCATCCTGTGACCCTCCCAGCTTCCTCCGCAGAAGCGGATATCCGATGGGAAGCGACCTCCGCAAGGCCTCAACATATCCCAGCAGCTATTGTGATGTGCCTGAATGAACTCCCATCTTTTGCAGGATTTTCATCGCACTTCAAATGTCAATATCTTATTTGCTTCATAACAACTGAAATGCACCAACACAATGACCTACATAAGAAAGGTCAAAACAATAACAACGAATGTTCAGAGAGTGTTTATGTATTATATTTAATTGCGTATATGAATAAGATCTTTCTTTGATCTTAAGTAAACATTTTGTGTTCCTTATGACTTACCAATTAAATAAGTTTATACAATATAGATAGATCCCAAATAAAGAGTAGTTCGTAGTAAACATAAAAAAAATTCTGAATTATCACATTTACGCACAATGCTTTATTTTTACATTGTGTTTACAAAATAATAATAATAATAATATTGATATTATTATGTTTTAATTGCTATTGAATGAATAGTTAAACAAATAAATACGGAAATGTTGCAACTGGATGATACTATAAGATAAGTTATTTGAAAAAAACAATTTTTGTTCTAAAGAGACCTACAGTTTTTGCAACAAGTATTTGCGTTTATGTTATACCAAATGAGAGCTTCATAGGACATTCCCAGAAACTTTGCGATATGCAGTTTGTAATGTAAATACGTTAAATCTATGTAATTTTAATCATAATCGTTAGGAGATATTGAACTTAGATATCAATTGTAGTATTTATTTGACACTTAGCTTTTTAGTTTGCTGTTCACAGTACATTCTACATACACACGGGCGCGCGTTCACATTTTTCTAGACTTTTCTTTTGTTCAAAGGGGTTCAAAACAAGAATTTCCTTGAAATCTTAGTATTGAATTATTGGTTACAATGTAATACCTAGGCACTTCCTCTACTACGCATATGGTAGCTAGATGGCAGTATCCTAAACCTGCGAATGTAATACATCAGATGTTTCTTTTCCTTTAAGATTTCTTAAAAGTAAGAATTCGAATTTTTTCTATGATAAAATGTTTTTTCCTTATTCAGTATAATTACGGGAAAAAATAAGAAAAAAGTTATCTTAACAACCAAACGCTTATTTATTATTGGGATTAAATGGAAGAGCAACTGAAGTTGTATGTTATATCTTGCAAACAATGAACCTTGAGATAAACGAAAAATCTGATGTGTTTCATGACATGGCTTTCTCTACATCTTTGTAACCAAAGGTTATTCTTTTATCTACTTCATGCTAATGAGAGAAAAATTAGCAGAAATAGTATTATTAATTGCTTTCTTATAAGTAGAGGGGAAACAAAAGGATACAGTAGGCTAAAGATATAGTCAAATCTTTTAAAATCTGTAGCTATGAAATCAAAATCCGTTTCTTTGAATGTGTAGAAGTTAACAAATTTCCGTATGAGAGAAGTGTAAGTATTTTAAAACCAAAAATAATAACAAGCAATATCTCGGAAATGGCCAACTGCACGAAAAAAATATATGCCACAAATTGTGTGTTTTATCGAGATTTACATTTTTTGGCAGTAAGCATTTGGGTATCTCTTACGGTTTACTGAGTTGCAAAATTCAGCAAAATCCATCCAAAATAAAGAGCTCTTGACAGGTTGTTTCCGGAAAATTTAAGACATACGTTTTGTTTCTTATGAAAATATCTTACACTTACGGCATTATGCCATTGTTTAGAAAGACAACATTTTCAAAATGTTTTCCACGTATGAATTTTTTGATAATCTTTGTGTCGCATTCTTAAAAGCTGCTAAACTTAAATACCAAGTTTGGTATTTTACCGACTTTTTATTTGAGTTATCGTGTTCACAGACACACATGGACTTTTTTTTCTAAAAACACTTTTTTTGAATACAAGTGACCCTAAAACTATATTTCCGATGAAATCTCGGTATCGAATTGTTGGTTGGAATACAATACCTTCTCTATCCACATATGTACTGGTTGTAGGTTTATTTTAATTATGAGTTTATGGGTTAAATGATAGTTGGTTCCCAGCTAAATACTGGTTTCCAGTATTACTTATTGTAACGTAGTTGTAATTTAGTTGCCTTAAAATTGCAGTTAGTAAATTTCACTTTTTTGTTTTAATTTTTGTTGTTTTATCTGAAAAATATAAACAAACTTAGAATGTAATATTATGAATAATAAATATAAAAATCTGATGTGTTCCATTCACATTACTTTCTCTATATCTCTGTAAATTATTATTGTTAATAAGCTTATCTTTTATTTATTTCATGCTAATCGAGAAAAATTAGCAGAAATAGTCTTATTTCTTGCTTTATTGTAAGTAGAAGCGAAATAAGGGAGTACCATAGGTTAAAGTGAAAGCCAAAAGCTGGTTGCTATGTGACTGATGTTCCTTTGTTTGTATGGACAGGAGTTGACAAATTCCTGTACGAGAAAAGTGTTTTTCAAAGCTGAAACCAAGAAAAAGGAATATCTCAAAAGCGATCAACTCCACGAAAAAAATGTGTATAACATAAATGGTGTGTTTTAACGTGATCTACATTTTTTGTGTGTTAAGTTTTTGTCCATCTCTTACGGTTTAGTAGTTATGCAAAATTCATCCAGAATAAAGTAGTCTTTAGAGGCTATTCCCAGAAAATTCAAAATATAAATTTTATTTGTCAGGTAAATATCTTTAATATATGATATTTTAATCAAAATCGTTAGAGCCATTTTTTAGAAAACCAAAATTTTCGAAAAAAGTTCCATGTAAAGGGTAGTTGCGGGTGGGAGGATTTTTCTCAAAATCTTCGTGTCGCATCCCTGGAAGATACTAAACTTAAATACCAAGTTTGGTATTTTACCAACTTTTTGTTTTCGAGTTATCGTGTTCACAGACACACGGACCTTTTTCTGAAAATACTTTTTTTTGGATACAGGTGACCCTAAAACATAAATTTCCGTTGAAATCTCAGCATCGAATTTTTTGGTGGAGTGCAATACATTCTCTATACACTATATACATAATGCGTATAGAGAAAGTAAAAATGTGAAAATCACGTCCAAGTTTAAGAAATTAGGCATCGGGATGGAATAATACAGATGTTTATTTATTTATGTGTACAGACGTAATAAGAAAGTAATAATTAAACGCCTTATTATTTCGATTAAAATTGTAGAGTAAGTCATGCATATAAGGCAGAGCGCTCTTTAAAAATTTAATCAGATATCGTGCAATTCTGTTACATAGACGTCTAAAACGTCAGAAAACAAAACACTATCGTATCCGCTAGAATACACAATTTTATAACTTTGTCATGTTTGTTCAAAAGCTCAATCTCTGTATCTCCTAATTAAACAAGATGTGTATGTTTAAAATGACAAACCCTATCTACGAAAGATAAAATTAGCGAAAAAAGAAAGCGTAACTCCTTGACCCAGACGTTTTGTTGTGTTTATGGTAGGTATAATCGCAGTGATGGCATTGAACATCCTGCACGAATCTGCCGGCAGCAACATGCAAACAACTAGAGGTCAAAGAGACCCCATTAGGCTAGGTTGTATTTACCTAGCGGAATAAATGGATCAAAGAGCAGATAATCTTATGTCTTCCATTCACATCACTTTCTCTTCATCGGTGTAACAAATTATTGTTATAAGGCATGTTTTTCTATTTACTTTATCATAATCGAAATAAACTTTAGCAGAATTTGTCTTAATTACTAGCTTCATTGTAAGTAGGAGGTAAATAAATGAATACACCAGGTTAAAACGATAGTCAAAACTTTTAGAAGTTGTTCGCCATGTGGTTGAAATCATTTTCTATGCAGAACCAGGAGTTTACAAATTTTCCTGTGTGAGAAAAGTTTTAATATTTTAAATCTGAAACAAATAACAAGGAATATCTCAGAAAATATTGTGTTTTAACGTGATCTACATATTTGTGTAGTAAGTTTTTGTTTATTTCTTACGGTTTACCAGTTACGCAAAATTCAACAAAATTCATTTAGAATATAAGAGGTCTTTAGAGGCTATTCCCAGAAAATTCAAGATACATTTTGTTTGCCACAAAAATATCTTAAACTAACGGTATTTTAATCAAAGTCGTTAGATCCACTATTGAAAAAAAACAACATTTTCTAAAATTGTTGCTTGTAAAGGGTGGTTGGGCGTAGGAAAATATTCTTGAAAATCTTCGTGTCGCATCTTGGAAGATACCAAACTTAAATACTAAGTTTCGTACTTTACAGACTTTTCGTTTTTGAGTTATCGTGTTCACGGAAACACACGGACCTTTTTCGAAAATCTGATGCGTTCTATTCACGTGACTTTCTCTATATCAATACAATAAATTATTGTTAAAAAGCTTATTCTTCTATTTACTTAATGCTAATCGAGAAAAAATTAGCAGAAAGGGCCTTGTTACTTGCTTCCCTGTAATTAAAAGGGAAATAAGGAAACACACTAGGTAAAGTGATAGTTACATCTTTCAAAAACTGGTAGCTATGTGATTGAAGTGTCTTTGATTGCATGGCCTTGTATGAAGAAAGTATAAGTATTTTAAAGCTGAAACAAATAACAGAGAATACCTCAGAAATGATCAATTCCAGGAAATAACCGTGTCTGACAAACTGTGTGTTTTAACGTGATCTACATTTTTTATGTAAGAAGTTTTATCTCCTACAGTTTACCAACTACGCAAAATTCAGCAAAATTAATTCAGAATAAAGAGGTCTTTACAGGAAATTCCCTAAATATTCAAGATACAAACTTTATTTGTCATATAAATATATTTAATATACGGTTTTTAATAAAAATTGTAATTTTCGAGATTTTTTCCATGTAAAGGGTAGTTTGGGGTATGGGGATTTTTCTAAAAAAATTACGTGTCGCATCTTTGGAAGATACTAAACTTAAATACCAAGTTTGGTATTTTACTGACTTTTCGCTTTTGAGTTAGCGTGCTCACAGGCACACGGACACCTGTATTTCCGTTGAAATCTCGGTATCGAATTTTTTGGGTGGAATGCAATACCTGCTCTATACCTTATGTACATAGTACGTGCAGAGAAAGTAATAAAAAGCGCTTGGCAGAAAGCGAGCGTGATGTCCACAGGATGTCGGATGAAAGTGAACCCTACGCGGGGCCCGGAGACTGGAGAAAACGCGGCCACTGCTTGCGATATTCTTATTGGATTAATATCCTTGTCACGACGGCTGCAGGTTACAACATATTATGAAATTATTCTGGCAACCAGGGTACGTGTATCTATTGGTGCTGTATGTAATAATGTTGAACACGTTGCAACTTGTGGACAAATAGTGTTCGTGAGCTACCTTGATTTTGGCAGCCCTGATAATTAATAGCGACAATTACATAGCTCGGGAGTAGCGTGCATTTGGAAGATCCCGGGTTCGGACCGAGACATGGATGATACATTTTAGTATACTTATATTTTAATATTTAAATAAATAAGGCTATTTTATTAAATGCAAATAAAAATATGATGTAAATATTCCTTATTAAGGGTACCCATAGATGAAAATTGAAGCGAAATCCTTGAAAAACTCTTATAAGTTTGTTATTAAGACTGAATAATCTAGCTTCTTAATCTGTATTTTCCGTCTATTACTGACCAGTAGAAATGATTTTAAAAGATTTTGTTAAATCATTTCTCTAACCCGTATGCGCATACAATGAACTGCTAGAGAAATATTGTATTTCACCCAAAAATTCAATATCGAGATTTCGCAGGAAATATATATTTTGGGCCCCCCTGAGCCCGAAAAAAGTAGTTTTTAGAAAAAGATCAGCGTGTGTGTGTGTTTTGAGCTTTGAGCATAGCTCAAAAACGAAAACCTCTTCATTCTGGATAACTTTTGTATAGCTGGCAAACCGTAAGAGATATACAAAAACTTACTACACAAAAAAAACACACAATTTATTTTTATACTATTTTTTTTTTGTATAGTTAACCGTTTTCGAGACATTCCGGATTATTGGTTTTAATTTTAGCCACTTAAATTTTCTGAAACGTTCTTGTTTTTCTTTTTTTACTCCTGTCAAGCAAAGAGATTGGAATTGGAATTTTCACATAGCGACAGGACGACTATCGCTTTAGGCTGTGCATTTTCTTATTTCCCTTCTACTTACAAGAAGCTAGCAATAAGATTAATTCTGCTTATGTTTATTTTGATTAGCAAGATGTAGGCAACAGATTAATCTTTTGAATAAAAGGTTTGTTAGAGAACAGCATGTGAATGGAACACATTAGATGTTTTTCCTTCTACTTGCAAGGGACCAAGTAATAAGGACAATTTCTGCTAGTGTTTATCTACAGTAGCATGATACAGAGATAAGAATAAGATTTTTAACAATAATTTGTCACAGAGATATAGAGAATGGAACACATCGGAATTTTTCAATGGTAAAGAATTTATCAAAATGATTTACTAATTTTCGAGTCCCTCTAAACTTACACTTCCTCGCTTTATAATAATATTAGCATAGATACAGCTAAAACTCCGTAAAACTTCGAAAATATTTCCTAATATGCATTTATATTAATATATTAACGCTAAGTTTACTTCAAGACATTTAATGTTAGTCAATTTCCATTTATATACATGAGAAGTAAATAGTTTTGAAAGAAATTAGGTGCAGCCCAAACATTTAATATTAGCGCCCTATCTGTATGCAATTTGCCAGATCTGTTAGTCTTAGGAAGCTGCAGAGTTGGTGAAGGGAACGTGACTTGGCAAAAGCTTAAGAGCTTATGTATGCCACCTTCCGAAATATTTTCAATTCTATTTTTTTGCATGATTTTATTAAAGCTTTTGAAGTGCACTAGGCCACATTAAATTCACGCTTTTTTCTTTAGTTTTTATTGATGATTACTGTATAGCTTATTTTCTTACGAAACATTATTTTACTATCTACTTCGTGTTGATCAATATAAATTCATTACATATTTCGATGTAGCGTTAAGAGAAATACAGGAGGCTGAATTTATTGTCAAAAGTCGTTATTACGTAACAAACAGAAACAACTGAATGATGATTTAGAACTTTGATAATTCAAATCAAATGATAAATGTTACTAAAATCATATGTTTTAAGAGTTCTTTGTATAATATGTTTTTACTTAATTGTTAACATTTATCAGTTAGTAAGCATATATGATATTCATATATTCTATTAAGCAGACAAATATTAAAAATATAGTCCGTTAAAAAAATTAATGTTGATTAGTTTGAGGCAGTGGTGCTTCGGAAGAGCTTTTAAAAACGTCAAGATTTTTACGGAGCATGTTAATTTACTGAGATTAAAGTTTAATATGTAATATTTTAAGGATCGTAACACAAATCTAGTTAAAATTAGGGTCATTTTGTGTGTGTAACGTCTTAAAATTTACGATTTTTAGGATTATTTCCCAAAATGTTCGTAATTCAATAATTCTGTCACAATTCCAATATATAAAAACAATTGAAATGAATACTATCAAGAATGGCAAATTTTAAAAGCTGATTGTGAAATACAACGATAGTTTATGAAAAACTGCGCAACAGAAAAGAAACAATAAGTTATTGGTTTTTAGCAGTTGACAGTAATGGTTTTCCTAAACACAAACATATTATTCTGTTCTTCACCCTTCTGACGGAAAATAGAACACGTAGGTGATCTTTATCAGGTTATCTCCTTGAAAGCAGTGTTCGTTTATATTCTTGGTACATAAGTATTAAGAAAACTACTGCATTATCCCTTCTTGCGAAATTTCCTCTTATTTTGTTGGTACATCTGAGAACTTCTTAGCTTCATTTTACGCGAGAAGGTTTTAACTTCCTGTTCTAAGATCCAGCTACTGCTACTTACGAAACATTCCGATAAATCTGAATTTGTTGCACTGTTTATCAAATAGTTTAATGGTATTCACTTGAAATTATTTTAAATATCTGGTCCTCTCGCGCTAAGATATATAATAAGCACTGATGTAATCCATTCACATTCTCTACATCTGACACAAGTTATTGTTAAAAATCTTATCTACTTTATACTAATCGAGATAAACATTAGCAGAAATGCTTTCGTTTAAGTAGAACGGAAATAATGGGATACACTAGGCTAAAACAATAGTCAAATCTTTAAAAGCTGGTTGCCATGTGGATGAAATCCGTTTCTTTGCATTGCCAGGAGTTGACTAATTCCCGTAAGTGAAAAGTTTTAAGTATTAAAAACACTGAAACCAATAACAAGGAATATCTCAAAATGGTCAACTCCACGAAAAAAAAAAATCATATAACATAAATTGTGTGTTTCAACGAGATCTACATATTTTTGCAGTAAGTTTTTGTCCTCTTGCGGTTTACTTGTTATGCAAAATTCAGCAATATTCATTCAGAGGCTATTCCCAGAAAATTCAAGATATGCCTTATATTTGTAATATACGGTATTTTAATCAAAATGTTAGAGTTATTTTTGAGAAAATTAAAATTTTCGAAAATTTTCTCATGTAAGCGGTATTTTGGGATGGGGGAATTTTCTTCAAAATATTCGTGTCGTATCCTTTGAATATACTAAACCTATATACCAAGTTTGATATTTTACCTACTTTTCGTTTTTGAGTTGTGTTCACAGACACAGGACCTTTTTCTAAAAATACTTTTTCTGGATACATGCGAACCTAAAACCTCTATCTCAGGTGAAATTTTTGGGTGGAATGCAATACATTCTCTATACACTACGTATATAGTACGTGTAGAGAAAATAAAAATTAAAAAAGAATTTATCGTTTACCTTTATATAGCTACTACAAACCATTATCTAGCGTAGAAATCTATCTACCTAATCAACCGTGATAAACGTTTGCATACCTAGTTTTCTTATAAATTTTGTTATACTTGCAAATGAAATAGCGATAGTGAAATATTTAAAAATTGCTGTCTATATGCTATTCTTGAAACTCACAGTCTTTCCATAAAAACGAGAGAAAAAACGGAGTAACGCAGTACTGCGGTATTTCATTCACATGACCTTCTCTACCGTTCTGCAAACTAACTATTCTTACAAAAGAGTTCTTTCATTTACATCATGCTAATCGAGATAGACATTAGCAGAAATGGTCTTACTACTTGATTGCTTTCGAGCAGAAGGTAAGTATGGGAATACATTACGCTAAAGCGATAGTCATGGAAAAGCTGGTCTCTATGTGAACAATTGAAGTTCGGTTCGCTTTGCAAGACCAGCAGTAAATAAATGAGAGATGAAAGGAAAGGCTCCCCGTTTGAGTCAACAAGGAATATTTTGGAAACTCTTCAGCAAAAAATGTATATGACATAAATTATGTGTATTAACCAGTATGCATTTTTTTTTGTAGTAAGTTTTTGTCTATTTCTTACGGTTTACTAGCAATTGCAAAATTAATATAGAGATATTCAGAAGTTATTCCCTTAAAATTCAAGATACATTTTATTTGTGATGTAAATACCTTTAATAAGCAGTATTTTAATCAAAATAAATAAAACAATTTTGAAGAAAATAAAATTTACAAAAATTGTTCCATATAAATGGTAGTATCACATCCTTGGAAGATACTAAACTTAAATTCCAAGTTTTGTATTTAATGGTGTCTTAGTTTTTTTATATATGTTATCCAAAAATACACACTCACGGATCTTTTTTCTAAAACTGCTTATTTTTTGGATTCAGGGGGTCTAAAAACATATATTTCCGGTAAAATATCGGTATCAAAATTCGGGGTGGAATACAATACCTTGTCTCTACATGTGTACATATTACGTGTAGAGAAACTAATAATAAAAGTGTTGAACAATTCAAACCAATAATAACGGATATCTGAGAAATGGCAGATGCCTTTTTAATACTTAGTAATTTTCAATATGTACCAATGTTTTTTCAAACATTTATATTTATCATTTTTACCGCATTAATGATTTGTTTCATGCGCAGTGCAATTCAAACCTATTTTAATGAGAACATATGAGCAATGAAAAGGCGGCATACTAGCAATTTTGGTAAGTTGTATTCAAATGAATAGTATAATTAAATTTAGTACACACTGAAAGCCCTGAGTTTTCTTCCAAATAAATGTACCTCACTACAGAAACAAAGACATTTTTACTTTCTCCATACGCACTATGTACATAGTGTATAGAGTAGGTATTGCACTCCACCAAAAATTCGATACCGAGATTTCACCGGAAATATATGTTTTAGGGTCCCCAATATCCAAAAAAAGCTTTTTCACAAAAAGGTCCGCGCGCGTGTGTGTGTGTGTGTGTGTGTGTGTGTGTGTGTCCGTGAACACGATAACTCAAAAACGAAAAGTCGGTAAAATACCAAACTTGGTATTTAAGTTTAGTATCTTCCAGGGATGCGACTTGAAGATTTTGAGAAAAATCCCGCCACCCCCAACTACCCTTTATATGGAACTTTTTTCGAAAATTTTGATTTTCTCAAAAATGGCTCTAACGATTTTGATTAAAATTTCGGATATTAAACATATTTACCTGACAAATGAAATGTATATCTTGAATTTTCTGGGAATAGCCTCTGAAGAGTAGTTGATTATGGATGAATTTTACTAAATTTTGAATAACTGCTAAACCGTAAGATATGGACAAAAACTTACTACACAAAAAATGTAGAGCACATTAAAACACACAATTTATGTTATATACATTTTTTTCGAGGAGTTCGTCGTTTTTGTGACACTCTTTATTTTTTGTTTCTGCTATGAAAAACGTGTACTTTTCTCATACTGGAACTTGTCAACTCCTATCCATATAAACAGAGGAACTTCATTGACATAGCAAGCAGCTTTTGACTATCACTTTAACCTACGGTTATCCCTTATTTCGCTTCTACTTACAAGGATGCGAGTAATAAGACTATTTCTGCTTATTTTTTCTGATTAGCATAAAGTAAATAGAAGTATAAGCTTTTTAAGAATTATTTGTTGCAGGGATATGGAGAAAGTCATGTGAATGGTACACATCAGATTTTTTTCTCCTTTAATGCACCAACATTAAAGTGCTATATGGAAAAATGCTAAAAGAAAGAATTAAATTGCATTAATAATTACTTTCTCTACCGAGTATTATGACGACATACAAGATTTCACCGTAAATACATGTTTTGAGGACCTCCGAATGCAAAAATCATTTTTAGAAATAGGTTTGTTTGTGTGTACTTGATAATTAAGTTCAACATCGTCTAAGGATGCGACACTGATAATTTTAAGAAAATGTCCCCAACCCAATCTACCATTTACATGGAACCAATTTTTAATTTTTTATTTTCTCAAAAATTGCTCTAGTTATTTTTATTAAAATACTGGATACTAAGGATATTTATACAAGTGAAGTGAGCATCTTTAATTTTATGGAAATAGCCTTGAACACCTCTGTATAACTAGTAAACCATAAGATAAAGATAAAAAGTTACTCAAGACAAAAGATAAAAAGTTACTACATAAAAATTTAGATTTCGTTAAACATCAATTAATCGTCATTTACATTTTTTGTGGAGTTAACCGTAGCTGCAACAATAAATGGAAGAACAAAATATAACGTAATAATCGGCTTACGGTTAAGTCATCAAAGGAGAGTCTTTATATCAATTTGTTGTAAACACAAACTTAGTGAAAAGCAGTGATATGCGCCACAGATTTCTGAACATTGCCTCAATTAGAGTTTATTGTTTAAATTGTATTTTATTATTCTATAGATAAATTAAATAAACTGAAAATAAAATAAAATCAACTTCAAATAAAAGTTAAAAGAATTTAAATACGAGCAAGGGAAATTCTTAAACATTTCCGAAACATTTATTATTTTCAATTTTAAAATACCTACACTTTTCTCTACCGGTGATTTATTTTTCCATTTCCTTCTAATTTTAACTTTGGACATGCAAAGAGAACTGAATTTCAATTTTTCACTTAGCAGCTAGCTTTTAAAAGATTTGACAGTCGCTTTAGCATAGTTTATGCGCTTATTTCCCTTCTAGTTACAAAAAAATTAAGAAATAAAAGCATTTATGCTAATGTCTACCTCGACTAGCATAAGGTAGAGAGAAAAATAGTTTTTTTTTTGCTACAGAATAGGTAGTGAAAGTCATGTAAATAGTTCTGGATAAGCTTCTTCTAGAAATTAAACCAGTTCTACGACTGTATTTATATAGTTCACTTTCGGATTGACATATATAAGGCATAACTTACTTCTGCATATATCACCATAAGTTTATTACGCCCTCTTGATGCATTACGCTTATTACTACGTTTTACATATTTATAACGCAATTCAAAAGTAATACCAAAATTACATCTTAAAGTGACTGTTATTTTTAATCATAGCACTGTATAGTACTTTAAGATCTTTTAAAACTACAAGAAATTAGTAAGGCGCCTGCTGGTGTAGTTCGGAGTTCTCTTTGGTGCTACACTTTGTTAAGCACATTAATTTTTCATCAGTTTTCTCTCTCCGAGAGCTTATGTTCCTCAGGAAGTAGGTCATTCCGAAGAAACACTCTCTCCTTTATACTGCACCTCTATCCACTTGTTTCTCGCATCTTTAGCCGTCGTGTTTCAATTTTCAGGTTATTGTTCTAACAAATTAGTTGTATAATTATTAAATTATAAAACCCTTCGGAATTGAAAGTGAATACTTTATCGTAAAATTTAAGTTTGTATTAAGTAAGAATCAGTTGAACTGTTCATTGAAAAAGCTTTCTTTCTTTTTTAAAATAAAAATATTATACTAACCTATATTTTATAAGAAAGATTTGAAATTTTATTGAAACTATAGCTAGGTGCGTAGGAAGTAAAAAAAAATGTATTAAATAAGACAATAATGCACATAATTAAATATAAGTGCATTCATTTTGTGAATAGACAATTATTCTTAATAATTTCTGAAAATAATTAAATATCCCTCTTCATTTGGATTATCATTAATATTGCATCGACTTAAATTTGAATTATAAATGTTTGAACAAAAACCACTAACTCTGTTTTCTAGAAAACAACACACTAAGCATTTAAACCACTATTAATCTTGTATATTTTCCTGACTAAAATTAAAATATGCAGATAAATTTTCTTCAACATTTTACAAAGAAAACATAAGTATATTTCGGTGGGCAAATCCCAATACCAAGAAAGAATGTTTGCATTGTCGAATATTAAAATGGGATCTAATTAAATTATTCACTGTGTAATACTAAATGTTAAATCTCATTTGATTATATTGGTATATCTTAACTGGTTACTCCCGTTCTATCATTTTATTATCTACTCGATAAATATGGCACAACCTTTCGAATGACGTTATCAATTAGTTTCAATGCTCCAGTTTTAAATTAAATTTACATTATGAATATTTAATGAATAATCCATCTGATTCTAATAACCAACTCAGTTGGTTATCATTTATGGCAAGTTTGTCATAGATATGTTCAATTTTATGAGCCAGGGTATGCGAAGAATGTAATTATGATATTAATGTCTACATTTACAAAAAACAATAATAATAATAATATTTTATTATAAAACACAAATGTACTCACCTTTATATAAAAAAGAACTTCAAAAAATTGCTGCAAAATGCACTTCTTTAAAATTAAGCACAGTTCACTAATATATTTTGCAGTGTTTGTAAAAAAAATTAGGCACCGGTAAAAAATTTGCTTTCACTAATTTTGTATTATATTTTATATCTAATAATCCTTGTGAATCCAAAAGTTCATAATTCTTGAGCACTGTATTTTTTTTAATAAAAAATAAAACACACACTAGCCCCACTCCACAACTTGGACTGCGCGCCGGGCCCCGACAGACTAAAAGTCACTCATCTGACCGAGAAAAATTGACAGTAGGTAACAGCCACGCGCGTGCTTACAGCGCATGCGCCGATTTCACCCACCACGGCTGTGACGTCATTACTGTGACGTAGCAGCGCTCTTGCAAGTGGGCCACTCTCTCACTTGCTCCTTTTCCAGCATCACATCTAACTGTATCCAAGGTAACGAACGAAAATTATCTTCATCTTTCTCCTCACTTTCTGTTTTTACTCTCTGTAGACGCGCCAGCACTGCCATCTCTGGGCGGCGGTGCACACTTTTTCGTCAGCTCGTTTCATAACCATTCATTGAAATCACCGGGAAATCGCAATTCGCAATACTAGCGGCATGCACGTTTAGTAATATCCGACATGGCTTAATTATTTAATATAGATTATGGCACGACATATACACCGAAATAAATAGGTTATGTTTGACTTTAATATTACCTTTTAAATTGAAACAATTCTGAGGTAAGGTTTGGGCACATTTAATCATGGAATAGGGATTTAATATTACAAGCTTCTCTAATATCCTGTTATCAACTAAACCATTAATGTAATATAATTATCCTAATCAAAAACAGTTTTTTATTTTCTCTATACGCACTATGTACATAGTGTATAGAGAAGGTATTGCACTCCACCAAAAAAAATCGATACCGAGATTTCACCGGAAATATATGTTTTAGGGTCCCCTGTATCAAAAAAAAAAGTATTTTCAGAAAAAGGTCCGTGTGTGTGTCCGTGTGTCTGTGAACACTATAACTCACAAACGAAAAGTCGGTAAAATACCAAACTTGGTATTTAAGTTTAGTATCTTCCAGAGATGCGTCACGAAGATTTTGAGAAAAATCCCACACCCCAAACTACCCTTTACATGAAACTTTTTTGAAATTTTTGATTTTCTAATAAATGATATTTACCTGACAAATAAAATGTATATTTTTAATTTTCTGGGAATAGCCTCTGAAGATTACTTTATTCTGGGTAAATTTTACGGAATTTTGCATAACTGCTAAACCGTAAGAGATGGACAAAAACTTACCACACAACAGATGTAGAGCACTTTAAAACACACAATTTATGTTATATACATTTTTTGTCGTGGAGTTGATTGTTTTTGAGATATTCCTTTCTTTTTTTTTTTTTTTTTTTTTTTTTTTGTTTCAGCTATAAAAAACACACTTTTCTCATACAGGACTTTGTGAACTCGTGTCCATACAAACAAAGAGACTTCAGTCACATAACAACCAGCTTTTGACCATCACTTTAACCTATGGTACACCCTTATTTCGCTTCTACTTACAAGGAAGCAAGCAATAAGACTATTTCTGCTATTTTTTTCTCGATTAGCACGAAGTAAATAGAAGCATAAGTTTTTTAACAATAATTTATTGCAGAGTTGTAGAGAAAGTCATGTGAATGGAACACATCAGATTTTTTCATTTAAATTAAAATTTAAAATACCTAAAATTTTGGGATTGGTGAAGGATTTCAATTGGCACAGAACCAAAATACATAAATTTTATTTACAGTATTTTGAAAAATACAAACCAGACCAGATGTTTTATATTTGCTTTATTTTAATTTAAAATTAATATCTGAATTTTCGTAGACCTTTAGAAACAATATATCCTCTACCACTGACGTATAGAAGTGCAGGAATTATTGCATTCCTCCCAAAAATGCAATATCGAGATTACAGTGAAATATACGTTTTGAGGAACCTTGAATAAAAATATTCTCTCTTAAAATAAGTTCAGAAATAAAGCATTTCATCCAAAAATCTGACATCAGATGTTTTCATATCCCCTGAATGCGAAAAGCTGTGCTACTCTTATATTAAGAACAGAAACCCATCGTAATTCATAAAAAAACTTCTGTTTAGATTTCACAAAAATAAATGTTTTGAGGCCTTCTGAGGTGACAAAAGTGTTTTTAAAAGAAATTCCGATGTGTCCGTGTGTAGTGCGCTTGCGCAGTGTAATTAAAATGAAAAGTTTGGCTAAATATCTAATTTGGTATTTAAATCCAGCAAATTCTATATGTGGCACAAATATTTTCAATAAAATTCCCTTTACGGAGATTGGACAGAAGCAGATTACTGCCAAAAAACTGGGAAAACTCTCATGTGCAACGGGTCTCTTTACAGAATATTGTACAATTTTTGTGATGAATGGGACTCCAAGGGACCTGTAGACGTAGCAACCGTCAGGAGACGGTCGGTTATTCTATTGTGTAAATATCTACAACTCGCTCACCGAAGAGCTATCCGAGAGTCATTTTCCAAAATTGGATGAGCTTTCAAATATCACGATTCAATTCATTAAGAACATTAAACGTTTGGATCGATGAATTAAGATTTAGGACCCGCAATAGATCTGCAACGGCAGTGTTATCCCCCTCCCCAAACATGCCAACATCCTTTATATTAGACAATTTTCATTATTTTTAAGTTCCCAAAAACGGATCTACCCTTTTTAATTAAATACTATGTATTTAAGAAATGTACATGAAAACTACAATGTTAAATTGTTATTATTCTCTACATGTACTATGTATTTAATGTATTTGATACCCAGATTTCACCGGAAATATGTTTTGAGCCCCCTGAATCCAAAAATAAGCATTTGCAGGAAAATATGCTTGTCTGTGTATAGGTCAGAAACGAAATACCAAACTTGGTATTTAAATTCAGTATCTTTCAAGGATGCGACACGAAAATTTTCAAGAAAACTACCTTTTACATGGCAAAATTTTTGAAAATTGTGATTTTCTCAAAAATGGCTCTAAATATTTTAATTAAAGTATTCTATATTTAAGATATTTACATGACAAATAAAATGTATAGCTTGAATTTTCTGGGAATAGCCTCTGAAGACATATTTTTATTCTGGATGAACTTTGCGGAATTTGGCGTAACTGGTAAACTATAAGAGATGCACAAAAACTTACTTCACAAGAAATTTAGATATTGCTAAAACACATAATTTATGTTGTATTTTTGTGGAGTAGACGGCTTTCGAGACATTTCTTGTTATTGGTTTCAGTATTAAAATACTTATACGTTTCTTCTCACACAAGTATTTGTCAATTCCTGGCTACATATATACAATCAAGGGAACTTCAGTCACATATTAACCAGCTTTTAAAAGATTTCACTATCGCTTTAGCCTATGGTACTGTCTTATTTCTCTTCTACTTACAAGAAAGCAAGTAATATGATTATTCCTGCTAATTTTTTCTCGATTATCATGAAGTAAATAGAAGAACAAGTTTTTTAACAATAATTTATTGCAGAAGTGTAGAGAAAGTCATCTGAATGGAACACAAATTTTTGTTTGTTGGTTAAATTTTGGTTAACTGTTAAACTAAAACGGTTTATCTCACGAAAATGCAGACCTCTAAATATACAACTCATTTAGTTTTATTGTTATTGTTATTATTATTATTATTATTATTATTGCATCACCCATTTCTGAGATGTCCGTCGTTATTGCCTTGAAGTTATTTACTTCACGAGTGTGGAATTTCCACGCCAGCGTATATCATTATGTATTAGTTAAACATTTTGTTATCGTTTTGATTTATTTATCGCTCTTGTACCAGCAACATAATTATGAAATGAAACTAATTCTGCACACTTTATCTGAATTAATAAGAATACCTTGTAGAAGCTACATAAAAAATTCTGATGTGTTACATTCACATGATTTACTCTACAACTCTGCAAGAAAATATTATTTAAAAGCTTGTGCTTGTGCTTCTATTTACTTCATGCAGAATAGTCTTATTCCTTTCTTCCTTGGAAGTAAAATCGATACAAACGAGTATTATAGGTTAAAGTGATAGTCAAAAGCTGGTTGTTATGTGACTGAAGTTCCTTTGTTTGTATGGACAGTAGTTGACAAATTCCAGTATGAGAAAAGTATGTCTTTCAAAGGTGAAACCAATAGCGAGGAATGTCCCAAAAACGATCAATTCCACAAAAAATGTATATGACAAAAATTGTGTGCATTAACTTGCTCTGCATTTTTTGTATGGTAAATTTTTGTCCATCTCTTACGGTTTAGCAGTTAAGCAAAATTCCGTAAAATTCATCCAGAAAAAAGTAGCCTTCAGAGGCTATTCCCAGAAAATTCAAGATATACATTTTGTTTCTCAGGTAAATATCTTTAATACATGATATTTTAATCAAAAACGTTAGAGCCATTTTTAAGAAAATCAAAATTTTCGAAAAAAGTTCCATGTAAAGGGTAGTTGGGTGTGGAAGGATTTTCTTGAAAATCTTCGTGTCGCATCCTTGGAAGATACCAAACAGATACCATACACCCATACACACACGGACATTTTTCTAAAAATGTTTTTTTTTATTCAGGGGATCTCAAAAACATATATTTCCGGTGAAATCTTGGTATCAAATTTTTTGATGCATTACAATAACTTCTCTATACACTATGTATATAGTACGTGTAGAGAAAGTAATAAACTGTTGTGGAAAGAAAACCTTATTCCATTATATTTAACTGGCTTGTGCGAAAAATACCATATATCAATACTTAGGAAAATATACTGAATTATTACATTTGAAATAGGGTATTTTATGTAATAAAATTTTATTATATAAAATAAGTATTTTACTCTAACTGATATTTCGAAAAACTTATAGTTGGAGTTATTTCCATTTCAATTATGGCTGCCATATGTAAGTCACTTGAAGTTCAATTGATATTAACCTTAAAACACTCTTATGTGTTACATTCATATAGATTTTTCTACTCACTCACAGACTCGTCATCGTAATGGCCTAATATCAAGTCAAATGGTGAATTTATAAAAACGATTCTCTCTAAATCTCTGTAACAAATTATTATTAAAACCCCTTATTCTTCCACTGCATGCTAATAGACACAAACACTAGCACAAATTGTGTTTATTACTTGATTTCAGGTAAGCAGAAGGGAAATAAGGGAATACACTAGGCTAAAACTGGTTATCATGTAGTTGAAATCCAGTTTTACGTGCACAGCAGTTGACACATTCACGCGCAAGAAATGTTTTGTATTTTAAAATTAAAGCCAATAGCAAGGAATATCTAAAAATGATCAACCTTGCGAAAAAATGCATATGACATATTTTGTGTGTTTTACGAAATTTACATTTTTTGTGTAGCAAGTTTTTGTCTATCTCTTACGGTTTACCAGTTATGAAAAATTCAGCAAAAGCCTTTAAGAATAAAGATGTCTTCAGAGGCTTTCCCCAGAAATGTCAAAATAAACATTTTATTTAGCATGTAAGTATCTTAAATAACAGCCTTTTTTGAGAAAACCCATTTTCGCAATTTTTAAAGGGCATTTTCGGTTGGGGGAATTTTCCCCAACATTTACGTATCGCATTGAAAGATATTAAATTTATTGGTATTTTATCAACTGTTCGTTTGATTTATTGTATTCACAGGCACAGATACATAAGACCTTTTTCTAAAACTTTATCTAGGTGCAGGGAAAACCAGCATTTCCGGTGAAATGTCAGTATATTTTTACTTTCTCTATACGCACTATATACATTATGTATAGAGAAGGTATTGCACTCCACCAAAAAATTCGATACCGAGATTTCACCGGAAATATATGTTTTAGGGTCCCCTGTAACCAAAAAAGTATTTTTAGAAAAAGGTCCGTGTGTCTGTGAACACGATAACTCAAAAACGAAAAGTCGATAAAATACCAAACTTGGTATTTAAGTCTAGTATCTTCCAAGGATGCGACACGAAGATTTTGAGAAAAATTCCCCAACCCCAAACTACCCTTTACGTGAAACTTTTTTTCGAAAATGTTGATTTTCTAAAAACTGACCCTAACGATTTTGATTAAAATATCGTATATTAACGATATTTACATGACAAATAAAATGTATATTTTGAATTTTCTGGATGTAGCCTCTGAAGACTACTTTATTCTGGGTCAATTTTACGGAATTTTGCATAACTGCTAAACCGTAAGAGATGGACAAAAACTTACCACACAACAAATGTAGAGCACTTTAAAACACACAATTTACGTTGTATACATTTTGTCGTGGAGTTGATTCCCTTTTAGATATTCCTTGTTTTTTTTTTATCTGCTATAAAAAACATACTTTTCTCGTACAGGACTTTGTGAACTCGTGTCCATACAAACAAAGGACCTTCAGTCACATAGCAACCAGCTTTTGACTATCACTTTAAGCTATGGTAGTCACTTATTGCGCTTCTACTTACAAGGAAGCAAGTAATAAAACTATTTCTGTTAAATTTTTCCGATAAGCGTGAAGTAAATAGAAGTATACGCTTTTTAAGAATAACTTGTTGCAGGGATATAGAGAAAGTCATGTGAATGGTACACATCAGATTTTTCTACTTATAGACTAACTACAGAAGGTAAAAACAACACAAGCAATATTATGTTGGCCCACGGGATTTGAACTTAGGACAGTGTAAACCATCCTGCTAGAGTTCGGTTTTGCTCTGCAAAGAGTGTACAATGGAAGAAGGCTGTTGTCACGGAAACAGCAGTGCTAACGGAAGGGCATATGTACCACATCCGATAAGACACGCGGACCGCCCACTAACGCAAGTGGCGTTGACCTTAAGATTGCAGCTTCACACCATCTGATAGACAATAACCATAGGCAAGGCTGCATTGTAATTTATCACTGTCTAGCATGCTACTAGGTGTTCATCACCCTTAAGACGTAGGCGAAGACATGCATTCCACGCTAATTCACTGCCTATACTCACATAAAAGCTGTGCCTATCAGTTTCATGCAAAGTGAAGAAATACTTTATACCACAGTAATGAGTTCTTTCAAGGAAAATGTGTTTTTTTGAAGTTTAACGTCCTTTAACCTGGTTGGTCATATCGGGCGATTAATGAAATTGGTGAAATGATGCTCAAATGATCTCGGGGTCCATGGAGCCTAAAGTGAAACGACATTCGTCTTCTCAGGATAAAGGAAACCCCCGAAAAGAACCTTAAACGTTTTCAATAATGATAATTTAAGGAAATGTGTTATTATATAGTTTTTTTTTTTTTGCGTAGTTTTAACTTCCTTTAACCTGGTTTGGTCATATCGGACGATGAATGAAATTGGTGAAATGATGCTCAAATGATCTCGGGGTCCATGGAGCTTAAAGTTACTCGATATTCGTCTTCTCAGGATAAGGGAAAACCCCGAAAAAACCTTATCCGGGTAACTCACCCTAAGCGAGATTCGAACTCACGATCTTCTGAACGTGAGGCAGACACGCTACCAACACACTACCCAGGCGCGCTAGTATTTTTTTTAATTTATTTATTTTATGTCGCTTTAACTTACAAAGTAGTCATATCGCGACAAAGTGTTTTAATTTTACCATTTACAAAAATTTGACATTGGTAAATATAATTTCATAAATGATATTATATGTCATTATACATATTTGTTAGTTTTAAGTATTTAAGTAGTATTTTGCTGTGTGATGAATTTCTTGGATGTCTGGTAGATTGCACTCCGGTCGCTGCTGTTGATACTGAGGACACTGTGAGAGTAAGTGGCGTACAGTGATGGTAGTGTGACAAATGTTGCATTTAGGTTGGTCTGTTTTATTCATTAGATGGGAATGGGTTAACTTGGTGTGTCCGATACGTAGCCTGGTGATGACAGCCTGGTCTTTTCGTGTTAGTTTCTGCAGTGGATATAATGCTCTGGAGTTCTGTTTAAGTTCGTGTAGTTTGCTAGGAGGTGATTGTGCCCATGTTGTTTGCCAGAGGTTGTAACATGTTCTGGATGCATATTTTGCAACATCTTTGTGGGGTAAAGGTGTCTCTTCATGTATTGGGAGTCTTGTGGCTTCCTTTGCTTGCAGAGTCTGCCTGCTCATTACCTAAAATGCTCTGATGTGAGGCGCCAGTAATTGTTGTTATAACTATCATTATATGTTCAATAGTGACTATTTAAAGTTGTTTATTGTTGTTAAGGTGGGTCATTTTTAAAGTAGTTATTGTTGTTAAAGAGTTTGGCTTTATGTGCAAAATGAATTATCTTTTTACTTTCTCTACTACGTATATGGTATGTAGAAAAGGTATTGCATTGCACCTAACAGTAAGATAGCGAAATTTTACTGGAAATACCTGAATAAAAGAAATTAGAAGTCTGTGGGTGAAAATTAAAGTATTTATTTGTTAAGGACGCTGTGATCAAATCAGCTCCGCCGGAGTAATGGACTTTCGTCCTGCTAGTACAGACTACTAAATCTGTAGTTTGTAAAGAAAAGAAAAAAATGGAATCTATGTTTTGTAAAATTTTTTAGATATCGAATTTTAGCAAATTTTGATTTTTTAGAAAGGAAAACCTTTTGTTTTTATTTTTTACTTAATCTAATATTCACAATTTGATCCAATTCTCCTGTTGCTAGTAAATCTGATATGGGGCTATCACTTTAAAGCATGCTTAAATGCATCTGGATCAGGTTTGAACCCGTGACCTTGGGATCAGAAGTCCAATACCTAATGCGCGCATGTGTGTGTATATTCGTGCGTAAACAGCATAACTCAAAAACGAAAAGTTGGATAAATGACAAACTTAGTTCAGTTGCAAGGGAAGATTTTCACTAAATCCCCTCACTCCTAACTACATCCCGCAAGACACTAACCACTTTGGTTAAAATGCCATATGCTTAAGCTATTTTCATGACCAATGAAATACATAACTTGAATTTTATGGGAATATTCTTTAAAGACTTCTTCATTCCGGATGACTTTTGCATAATTAGTAAACCATAAGAAATAGACAAAAACTTAAAGCACTAACAGCGTTCCGGTTCCAATGGCCACGCTCGCTAAGGCGTCTCGCCTTGATGCTTCCTATACAGGGGATCATGGGTTCGAGTGCCGCCTTGGGCAAGGGTGTACAGCAAACAAAGTAAATTTAGGGAGAAAATGTAAACAGGGGTATGTAGCGAAAAAAAAAAACGAGCAAAATTCATCCAGAACGTGTCTTCAAAGCTATTCCCAGAAAAGTAAATATACATTTTATTTGTCATGTAAATATGTTTAATGTACGATAGTACTTTTTTTGAGAAAATAAAAATTTTCTAAATTTTTACATGTAAAGGGTAGCTTGGGGTGGGCGGATTTTCTTCAAAATCTTTGTGTCGCATCTATGGAAGATACTAACTTTAAATACCAAGTTTGGTAGTTTACCGATTTTTAGTTTTAGAGCTATCGTGTTCGCAGACACGGACCTTTTTCTAATATTTTTATTCAGCGGATCGCAAAACATACATTACCAGTGAAAACTCGACAGCGAATTTGTGGATGGAGTGCAATATCTGCTCTACTGATGCACTGTGTACTATGCAGAGAAAGTATAAATGCTCTGGAATTCTGGAGTCTTCAGTGTGTGTGTATTTCTGGTGAAAACTCGGTCGAATTTTACGCAGAATAGCACTTGTTTCAAATAAATTGCTGAATATTAATTATATTGTGGTTATTGCTTTCTCTACACATAGTGTATAGAGAAGGTATTGCACTCCACTCAAAATTCGATACTGAGATTTCACCGAAAATATATGGTTTAGGACCCCTTTATCCAAATAAAGCATTTTCAGAAAAACGTCCGTGTGTCAATGAACACGATAACTCAGAAACGAAAATTCGGTAAAGTATCAAACTTTGCATATAAGTGTAGTATCTGCCAAGGATGTGACACGAAGATTTTGAAGAACATCCCATCACCACAAACTACCCTTCACATGGAAAAATTTTGATTTTCTCAAAAATGGTTCGAACGATTTTGATTAAAATATCGTATATTAAAGATATTTACGTCCCAAATAAAATGAATTTTCTGGTTATAGCCTCTAAAGATCTCTTTATTCTGGATGAATTTTGTCGAAGAGAGAGGCAAAAACTTACTACACAAAAAAGTAGATCTTGTCAAAATACACAATAAATGTCCTTTGCATTTTTTGTTGTGGAGGTAGCCGTTTCCGAGATATTTCTTGTTATTGGTCAATTGTAATTTTCTCTGACAGAAAGGTCCGTTTTTCTTTGGTTCTACTTCAGGACCAGCAAAGAAATGATTTGTAATGACAATTGCATAACGACAGCTTTTAAAACGTTTGACTATTGCTTTATCCAAGTGTATTCCTTTAGTTCTCTCCTACTAATGAGGAACTAGGTATTAAAACTCTGATGTGTTCCATTCATATGACTTTCTCTACATCTCTGCAACTGTTATTGTTAAAAAGCTTATGTTTCTATTTACTTAATGCTAATCGAGAAAAAAATAAGTAGAAAAAGTCTTATTACTTGTTAACTTTAAGTAGAAGCGAAATAAAGTAGTACCATGTGTTAAACTGATAGTCAAAAGCTGGTTGCTATGTGATTGAAGTTCCTTTGTTTGAATGGACAGAAGTTCACTAAGTCCTGCGTGAGATATTTAGGTTTTTCAAAGCTGAAACCAAAAGAGAGGAATATCTCAAAAACGATCAACTCCACCCAAAAAGAAATGTGTACAACATAAATTGTGTGTTTTAATGTGCTCTACATTTTTGTTTGGCCAGTTTTTGTCCATTTCTTACAGTTTAGCAGTTATGCAAAATTCCCTAAAATTCACTCAGAATAAAGTAGTCTTCAGAGGCTATTCCCAGAAAATTCAAAACATGTATTTTATTTGTTAGGTAAATATTTTTAATTTGCGATATTTTAATAAAATCGTTAGAAGCATTTTTTAGAAAATCAAAATTTTCGAAAAAAGTTCCATGTAGAGGGTAGTTGGGGTGGGGGTATTTTTCTCAAAATCTTCGTGTCGCATCCCTGAAAGATACTTAACTTTAATACCAAGTTTGGTATTTTACCGAATTTTCGTTTTTGAGTTATCGTGTTCACGGACACACACACACACATAAGGAGCTTTTTCTGAAAATATACTTTTTTTTTTGATACAGAGGACCCTAAAACATATATTTCCGGTGAAATATCGGTATCGAATTTGTTGGTGGAGTACATAACCTTCTCTACACACTATGTATATAGTACGTGTAGAGAAAGTAAAATAGTTATCTCGATTAGCATGATGTAGAAAGAGAAATAACCTTTTGTAAGAAATTTTTTTCTAGAACAGCTAGAAAAAGTCATATGAATGTAACACTTGAGTATTTTTTTTTTATAAAAAAAATGCAGTTCCGGAGGCTTGTCAGGACTCCGGCGCTGTATTCCTTTTTTCTCCATTTTTTCCTGTTTCCTGTATTTCCTTAGTAGACCTTATTATTCTTAACGTTTTCCTTTTACATATATATACACAGACATAGACACATTTACAAACACAGAAACACCCATGCCCAAGGCGGGACTCGAACCCACGATCCTGTGCACCACGAAGAGCCGAAGCGAGACACTTTAGCGAGCGTGGCCAACGGGATCGGCTAAACATTTTTGGGATATTGTATTCTGTTTAAGTATTTCGGTATCTCAGTATTAGACGCTACCAATGAGTCATAGAGCATTATTCAGCATGTTTTCAGGGCCAGCTTAGGGAGCGGTGCTACCAATCCTCCAGCTTTACATTCTGTCAGCATGTTACATCCAATCACAGGGCACAAGAAGTAGTTACTAATCACAGCTCTCGGAAACTGTTCCAAATTAAACACCTCAGTGAAAGCCAAACGTGTAATCAAAGTTCTGAACAGAACTAATAATACCGCAACTGGGCTAGTGTTAAACACTGAATGACGACTTTGTGTGAAACATATCACTCTGCGATTCTCACACCTATAATAAAACAGGACCCTTTCATTCACATGACTTTTTCTGCCCACTATTGTTTGTTTTATATATCTTCTGTAAACTATTATAAAATGCAATGGCTTAGCTTGGATTTGAACCACAGATCCCGCGGTCTCTAGCTGGTTACTCTTACCACTGAGCAACCGTGGCAACAAACCGGCACGATATTAAATTCCTTGAGGTGACCGACTTAGAATGCTGTAAGTATTTTAAGTCCCGGGCCTCATAGTTTAGCCGACTATTATGGTCAATTAGGTGTGTCCGATATGTTGTCATGGTAGCTAAATGGTTAGACCAACCGGCTAGAGACCGGGAATATGCGGCTATGACAATGAATTTTGGAGTTTGACTCTACCTATCCAACACACGGCTTATGTGAAAAAATCTGATGTGTTCCATTCACATGACTTTCTCTACATCTCTGTAACAATTTATTGTTAAAAAGCTTATGCTTCTGTTTACTTCATGCTAATCGAGAAAAAATTAACAGAAACAGTCTTATTACCTGCTTCCTTGTAAATAGAAGTGAAATAAGGGAGTACCATAGGTTAAAGTGACAGTTAAAAGCTGGTTCCTATGTGACTGATGTACCTTTGTTTGTATGGGCTGGAATTGACAAATTCCTGTATGAGAAAAATACAAGTTTCTAAAAGCTCAAATCAAAAACAAAGAAATATCTAAAAAATGATCAGCTCCACAAAAAAAAAAAAAAAAAAAAAAAAAAAATATATATATATATATATAAAACATAAATTGTGTGTTTTAATGTGATCTACATTTTTGTGTGGTAAGTATTTGTCCATCTCTTACGGTTTAGCAGTTATGAAAAATTCCGTAAAATTGATCTAGAATAAAGTAGTCTTCAGAGGTTATTCCCAGAAAATTCAAGATATACATTTTATTTGTCTGGTAAATATCTTTGATATACGATATTTTAATCAAAATCGTTAGAGCCATTTTTAAGAAAATGAAAATTTTCGAAAAAAGTTGCATGTAAAAGGTAGTTAGGGGTGGGAAGTTTTTATTGAAAATGTTCGTGTCGCATCCTTGGAATATACCAAACTTAAATACCAAATTTGGTATACAACGGTCTTTTCGTTTTAAGCTATGCTGTCCACAGACACACACACGGACCTTTTTCCAAAAATACCTTTTTATGGATTCAGGGGGACCCAAAACATGTACAGGGTTACTACAAAAGAAATAGACAACTTCAACTGCCTGTAAAACAAAAACTATTAGAGATAGCAACCTATTTATTTTGGAGGTATGTTGAGAAACTCTCAAAGTTTCGTTTGTTACTATTGGTAACTCTGTAGTGTTTTGTTTGTTGTTGCAGAAGCTGAAATGGCGGGAAATCCTGTGGAAAAGGCATATTGCGTGTTGGAATTTGCTAGAACGCAATCAGCAACTGTTGTCCAACGACATTTTAGAACACGTTACCACAAAACGCCACCGACTAGACAGTCAATCTACGACTGGTATAGAAAATTCGAGACAACGGGATGTTTGTGCAAAGGGAAGAGCTCGGGAAGACCAAGAGTTTCGGAAGAAAACGTTGAACGTGTTCGTTCTGCCTACATAAGAAGCCCACAGAAATCGACATCTAGGGCAAGCATGCAATTACAAATTCCACAGCAAACTGTATGGAAAATCTTGCGGAAGCGACTGCACATGATGCCTTACAGATTACAGATGTTGCAGTTTCTGAGTGAAGAAGATAAGGTCATACGGCGTGACTTTTGCATCGACATGTTGCGACATGATGAAGACTATGCTGGTTTTTGTGAGCGCATCATTTCATTTTTGTGGTAACGTGTTCTAAAATGTCGTTGGACAACAGTTGCTGATTGCGTTCTAGCAAATTCCAACACGCCATATGCCTTTTCCACAGGATTTTCCGCCATTTCAGCTTCTGCAACAACAAACAAAACACTACAGCGTTACCAATAGTAACAAACAAAACTCTGAGAGTTTCTCAACTTACCTCCAAAATAATTAGGTTGCTATCTCTAACAGTTTTTGTTTTACAGGCAGTTGAAGTTGTCTATTTCTTTTGTAGTAACCCTGTATTTCCGGTGGAATCTAGGTATGGAATTTTTGGGTGTAATACAATACCTTCTCTACACACTATGTACATATTACGTGCAGAGAAAGTAAAAAAACAATAAAGTCTACGCTTAAAATTCCAAACGGTTTTTATGCAATCGCGAGGAACACCACATATACAAGAGCACCTTAAAAAATGTTTAGATATGTTACACTCATATGACTCTTTATTCAGTCTTTTACAGACTGTTCTTTTAATCCTTATTATTATATTTATTTCATATTAATATAAATAAACATTTGTATAATTTGCCTCATTTGTTATATCCTTGTAACTGCAGGGAAAATTAGGTGAGTACAGAAGGCTTTAAGCACAGACAAATATTAAGAGCGAGTCGCTATGTGAGGACCCTAAAATTCCCTTCTCTTTGCAAAACTAGGATGAAAAGACAAACTGAAAATGAATAATTGCTACTATCCATTGGAGAAAAGTATAACTACTTAAAAATTGAAACCAATAACAAAAAATATCTCGGAATGCATTAAAAAGATCTATATTTTTGTGAAATAATTTTTGGCTATATCTTACGATTTACCAGTTATATCAAGTCACACAGAATGAGGAGGACTTCAAAAGCATTTCCCAGAAAATTCAAGATATGCATTTAATTTGTCATGAAGATGTCTTAAACATACAATCAAATTGTTAGAGCAAATTTTGAGAAAATAAATATTTCGAAAATAAAGGAGTTTTGATAGGATTATTGTTGAACATCTACCTATAGCAACTTTGGCATGTGCTGAACTTAAATATCGACTTACCGTTTTGAACTACAGTATTCAAATACGCATACAAACACAATTCACACCTTTTCTAAAAATGAATTTTTACATGTCTCCGATGAAATATCGACATCGAATTTTTTATACTTATTAAACGCAATAGAAGATGAATAACAAATAATTGAAGAATATAAACTAATAATGGATTTCTTGTATATGGTAAAATACCACAGAATAGATCATCTTGCACAAACTGTTTGTTTTAATTATATAGATAGGTTCGTTTTAAACATTAAGTTTTTTCCCATATCACTTATGGTTTACCAGTTTAAGAAAACTACACAAAAGTACTTCCGGAAAAGCTTTCATAATGTTCCCATAATTCATACTATACACTTATTTTCCACGTAAATATCTTAAATATATGGTTATTTTGATTAAAATCATTAAGAGATATTTTTGAAAAAAGTGTTTAAAAATGCTTCATGTTAAGAGTCGTTTTGATAAGGGGACTTCAAAAAACCTTTGTGTGGCATTTATAAAAGATATTTAACTAAATTTAAATTCCAAGTTTTGTATTCATTGTTTAGTTTTAAAGTAATATTGTTCACGACACAAAAGAACCCTTTTTGCAATTTTTATTTCCAGCCCAAGAGCCTATAAATGCGTACATACGGTAATATATGTATATATATTTATTTTTTGGGTAGAATACAGTAACTCCTCTACCATGAGTAAGTAGTACAGAAAGCATAAAGACAATTCTAATTGGTTTCTATATTATTGATTGCTCCTTAGTGATTAGTTTGCTCGGCATTAAGGAAATAGTGTCGCCGTTCATATTATAAATGACTTCCTCATACGTAAACAAAAGAGGTACGAGTAAAGGTCAACTAGCAACAATTCCGTGTTCTATGAGCTATAGGTAGCGATGCATTCTAGAGGTGGGGGAAGAGTTTCTAGCCGGCTTTGCTATCAGTTAGAAGTGAAAGTGCATGCGGTGCGGTGTAATATATTCCGTAGATGAAAGATCAGTGGATGTGTAATTACACGTCTTACATTTACACGAAATACAGTCTTCTGCTGCTACTTTAGCATAAGCAAATTTTCCAACATTTCACCAACAAAAAAATCTGATGTGTTTCATTCACACAACTTTCTCTGCATGTCGGTAACAAATTATTGTTCAGAAGCTTATCCTTCCAACTATTTCATTTTAACATAAACATTTACAGAAATGTATTTCTTGCTTCCTTGTAAGCAGAGGCGAAATATGCGAATACACGAGCCAAAAGCGATAATCAGATGTTTTAAAAGCTGGTTGCCATATGGATGAAATCCGTTTCTTTACATCGCCAGAAGTTGACAAATTCCCTATGTCAAAAGTAAAGAATTAAATTACCTATGTCAAAAATAAAATATTTTAAAACTGAAACCAAAAACAAGAAATAACTAAAACATGGTGAACTCCACGAAAAGAATGTATAAACCATAAATTGTGTGTTTTAACAATATCTAAATTTTTTAGTAAGTTTTTGTCTATCGATTACCTATGCAAAATTCAGCAAAATTCATACAGAATAAACAGATCTTTGGAGGCTATTCCCAGAAAATTCAAGAAATACTTCTATTTTTCATAAAAATGTATTTTTACTTTCTCTATACGCACTATGTACATAGTGCATAGAGAATGTATTGCACTCCACCAAAAAATTCGATACCGAGATTTCACCGGAAATATGTGTTTTAGGGTCCCCTGTATCCAAAAAAAGTATTTTCAGAAAAAGGTCCGTGTGTGCGTGTGTCTGTGTGACTATGAACACGATAACTCGAAAACGAAAAGTCGGTAAAATACCAAACTTGTTATTTAGGTTTAGTATCCTTCAGGGGTGCGACACGAAGATTTTGAAAAAAATCCCCCCACCACAAACTACCCTTTACATAGAACTTTTTCGAAAAGTTTGATTTTCTAAAAAAAAAAAACTAACGATTTTGATTAAAATATCGTATATTAAAGATCGTATATTTACCTGACAAATAAAATGTATATTTTGAATTTTCTGGGAATAGCCTCTGAAGACTACTTTATTCTGGATGAATTTTACGGAATTTTAAATAACTGCTAAACCGTAAGAGATGGACAAAAACTTACTACACGAAAAAGTATAGCACGTTAAAACACACAATTTATGCTATACACGTTTTTGATTTCTGCTTTGAAAAACATATACTTTTCTCATACAGGAATTTGTCAACTGGTGTCCATACAAACAAAGGAACTTCAGTCACATAGCAACCAGCTTCTGTCTATCACTTTAACCTATGATACTCCCTTATTTCACTTCTACTTACAAGGAAGCAAGTAATAAGAACTATTTCTGTTATTTTTTTCCGATTAGCATGAAGTAAATAGAAGTATAAGCTTTTTAACAATAATTTGTTGTAGAGATGTAGAGAAAGTCATTTTAATGGTACACATCAGATTTTTGAACATGACTCATCATAAGGTACATATTATTAGGTGTGAAGTAACAGTTGCATTTTTACGATTAAATGTATCGGAAACGAGAAATCTAGAGGCTGAATCAACAGGTGAGTTTTGTCTTATTTGCAAAACCGGTACGGTGTGCCACATAGCCAAGTTTTAAACTTACGTAAGAGGTGACTGACTATCCCCCGAGCTATACAAGGTAACAGTTATGTATGGTCAACCAACCTCAAACTGATCACACTAAATTTTGACCTACTGATTATACATTTGTAATGTTTTCCCTTCATGCATTTCTATTGGAAACCTTCGCTGCTGCTTTTATAAGAAAATATCTAAAAAAAATCTGATTTTCTTCATTCACACGACTTCCTCTACCTGTTCTGCAAACAAACTATTCTTATAAAATGTTGCTCTTTTATCTATATCGTACTACTCGAGGTAAACATTAGCACAAACCTTCTTACTAATTTTTTCCTTGTAAGTAGAAGCGAAAGAAAGAATACACTAAGCCTACGCGATAGTAAAATCTTTTAAAAGCTATCGCTATGTGAAAAAATTGAAATTTAGTTCTCTTTGCGAGACTAGAAGGAAAACAAAATAATAATGAAACGAAAGTTTACTTCCCTTTTAAGAAAAGTCTAAGTATTTTAAAATTGATACCAATGACAGGGGATATCTGGAAACGCTTATATCATGGGAAAAACATATGATATAACTTGTGTGTTAATGACACCTACATATTTAGCACAGTAATTTTTGTCTATCTCTTACGGTTTACAAGTTATACAAAAGTCATCCAGAATGACGTAGTCTTCAGAGGCTGTTTGCAGAAAATTCGAGAAATAAATTTCGTTTGTTAGGAAAAGATCTTGAGAATATGTTATTTTAATCAAAATCTTTTTGCTATTTTTGAGATACTAAAAATGTTTTAAAAAAGCTCCATGTAGAGGGTAATTGGGAGAGGGAGATTATTCCTGAAAATCCTCGTGTCACATTCTTGGAAGATACTTAACCTAAATACCAAGTTAGTATTTAGCTAATATTTCGTTTGAGTTATGCTGTTCAATCTCACATATACCTTTTTCTAAAATGCTTTTTTGCCCTCACGGGGTCTTAAAACATATATTTCCAATGAATATCGATATCGAAATTGTGGATGGAATACAATACTTTCTCTGCCCATTGTTTTAATTTTTTTTACAAATCTTTATTGCATAGGTCATTTTTTACTTTAATTTTTTGTTAAGGTGGAAAAAAAACTTTAAGAGAGAATGTCTTAAAAGTATCACTTTTAACGTAGAGCAAAAGAACTAAAAACTTTAGATTATGACATAGATAATATTCCATACAACTCCATAGCTACTCTCCAAACCCAAGATTACAGGTTCAAACGAGGCGGAGGGTGATGGATTTTCTTGGACGCAAAAATCCTTAGCATTGCTTCCATGCCGGTGGCCCCGTGTAATATTTGTTTGCATGTAAAAGAACCCCGTACATTAAAATAAGAACGTTCCTGGGCAATTTTCCGCCATTTCGCGTCCGCAATACGTGATTTCGTCCTACAGTGCCATCTGTGGGTGACGAGTTGATTCCTCGACACCATGGCGTATAGCGGCGAACTTAGGAAATATAAATTCCAATCACGGAAACATCGTAATGATGCCCTATGCTCCACATAGGAGTTACAGGTAATAAGTAACTCCACGGTGACCAACTTTGGTTTCAAACAAAATCATATGACAGTTACAGTTTGTATATGAACATGTTTAATTAATTTGGTTACAAATCGTCTAGATGACATAAATATTCAAATAGATAAATTTAATAAATTGTGTGGATAGATGCCGAATATTGAAACATAAAAAATCTAAAAAATCCACAGGTTATGTTTTATAAAGTGCTGCTGTATCTGTTTTAATATATGCCTGTGAAAATGGACATTGAACCAATCGAAAGAAAGAAGAATTGAGGCGGCTGTGATGAAATTCTTATATTCCCTGGTATAAGAGACTCTTGTGGACAAAATAAGTTAACAAATTAGAAGGGCTTAAAATATATTTAACTCTGTAGATGGAATAAATACATTACAATTAACTTGTTTGAACATCAAAAGAATAGACTTTAATAGACTAGCATCCATTTTATTAAACTATAAACCGAACGGTTTCAGAAACATAGGAAAACCAATAAACAATGGAAACGGCCCATGGCAAGACCATAAAGCAGAATACGACTTATTTTCATATGATTAATTACTTTCTCTATACGTACTATGTACATAGTGTATAGAGAAGGTATTGCACTCCACCAAAAATTCGATACCGAGATTTCACCGGAAATATATGTTTTAGGGTCCCCTGTATCCAAAAAAAGTATTTTCAGAAAAAGGTCCATGTGTGTCTGTGAACACAATAACTCAAAAACGAAAAGTAGGTAAAATACCAAACTTGGTATTTAAGTTTAGTATCTTCCAGGGATGCGACAGGAAGATTTTGAGACAAATTCACCCCACCCCAAACCACCCTTTACATGGAACGTTTTTTTGAAAATTTTGATTTTCTTAAAAATTGCTCTAACAATTTTGATTACAATATCATATATTAAAGATACAAATAAAATGTATATCTTGAATTTTCTGGGAATAGCCTTTGAAGATTACTTTATTCTGAACGAATTTTTAACGGAATTTTGCATAACTGCTAAACCATAAAACTTAAATGAAAACTTACTACACAATAAACGTAGAGCACGTTAAAACACAGAATTTATGTTATATACATTTTTTTCGTGGAGTTGATCGTTTTTTAGATATTCATTGTTCTTGGTTTCAGCTATGAAAAACTTACTTTTCTCATATAGGAGTTTGTCAACTCCTGTCCATATAAAAAAAGAAGTTCAGTCACATAGCAACCAGCTTTTGACTATTAGCTTTTGACTATGGTACACCCTTATTTCGCTTCTACTTACAAGGAAACAAGTAATAAGATTATTTCTGCTAATTTGTATTCGAGTAGCATGAAGTAAATAGAGGCATAAGCTTTTTAACAATAATTTGTTGCAGAGATGTAGAGAAAGTCATATGACTTTCCGTTTTCTCATTAAAATCGCTATACTTCAATTTAGCGCAATTTATTATAGAGTTAATCTATGTGTTATATTGGTACCCTTCTGCTTTCTTTGGTCTACATGAAGATTAAATGGTCTTAAATATGAATTTAGAAAACCAAGTAAAATTACACTGGCCGCGGAAAGAATAGTAATAATATAACTATCAAAAAATCTATGTGCTACACTCACATGACATTCTCTAGCTCTTCTACAAACTACTCAGTTAAGAATATTCTTCTTTCTGCACAATGCTAATGATATAATAATTAGCAGAACGTTCTTATTACTTAGTTCCTTATAAGTAGAAAGAAAATAAGGGAATACACTATGTTAAACCGATAGTCAAATGTTTTAAAAGCTGTCGTTGTTCGATTATCATAGCAAATCGCTTCTTTTCTTGTGTAGGAGTAGATCAAAAGAACAACGGACACTTTCTGTCCCAGAAAAGTATAAGTATTCACAAGTGAAACCAAAAACAAGGAATATCTCGGAAACGGTTACTTCTACAACAAAAATGTAAAGGACATAAATTGTGTGTTTTGATCAGATCTACATCTTATGTGTAGTAAATTTTTGTCTCTTACCGTTTAGCAGTTAAGCAACATTTAGCAAAATTCATCCAGAATAAAGGGATCTTCAGAGGCTAAGCCCAGAAAAGTCAATATATACAGTTTATTTGGTATGTAAATATCTTTAATATACGGGATTTTAATCAAAATCGTTAGAGCTATTTTTTAGAAAATGAAAATTTTCGAAAATTTTTCCATGTAAAGGGTAGTTGGGGGTGGGAAGTTTTCTTGAAAATCTTCTTGTCACATCCTTGGAAGATACCAAACCTAAATACCAAGTTTAGTATTTAACGGTCTTTTCGTTTTTGAGCTATGCTGTCCACAGACACATACGGACCTTTTTCTGAAAATGCTTTTTTTTTTTTGTATTCAGAGGGTCCTAAAATATGTATTTCCGGTGAAATCTCGGTATCGAATTTTTGGGTGGAATACAATGCTTCCTCTATACACTATGTACATAGTACGTAAAGAGAAAGTAAAAATCTGGAAAGTAAAATTAAATAGCATTTGTCTGGAGTAAAACAAAGCATGTTCAAAATATCACTGAAAATGTGCTTACTTCGAAGAGAAAACATTGGAAATCGTCATCAGTGTGATCAACTTTTCTGTTATTAAAGTTGTCTTATGTGAAGAACAATCTAGATATTATGTACCACATGCTTATTTTATTCTTGATTTAGCTGCGTAATTTATATGTTACAACCACTTCCAGTAAAACAATAATACATGAAAACATCTGACATCTCTGCACACGTGAGTTGATCACGTGCTAAACGTGATTTTTCTTATTTGCAGGAATTAACATAATATGATTGATATTTTACATATCAAGCGCTGTAAAAAAAAATCTGATGTGTTCCATTCACATGACTTTCTCTATATCACTGCAACAAATTATTCTATTTGCTTCATCTAATGGAGCAAAAATTACCAGAAATAGTCTTATTACTTGCTTCCTTGTTAGTAGAAGCGAAATAAGGGGATACCATAGGTTAAAGTGATAGTCAAAAGCTGGTTGCTCTGCGACTGAAGTTCCTTTGTTTGTATGGACACGAGTTCACAAAGACCTGTATTAGAAAAGTATAAGACTTTATAGCTGAAACCAAAAACAAGGAATATCTCAAAAACAATCAACTCCACAAAAAAAATGTATATAACCTAAATTGTGTGTTTTAAGGTGCTCTACATTTGTAGTGTGGTAAGTTTTTGTCCATCTCTTACGGTTTAGCAGTTATGCAAAATTCCGTAAAATTTACCCAGAATAAAGTAGTCTTAAGAGGCTATTCCCAGAAAATTCAAAATATACATTTATTTGTCAGGTAAATATCTGTAATATACGATATTTTATTCAAAATCGTTAGTGCCATTTTTTAGAAAATAAAAATTTTCGAAAAAGGTTCCATGTAAAGGGAAGTTGGGGGTGGAAGGATTTTTCTCAAAATCTTCGTGTCGCAGCCCTGGAAGATACTAAACTTAAATACCAAGTTTGGTATTTTACCGACTTTTCGTTTTTGAGTTATTGTGTTTACAGTCACACGGACACACTGACACATGGACCTTTCTCTGAAAATACTTTTTTTTGGATACAGGAGGACCCTAAAACGTATATTTCGGGTGAAATCTCGGTTTCGAATTTTTTGGTGGAGTGCAATACCTTCTCTATACACTATGTACATACTACGTATAGAGAAAGTAAAAATTGTTTTAACTTAAACATGCCTGTTTTATGCCTTAGTCAAAATAAAGTAAGTAGATAATTAGAATTCATAAAAATATTTTGTAGCACATACAAAAATAAACAATGCTGGCAGAGAAAGCCTTATGCATTTATTATGATTATTATCATCATAATAATCGAGGTGGTAGTCAACTAATTTGTTTGGGAAATATTGAAATGTGACCCGGATATATTAATATCTTTACTGGTAACATTGCTGTCAAGGTCTACCGCTGTTATGCAATATTCCGACGAGTCAAGCTTCAAGAGTAGGAATCGTCTTCCCCGTGCAGTTTAGGCAACTACTCCGACGTGCTTGTAATGCGGGTATTTCTATACGAAGGCTAAGTATGTACTTGCCTCAATGAAGACTAATCTTCGTTAATTCTCATATTTTTATTTTCTCTGCTTCATGCATAGGTAGAGAAAGTATTGTATTCCACCCAAAATTTTTATACCGAGATTCCACTGAAAATGCATATTTTAGGGTTCCCTGTATCTGAAATAAACATGTTCGTAAAAAGGTGCGTTTGTAATTCCATGTGACCGGTGTCTGTGTACAAGGTAACTCAAAAACGAAAACTCCGTAAACTGTCTAACTTGATGCGGCATGAAGATTTTCCCCACCTCAACCCTAACAACTCTTTATATGGAAAAGCTTCCAAATATTTTGATTTTGCGAAAAATTGCTCTAACGATTTTGATTAAAACACCGTATATTAAAGATATTTAATTGACAAGTAAAATTGATATCTTGAATTATCTTAGAGTACCCTCTTAAATCTGGTTGAATTTTGCATAACTAGTAAAATGTAAGAGATATACAAAAACTTACTACACAGAAATGTGTATCTCATTACAATACAAAACTTATGTCACACATATCTTTTGTAGAATTAACGATTTCCAAGATATTCCTTGTTACTGATTCCAATTTTAAAATACTTGAACTTTTCTCATATGTGAATTTTTCATTCGTCTTTCTTACTCCTGGCCAGGCAAGAGTACTGAATTTAATCAAATAGCAACTAGCTTTTAAAAGATTTGACTATCGTTTTAACTGATGTTCGCTTATTTCCCTTATATAAGAAACTAAGTAACCACTATTTCCTCTAATTTTTATCTTGATTAGCATCAAGAAGATAGAATAACAAGCTTTTGCAGTAATAGTTTGTCTGTAACAAGTACAGAAAATTGTGTGAATAGATCAGGTTTTTTACTTCAAAACTTCGAATTTATTTTACGTGAAACAATTATTATATTCAAAATTCATTATACGTTATTCGAAAGAATTAAAACTAATAAAATACATGCATTAGTATCACACAACTTTGTGTCCCTATTATGTGATAAGAACCAAACTGATTCTCATGGTATTCGGTTTATGTATACTAATAACAGTAAACAAAATTTGTTATAATTTCTTAAATTTTCATCCAATCAACATATAAATGTTTATAAAAGTATTTTCACACACTGTTTCATAGGATTGAAAAAATATCAATAAAAGAGCTAACTTCTTAAGACAATCTCCTCTGAAATTTAATTTTGAGAAAATGGACTTCAATTGCGCGACTTCAAGATACTCAAAATTTATAATTTCAAAATACATTTCCACTTTGTATATTGTAATTTTTACCATTAGGTATACAAGAACGATTCTGAATTTAAATTATTTCCATTATAGATTTCAATTTTTTGTAAATTATTTTCTTGGGCACTTTTGCAATGAAATTTTGTTCTGAAGTCTACTGAAACCTTTCAACTAGAATTTTGAGATTCTAAATAATTGAAATTGCAATACAACTTTTTCAGGCTGTTAGGTGGTTTGAGCTACACAACAACCTGATTTTAAGGACAAGGAGAGAATCGGAGGTAAATCGAATTAACGGTTAACCGAATAATCCATTACAAAGTATAGTGTGCATAGCAACCCACATATACAATATAACGCTGGATTTAATGTTAAATAAATCAAGTCAAGAGAAAATGAAACAATACTGTCCTAAAATAATAAAACATATTGTTTTGCAATGTAAGCCAAAGAATTGTATTTATAGAAATGGCAGCGTGACGTCATCGCCTCACGATACGCACGAAAATAGCCTAAAACGACGTACTTTTACAAAAATAACTCAGCCAAGGTTATGTAACGAATACAGCGCATTATAATGTATAATGCATAGCTAAGAATTGATGTTTAGTAAAGCATATTAATAATAAAACATAATTAAAGAAGAAATATGAGAGAAGTAGAATAATAAACGCGAACGAGATACCGGATGCTGTAAATTGTTTATACCGGTAACAAAGCATAAGAACAGAGTTAAACAAATAATTGATTTGGAAATGTCAGCTATTTATAAGAACATGTTCATATAAATTATGCAAATGTATTAATTTTAATTATAATGAGTGTATAAAAATCTGATGTGTACCATTCACATGACTTTCTCCATATCCCTGCAACAAATAATTCTTAAAAGGCTTATACTTCTATTTCCTTTATGCTAATCAGAAAAAATTAGCAGAAATAGTCTTATTACTCGCATCCTTGTAAGTAGAAGCGAAATAAGGGACAACCGTAAGTTGAAGTGATAGCCAAAAGCTGCTTACTATGCCAACGAAGTTCCTTTGTTTATATGGATAGGAGTTGACAAGTTCCTGTATGAGAAAAGTATACGTTTTTCATAGCAGAAACCAAAAATAAGTGATGTCACAAAAACAACAAACTCCACGAAAAAAATGTATATAACATAAATTGTGTGTTTTAATGTGCTCTACAGTTTTTGTGTAGTAAGTTTTTGTCCATCTCTTACGGTTTAGCAGTCATTTAAAATTTAGTAAAATTCATCCAGAATAAACTACTCTTCAGAGGCTATTCTCAGAAAATTCAAGATATACATTTCATTTGTCAGTTAAATATTTTTAATATCCGAATTTTAATCAAAATCGTTAGAGCCATTTTTGAGAAAATCAAAATTTTCGAAAAAAGTTGAATGTAAAGGGTAGTTGGGGGTTGGGGGATTTTTCTCAAAATCTTCGTGTCGCATCCCTGGAAGATACTAAACTTAAATACCAAGTTTGGTATTTTACCGACTTTTCGTTTTTGAGTTATCGTGTTCACAGACACACGGACACACACACACACACACACACGGACCTTTTTGTGAAAATGCTTTTTTTTGGATATTGGGGACCCTAAAACATATATTTCCGGTGAAATCTCGGTATCGAATTTTTTGGTGGAGTGTAATACTTTCTCTATACACTATGTACATAGTGCGTATAGAGAAAGTAAAAACGTATTTCACGAAATGTGGAACATGAAAATCTGTCGTCTCCATGGTGACGGGGATTACAATGTTAGAAAACAATGATCTTCAACTTTTGTATACATGTGAAAATGTTAAAAAGTTCCGGGACGCATTCTACAAGATAGAAGACAAGGACACAGACGCTAAGAGTTAAATCTCGTAAATCGAGATCTCTAATTTCACTAATTATCAGCAAGAGATTTATTGTAAGTACATATTATAAAGTAAATATTTGGCACATTTTTCTCTAACAGAGATCAGTTTAAGTAGCGTGCAATAATTCACAACATTGTTTCAACGATTTATGAAATAAAAGTTTAAAATTAACAAAAAATCTTTTAAATTAATTCTCTACTGTATTAAATCCTACCATCCAAGCAAGGAGATTAAGATTCTTTTACTCACCGACTAAAGCTAGCAAACATAAATGGGAAAACTTAGTCGAGTCGTAAATAAATAAGTTAATTCGCCGCCAATAATAAGCCTGCAACTGACCAACAATCAAGTCTGGCGCAAATAGATAACTCCAGTTTGGCCAACAGCAAGAGTTACCAACTTTATATATACAGTGGCAAATTTAAACCTATACAAAGTTTAAATAAATACCACACCGAGCCGCCCAGCCGTACAGCAGCCCTGAGCCTCAAACCCACACCACAGCTGACCAACACAGACCTGAATCCGCCCCAAATCGTGAAATTGAGATCACACCAAAAGGGAAACGAATCGAATATACAATCGTATTTATTTACCAAAAAGGCAAATATGACTCGTGGAGAAAGATAAGTGAAAATTAATGCGAAAACCCTGTATTCTGGATTAACGAGGATTCTGTATTCTTCTGGAGAAAAAAAAAGAAAAAAAAAAAAAAAAAAAAAAAAAAAAAACCACCTTGTGTTACATTCATATGGCATCCTGTAACTGACCTGCAAAAAACATCTTACGGAAAACTGTTTATCTACACCATGTTAATCGAGATAAACATTAGCAGAAATGGTTTTATTGCTTCTATCCTAAATAGAAGGGAAGTAAGGGAGTATACTAGTCAAATGTTTTAAATTTTGGACGCTATATGAAATAATTGGAATTAGGTTTCTTTATGCATACCAGGAGTAAAATAAAAGAGGGATGAAACGAAAGAGGACTTCCTGATTGAGAAAATTAAGGTCGTTTAAAATGCAAATCAATAACAAGGAATGTCTTGGAAACTGTTAACTCTACAAAAATATATGACGTCAATTTGTGTTTTAACGAGATATATATTTTTGTGTAATAAGTTTTATCTATTCCTTACGGTTTATTATTTACACAAAAGTCGTCCAGAATGAAAATATCTTCAAAGGCTATTCCCAGAAAATTCAAGATTCATTTCGCTTGTAATGAAAATATCTTAGATAAATGGTATTTTAAAAAAAACCGTTAGAGCCATTGTTGAGAAAATAAAAATCTTCGTTAATGTAAAGGGTTGAGAAACAAAACGGTTGGGGGCATTTTCTAAAAAATCACCGTCCATGCAAACAAAGGAACTTCAGTTACATAGCAACCATCTTTTGCTATCACTTTAACCTATGTTACTCCCTTATTTCGCTTCTACTTACAGGGAAGCAAGTAATAAGCCTATTTCTGCTAATTTTTTCTCATTTAGCATGAAGTAAATAGAAGTATAAACTTTTTAACAAAAAGTTGTTGCAGAGATATAGAAAGTCATGTGAATGGAACACATCAGATTTTTTTAACAAGTTTTACATTTGTTGGGCAGTAACGTTTTGTGTATCTCTTAGGGTTTACCAGTTATGCAAATGTCACCAAGAATGAGAAGGGCTTTAGAGACTTTTCTCACAAAATTCAATATATATATTTCATATATGGTATTTAAATCAAATTTGTTACTGCCATTTTTGAGAAAATCGAACATTCCACAATTCATTCGTTTTTAATTATACCGTTCACACCTAGACACATAGAAGAATGTTTTTAATGCTTTCTTTGAATTCGGGGGGTTCTCAGAACATGTATTCCGATGATATCTTGGTATCGAATTTTCGGGTCGAATGAAATGCCTTCTCTATCTACTAAATACACTGTAAATATAAAGTTATGTATTGTATTTATTAACTATTAATATTTTCATTTAAAATATGCACATGGAACTATTACCATGTCTCCATAGAGAACAGAAATCGATCTGAGTACACATTGTAGTAAAAGCGGACGTCAGACATAATAACAAAACCGTATTGAATCCGATTCTCTTAGAAAGCGAGATCGAATCCAAATATATTGCTGTATTTAAATCGTATTGAATACACCAAAGTTGCCATGCTCTACACTTTGCAACACACTCAGCGCATATTTTTTTTTACTTTCTCTATACTCACTATGTACATAGTGAATAGAGAATGTATTGCACTCCACCAAAAAATTCGATACCGAGATTTCACCGGAAATATATGTTTTAGGGTCCCCTGTATCCATAAAAGTATTTTCAGAAAAAGGTCCGTGTGTGTGTGTGTGTCCGTGTGTCTGTGAACACGATAACTCAAAAATGAATAGTCAGTAAAATACCAAACTTGGTATTTAAGTTTAGTATCTTCCAGGGATGCGACACGAAGATTTTGAGAAAAATCCCCCCACCCCAAACTACCCTTTACATGGAACTTTTTTCGAAAATTTTTATTTTCTCAAAAATGGCTCTAACGATTTTGATTAAAATTTCGGATATGAAAGTTATTCACCTGACAAATAAAATGTATATTTTGAATTTTCTGGGAATAGCCTCTACTTTATTCTGGATGAATTTTACATAATTACTAAACCGTAAGAGATGGACAAAAACTTAACACAAAAAATGAAGAGCACATTAAAACACACAATTTATGTTATATAAATTTTTTTCGTGCAGTTGATCGTTTTTCAGATATTCCTTTTTCTTGGTTTCAGCTTTGAAAAACTTATACTTTTCTCATACAGGAATTTGTCAACTCCTGTCCATACAAACAAAGGAACATCAGTCATATAGCAACCTGCTTTTGGCTTTCACTTTAGCCTATGGTACTCCCTTATTTCGGTTCTACTTACAATAAAGCAAGAAATAAGACTATTTCTGCTAATGTTTTCTGATGAGCATACAGTAAATAGAAATATAAGCTTTTTAAGAATAATTTGTTGCAGAGATATAGAGAAAGTCATGTGAATGGTGAACGTCAGATTTTTTCTTCAATAAACTTGCCAGGAATGTGTCATAAACCACACAACACAGGTAATTTTATCTTTTCTCTAATCTCGTAATTTATTCTTCTCAAAGACATCACTAACCTCAAATCCTGTTCATGATGTATATAGAACTGATAAAAGGTTTGTCAACGTGTACAAGACAACCAACATGAAAACTTGAATTATTTACCTTGCCTATCATCAATTATGCTTAAATTTCATATTATCCACCTCCACCGACCCCTCGTCAAAGGTTCTTATTCTGTGGTTTCGTGCCGTTGGGTCCCCGACAAGCTTATGACCCCTAGGCATTGGCTTGTAAGTCCTAGGGGGCTATCAGTCCTACGATGTGAACAAATGAAAGACTACATCTAGATTATGTGCACAAAGCCTTATATACACTCTTTTGTTAATAAATTTTGCAATAGATTCTTTACTTCAAGTAGCACATGTCTTGAGTGATACGTCATTTCCTAATTGTACTGTAAGTGTTCTAATTTGAGCCTCTCGATACTAAACCTTGGTTTTGGTACTAGTCCTTTAAATAACTATAATTCTTAAGGAATTTTAACGCGTTTAACTCGGATCGTATTCAGATGGAGTTAGATTCAAATCGATTTGGTATAAGTTTACGTTTGTAACATATGAAGGCTATGGTCAGTTTCAGAAGGCCGTATAAAGTTACAATGCAGTGTTTTAATAGCCCGCCTGAAGGAAAGCGCTTATCCGCGGGTCGTGTGAAATGGCCGTGTGTAATAAGGCAGCCGTGACGTACCACATTCCAAACAAGGACGTTGTGTTCAGAGCAACAGCGACACAACTCCGTTATTGAGGTCAGGACGAGACGTGAGGGAGAGTGAGCCATGTCAACCTAATTCTGATTTAAAGGTAGTGTTTATGACCCTCCTGGGTTCCTTTCATAGGTAATCCCTTATGGTATGTCCTGGTAAGTCACGCGTTAATACGATCTTGTGGGGATGCAGTGGCTCTTGAGGGTAAGGATACTGGGTGTGGAAAAAACAATGTGCAGAAAGTAGAAAAGCTATACCAAAATAATTTTTAGAGGAGAAGTTGCTAAACCAAATTTTGTAATGTATTGTCTACAATATTTTATCTACGTATTTTAATAAATATTTTGTATTTAGTATACTTAACGAAATTTATTTATTGCGGAAACGATGTTTAGAAAAAGAGTAATAAGAGGGGCCCGATAAATCAACATTGCTATATTCTGAAATTTTGGACGATAGTTTCAAATGTGATTTTCACGATTCGTCAAAAAAAATTTAAATGCAGTCTAAGATGTAACTATTAATTTATTTTCAGAAAAGACAAGAATAGTTAATTTAAAGTTATATGAAGATTTTTTGTTTGTGTATTTTTTGAGAAATTGAAAAGCATTAAAGCCTCAAGTCATGTTCCATGGTGAGATAAACTCTTTTGATTAATGATAATATCAATAAATTTGAAAATACATAAATAATAATAGAGAAAATGTGCCTCTAATAACTTTCACAAATTTTAATGATTGTAATATTATAATAACTATCAATTGGGGAAGAAAGGCTTTGTTTTAATTCATACTATTATAAAAAATAAAGTTCAGATTATCATTAAAGTTTATTTTACGTTTTGTTAAACCTGTATTTATGTTTTGATAGCAAGTTTTTTGTATTGTTAGAATATAAACTATAGGTTTTGCTGACTAATAACTACGAACTAAAGCATCACTGATTATCATAATAGTAGATAATACGTATTTTAAGGATAAGAACGAGAAAATACTTTTACTGCACTACCTGGATCACCATTAAGGGGATAGAAATTAAATTATTAAAGCTGGAGCTTCAATTTTTGTTGATATTACTGATAACAAATAAGTATTCATGCCAAGTTTCATTCAAATGTTTTATTCTGAATATATTAATTTTTTCGATTTAATTAGCAAAATCAAAACCTTTATTTTCCTGTAGATATTGAGCTACATGCATCATTTGTTAAAATTGCATTCCTTAATATGTTTTTAACAAATTTGCTGGTTGAAAGGTTCCTAAAGGGATAGTATTTTTTAAAAAAATATTTAACATCACAAAGTGGAAAACCTGCAAAATGCGCATGGATATACTAATTAATGTTTAAAAATAATTCAAACTTGTTAGATTTATTTAGAGAAAAATTCTAACAAAATATATGTGAATTATATGTAAAAGGAAGCTTGAGATGAAGTACCTCCTTTAAAGTTCCTACCGTATATTTGGAACTACTTAACGATAGTTTGAGATAGACGATTTTTTTTGAAATTTACTGTAGTTTGGGATGGAGAATTTTCTTGAAAATGTTCGTGTCGCAATTTTGGAACCTACTGTACTTAAACCACCAAGACTTAGGATTTTGACATGGACGGAGAGGACTTGGCATCAAACCTAGATTTTTTTTTTTTTTTTTTTTCACATCCTTTAACCATATCGGACGATGGATGAAATCGACGAAACGATGCTCAAGCGATCTCGGGTCAATGGAGTTTAAAGTTACTCAACATTCTCTTCTCAGGATATGAGAAAACCCGAAAAAAAGCCTCATCCGGGTAAACCACCCTAGGCGAGATTCGAACTCGCGACTTGTTGAACGTGAGGCACGCATGCTAGCACCCCACACTAACTATGCGAACAGGTGGTTATTGTACCTATTCCCAAAGAGGGGGGATGAGGTTAGAGGATACACCGGGAGGCCGGAACCAACAGAGAGAGAGTAAGAGCACAGTGATAACAGGGTCCCTGCAGTTACCAGATTGAACTATTGAGGTTGACTCCACCCCACATAGGGTCCAAAATTAAGAGCGGTCCGCATCCCGGCAACCAGCTGGAGTCGGGAGGCGGAGATAGCCACAATGAGCATCCTTTTTCCCAGTCACGCCGCACCGAGCACCATCGCCTATATCTCCAACACTAAAATAAATGATGAGATGAAGGAGGAATGAAATGGCAATGCAAATGACGACATGCAGGGATAGGAAATTCCAAGGGGTGAACGAAACCTACATGGTGACCCAGACATACTACAGAAGTAATACCAGGATTAGGATGAGAATAATCCTCTTTATTGTCTCAGTAGTTTTTTTTTTTATTTTCTCTACACGTACTATGTACATAGTGTATAGAGAAGGTATTGCATTCCACCCAAAAATTCGAAACCGAGGTTTCACCGGAAATATATGTTTTGTGTCCCCCTGAATCAAAATAAAACCTGATGTGTTCCATTCACATGACTTTCTCTACATCTCTGCAACAGATTATTGTAAAAAGCTTATGCTTATTTTGACTTCATGCTAATGGAGAAAATATTAGCAGATATAGTCATATTATTTGCTTCCATGCAAGTAGAAGGGAAATAAGGAAGTAGCATAGGCTAAAGTGTTAGTCAAAAGATAGTTGCTGTGTGACGGAAGTTCCTTTGTTTGTATGGACAGGAGCTGACAAATTCCCGTATGAGTAAATATCAAGTTTAATTAAAGCTCAAACCAATAACAAAGAATATCTAAAAAACGATCCACTCTACGAAAAAATGTATGTAACATAAATTGTATGTTTTAACGTGATCTACCTTTTCTTTTAAGCAAGTTTTTGTCCATCTGTTACGGTTTGCCACTTATGAAAATTTTCGTAAAAAAACATTCGCAATAAGTAGTATTCAGACGCTATTCCTAGAAAAGTTAAGATATATATTTTATTTATCAGGTAAATATCTTTAATATACGATATACTAATCAAAATTGTTAGAGCTATTTTTGAGAATATCAACATTTTTGAAAAAAGTTCCATGTAAGGGTAGTTGGGGGTGGGGGATTTTCTTGAAAATCTTCGTGTCGCATCCTTAGAAGATACCAAACCTAAATACCAAGTTTGGTTTTTAACGGAATTTTCGTCCACAGACAGACATACATACACGCGGACATGTTTCTAAAAACTTTTTTTTTGGATTCAGGAGGCTTCAAAACATGCATTTTCGGTAACATTTCGGTATCGAATTTTGGGGACTTTACATAGTACGTATACAGAGAGTAAAAAGCATTTTTACAAAAAGGTCCGTGTGTGTGTGTGTAGGATAGCTCAGAAACGAAAATACCTTTGAATACCAAACTTGATATTTAAGTTGGTATCTTCTAAGGATGCGACACCAAGATTTTTAAAAAAAATACCCTCCCCCAAACTACCATTTAAATAGAAACATTTATGAAATGTTTTATTTTCTCAAAAATGGCTCTAACGATTATGATTAAAATACCTTATATTTAAGATATTTACATGCCAAATAAATATCTTGAATTTTCTAGAATAGCCTCTGAAGACTACTTTATTCTGTCTGATTTTTACGGAATAAACTGCTAAACCGTAGGAGATGAACTAAAACTTAACACATGAAATATAGAGCACGTTAAAACGCACAATTTATGTTACACATGTTTTTTGTTGAGTTGATCGATTTTGAGATATTCCTTGTTTTTGATTTCAACTATGAGAAACTTTACTTTTCTCATACAGGAACTTGTCAACTGTTGTCCACACAAACAAAAGAACTTCAATCACATAGCAACCAGCTTCTGACTATCACTTTAACGTGTGGTACTCCCTTATTTCGCTTCTACTTACAAGGAAGCAAGTAATAAGACTATTTCTGCTACTTTTTTCTCGATTAGCATGAAGTAAATAGAAGCATAAGCTTTTTAAAAATAATTTGTTATAGAGATGTAGAGAAAGTCATGAGATTGGAACACATCAGATTTTTCTTTGCATCATTCTTTTAAATGTTTTATCACAGAAGTCTCGCTCCTGCTATTGATATTGGATCTTTATGACTACCCTTTTAATGCTTTCCAAGTTCCAGTACTTCATTCTACCCCGAAAAAACCATGACTCAGGTGGGCCGCCACGAGAATCAAACCCTTGACTTCCCAAATCGCGGTCCACAGTCAAATTCTTCTTAATCATCCGCTCGCTAAATAACCAAGGCAGTTTGAGATGGAGGATTTTATTGAAAATACTCATGATGTACGTAAATTACTAAGTTAGCCATTTATCTATATATTTTTTTTTTTTTTTTTTTTTTTTTTTGTCATTTAACATAAGGTCATATCGGGGGCTTCGAATTAGAAACAACTCGTTGTCTGTAGGTTTACGTTGGGTTTAAACCATTTTATTTCCTCAAACACGCACACATTCACTCTCACATACATACTTCCAGACTCTGTGGGGGAATAATTCTGGTTAAAGAAAAATTCCCCGGCCCGGCCGGGAATCGAACTCGGGACCTCCGGGTGAGAAGTCAGCTTGCTGACCACTCTACCTCAGAGGCAGTCTATTTTCGTTTTTGTGTTTTGCTGTTCACAAACAATACACACTCACGCCGAATGTTTATAGTTCTTTTTTTCGGAGTTCGAAACTTGTATTACAGATGATCTCGATGTAGAATATTTGGGTTAATTGCAACACTTCCCGAACTTACTATAGGTAAGGGATGGAGACGGAAAAAATCTGACGTGTTCAATTCACATGACTTTCTCTACATCTCTACAACAAATTATTGTTAAAAAGCTTTTGCTTCTATTTACTTTATGCTAATCGAAAACAAATTAGCAGAAACAGTCTTATTTCTTGCTTTATTGTAAGTAGAAGCGAAATAAGGGAGTACCATAGGTTAAAGTGAAAGCCAAAAGCTGGTTGCTATGTGACTAAAGTTCCTTTGTTTGTATGGACAGGAGTTGACAAATTCCTGTTTCATAAAAGTATAAGTTTTTCAAGGCTGAAACCAAAAACAAGGAATATCTCAAAAACGTTCAACTCCACGAAAAAAAAATGTATATAACATAAATTGGTGTTTTAATGTGCTTTAAATTTTTTGTGTGGTAAGTTTTTGTCTATTTCTTATAGTTTAGCAGTTATGCAAAATTCCGCAAAATTCATCCAGAATAAAGTAGTTTTAAGAGGCTTTTCCAAGAAAATTCAAGATATACATTTTATTTGTCAGGTAAATATCTTTAATATATGATATTAAAATTTAATCAAAATCGTTAAAGCCATTTTTGAAAAAATCAAAATTTTCGAAAAAAGTTTCATTTAAAGCGTAGTAGGAGGTAGGGGATTTTCTTTAAAATCTTTGCGTCGCATCCTTGGAAGCTACCAAACTTAAATACCAAGAATGTTCACAGATATACACACACCCACACACATGGCCCTTTTTCTGAAAATGCTTTTTTTTTTGGATACAACATATATTTCCGGTGTAATCTCGGTATCGAATTTTTGGATGGAGTGCAATTCCTTCTCAATACACAAGGTACATAGTACGTATAGAGAAACGTGCCTCACCTTTTTCATGTGTATATATTTATCACGTTCTTTATCATTAAACTTCTAGACGGTTAAGCGCTTAACATTTACATTTATGGTCTGCTATAAAAGAAGTAAGGACTTGAATCTTTTTTACTCTCTGACTCACTCAAGGTTGTGTAACGGTGAGGAACTGCTGAGAGCAAATAGCTGCTCAGTGTGAAGCTTCACAGCACAAAATATGCAAAAAGATAAATGAGAGAGGCGATTAACATTCTTCTATAACTATCATTGTTGTTCATTTCCATAGCCTCCTCTAACTTTAACCTGCACATAGGCATTTAGCTTGAAACAAACACAGCCGTTTAAGTTTAAATCGATTTTTCACCCCGAAAATAGTAATAAAAGAGGTGAAAATAATAATATATCAGCTATAAATATGCTGCATGAAGATTATCTGTAAAAAGCTGATGTGTTACAATCACACGACTTTCTCTATATCTCTGTAACAAATTATTGTTAAAAAGCTTACCCCTCTATCTACTTCAAGATAATCGTGATAAACATCAACAGAAATTATCCTTATTACTTCGTTCCTTGTAAGAAGGGAGAAAATCTAATGTGTTCCATTCAAATGACCTCTTCTAGTTGTTCTGTAAACAAACCTTTTATTCAAAACATTAGTCTGTTATTAATTTAATCAAGATAAACATAAGCAAAATTAGTCTTATTACTAGTTTTCTTATAAATAGAAGGTAAATAAAAAAATGCACAGGCTAAAGTGCTAGACTGCTTTAAAAGCCAGTCGTTATGTGAAACAATTGAAATTTTAGGAGTGAACAAACAAGAAACGAGAAGAAAGATGTCTTTCCGTTTGAGAAAATTTCAAGTGGCTAAAATTGAAGCTAATAATCCGGAATTTCTCAAAAAAGGTTAACTGTACAAAAAAGATGTATATGACATAAATTGTGTGTTTTAATGTGAAGAGGTCTTCACAGGCTATTCCCTGAAAATCCAAGATATACATTTCGTTTGTCATTAAATATTTTAAACATGTGGTATTTTAATAAAAATTGTTAGAACCTTTTCGAAAAATGTTCCATACAAAGGGTAGCTGGGGTGGAGGCTTTTTTTGAAAATCTTTATGTCGCGTCCTTGAAAGATACTGAATTTAAATACCAAGGCTCGTTTTCGAGCTATGCTGTCGTACATATGTTTCTAAAAATGTTTTTATGGATTCAGGTTGTCTCAAAATATGTATTTCGGGTGAAATATCCTTATCAAATGTTTACCTTTTCCATGCACTATATACATTATATATTCGGGCTAGAGAAAGTAAAAACTGACTATCGCTTTAGAGAACCGCATTCTTCTTACACCTACAACGAAATTATTAATGAAATTTGTTTCGATTAACAAGAAGTAGCTTTTCTAAGAAGAGTTTCTAAAAGAGTGCATAAGAAAAACAATGTGAATACACAGTATTTATGTGCGAATTGGTATCAGATGATTGCTGTCGAACAAGTCTGCAAGCGCCAAGATATCGACGCGAACCGGTTTTCGCAGGATCTGCAAACCTGTAACGCTTCCAGTCGTGTGTGTTTAACGTGTACTGCATTTATAAGCCGCGAGACTGGTTCATTGCAAACGGCAACAGGTGCGTGCATTTCAGACCTAAAAATTGTTGTGAAAAATGAGCGGTGTTGACCGGTAACTAGGTTACAAAGAAAGTGCAACTAAATGCGACTCTTTACACAATGGCACACTACAGTTACATAAGCAGACAAGTGCGGTGCATTCCTGCCAATGGGGTTCTTCCGGGACATGGAGCATCCGTAACTAAATGCTCTACATTCATGCGGGATGGGATTCAACAATAATATTAAGAGAAACTACTTTGTTGTTATTTTCTGCTTCTTTTTGTTTCATTTATATAGCCGCCTTTAACTTCTATGGTCATATCGGGGGCTTTGACTTGTGAAACAACTCATCTGCTCGCAGTAGGTCATTGTCATTAGATTTTTACATTCTCTAGCCCCGTATGTACAATGTAGAGAAGGTATTGCACTCCACCCATAAATTCGGTACCGAAATTTCACCGGAAATATATGTTTTAGGGTCCCCTGTATCCAAAAAAAGCATTTTCAGAAAAAGGTCCGTGTGTGTGTGTCCGTGAACATGAGAACTCAAAAACGAAAAGTCGGTAAAATACCAAACTTGGTATTTAAGTTTAGTATCTTCCAGGGATTCGACACGAAGATCTTGAGAAATATCCCACCACCCCCAACTACCTAACTACTACTTTACATGGAACTTTTTTCAAAAATTTTTATTTTCTCAAAAATGGCTCTAATGATTTTGATTAAAATATCATATATTAAAGATATTTACCTGACAAATAAAATGTATATCTTGAATTTTCTGGAAGTGGCTTCTGAAGACTACTTTATTCTTGATGAATTTTACGGAATTGTGCATCACTGCTAAACCGTAAGAGATGGACAAAAACCTACTACATGAAAGTTATAGAGCACGTTAAAACACACAATTTATGTCATATACATTTTTTTCGTAGAGTTGATCATTTTTAAGATATTCTTGGTTTTTCGTTTCTGCTTTGAAAAACATACTTTTCTCATACAGGAATTTGTTAACTCCTGCCCATACAAACAAAGGAACTTCAGTTACATAACAACCAGCTTTTGGCTATCATTTTAGTTATGGTACTCTCTCATTTCGCTTATACTTACAAGGAAGCAAGTAATAAGACTATTTCTGCTAATTTTTCTCGATTAGCATGAAATAAATAGAAGCATAATCTTTTTAACTACAATTTGTAGAAATGTAGAGAAAGTCATGTGAACGGTACACATCAGATCTTTTTGTTTCGTTCTAGATTGAAAAAAAACTTATAAAACGATCCTAAATGGTAGTTATTAGGATACGAGTGAGAGGTAAGAGTATTCTACAAGGGATGAATGAAAAGTAATGCCTCCAGCTTCTAAATCAACAGACCCTGGGCAGACGGTCGGTCAATGCAATTTAAGCAACGTGCAGTAATTGAATTCTTGACAGTAGAAGGTGTCACCCCAAAGGAGATTCATCAGAGAATGAAAACAGTTTATGGTGATTGTGTTGATGTGATTACTGTGCGTCGTTGGGCGAGTAAGTTTAAAGATGGTGAGGTGGGAACATCTGACTTGCGTGACAAACAAGAATTCAATGACTGCATGTTGCTTAAATCGCATTGACCGACCGTCTGCTCAGGGTTCCATACTTTACACTGTAACAACACAACCGTTCAATGCTAAGGCTTCCCGCCAATTGGGGGTGTAGAGAAGAGGCTACGGAACAAGCCAGTACCTGCCGCATACCAATGCTGCCATCTGTTGAAGAGTTGCGCACGTGGAGGCATTACGTTTCATTCAATCCCCGTATTAGCCATTATATGAGAGTTACATACATAATTTTTTCTAGACTATAAATATACAATAAATATTTAATATTTAGATATCTTAGATATGAAAGATGAACTTCGCCGACCACTATGCGTATTGTGCGCTTGCGTCGATAACAAATGAGATCCGATCCACGGTGATAGTTGATTTGTAAAATGATAATGATATGGAATTTAGTTCCATGCCTCCTGATATAACAGAGGAAGAGAGTAATGTTGTTAATAATTTACTTCCACAGAAATCAAAAAATCTCTACGAAAAATTATAAATTCATGGCATGGAGAATAACAAAAAATATAACTTGATTCTCAGAAAATGTACTCTTAGCTTACTTTGAAGATGTCAAAAAAAATGAAATCCCCAATCTTGAGGACAAATTACTCTAAATGTTGAAACATGGGATTTATATATCCCAATATAAGAAGCTGTACTCCCTGTTAAAACAGAAATTGGTTGGAGGTACAGCTAGCATGCATGCCCTGGGTTATTGATTTCCTCGTCTCTGTGATGCTAATGACATGACCTATTTTGCTTTGCTTTCGTAATATTATGAATTTAGATTCGGGATATAATTATATTTTATTATAATTCGTATATATAAATAAATATACTTGGAGGGTATTGCACACATTTATGTAATTTTATGCAGACTAGCAGGCTCAAACAACCATTAGTAGGCCAGCGCGAAAGTTGAAAATCTATATCGAAATGAAAATCTGTATCGAAATGGGTCTTCATTTCGATATAGATTTTTAATAGTAAATGAACACATTTCAGTATATGAGTATAAAAAGTATTATTAACAGCAAACATAGGCCATTGACACACTATTCAAAAAATAAAGAACGGATTTCAGACATTTAGTTTTTGCAAAGTATAAAATGAAAATCTGTATCGAAATGGTCTTCATTTCGATATAGATTTTTAATAGTAAATGAACACATTTCAGTATATGAGTATAAAAAGTATTATTAACAGCAAACATAGTCCATTGACACACTATTCAAAAAGAAAGAATGGATTTCAGACATTTAGTTTTGCAAAGTACAAAAGATATAAATACAATTCCAACGTTTCTGGAAAAAGAAAAGCTCAATTAATCAATAGTTTATGAATTTAAAATGAGTACCATGTATTGCACGACAAATAACAAAACGGTGGCCCATATTTTGCCACACACCTAAATGGAAATGGAGTTTTATTTATGGGCACTCTTTAGCTGCTGTGGCGCTCTGTTCTATACTGAGCGCGAAAGACCGCTTAATTTTGCTCAAAGACCTCTTTATCAGGCTTGAGGTTCTTTAGAGTGCCGAAAATCTACAGCTCGGGACCACTAGCTTTACTTCCCTTCCGAAGGAGGCCATGCTATGGATTTTAACGTCCGAAAAATAGCCATCCGCGACCTTGGATATATGAAGTATATATGTGAAGTTTAAGTATATATATATATATAAAGTATACGAAGTTAGCATGGTAATCATTATACTACCACACACAACGCAGCTGGTCTCTAGTTATCGAATTCACCGCTTCAACAATTCGATGTGCATCACAAACAATAGCGCCAATGTGACCGTAATTAGAATTTCTACCTGGATTGTTCAAATTTTAAACTTTTATCTGTCCAGGAACGTTAGAATTATGGTTCTGCCTTTTGTAATTTTAAAGAAATAGATTATTGAAATATTCTCCTTCTTTTTGTGTAGTCCTGTAAAAATTCTGATGTGTTACACTCACATGACTTTCTCTAGCTGTTCTATAAACTTCTTACATAAGATAATTCTTCTTTCCGCATCTTGCTAATCGAGGTACTCATTATCACAATGTTCTTATTACTTAGTTCCTTATAAGTAGAAAAAAATAAGAGAATACACTAGGCTAAATCGATAGTCAAATGTGTTAAAAGCTGTCGTTATGCGATTGGCATTACAAATCGCTTCTTTTCTTGGCCAGGAGTAGAACAAAAGAAAACCGCAATCTCCCGTCTGAGAAAAGTATAAGTACTTCACAACTGAAACTAATAACAATGAATACCTCGAAAACTGTAAGCTCCATGAAAAAAATGTATATGACATAACTTGTGTATTTTAATAAGACCTACATTTTTGTATAGTAACTTTTTGTCTATCTCTTACGGTTTACTAGTTATGCCAAATTAAGCAAAATTCATCCAGAATAAACAGGTCTTTAGAAGCTATTCCCAGAAAATTCAAGATATACATATTGTTTGTCAGCTAAATATCTTTAATATACGATATTTTAATCAAAATCGTAAGAGCCATTTTTGAGGAAATCAAAATTTTCGAAAAGAGTTCCATGTAAAGGGTAGTTTGGGGTGGGGGGATTTTTCTCAAAATCTTCGTGTCGCATCCCTGGAAGATACTAAACTTAAATACCAAGTTTGGCGCTTTAACGACTTTTCGTTTTTGAGTCACAGACACACGGACACACAAACACACACGGACCTTTTTCTGGAAATGCTTTTTTTGGATACAGGGGACCCTAAAACATATATTTCCGGTGAAATCTCGGTATCGAATTTTTGGGTGGAATACAATACTTCTCTATTCTTATGTACATTGTACATAGGGGGCTAAGAAAGTAAAAAGAAACATCTGAGGTGTTAACCCACATATCTGCAAACAAGTTATTCTTACAAAACCTTGTTCTTCTATCTACTTAATGCTAATGAAGATGACCATTAACATAAATGATCTAATTACTTAGTTCCTAATGCATATAAGGGAAATAAAGAGGTACATTAACCTAAAACAACAGTCAAATCTTATAAAAGCTGACCCTATGTGATTGTCTTTGAAATTTGGTTCTTTTGCATGGTCAGGAGTAAAACAAAATAAGATAGTAATGACAACTTCATGGTTGAGAAAGGTATAAGAGTTTTAAAATTGAGGGACCAATAACAAAGAATATTTCGGAAATTGCTAGCTGTGCAAATAATGCATATGATATATAACGAGATCTACACGTTTTGTACACTAACCTTTACTCATATTTCTTGCTGTTTAACAGTTAAATAAAATCATTCAGAATGAAGAGAATTTTAGAGGTAATTTCCAATAAACTCAAAATATACATTTTGTTTGGCATGTAAATATCTGTAACATGCAATATTTTAATCGAAATCGTAGCCATTTTTGAGAAAATTAAAGAATTCTAAAATGTTTTCATGAACAGAGTAATTTATGGTGGGAGAACTTTCTTGAAAATCTTTGTATCGTATCCTTAGAAGCTACCGAACTTCAATATCAAGTTTGATATTTAACCGACATTTTATAAAAAAAATGCCTTTCTTATATACAGGAGACACCAAAACGCGTATTTCCAGTGAAGTCTCGGTATCGAAATTTGAATCGATTTCTATGTACCAGGTACGAAAGTAGACAAAGTAAAATTTTGGCAAATATGACAAGCTTTGCCCAATTAGGATACGTGAAGAAAAATCCCAAAATATTATTAAATATTATTTGGCCAGCCCTTTGAAACGTGTAGTGGAAAAGGTAGACTACTGGTAGCACATATCCAGTCTGTTACGTAGAGTGAACTTTTTGCTATAGCCACCGATGCAGTCACATGATGTCCTTATCTCCCCCTTTTACTGTCTCAAGAGACTGGCCAAAGAATATATTCGATTATTGATTCTGCATTCAACTAGCAATTATAATTTACATATTAATAGCCTCAAGCATTACGTTTAAAATACAAAGTAAAATAGTAAAGTAAAAAATCTTATGTGTTCCATTCACATGACTTTCTCTACATCTCTGCAAAAAAAAAAAAATAGTATTAAAATGCCGTTGCTTCCATTTCCTTCATGCTGATCGAAAAAAAAAATAGCAGACATAGCCTTATTACTTGCTTCCTTGAAAGTAGAAGTGAAATGAGGGATTATCATAGGTTAAAGTGATAGTCAAAATTAGTTCCTCTACGACTGAAGTTCTTTATTTGTATGGACAGGAGTTGATAAATTCCTGTATGAGAAAAGTTAAGTTTTTCATAGCTGAAATAAAAAACGAGGAATATCTAAAAAACAATCAACTCCAGGAAAAAATGTTGTTGTATGGTAAGTTTTTGTCCATCTCTTACGGTTTAGCAGTTATGCAAAATTCCGAATAATTGAACCCGAATAAAGTTGTCTTCAGAGGCTATTCCCAGAAAATTCAAGATATACATATTATTTGTCAGTTAAATATCTTTAATATACGATATTTTAATCAAAATCGTTAGAGCCATTTTTGAGAAAATCAAAATTTTCGAAAAAAGTTCCATGTAAAGGGTAATTTGGGGTGGGGGGATTTTTCTCAAAAACTTCGTGTCGCATCCCTGGAAGATACTAAACTTAAATACCAAGGTTGGCGCTTTAACGACTTTTCGTTTTTGAGTTATCGTGTTCACAGACACACGGACACACACACGGATCTTTTTCTGAAAATACTTTTTTTGGATATAGGGGACCCTAAAACATATATTTCCGGTGAAATTTCGGTATCGAATTTTTTGGTGGAGTGCAATACCTTCTCTATTCATTATATGCATAGCACGTATAGAGAAAGTAAAAAGCTTGCTCCCCGCTTAAACTGCACCGTTCTAACTCGTTGCCTCTCATCCCTTTCAAAAATAATGCTTGTTTCATCATCAAAGCTAATCCTTACCTCTCGAGATACGTAACTTTTGTGTGAATACAATCATCATTTTACATAACCTAAGTGGAGAAAGTAAAAGCAAACAAAAGCACTTCGAGCCAGCGCTAATCGCTTGTAGTGGAAGAAGAGTATTCTGACTTCAGCAACACGTGATAAAAGGCAGAGACCATGACGCCCCCTTCCCGATGACCTTCCGATCTCTCGCTGCATCATCACGTTTTCAATATAAACGTTAGAGAATGGAATGAGGTATCAGTTGAAGGTCGTCATGTTATACACCGTTACCTCTTTCAGATTGGATCATCAAGTCGTTTAACTTATTACTTGGCGGATTAGCAACATACGAGGGCCGTTTTCTTTTTCAACCTCCGATATGCTATAAATAAAAGACAAGTTCATAGAAAACAATTATTTTACTACTCAAAGTTTTGTACACTTAAGTTTACCTTTCAGCATAATCACCGAAAAGATTGAGACATTTATCGTACCTGTGCAGAAGCTTTGCAATATTCGCTTCAAAAACTGTTGATGCCAATGATTTCAAATGAGCATTGACGTTGTTTTGAAGATCTTCGTTGGCTACCCTCCTAGCCACGTCTTCAGTTCAAGGAAAGGGTGACAGTCGCTGGGTGCCAGGTCAGGATTGCGTGGCGGATGATCGAAAATGTCCCATTGAAATTGTTCAAGTAGCCGATGGGTTGTGCCAGCAGTGTGTGGACGAGCGTTGTCATGGATCAACACAATTCCTGAAGTCAGCAATGCTCTTCGTTTGTTTTGAATGGCTCTCCGCAAACTTCGTAAAGTAAAGATCTTCAAAACAACTTCAATGCTCATTTGAAATCATTGGCGGCGGATATCGCAAAGCTTGTGCACAGATACGATAAATGTCTCAATCTTTTCGGTGACTATGTTGAAAGGTAACCATAAGTGTACAAAACTTTTAGTAATAAAAAATCATTTTCTATGAACTTGTAGTTTATTTATAGCCTATCGGAGGTTGAAAAAAAAACAGCCTTCGTTTAGCGGACATAATTCTGTTTTATAATCGGTTGAGTTTTCAGTTTCCAATTTGTCTGGTGGTGCTCAGTTCTCAGTTCTTTCTCTACTACAATAAAATATGAGAGTAAACTGGATAGAGAGAATGTATGCAGCAAATTGGAATCAAGAATGATGCATGGAATAGAGATTTGTGGGACTATAAAGTGGTGGGAATGTATAGATCAGTTCATAGATCCCTTTGCAAAATTATATTGGGATTACCAAGATTAGGGTTTATCCAGCTACCCTAACGGGGTAGCACTAGTTGAATTGGGAAGAGCTGAGAGGAAGGCATCAGTGGTCAAACGGATAGTGAAATATTGGAAAGAACCCAAGTATTAGAGGAAGAGAATATTGTCAAATGCTGCTTTAGGTCTGTTGTCAAAGACTGTTTGTTGATTTTAGAATCTGCAAAATAGTTATATCAATTAAAGGAAATTGTAAGAGAAGTTGGACTGGGCGAGCTAGACATAAAAACACATTAAAATTATGGCATTTTGATCAAAATCGTTAGAGTCATTTTTGAGTAAACCAAAATTTTCGAAAAATGTTCCATTAAAGGGTAGTTGGGAATAGGAACTATTTACTTTAAAGTCTTCGCGTCGCATCCTAGGAAGATGCTGAAGTTTGGTATTTAACCGAATTTTATTTCGATTTATGTTGTCCACAAACACAAAGAAGCTTTTTCTAAAACTGTTTTTTTTTACTTTCTCTACGCGTACTATGTGCATAGTGTATAGAGAAGGTATTGCATTCCACCCAAAACTTCGATATCGAGGTTTCATCGGAAATACATATTTTGGGTCCTCCTGAATCCACAAAAAAGCTGTTTTGGAAAAAAGGTCGGAGTGTTTGTCTGTCTGTGTGTTTGTATAACTTGGTATTTAAGTTTAGTATCTTCCAGGTTACAACACGAAGTTTTTATTCCCACCCCAAACTACCCTTTACATGGAGCATTTTTCGATTTTCTCATAAATGGCTCAAACGATTTTGATTAAAATGCCTTATGTATAAATATTTTTAGGGCAAACCAAATGTATATCTTCAATTTTCTGGGAATATCTTCTGAAGACCTTTTCATTCTGGATGACTTTTATATAACTGTCAAACCGTAAGGGATACAAAAAAACACACAATTTATGTCATGTGCATTTTTTGTAGAGTTAACCGTTTTCGATATATTCCGGATTATTGGTATCTATTTTAAGCCACTTAAGAAATATTTTTTCTCATTGCAAAGAGATGGAATTTCAATTGCTTCACATAGCGATCGGCTTTAGCCTGTGCATTTTTAATTTCCCTTCTATTTATGAGGAATATAGTAATAAGACTAAGTCTGCTTATGTTCCTTGATTAACATGATGCAGATAACAGATTAATGTTTTGAAGCTAGAGGACATCATGTGAACGAAACACATTAGATTTTATTCCCTTCTACTTTCAAGGAACTAAGAGATAAGAAGCATTTCTGCTAATGTTTATCTTGATTATCATGAAGTAAATAGAAGAATACAACTCTAACAATTTGTTAGAAGACTGCCTCCGTGGTCGAGTGGTCAGCGAGCTGACTTCTCACCCGGAGGTCCCGGGTTCGATTCCAGGCTGAGGCGGGGAATTTTTCTTTAACCAGAATTATTCCCTATCCCCCACAGAGTCTGGAAGTATGAATGTGAGAGTGAATGTGCGTGTGTTTAGTAATATAAACTTTAACCTAATGTTCTGAACCTACAGTTTCACAAGTGAAAGCCCCCGATATGTCCATTGATGCTAGAGATGTAGAGAAAGTCATCAGATGTTCTTTTTTTTTTTTTGACCCCCAAAACATATTTCCATGAAATCTCGTTATGGAATATTTGGGTGGAATAGAATATGGTAACTTTGGTCACCCTTTAGCAGTCCCACACGCTCATTAATTAATAAGGAACTAAAGCAGAGAATCTGAATGGACAAGATAATGATGGTTGTCAAGAGCATGAAGTGATACACAAGGTGAACGTATTGTATGTGACTGAAAGGCCTGGGCTTCATCAGCGTCGATAGTTTATTTAAAGGACTACTCTTGAAGTTGGAGCTGTTTTATTACATACCAGGATGTCAGAATAACGAAGTAGTGTTCCTTATTCAATAACTAGACGTTCTCTGCGTGCCATGACTTTGCGCTTTAGCATATTAGTGGCACTTATGTCTGTCTCTGCTTGAAATTACATACTCCAGTTCCTTACCAACGTAACATTCTTTCTAGAGTCCTATACCACCAAAGAGATGAGAGAGGGTATACTCAAATCAGGTTTTCTTTTCATCCAGAAACAGTTCATGCATATGTATTCCATTCTCAAGACTTTCTTCCTATCCTATAACAAACTATTCTTACAAAATCTTATAATCTATCTGCCTCGATAAGTGGTCATATACCCAAGGTCGCGGGTTCATACACGGCGGAGGACAATGGATTTTTTTGGGTGTAAAAATGCTTCCTTCGGAAGGGAAGTAAAGCCGTTGGTCCAGTGTCGTAGATTTACGGCACGTAAAAGAACCTCAAGCCTGATAAGCATCTGATCAAAATTAAGCGGTCTTTCACGCCCAGTATAGAATAGGACGCTGAAAACCATAGCATTTAAAGAGCGTCCATAAATAGCACTCCATTTACATTTTTTTTTTTTGCCTCGATAAACAAAGTAAACATTAGCAGAAATGGTCATATTACTTGGTTCCTTACAAATAGAAGGGAAATAATAGAGTACACTAAGTTAAAACGACTGTCAATTCTTTTAAAACCTGCCGCTCTGCGATTCAATTGAAATTCAGTTATCTTCACGTAAGCAGAAGTAAAACAAAAGAGATATGAAACGGATGAGGACTTTCCTTTTGAGAAAGGTTATAAGCAGTTTAAAATTGAAACCAATAAGGTGTATCTTGGTAACGAATAACTCTATATAATATTAATTATGTGTTTCAACAAGATCTTATTTTTTGTGTAAGTTTTTGTATATCTCTTACTGTTTGCCAGGTTTGCAAAATTCATTCAGAATATAGACGTCTTCAGAGGCTGTTCTCTGATAAATCAAGATATACATTTTATTTGTCATGTAGACATATTTTGATCAAAATTGTTAAAGTCATTTTTGATAAAAACAAATATTTCAGAACATTTTCCATGCAAAGGGTAGTTTGGTGTGCGGGGATTTTTTAAAAAGTCATCGTGTCGTATCTGGAACTTAAATACCAAGTTTACTATTTAACATTTTTTTTGTTTTTGAGCTATGCTGTCAAATGTTTTCCAGACCGGGTTGCTATGGCATAGCTTTGAAATTCGTTCCACTTGCGAGCTTGCTAGACAAAAAAAAATCAATAGTCAGTTTGCGGTTGAAAAGCTATAAATTAATTTGACAGTTTAAACCAATGAATATCTCGAAAATGATTACGCCAAAATAATTTACTTGATATCAATTATGTAATTTATGTATTTTATGTTATCCGTTTTCTGTCTCTCTCCTACGAAATACATATTCTAAAATATTTATTCTAAATGTAGGCTACGCCTTAAACTATTCCCAGATTATTTAAGAAATGCATTTTATTTTTCATGCAGTCTTGAACAGATGGTATTCTAACAAACCTCGGTAGTCATTTCTTGCGAAAATAAAACAAAACTATAATTTCTTCCCGTAAAGCATAGTTTGGGATGAGGCTTTACCTTGGAAACCCGTGCACTTAGACACAAAGTTAAATGCTCATTTTTACTTTCTCTACACGTACTATTTATATAGCCTATAGAGAAGATATTGCATTCCACCCAAAAATTCTATACCGAGATTTTACCCCTGTATAAAAAAACCATTTTTAGAAAAACATCCCATGTGATGTCCGTGTGTTTTTTGAACACGATAACTCAAAAACAAAAAGTCAGCAAAATAACAAACTTCTCAAACTACCGTTTACATGGAAAAAGCTCGAAAATGTTGACTTTCTCAAAAATGGCTTTAACGATTTTAATTAAAATACCATAAAGATATTTACACGACAAATAAAAGATATATCTTGAAATTTATGGGAATAGCCTCTGAAGAACCCTCTATTCTGGATGCATTTTGCTGATTTTGAATAACTAGTAAACCGTAAGAGATAGACAAAAACTTAGTACACAGAATATGTAGGTCTCGTTGAAACACACAATTTGAGTTATATACCTTTTTTTCACGGAGTTGAGCATTTTTGAGATATTCGTTGTTTTGGCTTCAGTTTTAAAATACTTGAAACTTTCCACATACGGGCATTTGTCAATTCCTGGCAATGCAAAGAAGCGGATATCACTTACATGTCAACCAGATTTTAAAAGAGTTGAGTATCGTTTTAGCCTAGTGTTTTCCATGATTTCCCTTCTACATACAAGAAAGCATTTCTGCTAATGTTTATCTCGCTTAGCACGAAGTAGATAAGAGAATAAGCTGTTTAACAATAATTTGTTACACAGATGTAGAGAAATCCATGTGAATGGAACACATAAAATACTTTAGGTATGCACACACACACTTTCTCTCTCTCTCTCTCTCTCTCTCTCTCTCTCTCTCTCTCTTGCGTCTTTTCCTAAAATGTTTTCAGTTGCTTATTTTTTCAGAGGGCCCCAAAATGTGTATTTCCACTGAAATGTTCGTATAGATTTTTTTTTTTAGGAAGGGGAATACAAATCTTCCCTTACTTACTCTATGTAGAGGAGAAAGTGAGAAAAATGAATATGAATTTGAAGCATACTGTTGTCTTTCTATGATCTTCGTTTCAGTCGGTTAATGTTATAGGAAATGAATCATAAACGAAAGTGTTATGTGTCAGTCATGCATGCTGTCTAAAGGTTCGGATAACCTTGGGCAGGAATTTGTGAAATTTGTGTAAAAACAATTACATTTGCTGTGGTTAAAAACCAACTTACCTCCATGTTACCTCACACGCATTCCTTTTGACCGAGAAGTGCGTTTCTCTTTTGTCACAGAATAAAAAATAAACTTAAGTTTCAACACGCTTGTATGGCCGTGCTGTCATACTCCATTGAATGTTTCTTCATTCTTATATACACTTTTTTCACTCTCTCTCTTCTAGCCATAGTAAGTAGGGGAAGTATTGTATTCCATCTAAAAGTTCTAGAAAAAAGTTTCCGGAAACTTCTGTTTTGAAGCCCTCTGAGTAAGAAAAAGCTGCAGAAACATTCACATGTTCGTGTGTGTGTGTGTGTGTGTGTGAGAGAGAGAGAGTGTGTGAACAGCATACGCTTCTTTTTACTTTTCTAGCTCGTATGTATAATGTACATGGTATAATGTACCGTGTTCCAGCCAATAATTCGATACCGAGATTTTAAGAGAAATACACATTTTGACGATCCCAAAATTTAAAAAAAACAACAATTTTACAAAAAGATGCTTGTGTCTGACTGTGGACGGCCTAACTAAAAATAAAAAATCCGTTAAAATGTTCACTATTTTCCAAGGATATGTCAAGAATATTTATAGGAAAATCCCCTCACTCAAAACTGCCTTTCACATGGAAACATTTTAGTAAAATTTGGCTGAACGATTTTGATTAGAACGTTTTGATAGTATATTTAAGATATTTTCATTGCAAATAAAATCCATACCCTGAATTTTCTGGGAATAACCTCTGAAGATTTCTTCATTCTGGACGAATTTTGTATAACTGGTAAACCTTAAGATATAGACAAAAACTTAATACACAAAAAATGCTATATCACACACAAATTATGTCATACATTTTTGTTTGAGTAAACCGTTTCCTAGAAACTCCTTTTTATTGGCTTAAATTTTAAGCTACTGAAACTTTTCTAAAAGGGGAAGTCATTTTTTGTTTAACTCCTGGTCATAGAAAGAGAACCGAACTTGAAGTGTTTTCCTAGCGGCCAGCCTAAGTCTAGGGTATTTCCTTGTTTCCCTTTTGCTTAGATGGAAGCATATAATAAGGCAATTTCTGTAAATATTTATCTCGATTAGCACGATGTATATAAAAGAGTATTTTATAAGGATAGTTTGTTTGCAGAAGAGAGAGTCATATGTATAATTACATCAATTTTTTTTTTTAAGCGTCTCCCGTTTTCTGCGGTTGCCTTCTGTTGCCTTTGTCCCAAAACTTCTGTTCTGCCAATCCTGCATTGCCCTGACAACTTCAGCCTTCCAGGTAATGCGTGGTCTCTGTCTTTTCCTCCTCTCATATTGGGACCATGAGAAGATCTGCTTTGGCCATCTATCTTTTGGCATCCTCTGGACATGCCCATATCATTCCGCTAACAATTCTTGTTGTTCCATTCTTTTTATTGTTGTTTTATTTGGAGCCTTTTTGTAGTCTAGAAACCCGGAATTTCTTACACAGTGCATCCATCTCTACTGCATTTAACACTTGCATCTCCCATCGGGCGCCACACCGGGTGCCGGATAGCGAAAGTCCCTCCAAATATGGTGGCTACTGGGGAAATAAAATATCCGGGTGGACCAAAACCAGCCCCATGGAGGAGCAATCTCTAAGCCGTAGTCTCAAATATATGTGCTACCCTGGATGGGTGCAATTCTTAATTGGGAATCCACGGAATATCTCGGTCTTTTCCTAGATCCAAAACTTTCTTAGGCTAAGCATATCTATCATGGTGTTCTATCTGTTAGGTATAGAATCACAATCATCTTCAGTGATCAAGGAGTAAATGCTAGCCTCTAGTTCCCAAGGTCTTGAGTTCAATCCCGGCGAAGGCCAATGGATTTTTTCGGGCGTAAAAATTCTTAGCATGGCTTCCTTCGGAAAGGAAGTAAAGATTTTGGTCACGTGTTATATATTAAAAGAACCTCCAGCCTGATAAAGAGGCTGTCTTTTACGCCCAATATAGAATGGGACACTTACAACCACAGCAGATAAAGTACATCCATAAATAAAACTCAATTTAATTTATAAAATCGCATAGGTCATATATCTGTCTAGACATAGACATTGGGGTAACGATACAAAAAGCCAATCTGCCCCTTTCCTCATCCGCTCATTTATTATTGTTTTTTGGTAGTGTTTAACGCCTAATTTTATTAATATGGTGTTGATACTGATGATACATGTGATGATATTGAGTTCCGATGAAATGCGATGGCGAGGGAAATCGGAGAACAAGGAAAAAACGCCTCTGCGCCGTCTTGTCCACCACAAATCCCAAATACGGTCGCCTGAGTTCGAACCCGGGACCCTTGGTGAGAGGCGAATGATCTAAACACTTGGCCCCGCTCAATATGAGAGTATGGCTGCTCCAAATGGGGATCTGCATTCGAAAAAAAAAAATGGAAATGACGTGTTATTTATGGACGCTCTTTAACTACTGTAGTTCTCAGCGTCCCATTCTATACTGGGCGTGAGGGACCGCTTAATTTTGCTCAGAGGCCTCTCTATCAGGCTTGAAGTTCTTTTACGTGCCGTAAATCTACGACACGGGACCAACGGCTGCACTTCCCTTCCGAAGAAAGCCATGCTAAGGATTTTTACACCCGAAAAAAGACATCGTCCTCCGCGACGTTAGGTATATGAAGTTAGTATGGTAACCATTACACCGCCGAGGACGACATCTGCATCCGAACACAAACTAGCAAAATACAAGGACTACAAAACCGTTTTTACGTTTGACGACGGGAGAGTAATGCTTACCTACATGCTGACTTTAGTTGGTACTGTCCTGTACAGCTTTTCTAATTCAGCGAAGGTTTGTCACTTTACTAAAAGTGTCGCTAGGTGGCAGCAGAAGTAAAATACTGCAAATGCCGACGGACGGCAAACTGTCTAATTCAGTGACGTCATTGATGGATAACAGATCATAAGCTAAAGTTGGTTCTGGCATTTAAGAAAATATTAATTGCTGATAAGACAGAGGCAGGTAAATAAACAAATGTATTTATTTAAAAACTGTCAATTGTTATCTCATATCCACATTATATAGGGTCTTCAGATTTATGACCTTTTCCCCAGTTGTTTGTCTGTGTATGACGTCAATAGTAGATAGGGAGTTCAGCCTCTTGCAGAGGACTAGCAAACGATGAGGTGGTAGTCAACAGTTTGAAGGTTACCTTGGTGAAATGGGACGTGTATCGAAACTATCCAATATTTACATTTGGAACATTCGCTTGCGTCTCGTTAACTCAAAATCGCAGCATTTGTGCTGATAGGTAACGATTGTTCCAGTGCGGAAGTAGTACTCAAACATGAAAACTCTGTGATCGATGATCACTTCCACCTCGCGTGAAAAGAACGTAAAAAATGTACTGGTGACAAAGTACAGTACGTATACCTTTGACGAAGTTGGCAATGCATGTAGTCAAGGTTCAATTCTGCACCTCCCCTTTGAGACAAGGGGCTCGTTGAACTACTAATGACGCCATGTATTTAAACTCACTGGCGCTAAATGCCGAAAAAGTCTGATAACCCAGTACGAAGTTCATTGAATTTGTATTATTAATTATTACAGTTGAATTTGCTATTAATGAATTAAAGGACCAAATAGTAAATAGACGCAGAGCTTTTAACGTCACGCAATTGCACTATCTTAGTATGCATGGTGATTTCTATAGCAGGGAAACATATTTAGTTAAACAAAGTCAGAAAAGCTAATTCTTTATATGAATACAGTATTTTAAGAAATATTCATCTTTCCAAAGTGCATCTTTGTAATTTTCATTGTTTCCTGTTTTGTTTCGTTATTAATCAATAAAAATTTTATCTGGGCTGGAAACCGGTTAATTTGGTATAGTGCTAACTGTAAAAAGTAAAGTTATATTATGTTACTTTCTATGTCCCGTGATAGAACCTACGTTAACTCCAAGGCATATAAATACTCTTAAAAGCTAATTGCACATCAGAGAACAGATAACGTTTTAAACACGTTATAATGCATTGTATTAGAAATTACACTGTTAAACAGATTATGGGATGGAGAACATAACACTTCTGAATTAACGCTACAATTAACTTAATTTCATAAGGGTTTTTATTTTTCAGGAATGTCCTTCTTTTTTTTTTCAAGTATTTATTATAAATTGTGCACAAAAGTTTGGTTAGTTATACTGGAAACACTTTTAATGACACAATAACAAATGTATATTTACCCCATTCCGCCATGACTATTGCCATGCACCGTCGCTGGACTTTTTCGTTATTTGATATATCATAAATTTAGCAATATTACGGTTGTATTAAGCTTATATTTCTCTCCATTTATTTTCGTATCCCTGTTCTGTGTAACCTTTCTGTTATTCGAAGCAGAATAACATTGTTGATCACAACGCTTCGACAAGATACAATCGATAGTCATCTGTTTAACAATCTCAACTGCCATCTATTGGCATTCTCTCAAATATGTCAAAAGTTGAATTACAATCCTCTGCTATACATTCCCACCTAGTCCACTAGGCAGCAGACTGAATGGGAAATTTGCTCTTGTTAAGTTATTTTATGTATAATGTCACTTTTAGGTATTTGTTTTCGGACTCCCACTGCGCAGCCACCCAAGTACAAATAGCGTATTGTTTTGTATATTCCTTATCACAAATGTGATTACAATTAATACAGCAAATTTTGCAATGAGTAATAACAAAATGTATCTTACTGGTTTCAAACGGAGGTTCCTAATGTTGAACTCGAGCAAACGCTGATGACCGGAATGGACTGGAATACTTACCTGAAAATAAACAGAAGAACATTAGCTTATTTGTAACATAATTTGAAGGGTTTAAACACTGTACAGAGCCTGTGTAATCCAATTCTGTATATACATTAGCAACCGAGCCATTTCTTCGCGGGTTCGGCCATCGATCTGACTGACTCATGCGTTTTTTTTTTCTTTCTTTTTTTCTCCCCCCCCCCCTGGATCGCCAAGCGCATGCTGGGTAGGTTTCTTTCATCCAGAAACTACATTTCCTGTCCCTCTATGTCGTTGCCATTATTTCATTTATCCCGCTTGGTTCGACGTGGCTCGGAAAAAGAGAGAATTTCGGCTGGCTGCCGGAATGAGGACCGCTCTTCGCGAAGCGTGGCCGCGCTCGCCAAGACGTCACGCTTTGGTAGTTCGTAGCACAGAGGATCGTGGGTTCAAGTCCCGCCTTGGGCATGGGTGTTATATATTTGTGTACGCGCGTGTGTGTAACAGAAGAAAAAAGCAATTCAGTAATCATACAGCAAACAAAGTAAAAAAAGTTAGATAAATAAAAGTAGGGTATACAGCGCCGGAGTCCCAACCAGACTCCGGAGCTGTATTTTAATTAAAAAAAAAAAAAAGCGTTGGACCCTATGTGGGAAGGAGACCCCGGTTTGCCTGCCCCACTGCTGGGGTGTTTGTTTCTGGAAAAGGACCCTGTCATTACTCTGCACTCCCTCCTGATTCCGACCGCCCGGTGTATCCTCTCACCCCATCCCTCCCTTATTTTCTTCTACTTATAAGGAACTAAGTAATAACATTCTGCTAACATTTATCTTGATTCGCATTGTGTACAAAGAAGAATAATCTTTTGTAAGAGTTTTGTAGAGCAGCTAGAGAAAGTCATGCGAGTGTAACACATCAGATTTTTAAAATACTTAAAACTTTTCTCATACTTGAATTTGTCAACCTTTGGCTCTTATTTCCCTTCTACTTACAAGAAATCATATAGTAAGACCATTTCTGTTAATGTTTATCTCAATTAGCCTGAACTAGATACAAGAACAACAATTTGTTACAGAGATGTAGAGAGAAAGTCATATACATAGAACTCATCAGAGTTTTACTTTCTGTATATGCTCCATGTACATAGTGTATAGAGAAGGTATTGCACAGCACCCAAAAATTCGATACCGAGATTTCAACGGAAATACATATTTTGAGACTCCTTGAATCCAAAAAAAAAGCATTTTTAGAAAAATGTCCGTGTGTGTGTGTGTGTGACTGTGGACAGCATAGCTCAAAAACGAAAAGACCGTTGAATACCAAACTTGGTATACAAGTTTGGTATATTCCAAGGATGCGACACGGAGATTTTCAAGAAAATCCCCCCACACCGATCTACCCCTTACATGGAACTTTTTTCGAAAATGTTTATTTTCTTAAAAATGGCTAACGATTTTGATTAAAATAGCGTAAAAAAATAAAATGTATATCTTGAATCTTCTGGGAATAGCGTCTGAAGTCTATTTTATTCTGGATGAATTTTTACGAAATTTGGCATAATTGCTAAACCGTAAAAATTGGACAAAAACTTACCACACAAAAAATATAGAGCAAGTTAAAACACACAATTTATATTATATAATTTTTTTTCGTGGAGTTGATCATTTTTAGATATTCTTTATTTTTGGTTTCAGCTTTGAAAAACATACTTTTCTCATACAGGCATTTGTCAACGCCTCCTCATACAAACAATGGAACTTCAGTCATAGCAACCAACTTTTGACTACCACTTTACCTAAGGTACTCCCATATTGCGCTTCTAATTACAAGGAAGCAAGTAATAAGACTATTTCTGCTAATTTTTCTCAATTAGCATGAAGTAAATAGATACAAAATCTTTCTAACAATAATGTTTACAGATCTGTGGAGAAAGCCATGTGAATGGAACACATCAGATTTTTACTAGTTATTTAAAGTGCTAAAACATATTCTTTTGTTCTTCTTGATGTCATGTGAAGATTATCAAATTCCAAACCCAGCACCCTTGAAAAGCGGACTACATCCTGATGAAATGCGTAATGAAACGACATCCGTAAACGCTTATCTCGATTACTATGAAGTAGTAGAAAGAAAATTATAGATCGATTTTCAGCAATGCGGTTTATAAATGTATGTAGTTTGCTAAAGGAACTCCACCTTTCGTAAGATGCATATCCTACAGCTGTGTCCCATATTTTCTGTAGCAGCTGGAGATCGCATGTAAATGTAAGAGCTTGTAGATTTCAACTAGAAGAATAAGATGTTGATCGCTGGTGTATGTAAGATTAATATGTATCTGCGAAATAAACACCGCGTGAGACCAAAGTTGAAGAGAGCACATTCCATGTTGCTCATTTGTTACATATTCTGATTGTCAGGATCCATGTCCCAGTGGGAGTGCAGCATGGCTGTACTTCTGTCATTATATACAATCAGCAGGCAACTAAAGGATTGAAAATGTCTTACGTGATCAATATTCAGTTGGTATGCTTACTATTGCAAACAGCTTATATCATCCAGCCATGCACAGCAGAGCAGATATTTAGTTTCTCTACACGTACCATGTACATAGTATATAGAGAAGGTATTGCACTCCACCCAAAAATTCGATACCGAGATTTCACCGGAAATATATGGTCCCCTATATCTGTGAACACATAACTAAAAAACGAAAAGTCGGTAAAATACCAAACTTAGTATTTAAGTTTAGTATCTTCCAGGGATGCGACACGAAGATTTTGAGAAAAATCCCCCCCATCCCAAACTACCCTTTACATGGAACTTTTTTGAAAATTTTGATTTTCTAAAAAATGGCTCTAACGATTTTGACTAAAATATCGTATATTAAATATATTTACCAGACAAATAAAATGCATATTTTGAATTTTCTGGGAATAGCCTCTGAAGACTACTTTATTCTTAGTGAATTTTACGGAATTTTCCATAACTGCCAAACCGTAAAAGATAGACAAAAACTTACTACACAAAAAATGTAGAGCACGTTAAAACACACAATTTATGTTATATACATTTTTTTCGTGGAGTTCGTCGTTTATGAGACATTCCTTATTTTTGGTTTCTGCTATGAAACACATACCTTTCTCATACAGGAATTTGTATACTGCTGTCCATACAAACAAAGGAACTTCAGTGACATAGCAACCAGCTTTTGATTATCACTTTAAGCTAAGGTACTCCCATATTTGGCTTCTACTTTCAAGGAAGCAAGAAATAAGTCTATTTCTGCTATTTTTTCTCGATTAGTAGGAAGTAAATAAAAGCATAAGATTTTTAAAAATAATGTATTGCAGAGATATAGAGAAAGTCATGTCAATGGAACACATCAGAATTTTGTTTTCTCTACACTGCTATGTACATAGTGTATAGAGAAAGTATTGCACTCCACCCAAAAATTCGATACCGAGATTTCAACGGAAATATATGTTTGAGGGTCCCCTATATCAAAAAAAAGGCATTTCCAGAGCAAGGTCCGTGTTTGTGTGTGCGCCTGTGAACACGATAACTCAAAAACGAAAAGTCGGTGAAATACCAAACTTGGTATTTAAGTTTAGTATCTTCCAGGGATGCGGCACGAAGATTTTGAGAAAACTTCCCCCCACCCCAAACTACCCTTTACATGGAACTTTTTTGACAATTTCTATTTTCTAAAAAATGGCTCTAATGATTTTGCCTAAAATATCGCATATTAAAGATATTTACCTGACAAATAAAATGTATATTTTGAATTTTCTGGGAATAGCCTCTGAAGACCACTTTATTCTGAGTGAATTTTACGGAATTTTGCCTAACTGCTAAACCGTAAAGGATACACAAAAGCTTACAACACAAAAAAATGTAGGGCACATTAAAACACACACTTTACGTTGTATACAATTTTTTGTGGACTTGATAGTTTTTTAGATATCCCTTGTTTTTGTTTTCAGGATCGATAAACTTAACTTTTCTCATACAGAAATTTGTCAACTCCTATCCATACAAACAAAGGAACTTCAGTCACATAGCAACCAGCTTTTGACTATCGCTTTAACCTACGCTACTCCCTTATTTCCCTTTTTCTTACAAGGAAGCAAGTAATAAGACTATTTCTGCTAATTTTTTATTGATTAGTATGAAGAAAATAGAAGCATGAACATTTTTAAAACTAATTAGTTGCAGAGATATAGAGAAAGCCATGTGAATGGAACACATCAGATTTTTCTGAACATTTTTTCGGATTGCTTAAATATTTGACACCAAAGGTTATCTCGAGGCTAAAACATCTTATGTGTTCCATTCACTTGACTTCCTCTACATCCTATAACAAATTATCGTTTAGCAGCTTATTCTTCTATTTACCTTATCATAGTCGAGATAAACATTAGCAGAATGTGTGTTAATTACTTGCTTCCTTGTACGTATAAAGGAATACACTAGGCTAAAATGATAGTCAAATCTTTTAAAAGTTAGTTTGCATGTGGTTGAAATCTGTTTCTATGAATGACAAGGAGTTAACCAACTTTCGAGTGAAAAAAGTTTTAATTTAAATATGACACAAATAACAGAGAATGTCTCAGATATGGTCAATACATATGCTACAAATTGTATGTTTCAACGGGATCTATATGTTTTGTGCCGTTAATTTTTGTCTGTCACTTACGCTTCACCAGTTACGCAAAATTCATCCAGAATAAAGAGAGCTTTAGAGGCTATTTCCAGAAAATTCAGATACACATTTTATTTTCAATGTAAACATCTTTAATATACGGCATTTTAATCAAAACCATTAGAGCTATTTTTGAGAAAATCAAAATTGTTGAAATTTTTCTATGGTAAGGGTAGTTTGGGGGTGAGGGATCATTTTATAAAGCTTCATGTCGCGTCCCTAGACGATACTAAACTTAAGAACCAAGTTTGGTATTTTACAAACTTTTCGATTTTGGCTTATCGTGTTCAAAGACACACGGACGTTTGTCTAAAAATGCCTTTTTTGGATATAGGGGGCCCTAAATTTCTATTGGGCCGCGCCATGACCGAGTGGTTAAACCACTCGCCTCTCGATCCCAAGCGACCGCATGTGAGTTTTGTGGTGGACAAATCGGCGCTGTGGCGGTTTTTCTCTGGGTACTCCGGTTTCCCCCGCGATCGCATTCCACCGGTGCTCCATCATCATTCATATATCATCAGTGTCACCGCCTGCGGTGCCATAAGTAGTTAAAGCGGGCGTTAAACACTACCAAAAAAATTCTATTTCCGGTGAAATCTCGGTATAGAATTTTTGTGTGGAATGCAATGCTTTCTCTATACACTATGTGCATAGTACGAGTAGAGAAAGTAATAATATTAAATGTTAACCAAATGCTAAATATGGTTACTAAAGAAAAAGCTACGTGATAGAGAATTTCTAACTTCAACTTCGAATTTAGGAATCAGTAAAAGATACACATTTTCATTTCATGGCTTGAAAAAAGTAAATATCCAAGTGCTCTGTACGCTATAAACCCTGAGAAAGCATCTGTCGACATTTTGCCAGAATATCGGAGGTGAGTCGCAAAGATCAAAGAGGGAATGTGAGGGTGTGGTCTGCTGTACCAGAACAATAGATCGGTACAGTCCTTGATGCATGCCGCACAAGGACATGCTCCTGCGATTTACGCGAGTTATGTTAATATGGCTGAAAGCGCTCACCTTCACGTGAAACAGATCAACGTGTAAGTCAACAACAGAGGCTACTCCAATCTTCCCTGCTGAATCAACCTAATATAATACTTATTTGGCTGCTACCGTGGCCGAGTGGTCAACAAGCTGACTTTTCACCTGACTTATCGATTTTCAAAAATATCTGATGTTTCTCTACACCTCTACAACAAATTATTCTTAAAAAGATTATACTTCTATTTACTTTATGCTCATCAGAAAAAATTAGCAGAAATAGTCTTATTACTTACTTCATTGTAAGTAGAAGCGAAATAAGGGACTACCATAGGTTAAAATGATAGTCAAAAGCTGGTTGCTATGTCAATGAAGTTCCTTTGTTTATATGGATCGGAGTTGACAAGTTTCTGTATGAGAAAAATGTTTTTCATAGCAGAAACCAAAAATAAGGAATGTCTTAAAAACGACGGACTCCACGAAAAAAAGTTATATAACATAAATTGTGTGTTTTGACGTGCTCTACTGTATTGTGTAGTAAGTTTTTGTCCATCTCTTACGGTTTAGCAGTTACTCAAAATTCCGTAAAATTCATCCAGAATAAACTACTCTTCAGAGGCTATTCCTAGAAAATTCAAGATATACATTTTATTTGTCAGGTAAATATGTTTAATATACGAAATTTTAATCAAAATTGTTAGTCATTTTTGAGAAAATCAAAATTTTCGAAAAAAGTTCCATGTAAAGGTTAGTTGGGGGTGGGGGGATTTTTCTCAATATCTTCGTGTCGCATCCCTGGAAGATACTAAACTTAAATACCAAGTTTGGTATTTTACCGTCTTTTCGTTTTTGAGTTATCGTGTTCACAGTCACACGGACACACACACACACACACACACACACACACACGGACCTTTTTGTGAAAATGCTTTTTTTGGATATTGGGGACCGAAAAACATATATTTCCGGTGAAATCTCGGTATCGAATTTTTTGGTGGAGTGCAATGGCTTCTCTATACACTACGTACATGGTGCGTATAGAGAAAATAAAAACTGTTTGATATATGATTGAAGTACCTTTGTTTGTATGGATAGGAGTTGACAAATTCCCGTATGAGAAAAGTATAAGTATTTTTACAGCCTGAAAATAATAAACAAGGAATATCTTAAAAACGCTCAACCTTGCGAAAAAATGTATATAACATAAATTATGTGTTTTAACGAGCTCTAAATGTTTTGTGTGGTAAGTTTTTGTATCTCTTACGGTTTACCAGTTATGCAAAATTCTAAAAAATTCATCCAGAATAAACAGGTCTTCAGAGGCAATTCCCAGAAAATTGAAGATACATATTTTATTTGCAAATATCTTAAATATAATAGATTTTAATCAAAATCGTTAGTGTAATTTTTGGTTCCATATAAAGGGTAGTTGAGGGGGGGTATTTTCTTGAAAATCTTCCTGTGGCATCCTTTGGAGATACTGGTATTTAACGGACTTTTCGCTTTTGAGCTATACTGTCCGCAGAACCACACACACGCGTGTCTTTATCTAGAAATACTTTTTTAGGATTCAACGTCTATACACTATGTACATAGTATATGTAGAGAATGTAAAAATCTAGCATTATTATTTTGGAATTTAAAACATTTTGTGCAGCTTTTATAAAAGTTCTTAGATTCCAAAAGAAATATGATGTTTAACTAGGAAGACAGAACTCAGAATATACCATTGCATGATTCAACATGTACTTGACCTGTAAAGAGGGTGTGCTGCCCCCGTATCATATCGGTGTATGTACGGTCCAGGAGGTTGCGTTCCATTTGGTAAAGGTTATCGATAACACTTTTAGAATAAACCGGTTTGCAAGCGCAAGGAATTCATCGACGAACCTTACTGCAGTAATTTTGTGTTTGGAGAGGGTGTGTTCAGACATGATGAAATGTCAGGAGTTTATGTTAGGCAAGGAGGCGTCTCCAAGCTGACCCAGTTAGGTAACTTGCTTTACAAGCCAAGGGATTCAAACGGTACACGAACGCGTATTAAATGCATTTTACTGCTCACAGAAGCTGCCTTTTATCTCGTTAGCTAATCAGACATGCTCCTTTCTCTCTAGAAAGAATCCGTATTTTTTACTTTCCCTAAATAGTACATAGGTAGAGTAGATATTAGACTCCACCCAAATATCCAGTACAGAGAATTCACTGTAAAACATGTTTTGAGACCTCCTTTATAAAAAATCCCTTATGTGTTCCATTCACATGGCTTTCTCTACATCTCAGCAACAAATTATTGTTAAAAAGCTTATGCTTCTATTTACTTCATTCTAATCTAGAAAATATTAGCAGAAATAGTATTATTACTTGTCTCCTTGAAAGTAGAAGCGAAGTAAGGGAGTACCATAGGTTAAAGTGATAGTCAAAAGCTCGCTGCTATGTGATTGAAGTTCCTTTATTTGTATGGATAGGCGTTCACCAATTCCTGTATAAGAAAAGTATAAATATTTCAAAGTTGAAACTAAAAACAAGGAATATGTTAAAATGATCAACTCCACGTAAAAAATGTATATAGCATAAATGGTGTGTTTTAATGTGCTCTACATTTTCTGTCCGGTAAGTTTTTGCCCATCTCTTACGGTTTAGCAGTTATGCAAAATTCCATAAATTCATCCACAATAAAGTAGTGTCCAGAGGTTATTCCTAGAAAATTAAAATTATACATTTTGTTTTTCATATAAATATCTTTCATATTCAACATTTTCATCAAAATTGTTACGGCCATTTTTGAGAAAATCAAAATTTTCGAAAAATGTTCCATGTCAAGGGTAGTTAGGGGTGGGGAGATTTTCTTGACAATATTCTTGTGATGTCCACAGACACATAAACACACGGACCTTTTTCAAAAAATGTTTTTTTTGGATTCAGGGGTCCAAAACATGTATTTCCGGTGAAATCTAGGTACGAATTTTTGGGTGCAATACAATATCTTCCCTAATCACTATGTTCACAGTACTGTAGAGAAAGTAATAAGACCATTTCTGCTAATATTTACCTCGATAAAGAAAATAGATTATCTTTTGTAAGAATTGCTTGCAGAACAGGTAGAGAAGGTCATATGAAAGGAACAGATCAGACTTTTTTTCCACTATAAGTAACCCCATTAGCTACAGATGAATATTTCAAAAAGTAATTCAAGTTAGTTACACAGTTTAATGTATAAATGCATAATTCATCAGCGCTTTCTACATCAGAATTACCCCGCTCTAGTTGGTACTTTTTTCTTCTTGCGGACGTCGACTAATGCGATCCGGTCCAGGTTTTAAAATAGAACGTCTCTTGCTGTAATTAGCGTATTCATCAAGATGACAAGAGCAGCTACCGCGTCATAAATCGTTTTAGTCAAGGTCCAGGTGCGTTTCGCTGCAAGACCAGCTCTGCATAAATGTCGGACCTGAGATCCGTTAACACGAGGGTTGGGACAGAAGTCAAAACCTTATTTCACTTTCTCCAGGCCATTTGTACAACGTACATAGTGGATCGAGAGGAATTTGCATTCCACCAAAAAAGTCTGATATGTTCCATTCACATGACTTTCTCTACGTCTCAGCAACAAATTATTGTTAAAAAAAAATGTATGCTTCTATTTATTTAATGCTAACCGAAAAAAAAAATAGCAAAATAATCTTATTACTTGCTTCCTTGTAAGTAGAAGCTAAATAAGGGAGCACCATAAATTAAAGTGATAGTCAAAAGCTGGTTGCTATGTGACTGAAGTTCCTTTGTATGGACAGCAGTTGACAAATTCCTGTTTGAGAAGAGTAAGATTTTCAAAGCTGAAACTAAAAACAAGGAATATCTTAAAAACGATCAACTCTACGAAAAAATGTGTATGATATAAATTGTGTTTTAAAATTGCTCTACATTTTTGGTGTGGTAAGTTTTTGACCATCTCTTATGGTTTAGCAGTTATGCAAAATTCCGTAAAATTCATCCAGAATAAACAAACTAGTCTTCAGAGGGTATTCCCAGAAAATTCAAGATATACATTTTATTTGTGATGTTAATGGCTTTAATATATGGTATTTTAATCAAAACCGTTAGAGTCATTTTCAAGAAAAACAAAATTTTCGAAATTTTTTCCATGTAAGAGACAGTTTGGGGTGGGGGATCTTCTTGAAAATCTTCGTGTCTCATCCTTGGAAGATACCAAACTTAAATACCAAGTTTGGTACTTAACGATCTTTTCGTTTCTGAGCTATGCTGCCCACAGACAGATTTCAGCGGAAATACAGTTTTCACGTGTCGAGAAGGTTGGTATTTATTTCAATATCTTCCAAGTGTATGGCACGACGATTTTCAGGAGAATCTCTCCATTACAAGCTACCCTCCACATGGAAAAAATTTCAATTTTGATTTTCTCAAAAATGGCTCTAACGATGTTTATTAAAATTCCGCATATTAAATATTTTATATCCCAAATAAACGTATATTTTGGATTTTCCTGAAATAATCTCTCAATACCTCTTTATTCAGAATGAATTTTGCAAAATTTTGCGTAACGGTTAAACCGTAAGAGATACACAGAAACTTTCTACACAAAAAGTAGATCTCGTTAAAACACATAATTTATGTAGATGATATACATTTTTCTTGTAGAGCCGAGATATTCCTTGTTATTGTTTTCAGTTTTAAACTACTTAAAACTTTTCTCAAACCCCACTTCAATTGTTTCACATAGACCAGATTTTGAAAGATTTGACTTTCGGTTTATCCTAGTGTACTCCCTTATTTCCTTTCTACTTACAGGGAAGCAAGTAATAATACAATTTCTGCTTATGTTTAGCATATCGTAGATAAGGAAAATTGTTTGTTAACATCCAGAGAAAGTCATATATATATATATATATATATATATATATATATATATATATATATATATATATATGCGTGTGTGTGTGTGTGTGTGTATGTGCGAAATGCTAGTACCTACTAACAAGCATTTTTTCCCCCTTTTGTAGTGTTTAACGCCCGCTTTTACTATTTGTGGCACCGCAGGTGATGACACTCGTGATACATAAATGAAGATGCAGTAGCGATGGAATGTGATGGCGGGGAAAACTGGAGAACCCGGAGAAAACCCGCCCCTGCGCCGCTTTGTCCACCACAAATCGCTTGGGATCGATCCCAGGCCATATAGGTGAGAGGCGAGTGGTCTAACCACTCGGCCATGGCGCAGCGCACCAGCCCACGATTTAGGGCTTAGGTGGTACTCATTGTTAATGTGTTCCAATAGTTAATAACAACTCCATGACACGACAGCTTACAAGGTACCTTGGCCTGCCGCCCGACCGCTGCGTCCCCCATCTCGCCCATGGGGGTGCAGTATTGGAGGGTGAGACGTGGTCAGCGCCTCGAATCCTTCCCGGCCGGTTAATGCGGTCCTCATGACCTGGAGCCGCTACTTGTCTATCCCCCAAGGGACCTCATGAGGCTGAGTGCACCCTGGTCCAGGTCTCCCAGCGGGGTAAAAATCCCCACGCCGGTACTGGGAATCGAACCCAGATCTCCCGCTTGGCAAGCAGCTGCGCTACCACCAGTAGAATAGTTAACATGCTGCAAAAGCAGGGTGAAGGTCGGAAGTTAAAATAACACCTGCGAATAAATGCCTTTTTTATTTCATTTCTGTTGATGTTCTGAAAACATTCTATGAAATCTTGGATTTCTTTCCGAATGCACCAGAAAGTGGATTTGCCTATAAATAGGAAGTTCCAGCCGCTCGTTGCTCACTGTTGCGAACAGAAGAGTACCTGAACATGCTGTATATTGGGAAACGCAGCAGAATGCAAGAAGACACGTCCTCAATACCAACACAGGTTTCCGCAGAGAATCCTCCTTCTTTTTTTTTTTTAAATTACAGTTCCGGAGTGTGGTCGGGACTCCGGCGCTGTATATCCTGCTTTTATTTACCTGTTTTTTTTTTTTACTTTGTTTGCTGTATGATTACTGAATTGCTGTTTTCTTCTTTTTACACACATAGAACACCCAAGCCTAAGGCGGGACACGAACCCACGATCCCCTGCGCTACGAAGCACCAAAGCGCCGGTCCCTATGTCCACGCTCGCTTTGGTGCTTCGTGGGCAGGGGATCGTGGGTTCGAGTCCCGCCATGGGCATGGGTGTTATAAGTTTGTGCAATGTGTATATGTTTGTAAAGGAACGGGGATATATAAAAAAAAAGTGAGACACCTTGACGAGCGCGGCCATACGTGAGATTTGTGGTGGACAAAGCGGCGGAGTGGCGCGTTTCCTCCGGTTTGCCCCGCCATCTCATTCCACAGTGGCTCCATCTTCATGTATCTTCAGTGTCATCACCTGCGGTGCCAGAGCAGTAAAAGCGGGCGTTAAATACTACCAAAAAAAAAAAAAAAACAAGAGCGCGGCTATGAGCACCGGCTCCTTTAGATTGCACACACCATTTTGCGATTTGCGAACCGCCTTCTGGAATCATGAACAGTGCACATGACACCCCATCCATGAAGAGATCACCTTGTCTGTGATCAAGCAACGACGGAACATGAGACTATGTCATTCAGCATCCATACTGGAATTTCAACATAAGCCAATCTTCCGCGTGGAGAAAGCTACATCAAGCAGAGTTTCACCCTTCTCATCTTCAACTATGCCAGATGTTATTGCAGCCGAACTATTGATGGAGAGTGGCTTTCGCTAGGTGGATCATACGATAACTGAACAAGATCCACATTTTTTTGGCAACTCTGTTATCTAAAACTTCCCAAAACCTCCCACCAATTCTCTGTGTCATTCTCTGGCAATACTCTCATGAAAAATGGCTTTTGATTTACAAGCTGTGACCAACGCGAGTTAAATCATCTGCCACGGCGTTAGGCAGAATGGTCAATACGCTCCTACAGGCCATTCAGCACCACATGACATTAACAGATATTAGTTCTGCCTCTTGTACTCAGATAACATATCATCATAAAAAAATCTGATGTGTACCATTCTCATGAATTTCTCTATATCCCTGCAATAAATTATTCCTAAAAAGCTTATACTTCTATTTACTTTATGCTAATCAGAAAAAAATTAGCAGAAATAGTCTTATTACTTGCTTCCTTGTAAGTAGAAACGAAATAAGGGACTACCATAGGTTAAAGTGATAGTCGAAAGCTGGTATCTATGTCAATTAAGTTCCTTTGTTTATATGGATAGGAGTTGACAAGTTCCTGTATGAGAAAAGTATACGTTTTTCATAGCAGAAACCAAAAATGTCTCCAAAATGACGAACACCACGAAAAAAATGTATATAACATTAATTGTGTGTTTTAACGTGCTCTACATTTTTGTGTAGTAAGTTTTATCTATCTCTAACGGTTTAGCAGTTATTCAAAATTCAGTAAAATTCATCCAGAATAAACTACTCTTCAGAGTCTATTCCCAGAAAATTCAAAATATACATTTTATTTTTCAGATAAATATCTTTAATATACGATATTTTAATCAAAATCGTTAGAGCCATTTTTTAGAAAACCAAAATTTTCGAAAAAAGTTCCATGTAAAGGGTAGTTTTGGGTGGGGAGGGAGTTTTCTCAAAATCTTCATGTCGCATCCCTGGAAGATACTAAACTTAAATACTAAGTTTGATATTTTACCGATACACGGACACACACGCGTGCCTTTTTCTGAAAATACTTTTTTTTGGATACAAGGGACCCTAAAACATATATTTCCGATGAAATCTCGGTATCGAATTTTTTGGTGCAGTGCAATACCTTCTCTATACACTATGGACATAGTACGTGTAGAGAAAGCAAGAATCCGATGTCTTTTATTTGCATGACTTTCTCTATGTTCTGTAAACTAACTATTTTTATAAAATATTATTCCTTTACTTCATGATAATCGAGATAAAAATTATCATAAATGTTGTTATTGCTTGCTTCCTTGTAAGCAGAAACGAAATAAGGAAATACGCTAGGCTAAAGAAGTAGTCGAATCTTTTAAAAGCTGTTATACAAAGTAATAAAAAAAGTCACCCAAAATGAAGAGATCTTTGTACGCTATTCCTAGAAATTTTAAAATAGATATTTCGTTTCTCATGAAAATATCTGAAACATATGGCGTTTTAATACAAATTATTATAACCATTTTCAGAAAATAAAAATGTTCGATATATGTTACATGTAAAGGGCAGTTGGAGTTGGGGGGGGGGGTTCTTAAAAATCTTCGTATGGCACCGTTCGAAGATACTGAACTTGAATACCAAGTTGGGTATTTAACCGACTTGTTTGTAATTTTTGCAGGGGATTTAGGAGACCTCAAAACATGTATAAAATTTTTGAGTGGAGTACAATTGACCTCAGAAATTGAGTATTCCAAGTGAAGTTTCGATATCGATTTTTTTGTAGAATACAATACCTTCTCTACTTAGTATAAATAAGTACTAGAGAAGGTATCGTAATGCACCCAAAAGTTCGATACCGAGATTTCTCCGAAAATACACGTTTTAAGACACCCTGAATAGAAAAAAATCATTTTTAGAAAAATGTTCGTGTGTGTCTGTGTGCGAGTCTGAGTATGTGTGTATGCGTGTGTGTGTCTGTGGGCAGCATAGCTCAAAAACGAAAAGTCCGTTAAAAACCAAACTTGGTATTTAGGTTTGGTATCTTCCAAGGATGCGACACGAAGATTTTCAAGAAAATCCCCTCCACTCCCAACTACCCTTTACATGGAACTTTTTTCAAAATGTTTGATTTTATGAAATGGCTAACGATTTTGATTAAAATATCGTATATTAAAGATATTTACCTGACAAATAAAGTGTATATGTTGAACTTTTTGGGAATATCCTCTGAAGACTACTTTATTCAGGATGAATTTTGCATAACTACTAAACCTAAAGAGATGGACAAAAAGTTAACGCACAAAAAATATAGAGCACGTTAAAAAACACAAATTATGTTATATACATTTTTTCGTGGAGATATTACTTGTTTTTGGTTTCAGCTTTAAAAACTTATACATTACTCATACAGGAATTTGTCATCTCCTGTCCATACAAACAAAGGAACATCAGTCACATAGCAACCAGCTTTTGGCTTTCACTTTAACCTATGGTACTACCTTATTTCGCTTCTACTTACAATAAATCAAGAAATATGGAACACATCAGATTTTTTTTTTTTTTGTATTGAATTCTTGGTTAAGAGTGAAATACTTTTTTTTTTTCGTAAGCGGTAGAGAAAGTTAATATCATTTCATGAAATGAAGGTTTTGTTTTAGATTTGTAATGCCTCAATATTTCCATCAAGTGTTATAAGCTGTAAGTTGAACCGAAGTTGGAACCAGAGACCTCTAAACCAATGGGCTAGACCAACATACCAAGTTACTGTGTCAGTCACGACGGAAGGTACCTTGACCTATTCGACAGATATTAAACGGCACCTGAATCTGAGTGCCATTTACTTTCCTTCGGGAACCAAACTCTAGTCCCCTAGATACCACCAGCTCAACTTGCCAGCGCCATCTGTGTAAGCGCTACTGGAACGAGTTCAGGGACGGTTAACGCTCTGGAAACTTTGTGCCATAAATATGGGACGTGGCTGCAACACATTTGCAACCAGACGTCACTTCGGGGAAGAACCAGCAGAGTTGCGTGGTATTATTAATTATTATATCTTATTATTTTTATTTTACTATGTACATAGTTTATAGAGCAGGTATTGCACTGCACCGAAAAAATCGATACCGAGATTTCACCGGAAATATATGTTTTAGGATCCCCTGTATCCCAAAAAAGTATTTTCAGAAAAAGGTCCGTGTGTGTGTGTAGGTATGTCAGTGTGTGCGTGTGTCTGTGAACACGATAACTCAAAAATGAAAAGTAGGTAAAATACCAATCTTGGTATTTAAGTTTAATATCTTCCAGGGATGCGACACGAAGATTTTGAGAAAAATCCCCCCACCCCAACTACCCTTTACATGGAGCTTTTTTCGAAAATTTTGATTTTCTAAAAAATGGCTCTAACGATTTTGATTAAAATATCGTATATTAAAGATATTTACCTGACAAATAAAATTAATATTTTGAATTTTTTTGGAAATAGCCTCTGAAGACTACTTTATTCTGACTAAATTTTACGGAATTTTGCATAACTGCTGAACCGTAAGAAATGGACAAAAACTTACCACCCAACAAATGTAGAGCACCTTAAAACACACAATTTATGTTATACACATTTTTTCGTGAAGCTGATTGTTTTTGAGATATTCCTTGTTTTTGGTTTCAGCTATAAAAACATGTTTCTCATACAGGACTTTGTGAACTCGTGTCCATACAAACAAAGGAACTTCAGTCGCTGAGCAACTAGCTTTTGACTATCACTTTAACCTATGGTACTCCCTTATTTCGCTTCTACTAACAAGGAAGCAAGTAATAAGACTATTTCTGCTAATTTTTGCTCCATTAGATGAAGTAAATAGAATAATTTATTGCAGTGATATAGAGAAAGTCATGTGAATGGAACACATCAGATTTTTTACTTTCTATAGTCCGTATGTACAATGTATATAGTGGATAGAGAAGATACTGCATTCCACCAAAATATTCGATTTCTAGATTTCACCGGAAATATATATATTTTGAGGTCCTCTGAGTCCAAAAAAAAGTATTTTTAGAAAAAGGTCATGTACGTATGTGTGTCTATGAACAGAATCGCTAGAAAACGAAAAGACCGTTTTTGTCTATCTCTTACGATTTAGCAATTATGCACAATTCGGCAAAATTCATCCAGAATGAAGATGCCTTCAGAGGCTATTCCCAGAAAATTCAAGATATACATTTTATTTGGGATGTAGATATTTTTGATACAGGGTATTTTAATCAAAACCATTAGAGCTGTTTTCGAGAAAATAAAATTTTCGAAAATTTGTCCATGTAAAGGGTATTTTTGGGTGGAGAATTTTCTTGAAAATCATCTTCTCCCATCCTGATACTGAACTTGAATATCAACAAATTTGCTATTCAACAGCTTTTCGTTTTTACTTTCTCTACACGTACTATGTATATAGTGTATAGAGAAGGTATTGTAATGCGCCCAAAAATTTGATATCGAGATTTCACCGGAAATAAATATTTTGGGCTATTATGTGTGTCCGTGTCTCTGTGAACACGATAACTCAAAAACGAAAAGTCGGTAAACTACCAAACTTGGTATTTAAGCTTATCATCTTCCAGGGATGCGACACGAAGATTTTGAGAAAAATCCCCCCACCCAAACTACCCTTTACATGGAACTTTTTTCGAAAATTTTGATTTTCGCAAAAATGGCTCTAACGATTTTGATTAAAATATCATATATTAAAATTATTTACCTGACAAATAAAATGTGTACCTTGAATTTTCAGGGAATACCTCTGGAGATTACTTTATTTTACGAAATTTTGCTAAACTGCAAGACTTAGACAAAAACTTAATACACAAGAAATGTAGAGCACGTTAAAACACACAATTTATGTTATATACATTTTTTTCGTGGAGTTGGTCGTTTTTGAGATATTCATTGTTTTTGGTTACAGCTATGAAAAACTTAACGTTTCTCATATAGGAATTTGTCAACTCCTGTCCATATAAACAAAGGAACTTCAGTCACATAGCAACGAGCTTTTGACTATGATTTTAACCTATGGTACTCCCATCTTTCGCTTCTACTTTCAAGGACTATTTCTGCTAATATTTCCTCGATTAGAATGAAGTAAATAGAATCATAAGCTTTTTAACAATAATTTGTTGCCGAGATGTAGAGAAAGCTACATTACACTACTATTACAACTATTATTGATATTACTACTACTACTACTACTACTAATAATAATAATAATAATAATAATAGTAACACATGTTTACGGTTTTAACCTATTATTTAGTCGACAAAACATAGGTGGCTATAACTTAGCACCATACACACATTATTTACGATCTTGCTTTTCTTATTCTGTAGTGGGTGTGACTTAAACAATGCTTTTTTTAAATGAGAAATCCCGAGCAGAATACTTAATACCTATACACCCAAGTTCCTCTTATAGGAATGTTGCTCGCTAGAGATCCAAAAGACCCTCATGGCTGTACCAGAATTCTGGGAAATCAAAGGGCAACTCCTTATCTGCACGGTCATTCTATTTTCTGCAACGCATCGTGTTCTGGTGCCATCAACACGCCCACTCAACAAGCTCAACAGGTTTCTTCAACACAGAGCTGTTTCTGTTCCTTAGCAACCAAAGAGATGCACAAGCAATACTCTATGTATGTACCGTTGAGAAACAAAAGAACGGAACCAATCAACTGGATTAACGGAAAATCATCTAAATAGTAACATCAATGTACAAATCCGGTTATTATTTAAAAGGAATCAGTGGCAATAATGGTTGTATTGTTATTTTATTTTAGTTGTTTTATTTTCTCTAAACGCACTGTGTACATAGTGTATAGAGAAGGTATTGTATTGTACCCAAAAATTAGATACCGAAGTTTCACCGGAAATATATGTTTTGAGACCTCCTGAATCCAAAAACAAAACAAAACATTTTTTTTGAAAAATATCCGCGCGCGCGCGTGTGTGTCTGTCTGCACTGCGAGCGTGTCTGTGGGCAGCATAGCTAAAAAATGAAAAGTCCGTTAAATATCAAACTTGGTATTTAAGCTCAGTATCTTTCAAAGATGTGACACGAAAAATGAAAATTCTCCCACCCGCAGTTACCCTTTAAATGGAAACATTTTCGAAAATTTTGATTTTCTCAAAAATATTTCTAAGATATTCATAAAAATGTCATATTTTAAAGATATTTACATGACAAATAAAATATATATCTTGAATTTTCTGGTAATAGCCTCTGAAGATATCTTTATTCTGCATGAATTTTGTGGAATTTTGCATAACTGGTGAATTGTAAGAGATACACAAAAACTTACTTAATAGAAAATGTAGAGCTTGTTAAAATACAAAATTTTTGTTATATAATTTTTTTTCATGGAGTAGCGATTTGAGTATGGGGAAGAGCTGGAAAAGGATTTGGGAGAAAACAAGGCGAATTTGGGAATGGGATATTAAATGGTCCATTTAAGGCCTAAGATAACTGGAAGTTAATCTGCGCCAAGTGGGATAAATTATATTTCTTCTTAAAGTTTAGAACTCATATTATTTTATTAGGAAAAATAAGTTATTAATTTTTAATAATTTTTGGCCAAAATTTACAGGTGGTAAATCGTTGAAGTAAAAATATAAGCATGAAAATGACTAAAGCTATTTACTAATTGTTTTGAGTCACTCTGAAATGAAAACATTCTGGCGCCACGCCTTCATGTCATGACGTATTTCTATCTCATCTGATACCATAAAGTCCCTCCTCTTTTTTTTTTTTTTTCTCTCTCCACACTCTCTGGTTTTATCTGATGTCAAGATGGCGCCACAGGTGACTACAAATTAAAACCAAGTTACAGACATGAACTGTTTACGAGCGATCCTTGTATTCGAGGCAGTATATCGAGATAATACCTCGCAGTTCGCAATACTTCAGGATGAACCATTGTGAAGGTTTTAAATCTTTGATATATGTTCACCAATGAGAGAATGTTCGTGGTGAGCTGGTGACCTCACGAAGTCTGTGTCAGCCTTTGTTGCCGATAGAGCGCTCCACTGTTACCCAACATATTAACAAGAGAAATTCTTCAGCATTATTGGGGCTAAATTTGGACTGTAAAGTGGATGATATCACCTTTTAAAACGTCTATGCCTTGTTTTCCAAATGCAACTTGAGAAAAGTGTAGGGATAGTGTGTTGGTGCTTTTTGAAACTTATAATGAAATACTGCTCTATTTCAAAGAAATAGTGGCATAATTGCACTTAGTCATAATGCTTATACAATAATAATAACAACAACAATAATATGTTAAGGTCAGAGGCCACTCGGCACCCAACCTGATTTTTTTATATAGGGTTTAACGCCCGCTTTTACAACATATTTGTGGCACCGCAGCCGATTACACTGATGTTTCATGGAATGAAGATGGAGCACCGGTGGAATGCGATGGCAGGGGAAACCGGAGAACCCGGGGAAAACCCGCTCCTGCGCCGCTTTGACCACTACAAATCCCACGTGCGGTTGCCTGGGATCGAATCCACGCCGTCTTGGTGAGAGGAGAGTGGTCTGGCCTAAAACATGTACTTCCGGTTTAATCTCGGTTGCGAGTTTTTGAGTGGCCTTCAATACCTTTTCTAACTACATACCATGTGCTATGTAGATAAAGTATAAATGAAACTAAACACAGTGCATAATCAATACCAAGGTATGGCATTGCAGATTTTATTTAAGTATTTAGTTTTTTGAGGATTGTTATCTTCGAGTCTCGAAAGCCTTGCGGTAATATTTGTGTCCTAACCTCAATTTCAGCCGACATTTTGTGAATTTCATGACATTTTTGCGATATATGATGTTCAAATGTTTTTGTTCTGTTGCATTCCGAAGTGAAATCGTTGGGTGCAAATGTTTATTATTCCTTGTGATTTCGTCGTGTATAATGTTTTGATTTTGTTCATTCAACAATAAGTATCATAGCTACGTGTTGACTTTTTTAGTTGTGAAGCCAGGTATCATAAAAGAGGACTTTCAGAAGCTTGTAAAAAGCTACTTGGAAGTCGTTAGCGAGAATATGCGCACAAATATTTGAGTTAATTTGCGCTCATTTATATTAAAAAGTGAAACAGATTTTCCCGTCGGAAATTGTAAAAGAAGTTAAGAGTCGCGAGAAAAAATATATTCGTGTTCGACAACGACATACGAGGTACGTCCAGAAAGAAAGTTCCGTTTGGTAATAAAATTAAATTGTGTACAGATACAGAATAAGTATTTATTGCACAAAATTCTACAACTCTTAAACTACTTTTCCACATAACTGCCGAAATTTTGCAGGCATTTGTCATAGCGTGGCATAAGTTTTGTATACCTTCTTCATAGAAGTTTTCCGCCTGAACCCAACGTGAGCAAAGTTTACGAAATTTCAGTTTTTCGGTAACAATTTCATGAATTGGTGATCGTGAGCTTTGGGGAAATTCCATAGCGAGAGCACTAATTGTAAACTTGCGGTTTTTCTGGATCTTGTCATCAAACGCGTGAACCAGTTCTTCTGTAACCAAAGATGGACGCCCACTTCGTTCTTCATCGTGCACTTCACTACGTCCTTCTTGAACTGTCGGACCCATATTCTCACCATTGAATCACTCATCGCATTTTGTCCGTAAACTTCGCAAATTTACCGATAAATTTCAATTGGTTTCACTTTCCTAGCATTAAGAAAACGAATCACAGATCTGATTTCACAAGCAGCGGGATTTTCAATCAACACCGACATTGTAAACAAGCACAACAAAGCATATGGCTGACAGCGATCTCAAAATGGCGCACGTTTCTTCTCCTTGATACAGAGCGTCTACCGCGCATGTGCGGAACTGCGATCGCAGCGCTGCAGCGGAGATGAATTGAAACGGAACTTACGTTCTGGACGTACCTCGTATTACATCAAGCGATTGAAATTCCGTATAAGAATTGTAGATACGAAATAATTGTGAATAAACTACAATTTACAAAGAAAATCCTAGGGATTTATTATTTAAGAAATCGCCAAGTAGCCTGGACCTGTAAAGCCTGGTTCATATCCAAAACTAAACGCGCGAGCAGATTTCTATTTCGAATTTAGCTTGAACGCGAAAAGGAGCTCATGCTTCGGCCTCTAACCAAAGAATACTTCCTCTTCTGTTTTTACTCGGGAAGGAACATCTAAGTAGCAAAAATAAATCAAAGGCAAAGGTAAGTGGCGGTTCTAACGCTGTATAGAAATTAAAAGACTGGGTTATTCCTTTATGACCTCTAATTACAATCAGTAGCGTATTCTTTACAATATATGTTGATATTTCATTTAAACCTTCTGAGAAGCACAACTAAAGGCGTAAAAGGTTAAATTTATAAGCGTACAATTTTTAATATTGCCTATGAATATTCTCCCCATTACGAAAAGGGCTACCGCCCACGTGCAGATCTACAAAGAGGCAATTAAAATCCAATGCCCCTCGTGATTCCTATTTGGAGAAGTATGGCTATAAATAAGGGCCTACTTTTTAAAGAATGTGATTTGTGTGTTCGTTATTGTGGACCTTCCAGGAACCGTGTGCAAGGTATTCACTGCTCTTCGCCAGTGTTTTGTTGGCAAGATTGAGGACGTGGTTTGTTGCACGTGCTAATACAAATCCTCACATTTCATACTCACGTCTTGGTTAATTAAGGCTAATGATATATGAAGTGCCTGTATAATTGTTTGCCTCTCTCCTCTCAATGGTTTATTACACTCCTCCTTTCTGCATTCAACATCCAGCAAGAAGTTTATTGCCGGAGTGATATAATTTTAAGGTGGCATAATTAAGATACATTCTAGACCTGGAATGTATAATTCTTATTTCAAAGGGCATTAAGCCTTTTACACTTTCTCTACTTATTATAAAGTATATAGGTAGAGAAACTATTACTTCTCACCCTTAAATTCCATACCAGATTTTACTGTAAATGACCTTTTAGGATCCCTTGCATAATAAAAGGTTCTTAGCGCGATGGGAGCGCAGCTTCTTGCAAAGCAGCGTGGGATTTTTCCCCCGCTGGGAGACCTGGTCCGGGGTGCAATCAGTCTCGTGAGGACCCTGGAGGAGCTACTTGATGGAGTCGCCCTCTGTGGTGTAATGGTTACCATGCTAACTTCATATACTCAAGGTCGCGGGTTCAAACGGATGGAATTTTTCGGGTGTAAAAATCCTTAGCATGGCTTCCTTCGGAAGGGAAGTAAAGCTGTGGGTCCCGTGTCGTAGATTTATGGCACGTAGAAGAACCTCAAGCCTGATAAGAGAGGCCTCTGAGTAAAATTAAGCGATATTTCACGCCCAATATAAAATGGGACGCTGAGAACCAAAGCAGCTAAAGAGACTCCATAAATAGCAGGCCATTTCATTTTGCTACTTGATGGAGAAGTAGCGGCTCTAAGTCATGAGGACCGCATTAACCGGCAGGGGGGTTTGAGGCGCTGACCCTCTCGCCCTCTAATACTACACCCCATCCACGACCGAGATGGCAGGCCAGGGTTCCTTGTGAGCTGTCGTGCCATAGAGTTATTATTGAATATAAAAAATTTCCTCAGCTGTTTCAAATACAAACAGTTCTTACAAAAGATTATTCACATATCAACATCATGGTAATGTAGCAAAATTGGTTTTAGTACTTCCTTCATTGCAAGTAGAATGTAAATAAAGATAGTCAAATCTCTTAACACCTGCTCACTATTTGAAACAATTGAAGTTCTGTTCGCTTTACATGGTCCCGTTTGAGAAAAGTAGGTTTAAAACTGAAACCAATAACAAGGAGTATTTCAAAAACGGTCAACTCTACAAGAAAAATCTGATGTGTACCATTCACATGACTTTCTCTATATCCCTGCAATAAATAATTCTTAAAAAGCTTATACTTCTATTTACTTTATGCTAATCAGAAAAAATTAGCAGAAATAGTCTTATTACTTGCTTCCTTGTAAGTAGAACCGAAATAAGGGAGTACCATAGGTTAACGTGATAGTCGAAAGCTGGTTGCTATGTCAGTGAAGTTCCTTTGTTTATATGGATAGGAGTTGACAAGTTCCTGTATGAGAAAAGTATACGTTTTTCATAGCAGAAACCAAAAATAAGGAATGTCTCAAAAACGACGAACTCCAAGAAAAAAATGTATATAACACAAATTGTGTGTTTTAATGTGCTCTACATTTTGTGTGTAGTAAGTTTTTGTGCATCTCTTACGGTTTAGCAGTTATTCAAAATGCAGTAAAATTCATCCAGAATAAACTACTCTTCAGAGGTTATTCCCAGAAAATTCAAGATATACATTTTATCTGTCAGGTAAATATCTTTAATATACGAAATTTTAATCAAAAGCGTTAGAGCCATTTTTGAGAAAATCAAAATTTTCGAAAAAAGTTCCATGTAAAGGGTAGTTGGGGGTGGGGGGATTTTTCTCAAAATCTTCGTGTCACATCCCTGGAAGGTACTAAACTTAAATACCAAGTTTGGTGTTTTACCGACTTTACGTTTTTGAGTTATCGTGTTCACAGACACACGGACACACACACACACACACACACACACACACACACACACGGATCTTTTTGTGAAAATGCTTTTTTTTGGATATTGGGGACCCTAAAACATATATTTCCGGTGAAATCTCGGTATCGAATTTTTGAGTGGAGTGCAATACCTTCTCTATTCACTATGTACATAGTGCGTATAGAGAAAGTGAAAACGTGTCTATATGACATAAATTGAGTGTTTTAACGAGATCTACCTACATTAAGCCTTTGTCTATCTCTTACAGTTTAACCGTTAGGCAAACTTCTTCAAAACTGATCCAGAATAAAGAGGTTCTCAGAGTCTATTCCCAGAAAATTCAAAATAGAACATGGAATTCTACAAAGAATTGGAATGTATAATTCATATTACATACTAAATTGCTAAGGCCATCAAGCCTTTTTGCTTTCTCTACACGTACAACATACATAGTGTATAGAGAAAATATTGCACTACACCAAAATATTCAATACTGAGATTTCACTGGAAATATATGTTTTAGGGTCCCCTAATTCCAAAAAAAGCATTTTCAGAAAAAGGCCCGTGTGTGTGTGTGTCCGTATATCTCTCAATACGATAACTCAAAAACGAGAAGTCGGTGGCATATCAGCCTTGGTATTTATGTTCAGTGTCTTCCAGGGATGCGACACGAAGACTTTGAGAAAACCCCGTACCCCAAACTACCCTTTACATGGAACTTTTTTCGAACATTTTTATTTTCTCCAAAATGGCTCTAACGATTTTGTTTAAAATATCGTATATTAAAGATATTTACCTGACAAATAAAACGTATATCTTGAATTATCTGGGAATAGTCTCTGAAGACTACTTTATTCTGGATGAATTTTGTGGAATTTTGCATGGTTGCTAAACCATAAGAGATGGACAAAAATTTATCACACAAAAAATGCAGAGCACGTTAAAACACACCATTTATGTTACATTTTTTCGTGGTCTTTTTTTTTTTTATAAGATATTCCTTTCAAGGAAGCAAGTGATAAGAATATTTCTACTATTTTTTTCTCCATTAGAAGTAAATAGAAAAATAAGCTTTTTAACAATAATTTGTTGCAGAGATGTAGAGAAAGTCATGTGAATGGAACACATCAGATTTTTACTTTCTCTAACTAGAACAAAGGTAGAGAAGGTATTGCATTCCACCATTAAATTTGATATCGATATTTCATTGGTAATACTCGTTTTAAGGTCCCCTGAATCATAGAGGAGGATCTTTAGAAAAAGGTGACCACGATAACTCAAAAACATGGTTGAATATCGAACTAGACTTTTCCAAACTACGCTTACATGTAACAGTTTACGATAATGTTGATTTTCTCAACATTTTGGATTTAAATACCATATATTCAAGATATTTATATGAGTAATAAAATGTATATCTTGAATTCTCTGGGATTGGTTTGTCTTAGTTAATTAAGGCTAATATATGAAGTGGTGGTTTGATTATTTTGCTATCTGATTGCCTCTCCCCTCTCAATAGTTTATTATACTTCTCCTTTCCGCATCTAGCAAGAGGTCTATTGCTGGGGTGATATAATTAAGACGTCTACATAGAAGTGGAATGTATAATTAATATTGCATACTGACATTGCAAATGGCGTCAAGCCTTTTACGCTTTCTCTACTCAGTATATGGTACATAACCAGAAAAACTATTAATTACCACCCTTAAATATGATACCAGATTTTACTGGAAATAAACTTTTTAGAATCTGTTGAATAATAAAAAAATCTGATGTGTTACACTCACATGATTTTCTCTAGCTGTTCTACAAACTTCGTACATAAGATTCTTCTTTTCTTTGCACCTTGCTAATCCTGGTACTCATTAGCACAATGTTCTTATTATTTAGTTCCGTGTAAGTAGGAAGAAAATAAGGGAATACACTAGGCTAAACCAATAGTCAAATGTTTTAAAAGCTGTCGTTAGGCGATTGTCATTACAAATCGCTTCTTTTCTTGGCCAGGAGTAGAACAAAAGAAAAACGGACACTCCCGTCTAGGAAAGGTATAAGTACTTCACAACTGAAACTAATAAAAATGAATACCTCGAAAACGGTAAGCTCACGAGAAAAATGTATATGACATAACTTGTGTATTTTAACAAGACCTAAATTTTTTGTATAGTAAGTTTTTGTCTATCTCTTACGGTTTACTAGTTATGCCAAATTAAGCAAAATTCATCCATAATAAACAGATCTTCAGAAGCTATTTCCAGAAAATCCAAGATATACATTTTATTTCTTAGGTAAATATCTTAAATGTGTGATATTTTAACCAAAATCGTTAGAACCATTTTTAAGAAAATTAAAATTTTCGAAAAAAGTTCCATGTAAAGGGTAGTTTGGGGTGGGGGGATTTTTCTCAAAATCTTCGTGTCGCATCCCTGGAGGATACTAAACTTAAATACCAAGTTTGGAATTTTAGCTAATTTTCGTTTTTGAGTTATTGTGTTCACAGACACACGGACACACACATGGACCTTTTTTCGGAAATGCTTTTTTTGGATACAGGGAGTCCTAAAACATGTATTTCCGGTGAAATCTCGGTATCGAATTTTTGGGTGGAATACAATACTTCTCTATCCCTATGTACATTGTACATATGGGGCTAGAGAAAGTAAAAAATTCTCTAGCTGTTTCAAATACAAATAGTTCTTACAAAATATTATTCTTTTATTAATCGAGATAAGCATTAGCAGAATCTAATAGTCTTACTAATTGCTTCATTGTAAGTAGAAGAGAAACAAGGAAATACACTACGCTAAAGCAAAAGTCAAATCTTTTAAAAACTGGTGAATGTATGAAACAATTGAGGCTCGTTCAATTTGCAGGTCTATTTTGAGAAAAGTTAGGCAGTTTACAACTGAAGCAAATAACAAGGAATGTCTCAAAAATAGTCAATTCCGTAAGAAAAACATGTACAACATTTTTTGGCTATTAGGTTTAATCTGTCTGTTACGGTATAACTGTTGTGCAAAATTCATCCGGAATTAAGACGTCTTCAGGGGTTATTCCCAGAAAATTCAAAATATACATTTTATTTGAGATATAAATACTTTAAGGAACAGCATTTTAATGCAATCGTTAGTCATTTTTCAGGAAAACAAAATTTTCAAAAAACATTTTCCATGTAAAGGGTACTTTGTGCTGGATGATTTTTTTTAATCTTCGAGTCGCATCCTTGGTGGATGCTAAACATAAATACCAAGTTTGGTTCATAAGGGTATTTTCGTTTTTGGGCTATGCTATCCATAGTCCATACGCACAGAAACATACACACATTGATCTTTCTAAAAAATTTTGGGGGTGTTCAGGGAACCTCAAAAATATATTTCCGGTGAAATCCTGACATTGATTTTTGGGTGTAATATAATGTATTCTCTAGCTACTATGTACAATGTATGTACGTGCTAGAGAAATTAAAACAACAAGAAATCACAAATTCCGTTTGGAGAAAAATTTTAGTGTGTAAAAACCAATAACAATAAACAAGGAATATCTTGGAAATCGTTAACTCCACAAAAAAAAGGTTTATGTATTTTTGTTTTTGAACTGTGCTGACCATAGACACTCACACAGGACATTTTTTTTTAAAAAGGGTTGTTTTTCTTTTGGGTTTCAGGGGGTCTCAAAACATATATTTCCGGTGAAATCTCCGTATTGAATTTTTGGGTAGAATACAATACCTTCTCTGTGCACTATGTACATAGTACGTGCAGAAAAAGTAAAAACGTCACGTCAATGGAACAACGGATTTTTTTTTTTTGGGTGCGGGGGGGGCAGGGAAAAAGAGTTTAGTTTGCAGACCCACGCAAACATACGGGTGCGATTGTTCTGTTTGTTCAGCGATGATTTTCATCGACCACTCTGGGAGGGCTACCGCACCTCTTTGAAGTTCCCCGAGGTGAACTGGGTTGTGAACGCGAAATGTTTAATGTATTAGAAGCAAAAAAATTAAAATGCAACAAAACCTGCATCTTGATGTATGCTTCTTGTTTTTAAACACAGTTCCTCGTCAGATGCCTTGCAAATATTAAGTTTATGTATTCTGCATATACCACACAAGTGGTCCTGTTATGGCTTTTTTATGTGCGTCTTCAAGGTTTTGTAGGAAATTCGTCCCTATAAAATTTTGTTACGTAAAATGAATTCTGAATTTTAGAGGTTTAGAAAATGCATACTATTTTGAGCACTTTCTCTACTTAATACAAAATCATAGGTAGGGAAGTTATTGCATGCAATATTATTTTCATTAATAATTTAGGTTTTAGAGTCTCCTGTTTAAAAAAATCTGATGTGTTTCATTCACACAACTATCTCTACATCTCTGAAACAAATTATTGTTAAAAAGCTTAATTATTCTTCTATGTGGTACAAAGCTGATCGAGGAATAATAAGCAGAAATGATCTTATTACTTGCTTCTTTGAAAGTAGAAAGGAAATAAGGAAGTACCATAAGGTAAAGTGATAGTGAAATGTTTTAAAAGCTGTTTGCTATGTGACTGCTCCTTTGTTTATATGGCCAGGAGTTGACAAATTCCGGAATAAAAAAGTATGTATAAGTATTTTAAAACTGAAACCAATAATAAGGAATCTCTCAAAAATGTATATAATATAAATTGTGTAGTTAAAGCCTGTATATCTCGGTTTTCCAGATATGCAAAAATCCATAAAATACATCCAGAATAAACATGCCTACAGAAAATTCAAGATATATATTTTATTTCCCATGTAAATATATTTAATATACGACATTTTAATAAAATTCGTTACAGCCATTTTACTCTCTCTATACGCACTATATACATAGTGTATAGAGAAGGTATTGCACTCCACCAAAAAATTCGATACAGAGATTTCACCAGAAATATATGTTTCTAAAAAAAGCATTTTCACAAAAAGTTAGAGTGAGTGTGTGTGTATGTGTGTGTGTGTGTGTGTGTGTGTGCCCGTGTGTCTGTGAACACGATAACTCAAAAAAAAAATTGTTGGTAAAATACCAAACTTGGTATTTAAGTTTAGTATCTTCCAGGGATGTGACACGAAGATTTTTAGAAAAATCACCCCACCCCAAACTACCCTTTAGGTACATGGAACTTTTTTCGAAAATTTTGAATTTCTCAAAAACGGCTGTAACGATTTTGAATAAAATATCATATATTAAATATATTTACCTGACAAAAAAGATGTATATCTTGAATTTTCTGGGAATAGCCTCTGAAGACTACTTTATTCTCGATAAATTATACGGACTTTTAAATAACTGCTGAACCATAAGAGATGGACAAAAACTTACTACACAAAAAATGTAGAGCACGTTAAAACACAATTTATGATATATACATTTTTTCGTGGAATTCATCGTTTTTTAGACATTCCTTGTTTTTGGTTTCTGCTTTGAAAAACTTTTACTTTTCTCATACAGGAATTTACCAACTGCTGTCCATACAAACAAAGGAACTTCAGTGACATAGCAACCAGCGTTTGACTATCACTTCAACCTATGGCACTTCCTTATTTCCCTTCTGTTTATAAGGAAGCAAGTAATAAGACCATTTCAGCTAATGTTTATCTAAAGTAGCAAGAAGTAAATAGAAGAATAAGCTGTTAAATAATAAGCTGTTGCAGAGATGTACAGAAAGTCATGTGAATGGAACACATTAAAATTTTTGACAAAGGCATGTGTGTGTGCGTGTGCGTGTGTGTGTGTGTGTGTGTGTGTGTGTATGTCTTTGAACACATAACCCAAAAATCTGATGTGTTCCATTCCTATGGCTTTCTCTACATCTCGGCAACAAATTATTGTTAAAAAGCTAATGCCCCTATTCACTTCCTGCTACTCGAGAACAAATGAGCAGAAATAGTCTTATTACTTGTTTCCTTGTAAGTAGAAGCGAAATAAGGGAGTACCATAGGTTAAAGTGATAGGCAAAAGCTGATTGCTGTGTGATTGAAGTTCCTTTATTCGTATGGACAGGAGTTGACAAAGTCCTGTATGAGAAAAGTATAAGTTTTTCAAAGATGAAACCAAAAAACAGGAATATCTCAAAAACGATCAAATCCACGAAAAAAATGTAAATGACATAAACTTTGTGCTTTATCGTGATCTACATTTTTTGTGTAGTGAGGTTTTGTCTATCTCTTACGGTTTACCAATTAGACAAAATTCAATAAAAATCGTCCAGAATAAAGAAGTCTTTGCAGGCTATTCCCAGAAAATTCAAGATATACATTTTACTTGGCAAGTAAATATCTTAAATATAAGAGATTTTAATCAAAATCGTACGAGCCATTTTTAAGAAAATCAAAATTTTGGACATTTTTTCCAGGGATCCTTAGAAGATCGAACTAAAATACGAAGTTATTTCATATTATAACATATTTCCGCTGAAACCTCGGTATCGAATTTTTGGGTGCAATACAATACCTTCTCTATACACAATGTACATAGTACGCATAGAGAAAGGAATTGGAATCCGTGTCAATTGTTTGTAGAAACTAGGTAAAAAAATATTGTGTGTTCCATTCACACGACTTTCTCCACCCATTCTGCAAACAAACTACGCATACCAAAGATTATTCATTTGTTTATATCATGCAAATCGAGACAAACATTAGATGAAAATTATATTATTACTTTCTTCCTTGTAAACGGAAGGGTAATAAGGGAATACAGTAGATAAAGGCAATAATCGAATCTTTTAAAAGCTATCGCTATGCGAAACAATTGAAATTATATTCTCATTTGGATTCCTGGCAAAAATCAGAAGCAATAAAACAGATGTCTTTCCGCCTGAGAAAGGTTTATGTAGTTTAAAATTGGAACCAATAACAAGCAATATCTCCAGAACGGTAAACTCTAAAAAAAAAAATGTACACACATAAATTGTGTGTTTTAATGAGATAATTATTTTAGTGCGGTAAGTATCTGTCTTTCTCTTACGATGTGTTCCATTCACATGACTTTCCCTACATCTCTGCAACAAAATATTGTTAAAAAGCTTATGCTTCTATTTATTTCATGCTAATCGAGAAAAACTTAGTAGAAATGGTCTTATTACTTGCTTCCTTATAAGTAGAAGCGAAATAAGGGAGTACTATAGGTTAAAGTGATAGTCAAAAGCTGGTTGCTATGTGACTGAAGCTCCTTTGTTTGCATGGATAGAAGTTGACAAATTCGTGTGTGAGAAAGTATGTTTTTAAAAGTGAAATATAAAACCAGGAATAACTCAAAAACAATCAACTCCACGAGAAAGATGTATATAACATAAATTGTGTGTTTTAACGTGCTCAACATTTTTTGTGTGATAAGTTTTTGTCCAGCTATTGGGGTTTAGCAGTTATGCAAAATTCCATAAAATTCATCCAGAATAAACTGGACTTCAGGGGCTATTAACAGAAAGTTCAAGATATGCATATTATTTGTCAGGTTAATATCTTTAATAGTCAATATTTTAATCAAAATCGTTACAGCAATTTTTCAAAAAATAAAAATTTTCGAAAAAAGTTCCATGTAAAGGGTAGCGGGGTGTAGGGGGATTTTCTTGAAAATCTTCGTGTCGCATCCTTGGAAGATACAAAACTTAAATACCAAGTTTGGTATTTAACGGTCTTTTCTTTTTTGATCTATGATGCCCACATACAGACAGACACACACACGGACATGTTTCTAAAAATGCTTTTTTTAGATTCAAGGGGACTCAAAACATATATTTCCGGTGAAATCTCGGCATCGATTTTGGGTGAAATACAATACCTTCTCTATACACTATCTAAATAGTACGTGTATAAAAGGTAAAAATTCAAGATATAAATGGCGTTTGTTATGAAAACATTTTATTTTAGTTTGGAGTAGGAGGGTTTTCTTGAAAATCTTCTAGTTATCCTTGGAAGATACTGTACTTAAATACTATTTGAGCTGTGCTGCCCTCAGAGACACACACACAGATATTTTTCTAAAAAAAAATACTTTTCCTGAATTCAGGGGCTCTCCAAATATGCATTTTCTGTGAAATCTAGGTTTCAAATTACCATCTGATATGTAAATACGTGTTAAAGAATTAATAATAATTTGGTATTAAAGTTATGCGAATATAACAGTGGATAGTTAAATTGCGGACTTTTGAAACATCACATTCAACATAAATTACACAGAGAAAGGTAGGGGATGTTACGACAGAGAAACGGATGGGAGAGAGAGGGAGAGAGGAGAAGATGGAGAGAAACAGAGAGAGAACTGCAGGTTCTTCTAGTGGTATTAATAAAATACTTTGAAAATATTTTCGCTCCAACAAGTTAATCACAACCTTCAGAAATGATGGCAGGGTTTTCGGCGGCAGGCGACTCGCAAAGGAATGTTTACTAACAGCTACGGCACTAGTATCACACAAACACAAGTGTGGAATATATGTTACTATTGTTTTCTGTTAAACAAAGAATAAATAACACAAGATTATCGTCGTGTCCACCATCTTATATCACTCACAATCAATGTGACTTCAGGAACAGGTTTTATCTCCTGCTAAGAGATGGAATTTTTTCACGTCTACCTTTGACCCTAAATCCTTGTATCTATATGTTGCTATTTCTGACAGCATGGACAGATCCAGAAACCTAACTACGTAACACTGAAAAGGAATGAAACGCTGACACGTGTGCTCCAAGCAGCGATTCTTAGAAACAACTATAGATAGCGGTGGTGGAGTCCTATGTGACAACCAGGGTACTTGTCCTTCCTACCGAGCCAGCTGGCTCAGGCAAATACTGAGGTGGTTTCTTCTTTCCCTCGAACTTCCTGTCCCTTCATTTCATCCAACTAGTCTCAGAGTGTAAGTGTCGGCGAGGACTGCGGGGGTGGCGCCCTTCTGTGGTGGAATGTGCTCTGGAAATTCAGCTCTCTGCGGCGGGATGGTGTTGGAAGTCGTGTGTAGACCCAGGTAGTCCTGTCAGACTTGGGTGCTGGCTCTTAGCGCTCCTTGCGTCGAACAGCTTGGAAACTGTTGGGAGACCCTCCGCGGTGGCTCCAAAAGAGCATTCTGCCTTCGCGTGCTACAGAATTATGTTTTATCATGAGTTTCTTAGTATGCACCTTTTTCAGAAAGAGGCTGGATTGACTCGCGGCGATAGTTTAGTTTCCACAATACTAATAGCTGGGTCTATAAAAACCCGCAACATTGTATTTTTTAGAACATGATGACCCTTCCCCACTCTTCCTTTAAAGTTTGCGGTTGGAAACCGACCCTCGCTGTTGCCAAGTCTTCCATTTACTGGTTCCTTAACTGAGACGCGATTCTCGACTTACAAGCACTGTCTCCAGAAAACAGATTTTCTACGCTGCCTCTACCGGTTCCCATTTAAGGTGTACTATAAGTACAAAAGATAAACACTGGTTCTGCCCAAACAATTGGGGTAGGCGCATTCACGTCGCATTATTGGTCTTTATTTCTTTCCTCTGCGTCTGAATATAGAGCAGTTTTTCAATGAGGTGGACCATTTAATTAATATGGATGATATAGGGCCCTGCTTCCCCTTTCTAAATCCAAATATCTTTCCAGAAAAGGAAAAAAGAAAATACAGGTTGTATATAAATGAATATCGGGGTTTTAACTCTTTATAATATTTATTACATTCAACTTACAGTTATAAATGATATGTCAAATGAAAAAGCAACTCAAACAGTTTTGTTTGTTGGCTCAAGTGCGCATGTGCGTGCAATGTTTCTGCCGCAATCCGCTAGACGGCAGTAGTACCAAAGATGGCGACTAGTAAACAGAAAGCGTTTTGTGTTTTACAGTTTGCAAAGACCGAATCTGTAGTTACTGTGCAACGTGTGTTCCGTAGTAAGTTCGGTTGTGATCCTCCTTGTGATAAAAACATTCGTAGATGGTATAATCATTTGAAGATATCGGCTGCATTTGTAAAGGGAAGAGCACGGGAGGACCAGGAGTAAGTGAAGAGACTGTTGAGCGAGTGAGAGAGTCGTTCACTCGTAGCCCAAAGAAATCAGTCCGGAAGGCTAGTCGTGAATTACAAGTTCCTGTGTCGACTGTTTGGAAAGTTGTAAGAAAACGTTTACAGCTACATCCTTACTGTTTACAGTTATTACAGGCTCTAAAGCCGACAGACCACGGATTACGTGCCAAATTCACAAACGACATGTTGTTTCATGACGATTTTGTGGATCGTGTTGTCTTCAGTGATGAATCGACCTTTCACCTTAGTGGACATGTTAACACTCATAATGTGCGCATCTGGGGCTCAGAAAATCCTCACGAGATGGTACAAATGCAACGAGATTCCCCTAAAGTGAATGTTTTTTGTGCCGTATTCCGGCGAAAAGTTAATGGGCCTTTCGTTTTTGGTGAACCTACTGTTAACTGGCACTTCTTACCTTGATACACTAGAGCAATGGCTCTTCCCTCAGTTGGAAGAAAAGGAGCCAGAAAACTTCATTTTCCAGCAGGATGGTGCGCCACCTCACTGGCATAACGAAGTACGCGATTGGTTGAACGTCACTACCCGAGCACTGGATAGGCCGCAAGGGCCCCAATGACAGGGCTTGCTATGCATGGCCTCCACGTTCTCCTGACCTAACGCCATGCGATTTTTACCTTTGGGGCTTCATCAAAGATCGTGTGTACGTGCCTCCACTACCAGCTGACCTCCCTGAATTAAGAAACCGGATTGAAGCAGCTGTTGCTACAATTACTGAATACACACTTATCAACGTTTGGGAAGAACTCGGCTATAGACTTGATGTGTGCCGTGTGACAAAGGGTAGTCACATTGAACATTTATAAGCTTCTTGGTAAAACTGTTTGAGTTGCTTTTTCATTTGACATATCATTCATAACTGTAAGTTGAATGTAATAAATACTATAAAGAGTTAAAACCCCGATATTCATTTATATACACCCAGTATATAAAACAGTAATTAACCTGTAGTGACTTATGCAGGAGAAAGTTAGTGTATGTTAAAGTTTGACGAGCTTAGAATCGCAGTATGGGAAAGGGAGTTATTACAAAGAATCTATGGGCCCCAAGTATGAAAATGAGTAGAGATAGCATCTTGGAGACCGATAGCGGGGTATATAACCTGTAGTAAAGCGTGCGTGCGTGCATGCGTGCGTGCATGCGTGCGTGTCTGGTAGGCTCGTGGTGAGCCTAGGTGTTGTTGCTGTGTACCTACCCTCGTAAGGGTTTAACCACAGGAATGAGGTGAAGGTTGAGGTTTTAATTTTTGGATTTTTCGAGTGTTGGTGGTAAGGAGGTAGCGCTAATAGGCTCCTCAAGCGGTTGCATTTTCAGGAGCAGCATCCTTTCCTCTGCTCCGCTGGTGTTTATTTTTTATTTAATTATGGTAGTGAAATTTTGATAGACCTCTCCCAATGGGAGGGGGCACTGCTTTGTTCAGCTATTACGCTGTTGGCTGGTTTGAAGCCGTTGTTACCGGGGGTGCCCACAAGCAATGCGGGGAACCCGGAACCGCCTCTTTCGGCGTTCAGAGGGTAAGTACTCCCCCAGAGATCTGACAAGTGCGTTCTCATGGTCGCCCAATCTGGCATAGAATTTTTGAGCCCGGCGCCTGATAACATCTTCCACATATGGGAGGGCCGAAGTTTCATGTAGTAGCCCTAAAGGGAAACGTCGACATACAGAATATATGGACCGGAGTCCTCTATTCTGTACCCGCTATAACCAGAGAAGCCAGGAGTCTGCTGCCATACCCCACACTTCGCCGGCGTAGAGCATCAGGGGGATAGTAAAGCGTTGGGAAACGTGGCAGTATTATCTATGCTGTATATTACAATACTGTTTTACACGAAATTAACGTCTTTGATGATAGTGCATCTTCTTCAATCAAAATTTTAAAACCTCTTGCTTCAAATAGATTGCATGAAGATTTGCATGTCATACAGAAGAACTTTGCAAATATATCTACGACATTAGCACATATTTGGAAACATCGTACATTGAAATAGATAGATAGATAGATGGATGGATGGATGGATGGATGGATGGATGGATGGATGGATGGATGGATGGATGGATGGATGGATGGATGGGTGGGTGGGTGAGTGGGTGGGTGGATGGATGGATGGATGGATGGATGGATGGATGGATGGATGGATGGATGGATGGATGGATAGATAGATAGATAGATATTTGCCATAGGAATACAAATCAAAAACTGTACAAATCAAGTAAATTTTACACAATAAAATTAATTTAGACTATATAAAGGATTTGCCCTCAATGTGGTACTGACCCTACTCTTAAAAACCTGAAATGATAGTTGTCTTATATACAAAGGTATGCTATTGTAAAGCTTAAGAGATATATAATGGAAACTACTTGTACTTATACTGTATGTACTCTTATGCATATGTGTGTGTGTGTGTGTGTATATATATATATATATATATATATATATTATATACACACACATCATGACTATGTACAGAAGCACAAGTTATAAATTCAGTAATATGTTTCTTTACATACAATAGACAGGCCAGAACGTACATCGAGGGCAGAGTAAGTATACCAGATTGAATAAAAAGTGGTTTACAATGATGAGATCATAGTTAAGGTGACTACGAATGAAGCCATAATAAGCTATAGATAATGATTCAGAAGTGACATTATTTTTTAATATTCTTAACATAAATAAGCCCTTGCTTACTTTCTTAGCAACATATTCACTATGAGTTAGCCAACACAAATTAAATTCAAAGTACAGGCAAAGAAACTTAACTGATTTTTTCTCGTCAATATTAACTCTCCTAAAACTAAAATGCAATGTCGAGCCCTGAAAGCTGTCGATAAACTTGTACAAGCAATAAATCAGAGACCCGTGACACCATTTTAAACCATCTGAAAAAGAAAGTGAAGACAGTATTTGGAAAAAATGCCGATTTTTCAATAGAGCGTGAAATACGAAATGTGCTACGAGGTGTTGCTACGGAAATAATTGCCGATGGAGTATCTTACAATCAAGTTTTTCACAATATAAATCCTGTTTTCGTGCCAATCGGAGACGATTCACATTTAGGTCGTTACCAATGAATGCTGCTGTAATCTATGTATCTGGAGAAAAGGATGATGATGCTGATTAATTGTTGCACAACAGCTATTTAATGCAAACTGTATACGATGATGCGCTAACTTCGACTCTGCCCCTCTATCGCTCCCCAGGATGCTATCCCTAAAAATCTGATGTGTTCCATTCACATGACTTTCTCTATCTCTCTATAACAAATTATTGTTAATAAGCTTATCTTTTATTTATTTCATGTTAATCGAGAAAAATTAACAGAAATAGTCTTATTCCTTGCTTTATTATAAATACAAGCGAAATAAGGGAGTACCATACGTTAAAGTGAAAGCCAAAAGCTGGTTACTATGTGACTGATGTTCCTTTGTTTGTATGCACAGGAGTTGACAAATTCCTGTATGAGAAAAGCACAAGTTTTTCAAAGCTGAAACCAAGAAAAAAGAATATCTCAAAAACGATCAACTCCACGAAAAAAATGTATATAACATAAATTGTGTGTTTTAACGTGCTCTACATTTTTTGTAGGTTAAGTTTTTGTCCATCTCTTATGCTTTAGTAGTTATGCAAAATTCATCCAGAATAAAGTAGTCTTCAGAGGCTATTCCCAGAAAATTCAAAATATACATTTTACTTGTCAGGTAAATATCTTTAATATATGATATTGTAATCAAAATCGTTAGAGCCATTTTTTAGAAAATCAAAATTTTCGAAAAAAGTTCCATGTAAAGGGTAGTTTGAGGTGGGGGGATTTTTCTCAAAATCTTCGTGTTGCATCCCTGGAAGATACTAAACTTAAATACCAAGTTTGGTATTTAACCGACTTTTCGTTTTTGAGTTATCGTGTTCACAGTCACACTGACACACGGACACACACACGGACCTTTTTGTGAAAATGCTTTTTTTTAGATAAAGGGGACCCTAAAACATATATTTCCGGTGAAATCTCGGTATCGAATTTTTTGGTGGAGTGCAATACTTTCTCTATTCACTATTTACATAGTGCGTATAGAGAAAGTAAAAATGAGGAATGGAGAATAAGAACCTATATATATTTATGTTATATACATTTTTTTCGTGGAGTTCATCGTTTTTGAGACGTTCCTTGTTTTTGGTTTCTGCTATGAAAAGCTTATGCTTTTCTGATACAGGAATTTGTCAACTGCTGTCCATGCAAACAAAGGAACTTCAGTGACATGACAACCAGCTTTTGACTATCACTTTAACCTATGGTACTCCCTTATTTGGCTTCTACTTACAAAGAAGCAAGTAATAAGACTATTTGTGCTAATTTTTTCTGATTAGCATGAAGCAAATAGAAGTATAAGCTTTTTAAGAATAATTTGTTGCAGAGATGTGGAGAAAGTCATGTGAATGGAACACATCAGATTTTTTTGGATACAGGGGACTCTAAAACATACATATCCGGTTAAATCTCGGTATCGAATTTTTGGGTGGAGTGCAATACCTTCTGCAAGGAAATATCATCCTAATAGACGGTATAATACCGCCATCTATTGTGCAAGTTGTATATTTATTGATGCTGTCCTCAGTAACCTGTAACTGCCCTGTACTTAAAAGGTATTGAAAGACGCAGTCTATACGTTTACATGTATCACAACTTATTTGAAAAAACACAAAGACGGCTGGGTCAAGTATACGAAAATGTCAGGGTCAACATTTGGACCTTATTGTGTGCAAAATCAATGCAGAATAAACACGTGAGCCTGCAGCCAGGAACATAAATGTTACTCCAACCGGATCTTGGAGCTAATACGCACATCTTTTAAAGAGGATACGGAAAACCCTGTACTGCGAACAAGCTATTCTTACAAATGAGTATTGTACATAGTGTATAGAGAAGCTATTGCAATCCACCCAAATATTCCATACCGAGGTTTCACTGGAAGTATATGTTTTAGGGTCCCATTTATCCAAAAAAGTATTTTCTGAACAAGGTCCGTGTGTGTCCGTGAACACGATAACTCAAAAGCGAAAAGTTCATTGAATACTAGACTTGGTATTTCAGTTTGGTATCTTCCAAACATGTGACGCAAAGATTTTCAAGAAAATCTCCCCACACTAACTACCCTTTATATGGAACTTTTTCGAAAATTTTGATTTTCCTAAAAATGGCTCTAACGATTTTGCTTAAAATATCGTATATTAAAGATATTTACCTGACGAATAAAATGTATATCTTGAATTTTCTAGGAATAGCCTCTGAAGCGTACTTTATTCTGGATGAATTTTGCGAAATGTTGCATAACTGCTAAACCCATAAAAATTTAGAGCACATTAAAACACATAATTTATGTTATATACATTTTTTTCCTGGAGTTGATCTTTTTTGAGATATTCCTTGTTATTGGTTTCAGCTTTGAAAAACATGTAATTTTCTCAATTTGTCAACTTCTATCCATACAAAGTAACTTTAGTTACATAGCGACCAGCTTTTGACTATCACTTTAACCTGTGCCACTCCCTTATTTCGCTTCTAATTACAAGGAAGCAAGTAATAAGACTATTTCTGCTGATTGTTTCTCGATTAGCATGAAGTGAATAGAAGCATAAGTTTTTAACAATAGTTTGTTGCAGATTTGTAGAGAAAGTCATGTGAATGGAATACATCAGGTTTTTTTCTGTTATGAAAATATAATTTTTGTGTTTGGATATTGAAAACATATGCTTAAATATATAACAGTAAAACCTAGAGAAATTTTTGTTCATTTCCCCTCCATAAACATATACAGCAAGTTTTGTTTCTGTAACAGGAAAACAACTCCGCAAGGAGCATTTTACAAGAAGAAAATATTAATAATGAGAAAATAAGGAAAGATTTGGATGCATGGCACCCCATAAAATCCATAAGGTTGGTAGGTTGAACCCTCAACTTTCTTTTCCCACTCATTGACTGCCTTTTCTGCCCTTTTCATCTTGCATTGCTGCTTTTCTTCTGCATAACTTCGTTTGCTATTTTGCTGGTGCGAATGAGATCTCGTTGAACTGAAATTTTTGTTGCCGTGTCCAGTACAGTTTCATCTCTAATTCACCTGACTTAAGAATTTGAAACTGACACCTTGTGCCCAATTATACCTTTTCTGTATTTAGGAATGCTTACATTATTTTATGGAATTAAAATAAAAAAAGCCCATTGATTTTTCATAAAATTTTACTGCCGTGGTTTTCAGCATCCCATTCTATATTGGGCGTGAAAGACAAGTTAATATAGCTCAGAGGCCTTTTTATCAACCTTGAACTTTTACGTGCTGTAAATTTACGACACGGGATCAAAGGCTTTGTTTAGGATTTTTACAGTCGAAAAAAACCCATCGCCCTCTCCGTGTTTGAACCTGCGACCTTGGGAACTAGTGGCTAGCAAGTTATTCTTAGACTCTCTGATACCTGTAGTAGTCCTCCGTGTTTGTGGAAATAGCGACAGCTTTGAAAGCATAAAATTTAAGAATTTAATGAACAACTTGGCAGGTGGCAGATAACCTTTGTTCAAGCAAAGCAAACAAAATTCTTGGCAGTCATTCACATATTTTAATAATTGAGCTACTTCAAGGCTAGATATTCAGAGATGTCAAACGACACAATGTAGAAAAATCTTATGTGTACCATTCACATGACTTTCTCTATATCCCTGCAACAAATTATTCTTAAAAAGCTTATACTTCTATTTACTTTATGCTAATCAGAAAAAAATAGCAGAAATAGTCTTATTACTTGCTTCCTTGTAAGTAGAAGCGAAATAAGGGGCTACCATAGGTTAAAGTGATAGTCAAACGCTGGTTCCTATATCAATGAAGTTCCTTTGTTTTTATGAATCGGAGTTGACAAGCTCCTGTATAAGAAAAATACAAGTTTTTCATAGCAGAAACCAAATATAAGGAATGTCTCAAAAAGGACGAACTGCAAGCAAAAAATGTATATAACATAAATTGTGTGTTTTAACGTGCTCTACATTTTTTGTGTAGTAAGTTTTTGTCCATCTCTTACGGTTTAGTAGTTATTCAAAATTCAGTAAAATTCATCCAGAATAAACTACTCTTCAGAGGCTATTCCTAGAAAATTCAAGATATACATTTTATTTGTCAGGTAAATATGTTTAATATACGTTAAATCGTTAGAGCCATTTTTGAGAAAATCAAAATTTTCGAAAAAAGTTCCATGTAGTTAGGGGTGGGGGGGATTTTTCTCAATATCTTCGTGTCGCATCCCTGGAAGATACTAAACTTAAATACCAAGTTTGGTATTTTACCGACTTTTCGTTTTTGAATTATCGTGTTCACAGACACACGGACACACACACACACACGGACCTTTTTGTGAAAATGCTTTTTTTTTTGGGGGGGGGGATATTGGGTTCCCTAAAACATATATTTCCGGTGAAATCTCGGTATCGAATTTTTGGGTGGAGTGCAATACCTTCTCTATACACTATGTACATAGTGCGTATAGAGAAAGTAAAAAACTTCATACTTTCGTTTTAGACAGTAATCCAAAAATTGAGTTTTTTAACCGAAAACCCATTTTGTACGCTCTCAAGGGTTACATCAGCTAAACCGATTAGTTTCAGATCTTTACTTTCTCTATTTCGTATTTCGTACATAGGTAGAGAAGGTCTTGCATTCTACTCAAAAGTTTGTTATTGAAATTTCAGAATTCCATTTGTACCTATAACGAATATAACGAACACTAATTTCGGTAAAGTTTACATCTCGATCAACATAGTACGTAAAGTTGAACAAAAATTGAGGTTAGTGGTTAGAGAAAACCGCGTGTATCTTGCTGGAATGCGTTTTTTTTTTTTTTTTTTTTTTTGAGGGCAAGAGATATATTTGCCCCATATTTATTATATAGTTGAAATATTTGCAAAATTAAGGGCAGTTTTAATAGGGTAACCTAATAATTTACGATTCATAGAATTATTTAGTGATGCATTACCATACAATTTTCTCCACAAAACGAACGCACTTGAAGCTAAATGTTATGCTAGAATTTTAAACATTATTTTTTAATTATTGAGTTACGGGAGTTTTAATAATATGGCGCCTGTTATATAACGGTGTTGTTTTAGCATCCAGAAATAATGTTTTGCTGCTTGTGCAGTGGGCGTCAGATACGCTCTCGAACACATCGAGGTTTTTACTTTCTCTATACGACTATGTATATAGTGTATAGAGAAGGTATTATAATGCACCCAGAAATTCGATTCTGAGATTTCACCAGAAATAATGTTTTTAGAAAAATGGCCTTGTGTGTGTCAGTGTGTCTGTCTGTGGGCAGCATAGTTCAAAAACGAAAAGACCGTTAAATACCAAACTCGACATTTAAGTTCGGTATCTTCCGAGGTTGCGACACGAAGATTTTAAGAAAATGCCCCCACCCCAAGTAATCTTTACATGGAAAAGAATTCGAACGTTTTGATTTTCTCAAAAATTAAAATTTCTTATATTTAACATATTTAAAGGACATATAAAATGTATATATTTTATTTTCTCGGAATAGCCTCTGAAGACGTTTATTCTGGATGAGTTTTGCGGAATTTTGCATAGCTAGTAAACCAATAGGCAAAAATGTACGTAACAAAAAAGGTAGATCTCGTTAAAGTACACAATTTATGTGATAAACATTATTTCGTGGAATTTATCATTTTTGATATATTCCTTGTTATTAGTTTCCGCTTTAAAATACTTATACTTTTTCATACGCAGATTTGTAACACCTTTCCATACCAAGAAAGGAACTTCAATCACAAAGCAAATAGCTTTTAAAATATTTGACTATCGATTTAGCATACGGCACTCCTTTATTTGCCTTCTAATTAAAAGGAAGCAAGTAATAGGGCCATTTCTGCTGATTTTTTTCTCGATTAGCATTAAGTAAGTAGAAGAATAAGTTTTTTGACAGTTATTTATTGTAGAGATATAGAGAAAGTCATGTGAACGAAACACATACCTTTTTTTGCCTTTGTTCGTTATAATGCTTATTTTAAGGTATATTATTTGGGATTTCTCGCTGCTAAACCCGTAAGTTATCAGCTCTGGCAGTTACGTAACTTTTTCGTCACAATAGGAGTGTAACAAACACTGTTCAGCTGCCGCTTGGAACGTAGAAATCAGATTTTGTACATACTTTAGGATTTGTGTTAGCTTCTTTTATAAATGCGTTCCAGCGTGCTTTCACCCTGTCGTATACAACAAAGTGGGACTTGGAGACCTAAAAAAGAAATAAACTAACGATGCAAGAATGGAAAGCTCTGAAATGCTTAAACAATGCACTAAAATACTAATACAACTTTGGTAAGGAAGAAAACCTATTTCTGTATCGTTTAACCTCAAAAGTATTGCATTCCAGCTGAAGTTTAGCACAGCGTATCTTTATGTCTATTAACACAAGTTTGGTATTGGACGAATTTTTCGTTTTTGAGCTATGCTACTCACACTTACAGAGTCGGACTTTTTTACTTTCTCTACACGTACTATGTACATAGTATATAGAGAAGGTATTGCATTCCACTCAAAAATTCGATACCGAGATTTCTCCGGAAATACATGTTTTGGGTCTTCTGAATACAAAATAAGTCATTTTTACAAAAAGGTTTGTGTGCGTGCGTGTGTATCTGTGGACAGCATGGCTCAAAAACGAAAATACGTTAAATACCAAACTTGGTATTTAAGTTTGTTATCTTACAAGGATGCGACACGAAGATTTTCAGGAAAATCCCCCCACCCCAAACTATCCTTTAAATGAAACTTTTTCGAAAATTTTTACTATCTCAAAAATGGCTCTAAAGATTTTGATTAAAATATCAAATGTTAAAGATATTTACCTGACAAATAAAATGTATATCTTGAATTTTCTGGGAATAGCCTCTGAAGACTACTTTATTCAGGATGAATTTTACGGAATTTTGCATAACTGCTAAACCGTAAGATATGGACAAAAACTTAGCACACAAAAAATGTAGAGGACATTAAAACACACAATTTATGTCATATATATCTTCTTCGTGGTGTTGATCGTTTTTGACATATTCCTTATTTTTTGTTTCAGCTTTGATATACTTTTACTTTTCTCATACAGGAATTTCTCAAGTCGTGTCCATAGAAACAAAGGAACTTCAGTCACATAGCAACCAGCTTTCGATTATCAGTTTAGCCTATAGTACTCCCTTATTTGCTTTCTACTTACAAGGAAGCAAGTAATAAGACTATTTCTGCTATTTTTTTCTCAATTAAAAGGAAGGAAATAGAAGCATAAGATTTTGAAGAATAATTTTTTGCAGAGATGTAGAGAAAGTCATATAAGATTTTTCTAATTTTTATTCAGGGATCCTCAAAACATGTACCCATTTTCTGTGAAATCTTGGTATAGAATTTTTGTTTGGAATACTGTACCTTCTCTACGTGGGCAGTTAGCTTTCTATGCCTCATACCTACACCATACTATCATGCTTCTGGACGTGTCTACAGAAGCCTTAGTGTTAGGCAACTGTATCTGTGTTTACGTGATCGGCAGGTGTAATTAACGGTGCCTTCCAGTCTACCTGCCTTCATTATTGGCATTCTTACTGTCTGTTTTGATTATTATTACTACTGTTTTATAGTTTGTATAGTGGGATTGGATATACAATCCGGTATTTATCTTGGCGGTGAGGGAAATCACGAAAACGCCCCAATCATGTTGGTCAGCCTATTGGATTTTAACCTAGCGACTTCCAAATGCGAGCCTGCAAAACATTTATTTACATCAGGTGTTTTCAAAGTTTACGTCATCAGAGGGCGGTTAGCGGTATGGGACAGTGTGCAGTGCTGCATTGTAAATACCTACCACAGGTCACAGTGAAGAGCTAATTTTGTGCTATCCAAGCACAAAATTATTCAAATGTACTTCACTATCACGTGTGATTATGTATCTACTTAGCATTTAATGATAATGATCATGTTAATAAAGATGCCCAGAATGATTATAGTAATAATAATAATTATAATAATAATACTATATGATTGGCACTTACACTTAATTCAGTTTGTTAAAATTACTTGCCTGAAATGTTCACGTGCTGTTTGTGATGACGTCCTACACTAGCCTTTATATTTTTGTCAGATACAACACTGAAAAATCTAATGTGTTCCAATCACATGATTTTCTCCACTTCTCTGCAACAGATTATTGTTCAAAAGCTGGTGCGTCTATTTACTTCATGCTAATCGAGTAAAATTAGCAGAAACGGTCTTATTGCTTGCTTCCTTGTAAGTAGAAGAGAAATAAGGGAATACCATAGGTTAAAGTGATAGTCAAAAGCTGGTTGCTATGTGACTGAAGTTCCTTTGTTTGTATGGTTGTTGTAGGAGTTGACAAATGTTTTTTGAGAAAATTAAGTTTTTCAAAGCTGAAATGAAAAACAAGGAATATCTAAAAAAAAAAAAAACCAAAAAAAAACAAAAAAAAAACCATCAATTCCATGAAAAAATGTATATAACATAAATTGTGTGTTTTAAAATGCTCTACAGTTTTTGTATGGTAAGTTTTTTTTTTTTTTTTTTTTTTTTTTTTCCTCCACCTATTACGGTTTAGCAGTTATGCAAAATTCCGTAAAATTCGTCCAGAATAAAGCAGTCTTCAGAGGATATTCCCAGAAAATTAAAGATATACATTTTATTTGTCAGGTACATATGTTTAATATACGAAATTTTAATCAAAATCGTTAGAGCCATTTTTGAGAAAATCAACATTTTCGAAAAAAAGTTCCATGTAAAGGGTAGTTGGGGGTGGGGGGTTTCTCAAAATCGGACCACGTACCTTTTTCCGAAAATGCTTTTTTTAGATAAAGGGGACCCTAAAACATATATTTCCGATGAAATCTCAGTATCGAATTTTTGGGTGGAGTGCAATACCTTCTCTATACACTATGTACATAGTGCGTATAGAGAGAGTAAAAAAATCACCTGCAAAACGATTTTTCGACAATATCGCTCCAGTCAGATGGCCGCGATTGGTTGAAATTGTCTAATCTCGGCCACTCCATTGGCGCTTTAATAATAGAGTTAAATTGTCTTGGAAATCTTCATGTGTCACCATTGGAATATTTCCCTTCGTAATCGGCTTACCTCCCCGTATTTATAGGATTCCCAGACCCAGAGCAATTGGCAGGCTGAGGGCAGCCCGAGGTGTGTTAGACGTGTCCCTGTTCTCGGAGAGAACTTAACCACGTTCTGACGGGATTGTGGGTTTTTACAGGATGGCGGGTGAGGTTTGGGGTTGTGGAGTGACAGGAGGAGGCAAGTATTGCTCCTCGTTATGGTGCAACGGCCCTTGTGCACCGCTGGTGTGAAGTTTATTCAAAAAGTTTATTTTGGGTATTTTAATTTTGATATCCAAGCAACTCTTGAAGGAGCTTAGCCGTAGCAGCTGTTGGAGGTGCTCCTTCGTTACCGGGGATGCCCGCAAGCCATGCGGGGAAGCCGGTATCGCCTAAAGCGGCCGTTTGTGGGATCGTAATCCCCAAGAGACCTAACGAGGGCGCTCCGATGGTAACCCTTCGTTAAATTTTGTTGCCGACGCCTAATCTCGTCCTCCAGGTATGGTAAACCAGAGGAAGATTGGAAAGGTGATGGTGGAATAAATGGCGGGGGAAACCGGAGGACCCGCAGAAAACCCGCCCAGACGCCGCTGTGTCAACTACAAATCCCACATGCGGGTACTTGGGATCGAACGCGGGCCACCTAGATGGGAGGTGAGCCGTCTAACTACTCAACCACGGCACCGCCTAACAATAGCACATTCTGCACTTAAAGGAAACCGAAAGTAATCCATTTTGTAAGGACTGTGAATACCTAACGGCTGCTATGTCTATTATAGTGTAGGTGAACAGCGGTGAGGGCGTGTGTGAACTTTTGAAATATTGGTATTCATGATTTGCACGCTTGCCCCTAGCGATCGTTTACTTCAACCTCGTAGAGGCATGTGGAATATTTGAAAGGCGTGTTGAATAACCTTGGCTGCATTTTCATACAATCATACAATCGTCCTGAGTATTGGTTTTAACACTCCTATGTAGTTTGGCTAATCGCCTATTCAGTGGCGGCTAGTGAATATCTTATTAAAATAATGTTATATTAACGGCTACGCAATTGAAACATAATTATGATGCGTTACTCTTACAAGTATTCCATTAGTCAGGCACTGCTAGAAATATTTTTGATTATAGCTGGTTACCAGTTGTTTAACTGCATTTCAGCATAAATATTTACATAATATTTTTAAAAAGTTGTTTTAATTTAAGTCTACAATTTGTAGAAAAATATATATAAAAAATAAAACATAAAAACATAGAAAGAATTACGTTGAAATTGATTAAATTAATAATTAATAAATAACAAAATATTAAAAATGTATATTTTAAAAGATAAACAGTAAGAAATGGTAACTCCTTGGCACGACAGCTCACAAGGAACCTTGCCTTACCGCCCGGCCTCCCGGTCGTTTAATGCGGTCCTCATGACCTGGAGCCGCTTTTCCATCAAGTAGCTCCTCAATTGCCTCCCCAGGGACCTCACGAGGCTGAGTGCACCCCGGTCCAGGTCTCCCAGCGGGGGAAAAATCCCCACGCCGGTACTGGGAATCGAACCCAGGTCTCCCACTTGGCAAGCAGTTGCGCTACCACCGCGCTAAGGAGACGATCAGTAAGAAATTGTAGTTCATAACTTATATTATATATAGCTTATGCACACCCATGGACCTTTTTCTGAAAATATTTTTTTGGATACAGGAGACCCTAAAACATATATTTCCGGTGAAATCTCGGTATCGAATCTTTTGGTGGAGTGCAATACATTCTCTATATTCACTATGTACATAGTGAGTATAGAGAAAGTAAAAAGGTATGCGTTGCATTCGCATGAACTTCAACATGCACACTTCTAAAAACTATTCTTACACAAGTGAACATTCTATCTATATATTTATTATTGGTGCATATAAAATATTCCATTGACAGTTAAGATGGATAAAAGACCAATCCCCGAAAGATTAGGCAACACGTACTACAGATACATTCTGTATCCGATTTATGGCCAACATGGAAAGGTCGCCAGGGTTTTACTTGGAATCATGGGACCAGAATCTTCAGCTATGCGTCTGGAATTTATATTCTTGTCCGTGTAAGTGTATCTTACAACACTTTTCTAATATTTGTGTTGTTCCTAAACCTTCATAATTAGGAAATAAACAGCAAGATTTGTGTGTTATTATTGCAGGCAACTATGTGCGAACAGACTAATGAGTATTTGAGTAAACAAACGTTTTTTATTTGTAAATATGAACTGTGAAAATGGCATTTTATAGACCGAGCTACAGATGTTGTGTTTAGGTTTCTTATCTCTTGGAGTATTTCACTGTTGAAGCATTTATCCACAGGTTAGAACTCTTAGAATCTCCAGTAGGTTACCAAACACCATCCACCCCCATGGCCTTCAGTAAGAGTTGCACAAACTAATAGAAAATTATGTGACAGCAGATTTCCGAGTGATTCTGAAGAGAATATTTGTTTTTGTCATGGAAATGCTTATTATTACTACCTTCTCTATCAGGCAGAGCACATCACATGACTTTCTCTATACAGCGTGTTAAGGAACTTCACAGAAATATTTTCACAGAATATGTAAATTGCTTAAATAAGTATTTTGAAATAGGAGACTTATGTCATGTTTATTGAAATAGTGAAGTAACGGCTATAAGTTTCTGAAGTGCTAGTACGCCACTGGCTAATTTATCAACCATACGAGAGCATAATACGAAAAATCTGATGTGTTCCATTCATATGACTTTCTCTATATCTCTATAAATTATTATTGTTAATAAGCTTATCTTGTATTTATTTCATGCTAATCGAGAAAAATTAGCAGAAATAGTTTTATTTCTTGCTTTATTGTAAGCGAAATAAGGGAGTACCATAGGTTAAAGTGAAAGCCAAAAGTTGGTTGATATGTGACCGATGCTCCTTTGTTTGTATTAACAGGAGTTGACAAATTCCTGTATGAGAAAAAGTATAAAGTTTTTCAAATATGAAACCAAGAAAAAGGAATATCTCAAAAATGATCAACTTCACGAAAAAAAGTATAACACATAAATTGGGTGTTTTAACGTGCTCTAAATTTTTTGTGGGTTAAGTTTTTGTCCATCTCTTACGGTTTAGTAGTTAAGAATATTTTGTCCAGAATAAAGAAGTCTTCAGAGGCTATTCCCAGAAAATTCAAAATATATATTTTATTTGTCAGGTAAATAACTTTAATATACGATATTTTAATCAAAATCATTAGAGCCATTTTTTAGAAAATCAAAATTTTCGAAAAAAGTTCCATGTAAAGGGTAGTTTGGGGTAGGGGAATTTTTCTCAAAATCTTCGTGTTGCATCCCTGGAAGATACTAAACTTAAATACCAAATTTGGTATTTTACCGACTTTTCGTTTTTGAGTTATCGTGTTCCAAACACACGGACACCCTGACACACTGACACACACACACACACGCGCGGACCTTTTTCTGAAAATACTTTTTTTTGATACAGGGGACCCTAAAACATATATTTCCGGTGAAATCTCGGTATCGAATTTTTGGGTGGAGTGCAATACATTCTCTATACACTATGTACATAGTGAGTATAGAGAAAGTAAAAACGAAGGAATGTATTACAGCGTACCTCTCTAGCGTAGTGGTTATGATACTGGCTTTCAAGTGAAAGATAGTTTCCGAGTTCGGGTCTCGTTCACGTATCGCGGCACTTCGTCTGGAATGAAAAACATCTGATGTGTTCCATTCACATGACTTTCTTTACATCTCCGCAGCAAATTATTGTTAAAAAAAATTATGCTTCTATTTAATTCATCCAATCGAGAAAAAATTAACAGAAATAGCCTTATTATTTGCTTCCTTGTAAGTAGAAGCGAAATAAGGGAGTAAGATAGGTTAAAATGATAGTCAAAAGATGGTTGCTATGTGACTGATGTTCCTTTGTTTGTATGGACACGAGTTCACAAATTCCTGTATGAGAATAGTATAAGTTTTAATAGCTGATACCAAAAACAAGGAAAATCTCAAAAACAATCAGCTCCACGAAAAAAATGTATATGACATATATTGTGTGTTTTAATGTGCTCTACATTTTTGTGTATTAAGTTTTTGCGATCCTCTAACGGTTTAGCAGTTATGCAAACTTCATAAAATTCATCCAGAATAAAGTAGTCTTTAGAGACTATTCCCAGAAAATTCAAGATATACATATTTGTCAGGTCATATCTTTAATATTTGACATTTTAATCAAAATCGATAGAGCCGTTTTTGAGAAAATCAAAATTTTCGAAAAAAGTTCCATGTAAAGGGTAGTTGGGGGGTGAGGGATTTTCTTGAAAATCTTCGTGTCGTATTCTTGGAAGATGTTTGGTATTTAACGGTCATTTCGTTTTTGAGCTATGCTGCCCATACACACACACACACACACACACACACACACACACACACACACACACACACGGACGTTTATACAGAATGATTTTTTGGATTCAAAAGGTATCAAAACATGTATTTCCGTTGAAATCTCGGTATCGAATTTTTGGGTGCATTACAATACCTTCTCTATACACTATGTATATAGTACGTATAGAGAAAGTAAAAAAGTGCTGCATTCCTTCTCTGTATCTCTGTAACAAGTTATTGTTAAAAAGCTTATGCTTCCATTTACTTCATGTTAATCCAGAAAAAAAAATGGCAGAAATAGTCTTATTACTTGTTTCCTTGTAAGCAGAAGCAAAATTAATGAGTACCATAGCTTAAAGTGATAGTCAAACGCTGGTTGCTATGTGACTGAAGTTCCTTTGTTTGTAGAGAACAGTTTCTGCTTTGCTGTGAGATTTTACCGGAAATATACGTTTAAGGGTCCCCTATATAAAAACACATTTTTAGAAAAAGTTCCGCGCGTGTGAGTGCTTGTGTCCGTATAGGGATAGCTCAAAAACGAAAAATTTATGAAATACCAAATTTGATATTTAAGTTTAGTATTTTCCAAAAATGCGACAAAGGTTTTCAAGAAAATCCCCACACATCAAATCAACTTATACATGAAAAAGATTTTGAAAATGCCGTATATTAGAAATATTTACATTACAAAAACAAGGTATATCTTGATTTTCAGGGAATAGCATCTCTGAAAGAATTTCGCTTAATTTTGCATAAGTGGTAACCCGTAAGAAATAGACAAAGACCTACTGCATAGACGTTGTAGATTTCGTTAAAACACCCAATTCATTTCATATAATGTTTCTTTCAAACGGAAAGTCACCTTTCGCTTCATCTCTCCTTTGTTTTACTGGTGACCATGTAAAGTAATCCGAACCTTAATTGTTCATATAGCGACCAGCTGTTAGCCTTGCGTACCCCTTATTTCTTTTCAGCTAATGTTTATCTCGATTAGGAGAATTCAGATAACCTGTTTCCAGAACGGGTACAAAAAGCCATATGAGTGGAACCATTAGATTTTTTGGTATCTTTAACGAATGAATTCGGTGAAGTGATACTCTAATAATCCCGGAGCCCATAGATGCTACGCGACATTTGTCTTCGGGTAACTCACCCTAACCGAGATTCGAACTCGAGACCACTAGAATCTGGAGCAGACACGCTACACTCATACTACAGAGGCGGCATACACAAAGCTACGGTGGTCATTTTACATATTTCCCACAAAAAGATTAGCTAAGCAAAAGTAATTATGTTTTACATCTATATATATATATATATATATATATATATATGTATGTATTATGTGAATATATTTCTATTAAGTATATTTTTCTTTTATAATAGAGTACATTAATGTATCTGAATAAGGTGCACTCTTGTGTCTTTTTTAAATTGCTGTGTTTGAATATCCTTGTCTTCTTTGCTGTTTTTTTTACTTTCTCTACACGTACTATGTACATAGCGTATAGAGAAGGTATTGCACCCCACCCAAAAGTTCGATATCGAGATTTCACCGGAAAATATATGCTTTGGGTCCCCTGTATTCAAAAAAAGCATTTTGGGGGAAAAGGTACGTGTATCTATGAACACGATCACTCAAAAACGAAAACTGGGTAAAATACAAAACTTGGTTTAAGTTCAATATCTTTCAGGGATGCGACACGAAGATTTTGAGAAAAATCCCACCACTCCAAACTACTCTTTACATGGAGCATTTTTCGAAAATGTTAATTTTCTTAAAAATGGTTCTAGCGATTTTGATTAAAATATGGTATATTAAAGATTTTTACCTGAAAAATAAAATGTATATCTTGAATTTTCTGGGAATAGCTTCTGAAGACCTATTTATTCTGGATGAATTTTGCTTAATTTGGCATAACTAGTAAACCGTAAGAGATAGACAAAAACTTACTATACACAAAATTTAGGTCGTGTTAAAATACACAAGTTATGTCATATACATTTTTCTCGTGGAGCTTACCGTTTTAGAGGTATTCATTGTTATTGGTTTCAGTTTTGAAGTACTTACACTTTTCTCAGACAGGAGTGTCCGTTTTTCTTTTGTTCTATCCCTGGCCAAGAAAAGAAGCGATTTGCAATAACAATCGCATAACGACAGCTTTTAAAACATTTGAGTATTGGTTTAGCCTAGTGTATTCACTTATTTTCTTCCTACTTATACGGAACTAAATAATAAGAACATTGTGCTAATGAGTACCTCGATTAGCAAGGTGCATAAAGAAGAAGAATCTTATGTATGAAGTTTGTAGAACAGCTAGAGAAAGTCATGTAAGCGTAACACATCAGATTCTTTTACTTTCTCTACACGTACTATGTATATAGTGTATAGAGAAGGTATTGCACTCCAACCAAAAATTCGATACCGAGATTTCACCGGAAATATATGCTTTAGGGTCCCCTGTATTCAAAATAAGCATTTTTGGGAAAAAGGTACGTATATCTGTGAACACGATCACTCAAAAAGGAAAAATGGGTAAGATACGAAACTTGGATGCGACACGAAGATTTTGAGAAAAATCCCCGCGACCCAAACTACTGTTTACATGGACATAATTCAAGATATACCTGAGAAATAAAATGTATATCTTGAATTTTCTGGGAGTAGCCTCTGAAGACTACTTTATTCTGGATGAATTTTATGGAATTTTGCATAACTGTTAAACCGTAAGAGATGGACAAAAACTTACTGCACAAAAAATGTTGTGGACGTTAAAACACACAATTTATGTTATATTCATATTTTTACTGGGGTTGATCGTTTTTGAGATATTCCTTGTTTTTGGATTCACTTTTAAAAAAGTTAAACTTTTCTCATACAGGAATGGGTCAACAACTCCTGTCCATACAACAAAGGAAATTCAGTCACATAGCAACCAGCTTTTGACTATGAGTTTAATCTGTGATACTCTCTTGTTTCGCTTCCACTTACAAGGAAGCGAGTAATAAAGACCCTTTTTGATAATTTTTCTCAATTAGTATGAAGTAAATAGAAAAATAAACTTTTTAACTATAATTTGTTGAAGTGATGTAGAGAGTCATGTAAATGGGACACATCAGATTTTTTAAATATTGCTTTTTATATTATGTATTACAAAAGCACGTATGGTCTGTGGACCCCTGCAATTGATGAAGCTCAATGTATGAAAATGAATACACGTATTCAAGCATTCATATTTCCCTTATAATTGTAATATGAGCTACTTGTTAATTATAAAATACGAAAGAGCTGCTACCCCCAGTTTTGACGCAGCCTGGTGATGATTTTGGAACAGCTCCGTTATCAGAGCAAGACTCAAGGCACGCATCGATCATAAAGAGTAATGCGTTGCGGACTTTCTCTGCCTCCTCGTGAAAGTGTACGAATTTATGGCTCAGAACAAAATAATGGGTTATGGCCCCAGCGATAACTTCACAAAATGTACAGCTTGATAATGTTACGCTTTACACCTCTGTAGGCCACGCATTTCTGATCTGGAGCAGAGATTTTCAACTCATGTGCTCTAGAATTTGGGAGAATGTGGGAGAAACCATGCAAGATGGTCCATGGTGTAAGGTTTATTTCCCTCCTTCGTAGCTTCCTTCGATTCATAGGTAAATACCGGATTGAAACCACATAAATTCTACCTACAGATCAAGCAGATACATCTCTGCAACAAAAATTCTGATGTGTTTCATTCACATGACTTTCTCTACATCTCTGCAAGTAGAAGGTAAATAAGGGAGTACCATAGGTTAAAGTGACAGTCAACAGCTGGTTCCTATTTGACTGAAGTTCCTTTGTTTATATAGACAGGAGTTGACAAATTCCTGTATGAGAAAAGTAAAAGTTTTTCAAAGCTGAAACCAAGAAAAAGGAATATCTAAAAAACGATCAACTCTACCCAAAAAATATATATGACATAAATTGTATGTTTTAATGTGCTCTACATGTTTTGTGTTTTAAGTTTTTGTCCATGTCTTACGTTTAAGCAGTTCTGCACAATTCCGTAAAATTCATCCAGAATAAAGTAGTTTTAAGAGGCTATTCCCAGTGAATTCAAGATATACATTTTATTTGTCAAGTAAATATCTTTAATATTTGACATTTTATTCAAAATCGTTAGAGCCATTTTTAAGAAAAATCAAAATTTTCAAAATGTGTTTACATGTAAAGGGTAGTTTGGGGTGGGGAGATTTTCTTGAAAATCTCCGTGTCGCATCCTTGGAAGATACCAAACTTAAATACCAAGTTTGGGCTTTAATGGTCTTTTCGTTTTTGAGCTATGCTGCCCACAGACATACATACACACACAAACAAACAGACAGACACACACACGGACCTTTTTCTGAAAACACTTGTTTTGGATACAGGGGACCCTAAAACATATTTCCGGTGAAATCCCGGTATCGAATTTTTTGGTGGAGTGCAATACCTTCTCTATACACTATGTACATAGTTCGCATAAATGGTATTGTTACTTGCTTCTTCTTCCTCTTTTTTTTTTTTTTTTTTTTTTTTTTTTTTTTTTTTTTTTTTTTTGTAGCTTAACGTCCTTTAACCTGGTTGGTCATATCGAACGATGGATGAAATTGGTGAAATGATCTCGGGGTCCATGGAGCTTAAAGTTACTCGACATTCGTTTTCTCAGGATAAGGGAAAACCCCGAAAAAACCTTATCCAGGTAACTCACCCTAAGCGAGATTTGAACTCACGACCTGTTGAATGAGAAGCAGACAGGCAGACTACTTGCTTTCTTGTAAGAAGAAATAACGGTATACACTAGCTAAAGCGATAGTCAACTATTTTAAAAGCTGGTTACCATGTCATTGAAATAGACTTCTTTGCATGACAAAATAATTTGTTACAGAGATATAGAACAAGCCATGTGAATGGAACACATCAGATTGCAGATAATCATTTCTAACACATTCCTTATTATTCACTACAATTTTAAAATATTTAAAACAGTTTGTGATACGGGAATTCGTCAACCCCAGCCAATACAGAGAAACGGATTTCAACCACATGGCAACCAGTTTTTTAAAGGTTTGATCATTCCTTTAGCCTGATGTATTCCCTTATTTCCCTTCTATATAGAACAAATAAAATATTCCATTTCTGCTAATGTTTATCTGGATTAATATGAAGTAGATAGAAGAATAAACCTTTTAGCAATAATTTGTTTCAGAGATGTAGAGAAAGCTTCGTGAATGGAACACATCAGAGGTTTTATCTTTCTGTTTTGATAATAAATGCAATAAGTGCCGAATTTAAGGAATTCTAGACCATAATTTTAGATGATCACTTTTATGGGCATATATTTATATAATTAGTGGGGCTCTTAAAATATAATTCAGAGATGACGGTAGGTTACAAACACCTAAGATTCAGGAAAATGTTGAAATAATTTTATTTTTCGTCAACTTCAGTTGTTTAATTCTCCACACGTAATACTGCTATCATATGAATTCCTAAGCGTGTAATCTCTTAACATAAAAATTAAAACAGACTCTGCAACGTCTAAGCAACTATTCAAAAACGAGTTTGTAAGAATGCTTTAAATTGCCTATGCCACAATTACAAATAACTCCCGAGATGAGAATGTCAGATATGTAGTAGCGGTGATCAAGATGGAAAAGTGTGACGAACGACCGTGTTGAATTTGTTGTCGGTATAAACTAGTGGTTTTAGGTAATGTGTGGCTTTGTGTGCTGACAGTGGAATCTCATTGTTGCGAAATGCGGACAATGGACCAGCTTCTTGCGCCAGGGTGCACGTGGTTTTCGTAACCAAAGGTGCAGTGACCTTTATATTTAACATTCACTGTCACAAGGAGTGTAATATGACATCAGAATAAGGCATGGCGCTTTGTTTCTTTCAACATACTGACTTTTTCAGTAAATTTAGGAACATAACCTTTATATTTTTCGGCAGTTTTTCTTAAGAATTGTGTTTCTATGGGTCTATTTTAAGATATGCATGTCTGACATTGGGTAAATATACAATTTAATACGAGGGATGTTCACTTAATCTTTCGAAAAAAATAGAAAAACAAATTATTTTTTGTAGATATGTTTACTTTCTCTATACTTACTATGTATATAGTGTATAGAGAAGGTATTGCACTCCACCAAAAATTTCGATACCGAGATTTCACCGCAAATATATGTTTTAGGATCCCCTGTATCCAAAAAAAAGTATTTTCAGAAAAAGGTCCGTGTGTGTCCGTGTGTCTGTGAACACGATAACTCAAAAACGAAAAGTCAGTAAAATACCAAACTTGGCATTTAAATGTAGTATCTTCCAGGGATGCGACACGAAGATTTTGAGAAAAATCCCCCCACCCCAAACTACCCTTTACATGGAACTTTTTTCGAAAATTTTGAATTTCTTAAAAATGTCTCTAACGATTTTGATTAAAATATCGTATATCAAAGATATTTATCTGGCAAATAAAATGTATATTTTGAATTTTCTGGGAATAGCCTCTGAAGACTACTTTATAGAGTGAATTTTCCGGAATTTTTATAACTGCTAAATCGTAAGAGATGGACAAAAACTTACCACACAAATGATGTAGAGCACATTAAAACACACAATTTATGGTGTATACACTTTTTTCTTGGAGTTGGTCGTTTTTGAGATATTCCTTGTTTTTGTTTTCAGGGTTGAAAAACTTAACCTTTCTCATACAGGAATTTGTCAACTCATGTCCATACAAACAAAGGAACGTCAGTCACATAGTAACCAGCTTTTGACTATCGCTTTAACCTATGGTACTCCCTCATTACCTTTCTACTTCCAATTTTTCTCGATTAGCAGGAAGTAAATAGAAGCATAAGCTTTTTAACAATAATTTATATGCAGAGTTGTAGAGAAAGTCATGTGAATGGAACACATCAGGTTTTTTTATTTTTCAACACAATCTTCTTTAAGGTCGTCTCCTTAGCGCGGTGGTAGCGCAGCTGCTTGCCAAGTGGGACACCTGGGCTCGATTCCCAGTACCGGCGGGAGGATTTTTCTCCCGCTGGGAGACCTGGACCAGGGTACACTCAGCCTCGTGAAATTCCTAGGGGGCCAATTATGGGGCTACTTGATGGAGAAGTAGCGGCTCCAGGTAATGAGGACCGCATTAACCGGCCGGGAGGGATTCGAGGCGCTGACCACGTCTCACCCTCCAATACTGCACCGCATCCATGACGTCTGTCCTGGACCGAGATGGGGACGCAGCGGCCGGGCGGTAGGCCAAGGTTCCTTGTGAGCTGTCGTGCCCTGGAGTTAATCTTCTTTAAGCTCGATGCACTTTTCTCAAATGTTTTAAGCCTTCCAAAAAGTAAAATTTCCGAAGATCCCCAAAATAAGCATCTGTTTGGGAAATGACTTTGATTCCTCGATCTCTCAAAAACATATCCTGGATTTTGCCTATCTTTCAGAGAATAGTCACTTCTATTGGACGTCCGGAACGATGCTCATAATTTGTGGATGCACGTTTAAATTCATTTATCCAATTGTAAATTGTTGCAAATGCAGTTGTAGATGTGCCTTGAACTTTATCCGTCTCTGCTTTTATCTCTTTCGGTGTTAAGCCTTTAAAATAGAAGTGTTTAATCCCCGCACGAAACTCTTACTTTCTGTACACGTACTATGTAGGAAATTTCACTGAAAATGTATGTTTTAGGGCCTCCGGAACACAAAAAAAGCATTTTTTGAAAGAAGAAAAAAAAAAGTTTCTGTGTCAGTCACACTGTTTGTGTATGTGTGTGAGGTGGGGGCAGCATACTCAAAACACCAAACTTGATATTTAAGTTTAGTATCTTCCAAGGATACGACAGAAAAATTTTCAAGAATATTGCCCACGCCAAACTACCCTTTACATGGAACATTTTTCGAAAATTTTGATTTTCTCAAAAATTATTCTGACGATTTTGATTAAGATGCTGTATATTAAAGATGTTTACATTCCAAACAAAATTTATATCTTGAATTTTAAAGGAATAGCCTTTGAAGATCTCTTTATCCTGGATGAATTTTGCCGAATTTTGCCTAACTGCTAAACCGTAAAGAGATAGACAGAAACTTACTACGCAACAAATGTAGATCTCGTCAAAACACACATACGCTTTTGTTGCGGAGGTAACCGTTTCCGAGATATGCCTTGTTATTGGTTTTAATTGCTAAGTACATATACCGTTCACAGACAGGAGTGTCCGTTTTTACTTTCTCTACACTTACTATGTACATAGTGTATAGAGAAGGTATTGCACTCCACCAAAAAAATTCGATACCGAGATTTCACCGGAAATATATGTTTTAGGGTCCCCTATATCCAAAAAAAGCATTTTCACAAAAAGGTCCAAAAAGAAAAGTCGGTAAAATACCAAAATTGGTATTTAAGTTTACCTAGTATCTTCCAGGGATGCGACACAAAGCTTTTGAGAAAAATTCTCCCACCCCAACCTACCCTTTACATGAAACTTTTTTCGAAAATTTCAATTTTCTCAAAAACGGCTCTAATGATTTTGGTTAAAACATCGTATATTAAAGATATTACCTGAAAATAAAATGTATATCTTGAATTTTCTAGGAATAGCCTCTGAAGACTATTTTATTCTAGATGAATTTTACGGAATTTTGCATAACTGCTAAACAGTAAAAGATGGACAAAAACTTGTCACACAAAAAAATGTAGAGCACATTGAAACACACAATTTATGTTATATACATTTTTTCGTGGAGTTGATAGTTTTTGAGTTATTCCTTGTTTTTGATTATTTGCTTGGCCACGAGTAGAACAAAAGGAAAAATCTGACGTGTTCCATTCACATGACTTTATCTCTGCAACAAATTATTATTAAAATGCTTAGGCTAGGCTGATATTTCCTTCATGCTAATCGAGAAATAATTAGCAGAAATAGTCTTATTGCTTGGTTCCTTGTAAATAGAAGGGAAATAAGGTAGTACCATAGGTTAAAGTGATAGTCAAAAGTTGGTTGCTATGTGACTGTAGTTCCTTTGTTTGTATGGACAGGAGCTGACAAACTCCTGTTTGAGAAAAGTATGTTTCTTAAAGCTGAAACCTTTAACAAAGAATATCTCAAAAGCGATCAACTCCACGAAAAAAATGTATATGACATAAATTGTGTTTTATCGTGATCTACATTTTTGTGTAGTATGTTTCTGTCTATCTCTTACGGTTTATCAGTTATGCAAAATTCAATAAAATTCATCCAGAATAATCATTTATCATGTAAATATCTTAAATATAAGAGATTTTAATCAAAATCGTTAGACGCATTTTTGAGAAAATCAAAATTTTCCATGTAAAGGGTAGTTGGGGATGAGGGGATTTTTCTTGAAAATCTTCGTGTACCATCTTTTGAAGATACCAAACTTAAATACCAAGTGTGGTATTTAATAATATTTTCGTTTTTGAACTGTGCTGTCCACAAACACTCGGATCTTTTTCTAAAAATACTTATTTTGGATTCAGGGGAACCCAAAACATGTATTTTCGGTGAAATATCGGTATCGAATTTTTGAGTTTATACAATACCTTTTCTATGTGTATACTCGTGTAGAGAAAGTATAAAGTTAAAGAATAGAAAAATCATTGAAGGCTATTTCAAAGTATTAAACTGATTATCTAGAGTAATAGAGATATGGACAGTATCGAGATTACATACCAAGAAGTTGAACGAAACCATTTGTGCAAACTTTCATCTCGATTAAAATGAAGTAGGACATTAAGCGTTTGTAAAACAGGTTGTAGAAGAGTGAGTAAAGTTTGTAAATCTTACTCTCATCTTGTGCTATTGTCTTCCAGTGTTAAACAGAGTGATTTATGTAGGACTGACACATTTATTTATTTATTTCTTTAATTAATCCTTTGGAAATTCATTCAATGCCCCAATTTTAGCACCAAATTAAGCAGAATGTTCTATTCGGTTCCTTGTCAGTAGATAGGCAAAAGTTTATATTTTATTCCTAGAGTTTCGATTCCTTGTCACTAGATGCGCAGATGTTGAACTTTTATTAAGTCATGTTTACGATAACTGGACGATGTAGAGCTTAGGATATTTTCAGCAAGATGGCACTACATGCCATACATAAAATGAATCCATGTACCTAATTGCAAGTTTTTGTGACGGCCAGATAATTTCCAGGAACCTGTGGCCACCGAGATCTCCGGATTTGACATCGCCGGACTTCTTTCTATTGGGTTACTTAAAAGAGAGGATTTGCGCCACACGTCCCCAGACATTGGACGATCTGAAGCACATCACAAAGGAGATTCAAGTCATTGACCACAGAGTTCTCCAACGAGTGGCCAGTAACGTGGAACGACGTGTTGTTGAGTTGTGCCTAACACAAGATGGAGGACATTTTCAGCATTTGCTATAGAGGTAAATAATCTCCCAAAATTCCTCTACAGTTTATGTATAATAAGTTGTCGCTAGCATAACATGTTTTGAAACAATTAATGAAAGGAATGTGTCAGGTCTATGTAAATCACCCTGTATAAACATGTATATTCCATTGTGGTGTGTATACTACACCATCACCATTATGTCAGACCATTAATTATTAGTGATAGCTCGAGAATGAGCTCACCAAGTGAGTGTCCTTCAGTATATGTCAGATTTGGCACACCTGCTGACCCCGTGTACTGCAATGGAATGTCATTTGTTCCTTAAGTGCAGCCACGTGTCCTACATCAGGATTGGACAGGTATGTAGATGGGGGACTACAGCACGTTGCTAATATGGAAAATACGTGTCTCTTCTTTATTCTCTTTACTGCCTAAAGAAAGCAATACATTTAAAGTAAAAATCCGATAAGGATATTTCAACCGAAAATTGAGCAGGAAAAGTCATTCGTATATGTAAGTGAGAAAAGAAAACAGTGGGAACCCTGCAAAACGAAAAATCTGGTGTGTTAAACTCAAATTACTTTATCTAGCTACTCTACAAACAAACTTCTTACAAAAGATAATTCTTCTTTCAGAATTTTATTACTTAGGTCCTTATAAGTAAAATACAACTAAGGGAATGCACTAGGCTAAAGGGATAGTCAAATATATAAAAAGCTGTTATGCGATTGTCATTGTAAATCACTTCTTTACTTGGCCAGCTGTAGAACAAAAGAAAATCGGACACTTCCGTCTGAGAAAAGTACAAGTACTTTACAATTGAAACTAATAACAAGGAATGCCCCGAAAACGGTAACCTCAACGAAAAAAAATAACATAACTTACGTATTTTATCAAGATCTACATTTTTTTATGGTAAGTTTTGTGTATCTCTTACGGTTTGCTAGTTCTGCCAAATTAATTAAAATTCATTCAGAATAAACAGGTCTTTAGAAGCTATTCCCAGAAAATTCAAGATATACATTTTATTTGTGATAGAAATGGCTTTAATATGTGGTACTTTAATCAAAATCGTTAGAGCCATTTTTAAGAAAAACAAATATTCGAAAATTTTTCCATGTAATGGGTAATTAAGAGTGGGGGATTTTCTTGAAAATCTTCGTGTCGCATCCTTGGAAGATATTAAACTTAAATACCATGTTTGGCATTTAAAGATCTGTTCGTTTTTGAGCTATGCTGCCAACAGACACAGACACACGGACATTTTTCTAAAAATATTTTTTTGGGGTTTCAAGGGGACCCAAAACATGTATTTCCGGTGAAATATCGGTATCGAAAATTGTTAGTACATTACAGTACCTTCTCTGTCCCTACGTAGATTGTACATATGGAGCTAGAGAAAGTAAAAATAGTTATTTATTTTTTCTACACGTAATTTATATAGACAAGGTTTTGTATTGTATCCAAAAATTCCAACCCAAGATTTCACCGGAAATACGCGTTTTTAAACTCCTTGATTAAAAAAAACATTTTTAGAAAAAGGTGAGTGTATGTCTGTGTCTGTGAAAAGCATAGCTCAAAAACGAAAACACTGTTAAATATCTAAATTTATATTTAAGTTTAGTATCTCCCAAGGATGCGACACGAGGACTTTCAAGAAACTCCCCCCACATAAACTATCCTTTGCATGGAACATTTTCGAAAATCTTGATTTTTCTCAAAAATGGCTCTAACGATTTTGATTAAAATATTGTATAACAAAGATATTTACATGAGAAATAAACTATATGTTTTTAATTTTCTGGATTAGCCTCTGAAGACATCCGTAAACCGTAAGAGATAGACAAAACCTACTTTAAAAAAAAGTGTAGAGCTTGTTAAAACAAACCGTTTATGTCATACAATTTTTTTTCGTGGAGTTGACCGTTTTTGAGATATTCTTAGTTATAGATTTCAGTTTTAAAGTATGTATTTCTTTCATACGGGAACTTGCCAACACCTGGCCACAAAAAACACGTGTTTCAATCTCATTGAAAACATTTGAATGTTCCCTTATTTCTCTTCTAATTATAAGGAAGCAAGCAATAAGGTCATTTCTGCTCTTGTTTATCTCGATTAGCTTGAAGTAGATAGGAGCATAAGCTTTCTAACAGTAATTTGTTGCAGAGATGTAGAGAAAGTCATGTGAATGGAACACATCAGATTTTTTATTTCAGAGTTGAAGATCAGCATTGACCACCATATGTGCCTCAATTATCGACCTTACTTAACAAAATGAAGCCATTTTGTGTACACAATTGCTGATGTGTTTATGTTTCATTCTTGGAACTTTACGTGAAGTAACTGTAGATTTTTCACACGCAGATCCGCTATCACATCCACACCAGCAGACTCTATAAGGAGAAGAGGATAATCTTAAGTAAATAAACATTTCAACCCAGGTGTGGAATCGAATTCAGAAATTCTAGTAAAGAGATAGTCGATGTATTATTTTAATTATTTGCTTTACACAGTTTGGACTGCAAAATATATCATTTATCAGTAATATAGGTTATTAACATTTAGTATAACCACTTTATGAAGTGGTTGTTTTGACTTTTAGTTTCTCTACCACTTATGTACAATTTATATAACAGATAGAGAAGGTACTACATTTCAACCAAAAATCGAAATTTCACCGGAAATATACGTTTTGGGGACACATGATCCAAAAAAAATTACTTTCTCTACAAGCACTATATACATAGTGTATAGAGAAGGTGTTGTATTCCACCCAAAAATTCGATACCGAAATTTCACCGGAAATATATATTTTGAGACCGAAACAAACAAAAACAGCAATTTAGAAAAAGGTCAGTATTGTGTGTGTCTATGGGCAGTATAGCTCAAAAATGAAAAGTCTGTTTAATACCAAACTTGGTACTTAAGTTCAGTAATTTTCAAGAATACGACACGAAGATTTTCAACAAAATTCCCGCACCTCAAACTATCCTCTAAGTGGAACATGTTTTGAAAATTTTGAAATGTATATCTTGAACTTTTTGGGAATAGCCTCAGAAGAGTTATTCAATCGGAATGAATTTTGTATAACTGAACCGTAAGAAATGGACAACAACGTACCTACCACACAAAAAATGTAATCTCTTTAAAACACACAGTTTATGTCAAATTAATTTTCTTTGTAGAGATAAGCGTTTTGGAGATATTCCGAGTAATTGGTTTCAACTTTAAGGTACCAAGTTTTTTTATCAAACGGAGACATCTTTCTTTTCGTCTCTCTTTTGTTTAATTTCAATTATTTCACTTAGCGACCGGATTTTAAAAGATTTGGCGCTCGTTTTAGCGGGATTTGTACTCTCTTATATCTCGGTATCGGATTTTTAGTGGAATCTGAAAATTGTCCTACTTGTTTTAGATTAGCGAGTAAAAATTGCAATAATTTAATCAGCTGTGCGCATCAACATCAGCTAAAGCAACAAACCAAGCCTGTAAGTAATTCACTTGCTCCCTTGGTTATAAATCCAACATATTGCATGCATGTATGTAAGAGGTAACGTATGTTTTATAACGTGGGAGCGGTATAGCCAACAAAAACAAACGAGGTCTGACATGCATGATGTACGGTATTCCTTGTTTGGAGCTCCACTTGACCACCTGGTGAACGCGGAAGGAATTCCGCCACCAACAATAGTTCCCAGCATGTCTCGACACTCATCTGCGTGAGTAAAACATTCCATTGGTTCTAATTAGCAATTATTGAAGAATTTATATCAAGGTTTACAACATAATTAACAGCAAAAACACTCAGACCTCACCTAGCTCTAATACTCTGGAGGAGAAAAGTTGTGTAAGGAATATAATGTACAGAAAATTCACATCTGAACGAATATCTAATGTAGCGGCGGCCCGGATCCTCTCGCTCGAAGGGGTCAGTGTCTGACCTGCTCTAACAATTTGCCGGTCCCCGTTACCGCTTCGTGGCGCAGGGGATCATGGATTTGAGTCCCGCTTTGGTCATGGGTGTTAGTGTGTTTGTAAATGTGTATAAGTGTTTTTGTTGTAAGTATGAAGAAAACAGTAAACAAATAGGTCAACAAAGGAAATGTAGGAAACTGGAACAAAGGAAACAAAGGAAAAAAAAACAATAGCGCGAATGAACGATAGTCTTTCTCTGCTTTCCTGCAAAACGACCCTGAAAGTTATTAGCATCTTGGGGACCGACAGAGGGACACATGCGGATACCAGTTAAATACCTACCGAGTAGAGACCGACCTGCATTGGATACTGCACGCGCCGCATGTAAACAAACACAATCAAATAGTAACCGTGTCGTAGATTTACGGCACCTCAAGCCTGATAGACAGGCCTCTGAGCAAAATTAAGCGATCTTTCACACCAAATTTAGAATGGGACGCTGAGAACCACAGCAGTTAAAGAGCGCCCATAAATAAAACTCCATTTCATTTTTTTTTTTTTACAATAACATATTTGGAAATATCGAATGATGAAATGCCTCGAGCCCTGAAAACTGTGGATGAACTCGTACAAGCAATTAATCAGAGACCCGTGACACCTGTTTCAGACCATTTGAAAAAGAAAGTGAAGACAGTGTTGGGGAAAAAAAGTGTCAGCTTTTCAATAACGCGTGTGCTACAAAATGTGCTACGAGGTGTTGCTACGTAAATAATTCCTGATGGAGTATCTTACCCAATAGTCGTTGATGTGTCCCATTTCCGTTTTGCTCCAATCACCTTGTAATGTGGAGCGAGGTTTTTCACAATATAAAGCCTGTTGACGTGCCAATCGGAGACGATTCACATTTGAGACGTTACGAAGTATGCTGTGCATTGTAATCTATGTATCTTGTGTGTGCCGCGCAACCACTGCCCAATTTCCCTTCTATTAGTACCATTATGTACATACTGCGTTTTCAACACAAATAACTATATACCATCGGTCTCCAAGATGCAATCCCTAGACATAACTGTATTTTGGACACTGAAATATAATATGTTTAACTGTAAGAGAGCCTATACACAAATCACAATATGGTGCTTCCTTTGAAAGTAAATAGTTTGTCCATTGCGGTTGCAGTTTAAATTCCAATAACAAAGCTAAGCTTCCGAGCCCGCTACCTACTCCGAAAAGGAAATGCCTGAGATTTCTACTGCACGCATTACCACGGCGAGTCGGGGCGTGAATTGGCTCGTGACATTCACAGACTACACCTCTCGTTGAGGATGTAACTTGCGTCACAATCTGAAATGTCATGGACCTTTTGCTGATAATGTCTCTGACTGTACACTCACTCACAGAAAACCTTCCTCTTGTCTCTTATACGGAACCACTTCACAGGAAGATATATTCGCTAAGTGTCTCACCAATATCGACATAAAATGAATTATAATGGAACATGTCAAGTGTATTCAAAACTTGCTGCACCAGTTTTAGGTGCCTATGTTGGTGAGCCTTATAATCTTTCCTTTCAATAAGAACTCTTAAAAAAAAGTATGCTTTTGTTGGAAGATAGCAAAGGAATGAAGGAGAGTAAATTAATTTTTTATTAAAATGTTAGATAAAATTTTATAGTTTTGGAATTTTATAGATTGTAGCGCAACAATGTTATCAATGAAATACCCAATGGTACTAGTTTAAGTCTCTATGCTGATGATACAAGAATAATGATCTTGTCACATTGGAAATACGAATGAATGAAGTTGTAAACTCAGTAACCCAATATTTTAACAACTTAAAATTATGTGTTAATGCAAAGAAAAGTGAATTTATACTTTTTGACTTTAAAAACACCTACTTTGAGCCCCATCTTAGTATAGATACTGATAAAATCTAACCTGTTGCAATGATCAACATATTGGGAATAACTGTTGACAGTAAATTGACTTGGAATGAACATATTAGTAAGATCGAAAAAAAGCTATGTTCACCACTTTTTGTTTTGCGAAATATATCAAAGTTCATATCAGTTGACACTGCAAAGATAGTCTACTTTGCTTTAATATATTCAACAATCACATATGGTATAGAATTATGGGGGTCAACATCTAACATCAATTTTAATAGAATCTTCATATTGCAGAAACAAGCTATCAGATACATTGCAAAATTGCCAATGAATAGCTCATGTAGGGAAGCTTTTAAAAGTTTATCCTTGCTTACTCTTTCCAGCATCTTTATATTATAATCCATTCTGTGTATATATAACAGGTCACTCCCACAAAATTCATCGACCCATAACGACAATACAAGAGGAAAACAGGACCTGATAACCCAAACACATAGACTAAGACTATATGAAAAATCTGATGTGTTCCATTCACATGACTTTCTCTATATCTCTGTAAATTATTATTGTTAATAAGCTTATCTTTTATTTATTTCATACTAATCCAGAAAAATTGGCATAAATAGTCTTATTTCTTGCTTTATTGTAAGTAGAAGCGAAATAAGGGAGTACCGTAGGTTAAAGTGAAAGCCAAAAGCTGGTTGCTATGTGACTGATGTTCCTTTGTATGGACAGGAGTTGAAAAATTCCTGTATGAGAAAAGTATGTTTTTCAAAGCTGAAACCAAGAAAAAGGAATATCTCAAAAACGATCAACTCCACGAAAAAAATGTATATAACATAAATTGTGTGTTTTAACGTGATCTACATTTTTGTGGGTTAAGTTTTTGTCCATCTCTTACGGTTTAGTAGTTATAAAAAAAGCATCCAGAATAAAGTAGTCTTCAGAGGCTTTTCCCAGAAAATTCAAAATATGCATTTTATTTGTCAGGTAAATAACTTCAATATACGATATTTTGATCAAAATTGTTAGAGCCATTTTTGAGAAAATCAAAATTTTCGAAAAAAAGTTTCATGTAAAGGGTAGTTTGGGGTGGGGGGATTTTTCTCAAAATCTTCGTGTCGCATCCCTGGAAGATAGTAAACTTAAATATCAAGTTTGGTATTTTACCGACTTTTCGTTTTTGAGTTATCGTGTTCACAGACACACGTACCTTTGTCCGAAAATGCTTTTTTTAGATAAAGGGGACCCTAAAACATATATTTCCGATGAAATCTCGGTATCGAATTTTTTGGTGAAGTGCAATACATTCTCTATACACTATGTACATAGTGAGTATAGAGAAAGTAAAAAAAGACTGATTATATAGGTAGTAAATTATTCAATAAACTACCATTAAACTTTCATAATAGTACCCCATTCTCCAAGTTCAAACTCATACTAACAAAATTTCTTATAAACAAAGTATACTGCAGTATTGATGAACTCCTAAATAACAAGATAGTATTTAAATTAATTCACTTTTTTTCTTTGGCATATCCTCACCTGCACGTATGTGATTAGTATGCACACAAGCTCTCGTTTCATTGTTTATCCTGTATTGAGCTTGTTTAAATATTTATTACGAGGTACGTCCAGAAAGTAAGCTCCATTTGGTAATAAAATTAAATTGTGTACAGATACTGAATAATTATTTATTGCACAAAATTCTACAACTCTTAAACTATTTTTCCACTTAACTGCCGAAAGTTTGCAGGCATTTGTCATAGCGTGGCACAAGTTTTTGTATACCTTCTTCATAGAAGTTTGCCGCTTGTGTCTTCAAAAGGTTGGAAACATTTTCTTTCAGCTCTTCGTCATTGTTGAAGTGTCGACCGCCAAGGAAAGACTTGAGATGTAAGAATAGATGAAAGTCGCTAGGAGCGAGGTCAGTGCTGTACGGAGGATGGTCAAACAGTCCCAGCCAAATCCCTGTAGGAGGTTTTTCGTCACATTTGCAAGTTTTTCGTGCGTTGTCGTGAAGAAAAACTCATCGCATTTTGTCCGTAAACTTCGCAAATTTGCCGATAAATTTCAACTGGTTTCACTTTCCTAGCGTTCAGAAAACGAATCACAGATCTGATTTCACAAGCGGCGGGATTTTCAATCAACACCGACATTGTAAACAAGCACAACAAAGCGTATGTGGCTGACAGCGATCTCAAAATGGCGCACGTTTCTTCTCCTTGATACAGAGCGTCTACCGCGCATGTGCGGAACTGCGATCCAGCGCTGCAGCGGAGATTAATTGAAACGGAACTTACTTTCTGGACGTACCTCGTATATATTACATTATAAATGCTGACAATGTTCTTAAACTATGTTTTCAATCCTGTCCATTGTAACATGTTATAAAGAACAATAAAAGATTTGATTTGATTAGGACACAGGTATAACATAATGAGTAAGTAGAGCAAACAACTTGGGGACCGATAAAGGGCACATGCGCGTACCAGTTGCATATCTACCGAAAAGAGTCCAACCTACACGGCTGTCGATGAACTTGTGCAAGCAATTAATCAGAGACACGTGACACCTGTTTTAGACCATGTGAAAAAGAGAGTGAAGACAGTCTGATTTTCAATAATGCACGAAATACGAGGAGTTGATACAGAAATAATTGTTGATAAAGTATCTTACTCAATAGCCGATTATGTGTCCTATTTCCGTTTTGCTTCCAATCACATCTTGTGATGTGGAGCGAAATGTTTCACCATATAAAGTCTGTTTATGTGCCAATCAAAGACGATTCATATTTGAGACGTTACGAGTGTATGTTATGCATTGTAATCTATGCATCTAAGAGAAAATGAAACGGATATTGATGCTGATAACTTGTGGCACAACATCAATTGAAGACTGCCTCCGTGGTCGAGTGGTCAGCGAGCTGACTTCTCACCCTGAGGTCCCGGGTTCGATTCTTGGCTGGGGCGGGGAATTTGTCTTTAACTGGGATTATTCCCTATCTCCCATAGAGTCTGGAAGTGTGAACGTGCGTGTGTTTAGTAATATAAAGTTTAACCTAATGTTCTGAACCTACAGTTTCACAAGTGAAAGTCCCGATATGACCATTGATGTTAAAGGGGGCTATACAAATGAAGTAATAAAAAACATCAATTGAATATATATGTATATATTGAAACATTTAGTTCGAGTAAATTAGTGGTATTTATATTTACCATCCACCCAACCTCAATTGCCTTCCACCACTAGTAAAAACATCACAGCTGATTATTACCCAGTGGCAAGGGACCATCATGTTTTGGAGAAAACAGGCAGATGACACGCCGTCCAATACATATCAGCGCAATCGCAATTATCATATATTTTCAATTTTGTTATTGTTTTTAAGACTAAAATTAGAACTTCGGGTCGTTGTATTAAATATCCAAATTTTTTAGCTTGGCGTCTGAGGAAAACCAAAAACAAAAAAAACAGCCAGATCGGTCGGTTCATGGATTTGAACACAAACTTGTTATTTATATGAATTATCAAATAGTATATAATTGTTTTCCAAATTAACTCATCATTCGTTTGTTTCAAATTTGCATATAGTAACCAACATTTTAAAAATGTTATTATCGCTTCAGTCAGCTGTATCCCTATGTCTGTAAACGTTTATTCTGATCAACAGAGTTAAATAACTGTTTGTAAGTTTAGTCCGTAGAAGAGATAGTGATAACGAAGTCATTGTTTTACTTTCTCTACATATACTAAGTACATAGTATATAAAGAAGGTATTTTATTGCACCCAAAAATTCTATACAAAGATTTCACCGGAAAGAAGCCTATGTTTTGGGACCTCCCGAATAAATAAAGAACATTTTTAGAAAAACGTCAGTTTGTGTGTCTGTGTGTGTTTGTGTATATTTCGGCATAGCTTAAAAACGAAAAGTCTGTTAAACACCACACTTGATATTTACATTCAGCATCTTTCAAGGATGCTGCAAGAATATTTTCAAGAAAATTTGAACAATTTCGAAAATTTTTGTTTTCCCAAAAATTGTTATAACGATTTTGATTAAAATCTTATATTTAGGTATTTGCGTAACAAGATGTATATTTTGAATTTTCTGGCAACAGCCTCTGAAGGCCTGTTTAATTTGTATGAATTTTTCTGAATTTTGCATAGCTGGTAAGCCGAAAGAAAAGTGAAGTACACCTATACAATTATCGTTTTCGAGATATTTCTTGTTGTCTTCAGTTATAAAATACATTTTAAAATGATTTTAAAAAGTGTTCTCATACGGGAACTTGTCAACTGGCCACGTAAGGAAACGGATTTCAATCCTATAGTAACTATATTTTAAAAGTTTTTCCCCTTCAACTTATAAGTAATAAGACACTTTCTGCTAATATTTATCTCGATTAGCATAAAGTATATAGAAGATAAGTGTATTAACAATAATCTGTTACAGAGATGTAGAGAAAATCACTTGAATGGAACACAGATATTTTACCAAGTAGTTAACAGCGAGTGACTAGAAACAACTACTGAATATCAGTGTACCAGTGACGTGATGGGAAACCTTACTGGTGTGACATTAAACCATTTCATTAGCAGATCTCTTGACACACATTTTAACATCAGTATAGCGATGAATCCCATGATATCTATCATCACTCTGTGAATGCCTCATGCTCACAATGGGCGGAGTGGCCCACCCTTCCTCGTGCAGGGTGTCCTTGAACCAGCTTTGAAATCGAAAGTTACTCTTACCGCGCGTTGTATTCAACATTCTATTGCTGCTATCGTTCGACATTGCAGTGTGTAATGAACTGATGATTTCGAGATATCTTTACCTATAGTAAAAATCGTATGTGTTCCATTCACATGACTTTCTCTACATCTCTGCAACAAATTACTGTTAGAAAGCTTATGGTTCTATTTACTTCATGCTAATTGAGAAAAAATTGGTAGAAATTGCTTCCTTGTAAGTAGAAGCGAAATAAGGGAGTACCATATGTTAAAGTGATAGTCAAAAGCTGGTTGCTATGTAACTGAAGTTCCTTTGTATAGACATGAATTGACAAGAGATACCTCAAAAACGATCAACTCCAGAAAAAAGAAATATATAACAAATTGTTTGTTCTAATGTGCTCTACATTTATTGTGTAGTAAGTTTTTGTGCATCCCTTACGGTTTAGCAGTTATGCAAAATTCAAAATATACATTTTATTTGTCAGGTAAATATCTTTAATATATGATACTTTAATCAAAATCGTTAGTCATTTTTGAGAAAATCAGAATTTTCGAAAAAAGTTCTATGTAAAGAGTAGGTTGGTGTGGGGGGATTTTTCTCAAAATATTCGTATCGCATCCCTGGGAGATACTGAACTTAAATACCAGGTTTGGTATTTTACCGACTTTTCGTTTTTGGGCTATCATGTTCAGAGACACACGGACACACACACGCGGAACTTTTTGTGAAAATGCTTTTTTTTTTTTTTTTGATACAGGTTACCCTAAAACATATATTTCCGGTGAAATCAGTATCAAATTTTTGGGTGGAGTGAAATACCTTCTCTATACACTATGTACATAATACGTGTAGAGAAAGTAAAAATAGCAAGTTTTGTATTTGATTAAAAACAATTTTCTGGTGTGTTTCATTCCCATTCTTTTCTCTACCTATTCTGTAAACAAACTATTATTATAAAACACTATTTAATGCAGATAAACATCAAGAGAATTAGAATATAGTTTGCGTAAGTTTGTACAACCAATAATCCCCACAAAAAAAAAAACTAACTACAAAAAAGTACTTTTCTTTAATACACAATTTGTCAGAAGAAAGTTTCTTGCATTAATCGTTTACGAAATATATTAATCTAAACTTTTCTATGTGTTTTTGTAATACTTAACTACTGTCTCTTGTTTTCCGTGTTCTCATTCAAAATCAATATGCACCCACTGGATATTTTAAGATTTACTGTATATTTGACGTGTGATTCGTGGAATATGGAAAGAGAAAGTGGGAAGTTTTAGAGATAAAAAAGGAGATAGAAATTTGAAGACGATATGTATGTATGTATGTATGTATGTATGTATGTATGTATGTATGTATGTATTTATTTCTCTGCAAGTGGGTATCACCCGGTGGCAGAGTTATATATGTATACAAGATATATAAACAATAAATCACAGCTGCCAGTTTATGGCTTTGTAAGCTAGATATAATAGTTATTTACAACAAATATGAAAACATTAATTTTTCTCTCAATTCAGATTAATTAATTTCATAATTAGAATCACCAACCAATTTAGCATATGTATTTATAACAATATAAAATCACAAGCATTTCATTTAAGGAATATTTACAAAAATTATCCAACATTAATATCAAGATTTTTCCTAAATTTCTTCAGAGACAGAGGACAACCCCGAAAGGCTGCTCCAGGCAATTCATTCCAGTCTTTTATGGTTCTATTAACAAAGGAGAACTTTCCCACGTCAGTTCTGTATCTTCTACCCTTAATTTTGAACGGATGATCGTTTCGTGCATAGTAAGTTGGGTTTTCCAGTTTGTCAGTAACGTCCTCCCATGCGTTTAAGCCAGCGTAAGCTTTAAATAAAGCGCACAACCTCTGTTTCTCACGCCTAACTTTCAACGGCTCCCATTTTATCTCCTCAGCGCTTGTAGGCCCAAAATATTTACCCCTTTTTATGAATGTTATAGCCCTTTTCTGGATCTTTTCTAACGAATCAATTTGATTTACTCTATACGGGTCCCAACAAGTTACTCCAAAGTCCATGACCGGCCGCACTTAGGACTTGTACGCGATTTCCCTGGACTTGGCACTCCCCTTTTTTAAAATCCTCATTAGGAAGTGCAGTGTTTTCCACGCTTTCTTAGATACAGAATTTACCTGCTTGTCCCATCCAGCGTTGCTCGCCAAGTAAACTCCCAAGTATTTGCAGCTGTCCACCTGTGGAATTTTTTCCCCACCCATGTGATAGTTTTGCAAAAATTTTTCCCTAGATCTATTAAATGCAATTGACTTACTTTTGCCAGTGTTAATTTTCATTTTATTTGCAGCAGCCCAATCACTAATTTCATTTAAATCACCCTGAAGAGCAGTCTCATCTTCAACATTTCTAATTTTATTGTAAATAATACAATCGTCTGCAAACAAACTTATCTGGCATTTTATATTAACAGTTATGTCATTTACAAAAATAAGAAAAAGTAAAGGCCCCAGTACTGAGCCTTGGGGTACGCCCGAGCTTACCATACCCCTCTCAGATAACTCCTTGCCTACTTTTACCCTTTGCGATCTTCCTTCCAAAAAATGTTTAACCCATAGAACTACGCGTTTATCAACTCCTGTAGCAGTTAGCTTCTGGATAAGTAAATTATATGATACAACATCAAAAGCTTTGGAAAAATCTATCACCACTGCATCTGTTCTTCCCTCTGCATCCACCTCCTCTGCAAATCTTAAAATAATGACGTTATCTGGCTTTCACACGAGTATCCCGGTCTAAATCCATGTTGCGCCTTATTGAACCACTTTTTGTTTTCTATTATATTCCACAATTAAATGTTCCATCAATTTGCACACTACTGAAGTTAGGCTGACTGGTCGATAATTATTTAATTCTGTTTTATTTCCCCCTTTATGAATTGGAATTACAAACGCGGTTTTCCAGTCTTCCGGTAAGGCATAGTTATTTATTGACATTAAATAAAAGCATTAGGTACGGAATTATGGATTCCCCTCCAATTTTTAGTATTTCAGTCGGTATATTATCAGGGCCCCTCGACTTTCGATTTTGCAACATTCTGATCCTTTTGCGCAATTTGGATGCAATTATTTGAAAAACGGATTTTCCACTATCCTCAATTTCCAGTTTATAATTATAATCCGCTTTGTTAAAAACAGACACAAAATGTGAATGTAATGTGTTCGCTTTTTCGTTATCGTTCAATATGGCAATTCCATTTCCCTTGAGTTCTGATATGCCAAGTTTATTTCCCCTGCGTTTAGTTACATTATTGTAAAAAGATTTCCAACTATTATTGGTCCCGCTAAGAATTTGTTCTAAGAACCGCTCCTGGGCTTGCAACGTTTCGTCTTTCAATTGTTTAATGTTCAATTAGGTACTAGGGAGCAGTTATATTTAGAAAAATAAAACAAAAAATATTCTTAAAAGCCTAGGGGAAAATATTATGACATATAGAGCGAGCGTTGGATATTAGCAGAGAGCTATAAAAGTTTATTATAGGCAGAGGAGATGGATTGCATACTTAGAGGATCCAGAATGTAAGTTGGAGAGGAAAACGAATGGAGGAGTAAGGCAGCTAGCTAATGGGGATGGATGAAACATACTCAGACAAAACTGAAAGAAGAGCTCTCCACGTCCGAAGAATGACTTGAGGAAGATGACCTAAGAGTATTTTGTAATTGTCACCATTAGGGAAGAGGAAAATGGAAGACAGAACAATCAGAGAAGTGGCATAGCTAAGGTGATGAGTCGGAATTTGGAAGAAGATAGGTAGAGAAGAATAGAGAGTGGGATTAAAGGGAAACAGTAGCAAAACACTCAAAGATTAAGTCAGACTAACAATTTGATTTGTTCTATCGCCTTGTACACATAATGATTCGTGCGCTGTTTACCTCAATTAATATAAAGTAGAAAATAAAGTCCCATAAGTAAAGTTTTTGTGAGCTATATAAACACAATCTACTGTGTTCCATTCACATAACTTTCTCTAGCAGTACTACAAACCATTCATACAAAAGCTCGTTCTTCCATCTACATCATGCTAAGATAAACATTAGCATTAATTGCTTCCTTGTAAGTAGCACGGAAATAAGGGAATACACTATGCTAAAGCGATAGTCAAATCTTTTAAAAGCTGTTCACTATGTGGAACAACTGAGGTTCGGTTCGCTTTGCATGACCAGCAGTAAAACAAGAGAGTTGAAACGATAGGAAGATTAAAATTGAAACTAATAACAAGGAATATTTGAAAACGGTCAAGTACAAAAAATGTATAGTAAATAAATTAGGTCTTTTAACTACGTACACATTTTTAGGTAGGAAGCTTTTATTTACCTTTTACGGTCTAACAGTTACGCAAAATTCTGTAAATTTCATAAAGAATTAAGAGATCTTCAGAAGCTATTCCCTGAAAATACAAAATGTATCTTTTATATAGTTGTTAGGACAATTTTTGAGGAAAATTAAACATTCAAAAATGGTTCCATCCTCGTGGTAGAATGAGGTGGTGGATTTTCTTGAAAAGCTCCGTTTACCAACCTTGGAAGGTAAATAGCTACTAGGTTTGGTATATAATGGTATTTTCGTTTTTGAACTATGCTGTCCCCAGACACCATTTTTATATTTTTTTTTTTATCTAGGGGACCTCAAATTATTTCCGCTGAAATCTTAACATCGAATTTTTAGGCGCAATACAATACCTTGTATGCACATGGATGCTAGAGAAAGTGATAAACAATACCCATTTGAATATAACGCATATTTTGCAGTCTATTGCCTCAGGGCTTGATTCTTTGGCATTATGCCGATGGAGTTGTGAGGTATATTGTGCATCGCCAACACCAGAACGAATGTGTAGGTACATTACCTGGGAGCAGAACTCGTCTCTTGTGTTGAGAATGTTCTTTCTAGCATGTATTTTCCAGCTCATTAACCTTGAACACCAGGAAGGAAAGCCTTCATTCTGGTAAATGCTACAAAGTCTATAGGAATGGCAGTCGACTGTATATCTGCCTTACAGCATATCAAAGATATGGTTGCTTCTATAACCTAGATAAAGGAGGTATTGTGTTCCATCCTAAAATTTCATACTGCTATTTCACTAGAAATGCACGGATTGGAGTCCTCTGAACCTAAAATATATCTTATGTACTGCATTCACATGACTTTCCCTACATCTGTATAATAAATTGTTAAAAATCCTATTACTTTCTCTACACGTACTATGTACATAGTGTATAGAGAAGGTATTATAATGCACCCAAAAATTCGATACCGAGATTTTACCGGAAATGCATGTTTTAGGATACCCTGAATAAAAAAAAAAGCATTTTTAGAAACATGTCTGTGTATGTGTGTGTGTGTCTGTGGCCAGCATAGCTCAAAAACAAATAGTCCATTAAATACCAAACTTAGTATTTAATTTCAGTATCTTTCAAGGATACGACACGAAAATTTTCAAGAAAGTCCTCCCGCCCCAACTACCCTTTTATAGAAAAAAATTTCGAAAATGTTTATTTTCTAAAAAATGGCTCTAACGATTTTGATTAAAATGACGTATAATAAAAATATATACTTGAAATTATAAAATGTATATCTTGAATTTTCTGAGAATAGTCTGTGAAGACTACTTTATTCTGGATGTATTTTACCGAAATTTGCATAACTGGCAAACCGTAAGAGATAGCCAAAAACTTACTTAAAAGAAAATGTAGATCACGTTAAAACATACAATTTATGCTATATACATTGTTTTCGTGGAGTGTATAGTTTTTTTTAGATATTCCTTGTTATTGGTTTCAGCTTAGAAAAACTTATACTTTTCTCATACGGAAATTTGTCAACTCCTGTCCCTTAGTAACCATCTTTTGACGAATACTTTAACCTATGCTACAACCTTATTTCCCTACTCCTTTCATGGTAGCAAGTAATAAGACTATTTCTGCTAATTTTTTCTCGTTTAGTATGAAGTAAAAAAAGCATAAGTTTTTGACAATAATTTGTTGCAGAGATGTAGAGAAAGACATGTGAATGGAACACATCAGATTTTTTTCTATCTACTTCACGCTAATTGAGATCAGCATTAGCAGAAATGGTATTACTACTTGCTTCCTTGTATGTAGAAAGGAAGTATGGAATACATAATTTTAAAAACTGTTGCCTTGTAGTTGAAATCCGTTTCTTTGCATTGTAAGGAGTTTAAAATTTCCGTTCTGTGAAAAGTTGAAGTACTTTAAAACTGAAACCATTAACAAGGAATATCTAAAAAATGGTCAACTCCCGAAAAAATGTGTATGACATAAATGATGTGTTTTAACGAGATCTGCATTTATTGTATAGTAACTGTTTCTATAACGCTTACGGTTTATCAGTCATGCAAAATTCCTGCAGAATGAAGAGGATTACAGAGGTTATTTCCAGAAAATTCAAAATACGGTGCTTTAATCAAAATCAATAGAACAATTTTTTTAAAAAATCAAATTTTAGAAATGTTATCCACTTAAAGGGTAGTTTGGAATCGGGGGATTTTCTTGAAAATCTTCGTGTCGAATCATTTAAAGATGCTGAACTTTGCTTTTGCATTTTGAGTTATCATGTTCACAGACATGTATAAACATGTTTTAATACAAGGGAACCTAAAATGCATATTACCATGGAAATCTCGGTATCGAAATTTAGAGTGGAATGCAATACGTTCTTTTAAAAAAAGTCAGGTAATACAAAACCTCATATTTAAGTCTACTGTCCTCCAAGGATGCAACGCAACGATTTTCAAGAATACCCAAACTACTCTTTACATGGAACATTTTTACTTTCTCTACACGTACTATGTGCATAGTGTATAGAGAAGGTATTGCACTCTACCAAAAAATTTGATACCGAGAGTTCACCAGAAATACATGTGTTGAGACTCCCTGAATCCAAAAAATGTCCGTGTGTGTGTGTGTGTGTGTGTGTGTGTGTGTGAGGGGGGGTGGGCGGGTGGGCAGAATAGCTCAAAAACGAAGAGACCGTTAAAGCCCAAACTTGGTATTTAAGTTTGCTATCTTCCAAGGATGTGACATGAAGATTTTCATGAAAATCCCCCCACCCCAAACTACCCTTAACTTGGAACATTTTTCGAAAATTTTGATTTTCCTGAAATGGCTCTAACGCTTTTGATTAAAAGATCGTATATTAAAGATATTTACCTGACAAATAAAATGTATATCTTGAATTTTCTGGGAATAGCCGCTGAAGACTACTTTATTCTGTATGAATTTTACGGAATTGTGCACAACTACTAAACTGTAAGAGATGGACAAAACCTTACTGCACAGAAAATGTAGCTCACGATAAAACACAATTTATGTCACATACATTTTTTTCATGGAGTTGATCATTTTTAAGATATTCCTAGTTTTTCGTTTCAGCTTTGAAAAACTTATACTTTTCTCATACAGGAATTTGTCAACTCCTGCCCATACAAACAAAGGAACATCAGTCACGTAGCAACCAGCTTTTGGCTATCATTTTGACCAATGGAACTCTCTCATTTCGCTTCTACTTACAAGGAAGCAAGTAATAAGAAGCATAACCTTTTTAACTACAATTTGTTGCAGAGATGTAGAGAAAGTCATGTGAATGGAACACATCAGATTTTTCGAAAACGATTAACTCTCTCAAAAATAACTCGATTTTAATTAAAGTAACATTCATTCAAGTTGGATTAAGCCTACTCGGAGTATAGTGGGTCACCACTTCAGTGGTTTCTTGATCACGGAATTTCTAGTTCGCGAATTCGCCACTATGCGCAACTGGTAACGACGGTCAATCATATCACGACTTGAAACTTAGCCCAGGGACATTTTGTTTTCAAGGTAGAGGATCTTTTTGCGCAAATAAACATTACAAGGGTCTAACGCTTTAATCTCAAAGATGTCTATGTCCGAAATCACTCTCAACCGGGTTTGAACCCACAACCTTAAGTATTAGACGCTAGTATGGTAAACTACTTCACCATGGAGGACGATGACAATTTACTATAGGCTTAAGATATTTTCTGCGTATGGCCTATGAAGTCCTTTTTATTCTGGGTGATTTTTACTTTCTCTACACGTACTATGTACATGGTATATAGAGAAAGTATTGTCCTCCACCAAAAAAGTCGATACCGAGATTTCACCGGAAATATATGTTTTAGGGTCCCCAATATCCAAAAAAAGCATTTTCACAAAAAGGTCCGTGTGTGTGTGTGTCTGTGAACACGATAACTCAAAAACGAAAAGTCGGTAAAATACCAAACTTGGTATTTAAGTTTAGTATCTTCCAGGGATGCTACATGAAGATTTTGAGAAAAATCCCCCCACCCCCAACTACCCTTTACATGGAACTTTTTTCGAAAATTTTGATTTTCTCAAAAATGGCTCTAACGCTTTTGATTAAAATTTCGTATATTAAACATATTTACCTGACAAATAAAATGTATATCTTGAATTTTCTGGGAATAGCCTCTGAAGAGTAGTTTATTCTGAATGAATTTTACTAAATTTTGAATAACTGCTAAACCGTAAGAGATGGACAACAACTTACTACACAAAAAATGTAGAGCACATTAAAACACACAATTTATGTTATATACATTTTTTTCGTGGAGTTCGTCGTTTTTATGACATTCCTTATTTTTGGCTTCTGTTATGAAAAACGTATACTTTTCTCATACAGGAACTTGTCAACTCCTATCCATATAAACAAATGAACTTCATTGACATAACAACCAGCTTTTGACTATCATTTTAACATGGTACTCCCTTATTTCGCTTCTACTTACAAGGAAGCGAGTAATTAGACTATTTCTGCTATTTTTTTCTGATTAGCATAAAGTAAATAAAAGTATAAGCTTTTTAAGAATTATTTGTTGCAGGGATATGCAGAAAGTTATGTGAATGGTACACATCAGATTTTTTCATAACTGGTAGACCGTAGATGAAAAAAATCTGATGTGTTCCATTTACATGACTTTCTCCATATTTTTGTAACAAATTATTCTTACTAACCGTATTCTTCTATTTACTTCATGCTAATCGAGAAAAAAATTAGCATAAATACTCTTATTACTTGCTTCCTTGTAAGTAGAAGCGAAATAAGGCATGTCCATAGGTTAAAGAGATAGTGAAAAGCTGGTTGCTATGAGACTGAAATTCCTTTGTTTGTATGGCCAGGAGTTGACAAATTCCTGTATGAGAAAAGTATGTTTTTCAAAGCTGAAACCAATAACAAGGGATATCTCAAAAACGATCAACTCCACGAAACAAATGTACATAACATAAATTGTGTGTTTTAATGTGCTCTACATTTTTTGTTTAGTAAGCTTTTGTCTATCACTTACGGTTTAGCAATTATGCAAAATTCCGTAAAATTCATGCAGAATAAAGTAGAATTTAGTGGATATTCCCAGAAAATTCAAGATATACATTTTATTTGTCATGTAAATACCTTAAATATACGAGATTTTAATCAACATTGTTAGAGCCATTTTTAAAAAAATCAAAATTATCGAAATTTTTTCCCTGTAAAGGGTAGTTTGGGGTGAGGGGGTTTTCTTGACAATCTTCGTGTCACATCCTTGGAAGACCCAAACTTAGCGGTCTTTTCATTTTTGAGCTATGTTGCCCATACACACACACGGACATTTTTCTAAAAATGTTTTTTTTTTTTTGGGATTCAGGGGGTCTCAAAACATATTTCCGGTGAAATATCGGTATTGAATTTTTGGGTACAATACAATACCTTCTCTATACACTATGTACATAGTACGTAGAGAGAAAGTAAAATTAGAACGGATTTCAATCCCATAGTAACCACATTTTAAAACATTTGAATGTCGGTTTAGCCTAGTGTATTCCCTTATTTTCCTTCTACTTATAAGGAACTAAGTAATAAGATCGTTTCTGCTAATGTTTTAGTATGTTATAGATAGAAGAATAAGATTAACAATAATTTGGTACAGCGATGTAGAGGAAGTCATGTGAATGGAGCACATCAGATTTTTTCCAGATACTCTAAGACGATGGTAAGTGCAGTGTTGCATCATAAAGACATTTATACACAGGCAGGTTGACTTCAGCATGTGGCCATATCCCCCGAGGCAACGAAAGTCACAACATCGGAGGGGAACTGTTGAATAAGTTAAATTACTAGTTAGGGACCTTCAGTAGCTTCATTCGAGTGAAAGTGGCTGGCACTCCTTCCTTCATATTCTTTTCCTTTGTACCTCCTCTATAATATGAATTCACCCACACAAGACACCCAATTCCATTCTGGATGCATTGTATTCCACCCAAAAGTAGGATACTAAAATTTTAGAGTAACTTTTTACTTTGTTTACAAATATTATGTACTTGGTGTATTGCACCAAAAAATTCTATACCGAGATTTACTGGAAATACATGTTTTGGGTCCCCCTGAATCCATAAACAGGCATTTTTTTTAAAAAATGTTCCTGTGTATGCGTGTGGACAGCATAGCTCAAAAACGAAAAGTCCGTAAATACCAAACTTCCCCCAACCCCCAACTACCCTTTACATGGAACTTTGTCGTATATTTTTATTTTCTCAAAAATGGCTTTAACGTTTTTGGTTAAAATATCGCATAAAATGTATATCTTGAATTTTCTGGGAATAGCCTTTGAAGACTGCTTTATTCTGGATGAATTTTACGTAATGTTGCATAACTGCTAAACCGTAAAGAATGGACAAAAACTTACCACACAAACAATGTAGAGCACATTAAAATATACAATTTATGTTATATAATTTTTTTAGTGGAGTTGATCGTTTTGGAGATATTCCTTGTTTTTGGTTTCAGCTTTAAAAGAGTTATACTTTTCTCATACACGAATTTGTCAACTCGTGTCCATACAAGGAACTTCAGTCACATAGCAACCAAATTTGACTATCACTTTAACCTATAATAAGACTATTTCTGCTACTTTTTTCTCGATTGCATGAAGTAAATAGAAGCATAAGCTTTTTAAACAACAGTTTGTTGTAGATATGTACAGTAAGTCATGTGAATGGAACACATCAGCTGTTTTTACATTATAGTTAAAGTATTATTTAATGTATATATTTGTTGCTGCCGAAGTTTTCTTTGGAACAAAGTAAATGAAACAATGACCCCTTCAGAAAGAAGTTAAACTCTGTTCGGCCTTCAGTAGCAGATGTATAGGCCAGACTGGTCCAGACAATGCCATCCAGTCTCTCTCATCTTTTATTCAGTGCCAGTTACTTGTACCCGACATTACCGTCTATGTTCTGCTATTAATTTGCACCGATATAGTCGACATCTTAACGATCAATTACAGTATAGAACCATGTTTGGAATAATGCACGCCTGTCGGAAAGAATCGACAACCCAAATGGCTACTTTGAGAAATGTCTTATCCTCAAATATCTGTGTCTATCTATCTATCTATCTATCTATCTATCTATCTATCTATCTATCTATCTATCTATCTATCTATCTATCTATCTATCTATCTATCTATCTAGATATCTATCTATCTATCTATCTATCTATCTATCTATCTATCTATCTATCTATCTATCTATCTATCTATCTATCTATCTATCTATCTATCTATCTATCTATCTATCTATCTATCTATCTATCTATCTATCTATCTATCTATCTATCTATCTATCTATCTATCTATCTATCTATCTATCTATCTATCTATCTATCTATCTATCTATCTATCTATCTATCTATCTATCTATCTATCTATCTATCTATCTATCTATCTATCTATCTATCTATCTATCTATCTATCTATCTATCTATCTATCTATCTATCTATCTATCTATCTATCTATCTATCTATCTATCTATCTATCTATCTATCTATCTATCTATCTATCTATCTATCTATCTATCTATCTATCTATCTATCTATCTATCTATCTATCTATCTATCTATCTATCTATCTATCTATCTATCTATCTATCTATCTATCTATCTATCTATCTATCTATCTATCTATCTATCTATCTATCTATCTATCTATCTATCTATCTATCTATCTATCTATCTATCTATCTATCTATCTATCTATCTATCTATCTATCTATCTATCTATCTATCTATCTATCTATCTATCTATCTATCTATCTATCTATCTATCTATCTCTCTATCTCTCTATCTCTCTATCTCTCTATCTCTCTATCTCTCTATTTCTCTATCTCTCTATCTATCTCTCTATGTATCTATCTATCTATCTATCTATCTATCTATCTATCTATCTATCTATATATATTCATGCTTCAGTCAGTACTTATGGATATGTCGATCTTTTAAATGTATACTGGGAGTTTAAACAGCGAAATTGCCAAAAAAAATCTGATGTGTTCCAATCTCTGCAACAAATTATTGTTAAAAAGCTAATTCTTCTATTTCTTTCATGCTAATTGAGAAAAAATTAGCAAAAAAAGTTTTATTACTTGTTTCTTTGTAAGTAGAAGGGAAATAAGGGAGTACCATAGCCTAAATCGATAGTCGATATGTGATTAAAGCACCATTGATTGTATGGACAGGAGTTGAGAAATTCTCGTATGAGAAAAGTTAAAGCTGAAAGTAATAACAAAGAATATCTCAAAAACGGTTAACTCCACGAAAAAATGTATTTAACATAAATTGTGTGTTTTAACCAGCTCTACACTTTTTCTTAAGTAATTTTTTGCCTATCTCTTACGGTTTATGAGTTATGCAAAAGTCCGCAAAATTCATCCAGAATAAACATCTCTTCAGAGGCTATTCCCAGAAAATTGAAGATATACATTTTATTTGTCATTAAAATCATTAGAGCCATTTTTTAGTAAATCAAAATTTTCATTTATAAAAGAATTTATTGAAAAGCTTCGTGTCACATCGTTGGATTTTGTTGAATTAAATACAAAGTTTTAGTTTTCATTAAAGTGCTTATTTTTTCTGGAGACCTCAAAAATCTGGTATTGATTTTTCTTTGTGCAAAATGCAATAAATTCTCTATTATGCACGCGGTTGTTAAATGAAAAACAAGTTTTATCCTACAGGTACTTGTCATAGATATCGTTGCTATGCAGAAACAGCATAAGTAAACTTGAACTTTGAATCAAAGTGATACTTTTAGCGCAACGGGTCGGATAAAGTAAACAAAATTCACTCGTTGCTCCGGTAACGAGTGGGATAAAGTAAATAAATAAATGGTTGATAACTACAAGTTTTCTATAACCTTTTAACAGCAGCATTTTATTCTTTAACTACATTACTTATTAAAAGAGAAGCCAACACACTGGAAAATCTTGATATATCTAGGTCTTCAAATACTTTTAATATTGATTTGAACATAGAACATTTGCTCCACAGAGAAGACGACTTGCAACTTTTTTAAAGAAAATTAAAATAAGCAAAAATCACTTCTTTGTTAATGCCCTAAACATTCTTTGTGTCTGCCAATCCTTAAATTGCTGAAAATCTTTTTTTTCGTATAATTTCCGTAAAATCGACGGTAATAAAGCTTCAACCGCTTCTTTTGTCTCATTTAATATATCATTTGGAACCGATATATTAAAGTTCTCAACCTCCATCGTAAACTTAATCAATTTGAAACTAGCAGCAATAAAAAGAATCTGATGTGTACCATTCACATGACTTTCTCTATATCCCTGCAACAAATTATTCTTACTTGCTTCCTTGTAAGTAGAAGCGAAATAAGGGAGTACCATAGGTTAAAATGATAGTCAAAAGATGGTTGTTATGTCAATGAAGTTCATTTGTTTATATGGATAGGAGTTGACAAGTTCCTGTATGAGAAAAGTATAAGTTTTTCTTAGCAGAAACCAAAAATAAGGAATGTCTCAAAAACGACGAACTCCACGAAAAAAAATGTATACAACATAAATTGTGTGTTTTAACGTGGTCTACATTTTTTGTGTAGTAAGTTTTTGTCCATCTCTTACGGTTTAGCAGTTATTCAAAATTTAGTGAAATTCATCCAGAATAAACCTCTTCAGAGGCTATTCCCAGAAAATTTAAGATATACATTTCATTTGTCAGTTAAATATATTTATTATCCGATATTTTAATCAAAATCGTTAGAGCCATTTTTGAGAAAATCAAAATTTTCGAAAAAAGTTCCATGTAAAGGGTAGTTTGGGGTGGGGGGATTTTTCTCAAAATCTTCGTGTCGCATCCCTGGAAGATACTAAACTTAAATACCAAGTTTGGTATTTTACCGACTTTTCGTTTTTGAGTTATCGTGTTCACTGACACATGTACACACACACACACACACACACACACACACACACACACACACACACGGACCTTTTTGTGAAAATGTTTTTTTTGGATATTGGGGACCCTAAAGCATATATTTCCGGTGAAATTTCGGTATCGAATTTTTGGGTGGAGTGCATAGCCTACTATATTTTATAACTATCACAACAATAAAGCAATACCTTATTCCTTATTTAATTTATTACTATCTGTTGTAAAATCATTAACTGAATATTTATGATGTTAATTTATGGTATCTGTAGGATAAAATAATGTGCGGAGGCTGTTTTTTTTTTTCCAACCTCCGATAGGTTATAAACAAAAGACAAGTTCATAGAAAACAATTATTTTATTACTAGAAGTTTTGTACACTTAGGTTACTTTTCAACATGATCAAAGAAAGAGACATTTATCGTACCTGTGCACAACCTTTGCAATACCCGCTTCAAAAAATGTTGCCGCCAATGATTTCAAATGAGCATTGGCGTTGTTTTGCACATCTTCGTTGGTTTGAAAGTGCTGCCCTCCCGTCTTCAGCTCAGAGAGAAGGTGAAGTCACTGGGTGCCAGGTCAGGACTGTATGGCGGATGATCTAAAATGTGTGGACGAGCGTTGTCATGGATCAACACAATTCCTGAAGTCAGCATTCCTCTTCGTCTGTTTTGAATGGCTCTCCGCAAACGTCGTAAAGTACGAAGATCTTCAAAACAACGTCAACACTCATTTGAAATCATTGGTGGTAACATTTTTTGAAGCCAGAATTGCAAAGCTTGTGCACAGGTACGATAAATGTCTCAATCTGTTCGGTGGTTATGTTGAAAAGTAACCATAAGCGTACAAACATTTTAGTAATAAAATAATTGTTTTCTATGAACTTGTCTTTTATTTATAGCCTTTCGGAAGTTGAAAAAAAAACGTCCCTCGTGTTATACAATTGGAAAAACCTCTATTATCCATGAGTATAATAAATAACTATTAGACACTTGGTGGAAGTGTAATTAACTATATCTCATCCTTTATCAATAACAGCTTCTTTGTGACCAAGCCATGTGGGCTTTAAGTACCAAATTTGATATTTAAAGACAGTAGAGATATTCGAAGAAGCCAACAGAAAGCGACGAGTGTAAACACAGCGTCCATTGCAAAGAAGTGGAAAAGTTGTAACCTAGTGAATGGAAACAAACGACAAAGACAAACTGAGGCAATAATTCCACTTATTCGAACCAGTTCCCGCATTAGCTCCAAACCAGCTTTGCTTTGCATGATGAAGCCATGGCCATTCCAGGACGAAATGTCTTTCATTCATTAATCTTCCAGATATGCCACACGAAGATTTCAAGAAAAGCTCACCTCCCAAGACTCCCAAGTGTGGAAAATTGTCGTTACTGTTGATTTTCTAATAAATGACTAACTATTTTATTCAAATACCATAGGTTTAACAATAAATTGACAGAAAAGCGTTTATGTCCTAAATTTGTTTGTAGATATTCTGTGAAATTTCTTTTGTTTTGTAATTACAGAAATAATAACTTTGTATAGTAAGGAAATCTTAACAAAATGAAAAAAAAAAAATACTATTGATAAAAAAGTAGAGCTCATCATTAACTTTCGTAAGCTTGACCTATCAGATAGGCTTAGTAGTGTGCAATTCTTGCTTTTTTCTCCATTTCCTTTCTTTTCATCTTAAAAGTTTGTGACCATGTGTAAGCATTTTTACTTTCTCTATACGCACTATGTACATAGTGTATAGAGAAGGTATTGCACTCCACCCAAAAATTCGATACCGAGATTTCACCGGAAATATATGTTTTAGGGTCCCCAATATCCAAAAAAAGCATTTTCACAAAAAGGTCCGTGTGTGTGTGTCCGTGTGCCTGTGAACACGATAACTCAAAAACGAAAAGTCGGTAAAATACCAAACTTGGTATTTAAGTTTAGTATCTTCCAAGGATGCGACACGAAGATTTTCAAGAAAACCCCCCCACCCCCAACTACCCTTTACATGGAACTTTTTTCGAACATTTTGATTTTCTCAAAAATGGCTCTAACTATTTTGATTAAAATTTCGTATATTAAACATATTTACCTGACAAAATGTATATCTTGAATTTTCTAGGAATATCCTCTGAAGAGTAGTTTATTCTGGATGAATTATACTAAATTTTGAATAACTGCTAAACCGTAAGAGATGGGCAAGAACTTACTACACAAAAAAATGTAGAGCACGTTAAAACACACAATTTATGCTATATACATTTTTTTCGCGGAGTTCGTCGTTTTTGTGACATTTCTTATTTTTGGTTTCTGCTATGAAAAACTTATATTTTTCTCATACAGGAACTTGTCAACTCCGATCCATATAAAAAAATGAACTTCATTGACATAACAAACAGCTTTTGACTATCATTTTAACCTATGGTAGTCCCTTATTTCGCTTCTACTTACAAGGAAGCGAGTAATAAGACTATTTTTGCTAATTTGTTCTGATTAGCATAAAGTAAATAGAAGTATAAGCTTTTTAAGAATAATTTGTTGCAGGGATATAGAGAAAGTCATGTGAATGGTGCACATCAGATGTTTAATGTTGAAACAATTCCTAGGTATAAATATCGCGTGAATAAAGAGTATTATTTGCGACCTTATGTTTCTTCGTGATTTTCCCAATTAGGTAGATTCAATCTTATTTCATTTTTACTTTCTCTGTACGTACTATGTACATAGTGTATAGAGAAGATATTGTATTGCACCCAAACATTCGAGCTTTAACCGGAAATATATGTTTTGGATCCCAGTGAATCCAAAAAAGGATTCTTAGAAAAAGGCCCGTGTGTGTGATATTTAAGTTTGGTATCTTCCAAGAATCCGACACGAAGATTTTCAAGAAAATCCTCCCCCTCCAACTATCCTTTACATGGAACTTCGTTCGAATGTTTTTATTTTCTAAAAAATGACTAACAATTTTGATTAAAATATCGTATATTAAAGATATTTACCTGATATATAAAATGTATAACTTGAATTTTCTGGAAATAGCCTCTGAAGACTACTTTATTCTGAATGAATTTTACGGAATTTTGCATTACTGGTAAAGCGTAAGAGATAGACAAAACTAAATTAACAGAAAATGTAGTTAGTGCTCGTTAAAACGCACAATTTATGTTATATACTGTTTATCGTGTAGTTTGTCGCTTTTGAGATATTCCTAGTTATTGGTTTGAGCTTTAGTATTCATACGGAATTTGTCATCTCAATTTCATACAAATAAAGGAACTTCAGTCACATAGCTACCAGCTTTTGTCTACCACTTTTACCTATTCTACTCCCTTATTTCCCTTCTACTTGCAAGGAAGCAGTCAATGAGAATATTTCTGCTATTTTTTCTCAATTAGCATGAAGTAAATAGAAGCATAAATTTTTAACGATAATTTGCTGCAGAAATGTAAAGAAAGACATATATGGTAGATGCGCTTTAAGCAGAAAACTACTTTTCTCCTGGTATAGAACTTTCATTCCGAGAGAATAGGAGGGCAGTAAAGCAGCGTCCAGGGATGCTCAATCTGGAAACATTAGGTTCCCCGCTGGTATGACCCGGGCTGATAACAGGTCTTCCGGCCCTTGACTCTCTTCCTCATCCCTTCCTACCGTAACAATTGAAACCATATAACCTTAAAAGTTATTTTTCTCGCTATTGATTTTGAATGTTAGCAGATCTTCTATGATGTAAAATTCAGCCTGGATATCCAAACCTAAGACTTATAATTCTAAGTGCATAAAATGTTAAACTATCCTCAAGGATGAAAAGATTCCAGGAAAGGCTAAGTTGTTCATTCATTAATTATATTGTTGCTGATGGTGAAGAAGACGAATTCCCAAGACAATCTCTGGAAGGTCAGTTTAGAGGGTGACCAAAAATGGAAAGCGGTTGTACTTGGGCTGGTGGAATCTGCTCCTGATTGAATGGGATTGTCAACATGGGCTATTAGCATCATGCCCAAGGTTTGTGAACAGGTGAACCAATATAATATCCACCTGTTAGCAAGGTGTGGTAAAGCCTTCGAATTTCAATAATCGAATCATTTCTAAAACCAAACACCTATAAGAATTTCCAAGTATTACGACCTTGCTTTATTGCAACTAAGTTTTCATGATGATCTCATATGTTGCCGTTTTTAAATTATAAATTTTAATTTAATAGATTAAAAAAATCTGATGTGTTGAACATGTTATTGGAGATAAACATTAGCAGAAGTGCCTTCTTGTAATTAGAAGGAAAATAATGGAATACATAGGCTAAAACGATAGTCAAATCTTTTAAAAGTTGGTTGCCATGCGGATGAAATCCGTTTCTTTCCACTGCCATGACTTGATAGATTCGCGTATGTTAAAACTATTTTTAAAACTGAAACCAAAAACAAGCAATATCTGAAAAATGGTTAGCTCTACGAAAAAAATTGTATATGACATAAATTCTGTTTTTTACAGAGATCTACATTTTTTGTGAAGTAAAGTTTTGCCTATCCCTTACCGTTTACAGGTTATGCGAAAGTCCCCAAAATCCATTCTGAATAAAGATATCTACAAAGGCTATTGCCAGAAAATTCAAGATATACATTTTATTTGTGATGCAAAAATCTTTAAAATACGATATTTTAGTCAAAATTATTTTAGTCATTTTTGGGAAATCCAAAATTTTCGAAAATGTTTGCATGAAAAGGATAATTGAGCCTGGGGAGATTTTCTTGAAATTCTTCGTGTCGCATCCTTGGAAGATATTAAACTTAAATACCAAGTTTGATATTTAACGACCTTTTTGTTTTTGAGCTATGCTGTCCGCCCCCCTCACACATACACAGAGAGAGAGAGAGAGAGAGAGAGCGAGAGAGAGAGAGATAGGCACTCACGCGGACACTTTTCTGAAAATGCTTTTTTTTTTTTTTTGGATTCAGGAAAGCTCAAAACATATATTTCCGGTGAAATCTCGGTACCGAAGTTTTGGGTACAATACAATACCTTCCCTATACACTATGTACATATTAAGTGTAGAGAAAGTAAAAAGTGCTCGGGAATCATTTATTTTCTGTTAATGTATATGAAACTAAAGAATATTTTATTTTTTGGTCTTAGTAACGTCCAAGACGACACTGCATTTTAATTTTGATGCTAATAATGATCGTTTTACTTGCTTGGCAATTAGTTTTTGTTATGTTCGTTTATCGCATTTCATAATGTCAGCAACGGAGCACGTTCGAACATGAATGTTTGTATTTTGTTGAACAAACCTCCCTCAGAGACATTAAGAATAACGAAGGAAGCTTATGGTGAGGCACTGATGGAGACAACTTAGGTATATGAATGGCATAAACGTTTCAGTCAAGATTTTCGAACGCTGAAGAAATTACTGTACATGCGACAAGGGCACTACGACAAGTGTTTGAAAATGGCTTCCAGGAGTACTTCCAGTCTCTTTACACGTGGTGGGTCACTGCGGAAAGGTACGATTTTAAAGGAAATATTGTGTAAATTGCCTTATGATAAAGTGTTTCTGTGTTATTTTCTTATTTCGGAAACTTTTTCAATATAGTTTGCAATTATTCTCAAGCCACTTTATAGCCGCTAACTTGGATTTGCTCTGATGCCCAACAAGCAGAAATAATTTTATGAACCAGATATTATTCCTGTTTAAAAAGTCTGGAAGACATTCAGCGTCACACACAAGGTTTAGTCTAAACTCTCGAGTCCCTCCCGGCCGGTTGATGTGATCTTCTCGCTCTGGAGCTGCTATTTCTCAATTAAGTAGCTCCAGGGACCTCACGAGGCTGAGTGCATCCCAGACCAGGTCTACTAGCAGAGGAAAATTCTCCACGCGGTACAGGGAATCGAATCCAGATCTGCAGCTTGGCAAGAAGCTACGCTACCGCTGCGCTAATGAGACGACCACATGCCCTTCTCCTTAGTGCGGTATGCTCTGGTATGTGGCGTCAGCTGTGATATGAATTATCGCAGTTCGATGGTGAACAACAGTGCGCCCCAACAATATCCTTCTGAACGCTAGACTTTTCTCCTCTCACGAAATCTTGATGCTCTCCCACCTTCGGTTTCTAATACCTTCGAGAAGTTTCCAGAAAGTCTGTGATGTCATTTTATTGTTATAAAAGGAGGAAGAATTGTAGTGGGTTGTGTTGTGAATTATACTGAATCATGAATGACAGGAGTGCTAGTGCACAGTGGAGCGCGACCCATGGACGGCGTGTAGCCATAAACTATTTACATGTAGAGTGAAGTATTTGTAGCAGTGAAAATAAGACCTTATTTGTAACTACATTTTGAGTCCATAAGCGAGTGCTGTCCCACAAGTACACGGCCTGACGCATAGATAGCGGTTGTTTCAACATTTTACATTGTTTAGTATTTATTTGGCAGCCATCATTAGTAAATGCTCTCAGTGAATTTTTAAACATGGATAAAACTGATCACCGTTCTCATTTGAAAAGTCTTAGTCCAACTAATATTAAAACTGAGCTAGATTCTACTTTGGGGGAGTGTGCTCCTTTGTATACAACAGTCAAATATTGGGTGGCAGAATTTAAGCTAGGCCGTACAAGCTGCCAAGACGAACATCGTAGTGGGCGACCAAATGAGGTTACCAGTTCAGAAATTGTAAAGAAAATCCAAAAAACGTTATTGGATGACCGTTGACTGAAAGTGCGCGAACTAGTAGATCATGTAGGTGTTTTAAAAAGTTCTGTACATCGCATACTGACTGAAAAAGTTGATATGAGAAAGTTGCATGCAAGGTGGGTGCGCGTTTGCTCAAAATAGAACAAAAACAGCGTTGTGAGGACATTTCAGTCGAATGCTTGGTAATGTTTCTCTGCAATAAATCTTGAGTTTTTGCATCGATTCATAAAAATAGATGAAACTTGGGTCCATCACTTCACACCTGAGACGAAGGAACAATCAAAACAGTGGATTGGAAAGGGAGAATCGGCTCCAAAGAAGGCGAAGACAGTTCTATCTGCAGGTAAGCTCACGGCGTCTGTTTACTGGGACGCACGCGGTATAATTTTCAATATTTATCTCAAAAAAGGAAAATTAATCAATGGCAAATATTATGCGAACTTGTTACAGCGTTTGAGTGATGAAATCGAGCAAATACGGCAGCATTTGGCGAAAAAAAAGTATTTTGCTTCATCAAGACAATGCACCAGTTTAAATGTCCATTATCGCCATGACCAAAATCAATAAGTTAAAAGTTCAAATTGCTTCTTCATGCACTCTATTCACCAGATTTAGCCCCTTCTATTATTTTGTATTTCCAAACTTTTAAGAAATGCCTTGGTGGTAGAAGATTTGCCAACAATGAAGAAGAGGAGTCTGCAGTTGATGGCTGTTTTGCTGTGTGTATGTATATGTATATGTATACATATACATACACACACACACACACACACACACACACACACACTTTTACCTATTAGTCTAAAATAGCTCACACACACACACTTTTACCTATTAGTCTAAAATAGCTATATAATTTTTCCAAAAAGGCAAATCAAACCAAATCATTGGAGCCTTACAGTGTTGAACATCCTTCTATACACTTCTCCACACCCGCTATTTGCCGTAGAGAATAACTGTTACCTAGGCGACGGTGCATGATGCAACAGGTGGTACAAGAAATGTCTGGAGTGACATAACAAGATAATTACGCCCTCAAAGCTATTGTGCATCAACTTTGCATATTCAAGTCCCTGGCAGTCCTTGAATAAACGCCAGGCTTGAAGTAAATATTCAACAAAATGCATGGCATCTCTAGAAGTCCTTTGTAAACGTGTACCATTGTTATTGTGTCTGTCCAAATAACATTTATACCAAATTGTGCATATCAGCTAGAGAAAGTAATGAACAATAGTGAATAGAATGCCACATGAATGTAACATAGAGTTTTACTTTCTCTACACGTATTATTTTTATAGTGTATAGAGAAGATACCTACTGCGTTCCACCCATAGACTGAAGCAGAGATTTCACCGGAAATACACGTTTTAGGGTCCCCCGCACTTTTCAGAAAAAGGCCGTATGTGTGTGTGTTTTTTCTTCTTTTCTTTTTAGGTATTGTTTAGCGCCCGCTTTAACTACTAATGGCACCGCAGGTGGTGACACTCATGATACATGAAGAAGGAGCACCGGTGGAATGCGATGGCGGGGGAAACCGGAGAACTCGGAGAAAACCCGCCCGTGCCGCTTTGTCCACCACAAACAAACGGTCGCTTGGGATCGAACCCGGGCCGTCTAGGTGAGAGGCGAGTGGTGTGTGTGAACACGATAACTCAAAAACGAAAAGTCGGTAAAATACCTAACTTGGTATTTAAGTTTAGCATCTTCCAGGGATGCAGCACGAAGATTTTGAGAAAAATCTCCCCACCCCAAACTACGCTTTACATGTAAAAATTTTCGAAAATTTTGATTTTCTAAAAAATGGTTCTAAAGATTTTGATTAAATTACCGTATATTAAAGATATTTTTATGGAAAGTAAAATGTATATCTTGAATTTTCTGGGAATTGCCTCTAAAGACCTCTTTATTCTGAATAAATTTTGGACCAATCTTGCATAACTGATAAACCGTAAGAGATAGACAAAAACTTACTACACAAAAAATGTACATCATCAAAAAACAAATGTTATGTCGTATACTCTTTTTTTTTTCATTGAATTGATCATTTCCGAGATATTCCTTGTTGTTTGTTTCAGATGTAAAGTACTTAAACTTTTTTCACACAGAAAGTTGTAAACTCCTGGCCCAGCATAGAAACGGATTTCATCCACATGGCAACCAGCTTTTATATCGTTTTAGCCTAGTGCATTCCCTTGTTTTCCTTCTACTTACAAGGAAGCAAGTAATTAATAAAATTTGTGCTAATGTTTATTTCGATTATAATAAAGTAGGTAGAAGAATATACTTTTTAACATTAATTTGTTACAACGATGTAGAAAAAGTCATATGAATGCAACATCAGATTTTTAAGTTTTGTACTAGCTAATCATTTAGTACATCAAAGAGTTGTTTACTAGCAATAATTAATATTTTAAAATATTTTCTTAATTTTGTAATGTTCCACTTTCACTTTTACATTGCATTAAATATTTCGTGAGCTGTGCAATCTCCAACATTTCATGTGTTTTGAAAATGTGTGTAATAGGTTGTGAATCAACAAACGTTTGTATATCGATCCGTTGCTGTTTCAAAGAACTACAGTTCTCAATTAGGTATGTTTCACATGGCCCCTTGCGGTTTGGCTGCGTTATTCTGACGCCCACCAACTGCAAGAGTGAGCGTGCAATGGTGCAGGGCGGACTCCGTTACACCCGTCGACAGCATGACGATGAGGAGAGGGAAAGAGATGGCATGTTAAATATGGTGGAAAATGTACACTGACGTGCATAAAAAGTGGCCCATGCCTCTAGATCACAATTCTCTACACCTATTATGTATATTGTATTGTCTTGTATTCCGCCCAGAAATTCGACACCGAAATTTCACCGCAAATATATTTTTAAGTCCCCTGAGTCAAAAAAAAAGAATTTTTAGAAAAAGGTTCGAGGATATATTTCTGTGTACAGCATAACTGCAAAACTAAAACACCGTTAAACATCAAACTTGGTATTTAAGTTTGATATCTTCCAAGGATGCGACACGAAGATTTTCAAGAAAATCACCATGGAAAAGGTTTTGAAAATGTTTTTCTCAAAAACAGCTAACCATTTTGATTAAAGTACCCTATATTAAGTCCATTAAAATGTATACATTTTATTTTCTGGGAATAGCTTCTGAAAACCTGTTCATTCTGGATGAATGTTGCCATATTTTGTACAATTAAGAGACAATCGTAAGAGATAGGAATTAACTTACTAAAAAAACAATATGCAGATCTCGTTAAAACACACATTTTAAGTCATACACATTTTTGTTGCAGAGTTGACCGTCTCCGAGATATTCCTTGTTATTGGTTTTAATTTTAAACTACGCATCTTCTCAAATGTGGTCAACTATCGTTTCATCTTCTTTTTTTTTTTTCTGGAAAAAAAGCGAACCGAACTTAAACTATTCACATATCCATCGGCTTTTAAAACATTTGACTATCGCTTTACCCTGGTGTATTCCTTATTTCCCTTCTAAGGAACTAAAATTAGCAAGATCAATTGTGTTAATGCTTTTCTCGTTTAACAAGAATAATCTATTGTAAGAATAGTTGATTTGCAATACAGGTAGAGAAAGTCATGTAAATGCAACACATCAAGTTTTTTCACCTCATAAAGTAGCCAATCTCTGACTCCACACAACTGAAATAATTACTCTATGTGACTGACTTGAAAAGAAAAAATCTGATGTGTACCATTCACATGACTTTCTCTAGAAGCTACATAAGGGACAACCACAGGTTAAAGTGATAGTCAAAAGCTGGTTGCTATGTCAATGAAGTTCCTTTGTTTATATGGATAGGAGTTGACAAGTTGCTGTATGAGAAAAGTATACGTTTTTCATAGCAGAAACCAAAAATAAGGAATGACTCAAAATCGACGAACTCCATGAAAAAAAATGTATATAACATAAATTGTGTGTTTTAATGTGTTCTACATTTTTTGAGTAGAAAGTTTTTGTCCATCTCTTACGGATTAGAAGTCGTTCAAAATTCAGTAAAATTCATCCTGAATAAACTCCTCTTCAGAGGCTATTCCCAGAAAATTCAAGATATAGATTTTATTTGTCAGGTAAATATCTTTAATATACGAAATTTTAATCAAAATCGTTAGAGCCAATTTTGAGAAAATCAAAATTTTCTAAAAAAGCTCCTTGTAAAGGGTAGTTGAGGGTGGGAAGATTTTTCTCAAAATCTTCGTGTCGCATCCCTGGAAGATACTAAACTTAAATACCAAGTTTGGTATTTTACGGACTTTTCATTTTTGAGTTATCGTGTTCACAGACACAGGGACCAAACACACGGACCTTTTTCTGAAAATGCTTTTTTTGGATACAGGGGATCCTAAAACATATTTCCGGTGAAATCTCGGTATCGAATTTTTTGGGTGGAGTGCAATACCTTCTCTATACATTGTGTACATAGTGCGTATAGAGAAAGTAAAAATACCTTTCAGAGACATCAAAACGAACCACTGAACGATGTGAAATAAACATATAGTTCGGATAAGGTTTCCAGGAAAGGGTTTGGCTGCACCAAGGCGGTCCAGATTCGATCCCAGGCGACCGCATGTGGGATTTGGGTGGACAAAACGGCTCAGGAGCGGTTTTTTTCCGGGTTCTCCGGTTTCCCCCGTCATCGTATTCGACCGGTGCTTTATCTTCATTCCATGTATCATCAGTGTCCTTGTGTGAGGTACCATATGTAGTAAAAGAGACGTTAAACACTAAAATATGAGAGTTTCACACCTACTCTAAACTTTTTCGTGCTCTAGGCCATCATTATGAAATGAAAATTTGCAATCGCGTATGTATAGTACTGCAATAAAGTCTGCATATGACTGGTTCGTTTGAAACTCGTTAATTTATCTGGCTAGAAGCCCGAAAATTTGTAGTTAATACGTCATTAGAAAAGCTTCATCTCTTATTACTTTCTCTACACGTACTATGTACAGAGTGTATAGAAAAGATATTGTAATTTACCCAAAAATTCGAAACCGAGATTTCAACGGAATAACATGTTTTGAGACCCCTGAATCCAACAAAAAGAATAATGTCCGTGTATGTGCGTCTTTGTGTGGGCAGCATATCTCAAAAACGAAAATACCTTTAAATACCAAACTTGTTATTTAAGTTTATTCCAAGAATGCGACACGAAGATTTTTCCAGAAAATCCCCCAGCATCCCAAAAATGGCTCTAACGATTTTTATTAAGATGTTTTATGGCAAATGAAATGTATAATTTGGATTTTCTGGGAATAGTCTCTCATAACCTCTTCATTCTGGATGACTTTTGCATAACTATCAAACCGTAAGAGATACTGCACATAAAATGTAGATCTCATTAAAACACCCATTTTATGTTGTATGCTTTTTATTTTTGTAGAGTTAACCCTTTCCGAGATATTCCGGGTTATTAGTTTCAATTTTAGCCACGTAAACTTTTCTAAAATGAGAACACATCTTTCTTCTATTTTCTCGTTTGTTTAGTCCTGGAAAGCAAAGAGATTGGAATTTCAATTATTTCACATTGCAACGAGACTATCACTTTAGCCTGTGCATTTTCTTATTTCCTTTCTACTTACAAGGAGCTAGTAATAAGACTAATTCTGGTTATGTTTATCTTGATAAGCATGATGTAGATAATAGATTAATGTTTTGAATGAAAGGTTTGTTTACCAAACAGCTAGTGGATGGAACATATTAAATTTTACCCTTTTACTTACAAGAGACCAAGTAATAAGGACAATTTCAGCTAATTTTTAGCTCGTTTAGCATGATGTAGATGGAAGAAGAACGTTTTAACAATAATTTGTTACAGAGATGCAGAGAAAGTCATGTGATTGTAACACATCAGATTTTTTTTTTTTTTTTTTAGTTTCACTATGATTGGTACAAAAGGAAATAATAAATCAACAGAAGATCAATCGCCTTCTAGAGGAAGTAGAGAAGAATTCCTTGCATAGTTAAACTGACAGCTGTAACATATATATCTATTAGACATGGAGATATCTTATTATCGTCATGCAATTGCAATAACAAAGCTGAGATTAAGAAAACAGTAAACTAGCATGAAAAAACAGCGTCTATGTATACCAAAATAACAAAAAGCACACATTCCAAAACGTTCATCCATATTTCAACATTTTATAATATACAAATTTATTTTTGCGCGCACATTAAACAACAATTGCTTTAACAGTACTCCGCTAATAAAAACACGGATAACTACTCTATAATGAGGATGAATATAGATTTCTAAATACCAACATATATAGCTGCAATGTCAGGATACACTTAACTACGTAAAAAATCTGATGTGTACCATTCACATGACTTTTTCCATATCCCTGCAACAAATAATTCTTAAAAAAGCTTATACTTCTATTTACTTTACGCTAATCAGAAAAAATTAGCAGAAATAGTCTTATTACTCGCATTCTTGTAAGTAGAAGCGAAATAAGGGACAACCGTAGGTTAAAGTGATAGTCAAAACTGGTTGCTATGTCAATGAAGTTCCTTTGTTTATATGGATAGGAGTTGACAAGTTCCAGTATGAGAAAAGTATACGTTTTTTCATAGCAGAAACCAAAAATAAGGAATGTCACAAAAACGACGAACTCCACGAAAAAAATGTATATAACATAAATTGTGTGTTTTAAAGTGCTCTACATGTTTTGTGTAGTAAGTTTTTGTCCATCTCTTACGGTTTACCAGTCATTCAAATTTTAGTAAAATTCATCCAGAATAAACTACTCTTCAGAGGCTATTCCCAGAAAATTCAAGATATGCATTTCATTTGTCAGGTAAATATGTTTAATATCTGAAATTTTAATCAAAATCGTTAGAGCCATTTTTGAGAAAATCAAAATTTTCGAAAAATGTTCCATGTAAACGGTAGTTGGGGTGGGGGGATTTTTCTCAAAATCTTCGGGTCGCATCCCTGGAAGATACTAAACTTAAATACCAAGTTTGATATTTTACCGGCTTTTCGTTTTTGAGTTATCGTGTTCACAGACACACGGACACACGGACACACACACACGGACCTTTTTGTGAAAATGCTTTTTTTTTGGATATTGGGGACCCTAAAACATATATTTCCGGTGAAATCTCAGTATCGAATTTTTGGTGGAGTGCAATTCTTTCTCTATACACTATGTACATAGTGCGTATGGAGAAAGTAAAAATTAATAATAACTTTTTTTCGTTTTTTTTTTTTGTTTTTTTTACATCTTTACTACAAATTATTGAACATTTTAAGCACTAACAACGGATGTATCAGAAATTTATTATACCACAAAAAATATTGAAAATATATTATAAGTTTTAAAGAGACACACTTTTGTGTAGCACGTTTCAGCTATTTCTTAACATTTACCAGTAATACAAAGTTATACAAAGTTCTTTATAAATGAAATAGACTTTACAGGTTATTTCTAGAAAATTCAAACTTGATTCTATTTTAATTCAAAAGTCTTTTATAAGTCATACTTGGAAGATAGTGAACTTAAATGCAAAGTTTGATATCGATCTGAGATTTCGTTTTTGTAATTTCAAAAACACATCCGCTTTATTCAGAGAGTAAAGATCAATGTCTCGTGAAGTGCATTACGTCACGGGAGCCAAGTTGATACTTCCTTCCCAGAAAGAAGACTGTTCCGTCTGGCCAACCTTGGACCTTATCCATCAAATGGAAATGGTTTTAACGTTTGACCTCACATAACGGTTAGCAGATGTCTCCATTTCTGTCTGAGGTCGGATGTGATTTAACACACGTGCTGCGTCTAACACTATATCATTTTATGTGCGAGTGCGCGTGAGTGTGTATATGTGAACAGCATTACTAAAAAGCTGATGTGTTACACTCACATGACTTTCTCTAGCTGTTCTACAAACTTCATACATAAGATTTTTCTTCTTTCTGCATCTTGCTAATCGTGGTACTCATTGGCACAATTCTTATTATTTAGTTCCTTATAAGTAGAAAGAAAATAAGGGAATACACTAGGCTAAACCAATAGTCAAATGTTTTAAAAGCTGTCTTTTTGCGATTGTCATTACAAATCGCTTCTTTTCTTGGCCAGGAGAACAACTGAAACTAATAACAATGAATACCCCGAAAACGGTAAGCTCCACGAGAAAAATGTATATGACATAACTTGTGTATTTTAACAAGACCTTAATTTTTTGTATAGTAAGTTTTTGTCTATCTCTTACGGTTTACTAGTTATGCCAAATTAAGCAAAATTCATCCAGAATAAACAGGTCTTCAGAAACTATTCGCATAAAATTCAAGATATACATTTTATTTTTTAGGTAAATATCTCTAATATATGATATTGTAATCAAAATCGTAAGAGACATTTTTAAGAAAATCAAAATTTTCGAAAAAAGTTCCATGTAAAGGGTAGTTTGGGTTGGGGGAATTTTTCTCAAAATCTTCATGTCGCATCCTTGGAAGATACTAAACTTAAATACCAAGTTTGGTGCTTTACCGACTTTTCGTTTTTGAGTTATCCTGTTCACAGACACACGGGACACACACACACACACACACACACATACAGGAACCTTTTTCCAAAATGCTTTTTTTGGATACAGGGGGTCCTAAAACATGTATTTCCGGTGAAATTTCGGTATCGAATTTTTGGGTGGAATACAATACTTCTCTATCAACATTGTACATATGGGGCTAGAGAAAGTAAAAACGAAACGTCTGATAAATACAATTTCAGCATATTCAGCAAAGATACGAAATGAATATTTGGTAGGTGTTCCCAAAACAACTATAGTTTTCTCCAAAACTTGGTCATCAAAAAGGACTACCACTGGACAATAATAATTAGCAAACAACAGACAATCCTATAGTACTAGGGGCGAGAGGCAACAGTAAAATCTGCTTCCTGAAGGCGGTGCTTGCAAGTCTAGAAACGTGCCTCAGTAAAAAGACCAGGAGGTAAAGGACTCGGCTACAGCAAGGGTTGATTTGCAGACGCACACACCAATGGATCATGTTCTGAAAAATACTTTTAACTACCTTTCGCATGGACTAAGCAAGATAGTTCAGCATTCGGGGGAACCCAGGTTCAATTCACCTGTGACCGATCAGTTTGATCATGGATTTTCCCTGGGCAGGCGAATGCTATGGAGGTTCCTCTTCTACCATGATCTTTCTATCATCCTAGTTTCCTTACATCTGTTTCAGGATTGAAGAATCAATGCCGCGACTGAATGGCGGATTGTGCTCTTTGGAATACTTCTCCCTGGTGTATGGTTAGGTAGCTTGAAATTTTCCTGGGGTGGTCCGAAGATTTCGATTAAAGCAACATATTTAAGACACTTTCATAAAAACCTGACGTGTACCATTCACATGACTTTCTCTACATCCCTGCAACAAATTATTCTTAAAAATCTTATACTTCTTTATACTTTATGCTAATCAGAAAAAAATAGCAGAAATAGTCTTATTACTTGCTTCCTTGTAAGCAGAAGCGAATTAAGGGACTACCGTAGCTTAAAGTGATAGTAAAAGTTGGTTGCTATGTCAATGAAGTTCCTTTGTTTATATGGATAGGAGTTCTTGTATGAGAAAAGTATACGTTTTTCATAGCAGAAACCAAAAATAAGGAATGTATCAAAAACGACGAAATCCACGAAAAAGTGTATATAACATAAATTGTATGTTTTAATGTGCTCTACATTTTTTGTGCAGTAAGGTTTTGTCCATCTCTTACGGTTTAGCAGTTATACAAAATTCAGTAAAATTCATCCAGAATAAACTACTCTTCAGAGGCTATTCCCAGAAAATTCAAGATATACATTATATTTGTCAGGTAAATATATTTAATATACGAAATTTTAATCAAAATCGTTAGAGCCATTTTTGAGAAAAGCAAAATTTTCGAAAAAAGTTTGTGGGGGGATTTTTCTCAAAATCTTCCGGGTCGCATCCCTGGAAGATACTAAACTTAAATACAAAGTTTGGCACACACACACACACGGACCTTTTTTGTGAAAATGCTTTTTTTTTTGGATATTGGGGACCCTAAAACGTGTATTTCCGGTGAAATCTCGATATCGAATTTTTGGATGGATTGCAATACCTGTATAGAGAAAGTAAAAAGTGTATAGCTATGTTGAATTTTGTGCAAACATCTTAGGAAGTTCTCTTCAATCTCACTGAATTTAAAAGATCTGGTCACCTCCTCATTCCATGTCTCTTTGTTGAAGTTATATCTAGAAGTTTTCCCAGGTAGGACTGTCATGTGGCGTCTACAGAACCGTGGTGGTATTGTGGGAAATGAAATACGAGGGCTGTTCAATTGCAACGATAGAAGCTCAACTGGTTAATTTCAAGTTCCCTTTATGCCGGTCCAAGTGGCCACGCTCTATAAAGCGCCTCGCTTTGGTGCTGCGTGACGCAGGGGATCGTTTTTTACTTTCTCTATACGCACTATGTACATAGCGTATAGAGAAGGTATTGCACCCCACCAAAAATTTCGATACCGAGATTTCACCGGAAATATGTGTTTTAGGGCCCCCTTTATCTAAAAAAAGCATTTTCGGAAAAAAGTCCGTGTGTGTGTGTGTCTGTGTGCCTGTGAACACCATAACTCAAAAACGAAAAGTCGGTAAAACACCAAACTTGGTATTTAAGTTTAGTAACTTCCAAGGATGCGACACGAAGATTTTGAGAAAAATCCTCTCACCCCCAACTACCCTTTACATGGAACTTTTTTCGAAAATTTTGATTTTCTCAAAAATGGCTCTAACGATTTTGATTAAAATTTCGTATATTAAAGATATTTACCTGACAAATAAAATTTATATCTTGAATTTTCTGGGAATAGTCTCTGAAGTGTAGTTCATTCTGGATGAATTTTACTGAATTTTGAGTAACTGCTAAACCGTAAGTGATGGACAAAAACTTACTACACAAAAAATGTAGAGCACGTTAAAACACACAATTTATGTCATAAACATTTTTTTTCGTATGTTCGTCCTTTTTGAGACATTCCTTATTTTTTGGTTTCTGCTATGAAAAACGTATACTTTTCTCATACAGGAACTTGTCAACTCCTATCCATATACACAAAGGAACTTCATTGATATAGCAACCAGCTTTTGACTATCACTTTAACCTACAGTTGTCCCTTATTTCGCTTCTACTTACAAGGAAGCGAGTAATTAGACTACTTCTGATATTTTTTTCTGATTAGCAGAAAGTAAATGGAAGTATAAGCTTTTTAAGAATAATTTGTTGCAGGGATATGGAGAAAGTCATGCGAATGGTACACATCAGATTTTTTTGGTAGTGTTAAACGCCCGCTTTAACTACTTATGGCACCGCAGGCGGTGACATTGATGAATGATGATGGACTTCCGGTGGAATGCGATGGCGGGGGAAACCGGTGTGTGCAAGTTTGAAAGTGTGTATGTATATGTAAAAAGAAAACGTTATAATTAATAGGTCAACTAAAAAAATGTAGGAAACTGGAAAAAAAAAAAAGAGAAAAAAGGAATACAGCGCCGGAGTCCCGACAAACCTCCGAAACTATATTTAAAAAAAAGTCCTTAAAAAATCAAAGAAATTACACTGGTAGCGACGAAAAAAAAGTTCGTATTTAGTCACCATCATCACTTACGAGGTGATAGTTAAAGTTTCAGCTATATCCATCACGAGGTTTCGTTGCCATAGGCGATTGAAACAACAATCTTGTGCTTATTTAGAAATTTGCAAAAAGACGAGTTTCGTGCGGTGATAATACACTTCTATTTAAAAGACTTAAGATAAAATCCGAGTTGAATGAAGTTCATGGCACATCTGCTCCTGCGTTTGCAACAATTTACAATTGCATAAATTAATTCAAACGTGGTCGTACATCTACAAATGAGATTATTGACAAAATCTAGGATATCGTTTTGAGCGATCGACAAATCAAAGTTCAAGAAATAGCAGAGGCACCAAAAATTAGCTCTGACAAAGATATCGGTAAGATTGGTGCCGCGTTTGGTGTCAATAGAGAGAAAAAACGCAATCGTGTGATTGATTCGGAAACTGGTTTGGCACTTTTCCGTCGCAATCCTGACAAGTTTCTGCATCAATACATAACCGTGGATTAAACATGGATACACTAATACAATCCAAAGACAAAATTACAATCGAAACAGTGGGCAAAGATGGTAAACATGGTGAAATCTGCAGACAAGGAGATGGCCTCGGTTCTTTGGGCTACACGCGGAATCATCTACATTGGTTACTTACAGAAAATAAGAACGATAAATGAGCAGTGTTATGTATCGTTATTGCACCGGTTGAATCGAGAATTCAAGAAGAAAAATAAAACGCCCTCATCTGGCAAAGAAAAAGATTCACTTAAATCAAAACAATGCACGGGTGCACACCTGCGCAGTTTAGACGGCGAAATTTGTAGAATTAAAGTTCAAATTACTACAAAATGCATCGTACTCACAATATATGGCCCCCAGCGACTTTTTACTTTCTCTATACTTAATATGTATATAGTATATAGAGAAGGTATTGCACTCCACCAAAAAATTCGATACCGAGATTTCACCGGAAATATGTTTTATGGTCCCCTGTATCCAAAAAAAAGATTTTTCAGAAAACGGTCCGTGTGTGTGTCCGTGTTACCGTGTGTCCGTGTGCCTGTGAACACGATAACTCAAAAACGAAAAGTCGGTAAACTACCAAACTTGGTATTTAAGTTTAGTATCTTCCAGGATTGTGACACGAAGATTTTGAGAAAAATCCCCCACCCCAAACTACCCTTTACATGGAACTGTTTTCGAAAATTTTGATTTTCTAAAAAATGTCTAACGATTTTGATTAAAATTTCGTATATTAAAGATATTTACCTGACAAATAAAATGTATATATTGGATTTTCTGGGAATAGCCTCTGAAGACCATTTTATTCTCGGTCAACTTTACGGAATTTTGTATAACTGCTAAACCGTAAGAGGTTATCAAAAACTTGCCACACAAATGTAGAGCACTTTAAAACACACAATTTATGTTATATAAATGTTTTTCGTGGAGTTGATTGTTTTTGAGATATTCCTTGTTTTTGGTTTCAGCTATAAAAAACATACTTTTCTCATACAGGACTTTGTGTACTCGTGTCCATACAAACAAAGGAACTTCAGTCACATAACAAGCAACTTTTGAATATCACTATTGTTACTCCCTTATTTCGCTTCTACTTATAAGGAAGCAAATAATAAGACTATTTCTGCTAATTTTTTCTCGATTAGCAGGAAGTAAATAGAAGCATAGGCTTTTTAAAAATAATTTATTGCAGAGGTGTAGAGAAAGTCATGTGAATGGAACGCATTAGATTTTTTTATTTCCAAACTTGAAAAAGTGGCTTGGCGGTGATCCAACGTTTAACAAAGAGGTCATCTCCCAAACAGATGCCTATTTTGAGGTCCTTCCAAAATGCTACTTTTTCGAAGCCTTAAAACGGTTGGAGATACGCTGGGAACAGAGTATCGAGCTAAAAGGAGATTATATTGAACAATACAAAAATATATACCAAAACTAATTTGTTTTTTTATCTTTTCCTAAGCATTTATTAAACGCCCTTCGTACTTTTTATCTACTCTGTTTCAAACCAGTTCAATTTCCTCTTCGTCTGTTGGCTAATTAGTTGACGCATACAGGTTGATAATTTAACAATTTTCGAAACTTTTTCTTTAATTATGCTGCCCAGACAGGCACATGAAATTTTTACAAGAAACCTTTTTTTTTTTAATTCAGGTAGCCTCAAAACATGTATTTCCGATGAAATCACTGTACGCATTGTTGGGTGGAATATAAGCCTTCTCTATCAGCTATGTCCATTTATATACAGAAAGTAAAATGGCTATCGAACGAAAGTATATGATTAGCAAAATAATCTGTTTGAAGCCTATGAACATGCCGCTCCGCCAGTATTCAGTACCATTTCTAGTGTCAAGAAAACTCCCATTAGGCCAGCCGCACCTCCAAATGAATGCTCTGTAATTAATATTGAACAAAAGGTGTAAATGTAAGTAATGTGGATATATACACAGAAAAGTTCACGTATGCTTATCTCTTTAAATGACTCCTTAGCACAGCTCACTAAGAACCTAAGCCCGGCCGCTGCGTCCCCCATCTCGGACCATTACAGACGTCATGGATGAGGTGCAGTACTGGGGGGTGAGACGTGGTCAGCTCTTCGATCCTCCCCGGCCGATTAATGCGGTCTTCACGACCTGGAGCCGCTACTTCTCCATCAAGTAGCTCCTCAATTGTCCCCACAGGGACCTCACGAGGCTGAGTGCACCCCGGTCCAGGTCTCCCAGCTGGGGGAATCGAACCCGCGCTAAGGAGACCACCATCGCAAACCTATCCGTTTAAATCACCGCAAAGAAGGTTCGAAACTAGAAAGTTCCAAAATAAGGAGTCAGAAACACCAACCCATACCACAGAGTTGGGCAATCCTCTGTTAACATCGTCAACGATACCCCACACACATTCACAGATAAGCGTTTGAACTTATTTCCGGCTGGCAGTGAACGCATTGTCTCAAATCCGTTACCTCCCGCGTGGGAACGCTTCCCTGCCAAACACACGTGTTAGTAAAAACCTAGATTATCCAACATACACGTTTACAACTGATTCAAGAATCCCTGTGTGCTTGTATCTTGCAACCAACAGATCACATTTATCTTTCTCGTTTTTACTTTCTCTACACGTACTATGTATATAGTACATACAGAAAGTATTGGACCCAAAAATTCGATACCGAGATTTCACCAGAAATACGTTTTAGGTTCAAAAAACATTTTTAGAAAAAGTCCGTGTGTGATCACGATAACTCAAAAACAAAATGTCAGTAAAATACCAAATTTGGTATTTAATTTTAATATCTTCCAAGAATGCCACGTGAAGAGTTTGAGAAAAATCCTCCAACTCCAAGCTACCCTTTACATGGAAAAAATGTCAAAAAGTTGATTTCCTCAAAAATGTCTATGACGATTTTGATTGAAATACCATGTATTACAAATACTTACATGACAAATATCTTGGATTTTTTAGGAAGAACCTCATTCAGATCGACGTTTGTATAACTATATAAATGAAAGATTACTACACAAAAATGCAGATCTCGTTAAAACACACAATTTAACCAATATACATTTTTGTAGAGATATTTCTTGTTCTTTGTTACTAATCCAATTATAAAATACTTTAACTTATCTCAAACGGGATATTGTCATTCGTTTTATATCTCCTGACCATACAAAGAGTAGGAATTTCAATTTCATCACATAGCGACTGCCTTTGTAAAAATATTTGACTCACTTCAATATAATCGTTTCTGCTAATGGTTATCTCGATTAGCATTTAGTAGAGAGAGGGATCGCTTTTGTAAGAATAATTTGTTGCAAAAGTAAGTCATGTAAATGGAACTCTCTAAGATTTTTTAATTTTATATAACCTAAATACAACTGTTAAGAATCCTATTTCCTATATCCTATCTAAAGCATTTATTTATACTTTGGTACCGAGATTTCACTGGAAATAAACGTTTAGGGTCCTCCGAATACAAAAAAAGCATTTTTAGAAAAAGAGCCATATGTGTGTGTGTGTGTGTGTGTGTGACGTAACTCAAAAACAAAAAAGCTGGTTAAGTACCAAGCTATATATTTAAGTTTAGTTTCTTCCAAGCATGCGCATGAAAGCCTCCAAGAAAATCCCACCACACTAAACTATCTTTTACTGGGAAAAAAATGCATTACTTTTTATTTTCTTAAAAATGAAAATACTTATATGACAAATAAAATGTATATCTTGAATTTTCTGGGAAAAGCTTGAAAAAATTTAAAAAAAACTATTTTCTCAAAAAATGACTAATGAATATTAAATATATTTATATGACATAAAATGTAACACGGGAATAGCCTCTAAAGTCCTCTTCAACGTGAATGAATTTTGCATTGATAATAAACCGTAAGAAATACAAAAAAAAAGTTACTTCACAAAAAATGGAGTTCTCATTGAAACACTCAGTTTATGTCATATATAAATATAAATGTTTGTGCAGTAAACCATTTCCCAGATATTCCTACGTATTAGTTTAAATTTTAAAATACTTAATGGTAGTGCAAAAAGAACGAATTTCGATCACAAATTCACCAGTTTTTAAAAGATTGAATATCGTTTAGCCTTGTGTATTCTCTTATTTCCCTTCTACTTATAAGAAAGCAACTTACAAGTTTGTTTCTTCTAGTGTTTACGTAGATAAGAATGAAGTAGACAGAAGAATAAGTTTTTTTAGCAATAATTTGTTATATTAATGTACAGAAAGGCTTGTGAATGGAACACATCAGATTTTAATGCCTAAACTTTCGTCCTCTGGTAATTATTTCTACTAAACTTTATAATAACAGTTTGTAAAAAAAATCTGATGTGTTCCATTGACATGACTTTCTCTAGCTGCTCTACAAACCTCCTACAAAAGATTATTCTTCTTTGTACACAACGCTAATCGAGATAAATATTAGCAGAATGTTCTTATTACTTAGTTCCTTATAAGTAGAAGGGAATAAGGGAATGCGCTATGCTAAAGTGATTGTCAATGTTTTAAAAGCTATCGTTATGCGATTGTCATTGCAAATCACTTCTTTGCTTGGCCAGGAGTAGAACAAAAGAAAAACGGACACTTCCTGTCTGAGAAAAGTTTTAAGTATTTCACAATTGAAACCAATAACTAGGAATATCTCGGAAACGGTTACCTCTACAACAAAAACGTAAAGGGCATAAATTGTGTGTTTTGTCGTTATGTACATTTTTTGTGCAGTGAGTGTTTTTCTATCTCTTACGATTTAACAGTGAAGCAAAATTCGGCAAAATTCATCCAGAATAAAGAGGTCTTCAGAGGCTATTCCCAAAAATTTCGATATATACATTTTATTTCGGACATAGATAGTTTTAATAAACGGGATTTTAATCAAAATCGTTAGAGCCATTTTTAAGAAAATCAAAATTTTCGAAAATTTTTCCATGTAAAGGTTTGTTTGTTTGTGGGGGGGGGGAGATTTTTTGAAAATCTTCGTGTCGCATCCTTGGAAGAAACTAATCCTAAATACCAAGTTTGGGGCTAGATAAAGTAAAAATAGATTGAGAAGGTCACTTAAAAAGCACTTTCGAGTATCTGCTATCGATGCAGGTGCAGTTTGTATGAATATTTTCTCTCGAGAGTTGCATCTGCTTAGAAAGCGAACGAGTACACATTAGCACTTTCGTGTTACGTAAGTCACCTTTTCCTTTATATTATTACATAAAGCTTGCGCACCATACGACCTCCTCAGGAACTGCAGGAAAGGTGCTTCACTTTCCTTTGGATACGCCCTCGAGCCATGATACTAATCGGACTTCTGGTGTTGGAAAGGAGGGCATTCCTTAATAAAAAAAGCTGAGGTGTACCATTCACATGACTTTCTCCATATCCCTGCAACAAATAATTCTTAAAAAGCTTATAATTCTATTCACTTTATGCTAATCAGATAAAAAAATTAGCAGAAAAAGTCTTATTTCTCTCATCCTTGTAAGTAGAAGCGAAATAAGGGACAACCGTAGGTTAAAGTGATAGTCAAAAGCTGGTTGCTATGTCAAAGTTCCTTTGTTTATATGGATAGGAGTTGACAAGTTCCAGTATGAGAAAAGTATACGTTTTTCATAGCAGAAACGACGAAATCCACGAAAAAAATGTATATAACATACATTGTGTGTTTTAATGTGCTCTACATTTTTTGTGTAGTAAGTCTTTGTCCATCTCTTACGGTTTAGCAGTTATTCAAAATTTAGTAAAATTCATCCAGAATAAACTACTCTTCAGGGGATATTCCCAGAAAATTCAAGATATACATTTCATTTTTCAGGTAAATATGTTTAATATCCGAAATTTTAATCAAAATCTTTAGAACCATTTTTGAGAAAATCAAAATGTTCGAAAAAAGTTCCATGTAAAGGGTAGTTGGGGGTGGGGAGATTTTTCTCAAAATCTTCGTGCCGCATCCCTGGAAGATACTAAACTTAAATACCAAGTTTGGTATTTTACCGACTTATCGTTTTTGAGTTACCGTGTTCACACACACACACACACACACACACACACACACACACACACACACACACACACACACACACGGACCTTTTTGTGAAAATGCTTTTTTTTGTATACAGGGGACCCTAAAACATATATTTCCGGTGAAATCTCGGTATCGAATTTTTGGTGGAGTGCAATACTTTCTCTATACACTATGTACATAGTGCATAGGGAGAAAGTAAAAAAAATGTGTGTTCCAATCACATGACTTTCTCTATCTGTTCTACAAACGTTTCTTACAAAAAAAATATTTTTACTTCCTCTATATCGTGTATACATTCGATGTCAAGATTTTATCGGAAATATATGTTTTGAGATCCCCTGAATCCAAAAAAAAAACATTTTTAGAAAAATACGCTTGTGTGTTTGTGTCTGGGCATGATAGCTCAAAAAAGAAAAGTCCGTAAATACCAAACTTGTTAGTATCTTTCAGGGATGTGACACGAAGATTTTCAAGAAATATCTCTCTCCCCAAACTACCCTTTATATGGTCCTAACGGACTTAGTTATATGATTTCATTCCTTTATTTAAATTGCTATTTAATTCCTTTCAGGGGAGGTGGAAAATGATATCTGATATTAATGAATGCTTAAAAAATCTTATGTGTACCATTCACATGACTTTCTCTATATCCCTGCAACAAATTATTCTTAAAAAGCTTATACTTCTATTTACTTTATGCTGATCAGAAAAAATTAGAAGAAATAGTCTTATTACTCGCTTCCTTGTATGTAGAAGCGAAATAAGGGACTACCATAGGTTAAAGTTATAGTCAAAAGCTGGTTGCTATGTCAATGAAGTTCCTTTGTTTATATTGATCGGAGTTGACAAGTTCCTGTATGAGTAAAATATGTTATTCATAGCAGAAACCAAAAATAAGGAATGTCTCAAAAACGACGAACTCCACGAAAAAAAAAAAAATATATATATATATATATATATATATATATATATATATATATATATATATATATATAACATAAATTGTGTGTTTTAACGTGTTCTTCGTGTTTTGTGTAGTAAGTTTTTGACCATCTTTTACGGTTTAGCAGATATTCAAAATTCAGTACAAGTCATCCAGAATAAACTACTCTTCAGAGGCTGTTCCTAGAAAATTCAAGATATACATTTTATTTGTAAGGTAAATATGTTTAATATATGAAATTTTAATCAAAATCGTTAGAGCCATTTTTGAGAGATCCATGTAAAGGGTAGTTGGGGGTGGGGGGATTTTTCTTCGTGTCGCATCCCTGGAAGATACTAAACTTAAATACCAAGTTTGGTATTTTACCGACTTTTCGTTTTTGAGTTATCGTGTTCACAGACACACGGACACACACACACGCGGACCTTTTTGTGAAAATGTTTTTTTTTTTTGGATATTGGGGACCCTAAAGCATATATTTCCGGTGAAATCTCGATATCAAAATTTTGGGTGGAGTGCAATACTTTCTCTATACACTATGCACATGGTGCGTATAGAGAAAGTAAAAAATTGTTGGACGGTTAACCCGCAAGAAACAGTACTGTATTGATCTAGGCAGCAAGTCTTGATGGAAAGATTTAGCGGTGGAATATATAAAACCTAATGGTATCAATGCAGTATATGTATTTTCATAATGCTGTCGAGAATTTTCCGGCAGCAGCTCTATTTCAATGCTTCAACTGAAATTTTATTTTTATATTTTCAGTCGCAAACTTGTATAAAAATCTGATATGTTCCATTCACATGACTTTCTCTACATCTCTGCAACAAATTATTGTTAAAGCTTATGCTTCCATTTATCTCATTCTGATCGAGAAAAAAATATCAGAAACAGCCTTATTACTTGCTTCCTTGTAAGTAGAAGCGAAATAGGTAGTACCATAGGTTAAAGTGATAGTCAAAAGCTGGTTGCTATGTGACTGAAGTTCCTTTGTTTGTATGGACAGGTGTTGATTAATTCCTGTATGAGAAAAGTATAAGTTTTTCAAAGCTTAAATTAAAAACAAGGAATATCAACTTCACGAAAAAATGTATATATCATAAATTGTGTGTTTGAACATTCTCTACGTTTTTTTGTTTGGTAAGTTTTTGTCCATCTCTTACGGTTTAGCAGTTATGCACAATTCTCTAAAATATATTCTGAATAAAGTAGTCTTCAGAGGCTATTCCTAGAAAATTCAAGATATAAATTTTATTTGGTATGTAAATATCTTTAATATAACTCCATGGCACGACAGCTCACGGGGAACCTTCGCTTACCGCCCGGCCGCTGCGTCTCCCATCTCGGTCCACTACAGACGTCATGGATGGGGTGCAGTATTGGAGGGTGAGACGTGGTCAGCGCCTCGAATTCCCCCGGCCGGTTAACGTGGTTCTCATGACCTGGAGCCGCTACTTTTCCATCAAGTAGCTCCTCAATTGGCCCCCCAGGGACCTTACGAGGCTGAGTGCACCTCGGGCCAAGTCTCTCAGCGGGGGAAAATCCCCACACCGGTACTGGGGATCGAACCCAGGTTTCCCACTTGGTAAGTAGCAACGCTACCACCGCGCTAAGGAGACGACCCATATCTTTAATATATGGGATTTTAATCAAAATCGTTAGAACCAATTTTTAGAAAATTTAAATTTTCGAAATTTTTTTCATGTAAAGGGTAAATTCAGGTGGGGGGGATTTTCTTGAAAATCTTCGTATCACATCCTTGGAAAAGCCAAAATTAAATACCAAGTTTGATATTCAACGGTATTTTCTGTTTTGAGCTATGCTATCCACAGACACACACGCGCGCGCGCGCACAAACACAAACATACGGACCTTTTTGTAAAAATGCTTTTTTTGGATTCAGGGGGACCCAAAACATTTCCGGTGAAATCTTGTTATTTTTTAATTTTTGGGTGGAATGCAATAGGTACATTCTCTATATACTGTGTACTTAATACGTGTAGAGCAAGTAACAACATGCCATGGTGATTTGACGTAACGTTCAACAGTTCGAGGGTGCTTAGAGCAGGACTCGGATACGTCAACAAATGACTGACTATGTTTTATGTAATGCAGTGCTTTCTTTGTGCTCATGGATTTAATTAATGTAATTTAGAGAGTTTTTATTAAAGTTATTATATACGAGGGTCCACAGATAAGTCCCGGGCCTCACACAGATATGGCGCCACTATGCCATTTAGACGGTAGCGTCGTATAGTTTAACTGTAGACTAGCTTGTATCCATAATTACAGGTCAATAGCTTGTTTAGTTTTCTAATTATAGCATTTTAAACAAGACAACCTTAGAGTTTTCATGAAAATGCAGGATTTGGAAAAAGAGCAGTGATTAAATACTTCCATTTGAAAGGCTTAACGCCTAAAGAGATCAAGGAGGAATTGGACAGTACATTGAAAGACTCTGCCCCTTCGTATTCAACGATTAAAAGGTGGATTGCACAATAGGACGTACGAGCGCTAGTGATGAGCCTCGCTCTGGACGCCCTAAAGAAGTGACAACTCCAGAGATCATTGAAAAAAATCCATCGTTTACTACCAGAAGCCCGTAGATTAAAGTTGTTTGAGATAGCAGTTCTGTGCAAGATGGGTGCCACGTTTGTTGATACCTGATCAAAAGCTGTAAACAAAAACTGTTTCTGTTAAGAATGTGGAGCTCCACCGTAAAAATCTTAGTGAATTTTTGAGACGGCTTAGTACCATGGATGAAACTTGGATACATCACTACATTCCAGAAATAAATCACAGTCAAAAAAGACAAAGTCGATGTTGTCAGCTAACAAGGTATGGCGAGAGTTTTCTGGGATGCACAGGGAATTATTTTTATTGATTACTTAGAAAAGGGTAAAAGTATCACTGGTGACTCCTACGCAAGCTTACTGCAACGTTTGAGTGACGAGGTGAAAATAAAAACACTTCATTTGGTCAAAAAAAGAAAAATTAAATCTAGTTTCATCACGACAATGTTCCGGCCCATGGTTCAGTCATTACAATGGGAAAAATATGCAAATTAAAGTTCAAATTGCTTGAGCATCCACCCTATTCGCCAGATCTAGCACCCAGTGAGTACCACCTGTTCCAAACCCCATCCCCCCCCCCCAAAAATGATTGGTGGACCAAGATTTCACAGCAACGAGTGTCTCATTGATACGTTAAACTGCTATTTTGAGAACCTTGATAAATCGCATTACAGAGATGGTTTAATTAAATTAGAACACCGATATGACCAATGTATTAGCCTTTCTGGAGATTATGTGGAGAAAAAGCAAAACAAAAAATGGTTAATGCTGTTTTCATTGAGAGTCCCGGGACTTATCAGCCGACCCTCGTACAATACGTAAGCAAAAGTTTCAGCTGATTCATCCAGAATTTGGGACTCGTCCAGTTAAATCTTATTTTGACTATTTAAGGACACTTGGTAAAGACAGAATTGGTAGTAATTTTCATGCTGAACCTCAATGAAATACACACTAAAGTTTCTGGAAAACTATACAAGCCATTATAACAACAATTTTACAACTTACAAAACAACTTCTACTTCAGAAACCATAGCCAAATCACAACTTATGTTAATAATTACTACAATTTTTTATTTAAATAAACAAGAAAATTTGCACGATTGTTCACGCTTTTGGTACACTTTTCTCAAAAAGTATAATAGATAGAGCTGTGATTTTTGTGCATGCGTAACATGTATTGCTCTAAACAGCCCTTGAAAGTGCTTATGTTTCCCGAGTATAAAATTACAAATACCTAAAAAAATTAAACGAAGTATACATAGTTATATTCTTTTTAAATTGATAATTTTTGTTAAAATGTCTTAATATTTCCCAACTATGTGAAATAACATGTTTTTAAAGTGACTACAATGTCTGAAATGTCTCCCTTTAATTGTTTAGCAGAAAAATGTACCTAAAGAAAAAAAATATGAGAAAAATGTTGTAATTTTTTGTTTACTGAAATATCAACAAGTTAGCAATTATTAATCTAGTTATGATATGACTATAGCTTCTGAATTAGAACAGCTTATTTTATAAGTTGTATAATTTTCATGGCGGCGTCGTGGCCTCCTGATTAGACCACTCGCCTCACACTTAGGCGGCCCGGGTTCGACCCCAAGCACCCGTATGTGGGATTTGTGGTGGACGAAGTGGCGTCCTCCGGTTTCCCTCGCCACTCATTCCACCAATTGAGGGGGTCAGCGCAACAGTGGTCTAACCCAGTAAAAGATTTGCATCACACTAATCAAAATTGTTAGGTATATCTCAACATTATGTTAACAGTACTCAATGTATTGTTGAGTAATAATCTGGAAAAGTGTCAGTGAACAATCAGTTCGATTAAAATTGGGTTTTTGTTATTCTCAAAGAAACCAGGTGTGTTTAACTGAGTTATGCTCCATTTTTTAAAAAGGTGGGTTAGACCACTGTTGCCCTCAATTGCTCCATCACCACCTTTCCTATAAACCGTTTCGCTTGCATTTCATATCATCCACTTCCTCACGCTAATGCCTGACTATGGGATGACCACTTATTCCAGGTTCTGTATTTTGTGGTTTCACCGTTGCTCCCCGACAGGCCTCTGACCCCTAGACATCCGCCTGTAAATCCTAGGGTGGTGTCAGTCCTACAATACGGGGAGAGAAAGCCGACTACGAAAAAAATGTTTCATTATGATAATTTGTAACGTTTTTAAGAAACTGTAATATATATTTCTTTGAGGTTCAGCATGGAAAGTTCTACTCTATCTCTACCAAGTGTCCTTCATAACATGAATAGATAGTTATTTTAAGCCTAAATTCTTAAAAGCCAAGAAAACTACTAGTCCAAGCAAAGATGTGGCTAAACCAGCGGACGGAGGTGAAACATCGTGACAACCTCACTGCACTATCCTGCGATTGCAAAATAAGTCAGTGTACAGCAGCCCCATATTAGTAGACATGCAGAATAGAAGCTAAGCGAAGATGTTGAAGGGATAATGGAGGGGAAAGACTGTCAGTACTCAACGAAAACTAGTTCCCGACACTTGGCGTACATGATATTTAGGGCAGTACGACGTCTGCATCGCAGCAAAGACTAAATCATTTGTGCCTCTTAAGCTTCTCTGATAAAGGGTTGAGGCGAGGTTATTTGAAGGAAGTCTAGATCTGATGAAGGTAGGTGGAGCGCAACGGGGTCGCTAAGGTTTCCAAATTAAACATTCCAGCCGCCCATTCGATGACCCCATCATCACACCGAACGAGAAGTTCCGTAGCAACGTATGAGTCTCGCATTCGGGAATTCTAGAGTTCAAATTCCATTGGATTGGTTGCCCTGAACTTAAGATGGATCCTCCTGTACGAAGAAGTTGCTATATATAATTCCTTTCTCTGTTTCATCATCTTATGTTTCATATATGTGGGACCAAGCTACTGGTGCCATTAGGGATGAAGATGGCGTAGGAGGCTCGCGCTGACGTCAGGTTTGCTGTCACTCCTTGCTAGCGCACATCGACGTCCAGATCCGGTCGCACTTCGTATCTCCATTTCAGCCCTTTCTTAAAGGAGTCACGTAAGAGACAATAACCCAAATGAGATGGCCTACTTACAGTACAGAGCTCCCACTGAGGGCCCCTCTTCCTCTGACTTTCCTCACAGACAGGTTCGGGCCAAAAAAGATCCATACAGGGAAAAAAAATAGTTCTCTTCACAAAGTACATTCAAATAGGGCACAGATACCACCCACCAACCTCAAACTTTCTTGTCGTCTTCTATGGTCCAGGATTAACATTCTAGCCTCTAGTTCTCAAGGTCACGGGTTCAAACCCGGAGGAGGCAATGAATTGTTTCAAGCGTAAAAATTCTTAACATGGCTTCCATCGAAGGGAAAGCCGTTGGTCCGGTGTTGTAGATTTACGCACATAAAACCTCAAGCCTAATAAAAAGGCCTATGACCAAAATTAAGCGGGCTTTCACGCCCAGTATAGAATGGAACGCATCCATAAATATAACTTAATTTGTACTACTTTGCTTCCTGAAATAAGAGGGAATGAGAGGCAGCAAACGCATGCTTTAATAAATGACATACTTCCACTTATATTCTCTCACTCAGCGCTCTCTCACTAGGGTACCGTCACATGCAAATATCGATGGAAATGAAAACGCCGATAAATCTGCAAAGGAAGCCACCCGCCATCCAATCAGTGACCACGGAATAACTTCTATACATCAAGACGTCATTAGATACACCAAACAGCTGTTTATAGAAAACTGGAAAACGACATGGTCAACATCCCACAGCAAACTGCATGATGCCCGAGCCGGATCTACCAATTTCTTCGAACCCCTCCAAAAATTAGAACGTCGTGAACAAACAATAATTACCCGCCTCAGAATTGGACACTGCAAACTGACACATTCCTTCATCATTAAAAAAGATCCAGAATCAAAATGTGAGCCCTGCAACACACCACTTACTGTCCTACACATCCTGCTGCAGTGTCCGAGATACGCCAGACAGAGACTTCAGGCCGGCTTCAATGACTTACCAAGTGCTCTACATAACCACCAGACAACCAAAAAGACAATAATATTTATAAGACAGTGTAATCTTTTTTAATTATTGTAAAGTATTAATGTAATCATTTTGTATTTTACCAATGTGTAAATAACTATTTTATGTACAATTTGTAAGGTCGCGATACGACCATGCTGTTAAAGCGACCCAAAATAAATTATATTGCAAAAAAAAAAATATATAATAGTGGTATATTGTCTACCCTAGCATTCGTCCAAGGACCAGGGATAACCACGAACAAACCTAAAGTCAGGGTGGCCGGAAATTTAACCCATGAACTTTCAATAGCGATCCTCAGATGCTACCATGTGGTATAGTTATGACAGGACAACAAAATTGTGTATTTTAGAAAATGTTATGAAAACCTGATACAAAGAGAAAACAATTAACTAGTCCTAATCAGTAATTAATACCTTCGGTGCTGCGTAAACATATTCATCAACGCCTTCACACACAATTAACCGTAATTAATTTGAACTGAGGTAGAAATTACAACTATGAAACGAATCCCTGACGGATATGTTGTCTACGAAGAATAAATTTGGCGTAAATAATTGATGTCGACTTAATGTTTTAAAAACACTTATGTCTTATGCTCAAATGACTCTCTATGCACATTCTGCTACAAGTTGTTCTTACAAAAGCTTATTTTTCTATCTGCTTCATGCAAATGAACTTAAATATTACTTAATTCCTAGTAGGTACAAAAGCAGTCAGTGCATACATTAGATTAAAGCGCTAATCAAATCTTTTAAGACCTGGTTGTTATGTGATGACTTTAAATGTATGTTTTTTTTTTTTTTTTTTTTTTTGCATGGACAAGGTTTAAAATAAAGAAACAAATGGAGATTTCCCATCTGAAAAGTAATGCAAAATTGGAATCAAGCTAAAATAATCTACACGTTTTATCCACCTCTTAAGGTTTATCAGTTACAAATTTTCTTCTGAAAAAGGATTCTCAAAAAGTAAGATATTAGTCATGAAAATAAATTACTCATTTCGTTTTTTAATCAAATTCGTTTGAGCCATCTTTAAGAAAACCTAAAATACCAATTAATACTCAAATAAAGGGTCTTTGGAGGTTTTCTTCATTCTCTTGATGCCGCACCTGGCATTTATAAAACGTGCAAAATCCATAGAATTTAACATATCTTTTTGAAATTCATGCCAGTTTTCACACACAATAACGGGTTTTTCTGTCATGCTCTAAAATTCTCGTGTGCATGGTTATATAAATAATAGTTTTATAGTCCAAATGTATGGTCCTAATAAATGCTATTATCAAAACTTCAAGCTTTACTAAATGAATTTGCAAATAGAGCTAACATAACTGACTTACAATGTTAACTCCTAAGTATTCTAGAAAAACTAATTATTTTTGTACTCTCCAAAACACTCGATTTTTCAAATTTTAATAACTTATTTTCAAAATTGGAGCTGTTTTTGAAAAAGTATATGGTCATTTTCCTTAATGTACTTAGAGGCACTACAAAATATTTGAAACACATTGAAAAAAATTGCACCGTATGGATCATTTTGAGTATGGAAAAAGTATAAACAAAAAAGGTATGCAACAAAAAAAATCTGATGTGTTCCATTCACATGACTTTCTCTATATCTCTGTAAAAATTATTGTTATTAAGTTTATCTTTTATTTATTTCATGCTAATCGAGAAAATTTAGCAAAAATAGTCTTATTTCTTGCTTTATTGTAAGCAGAAGCGAAATAACGGAGTACCATAGGTAAAAGTGAAAGCCTAAAGCTGGTTGCTATGTGACTGATGTTCCTTTGTTTGTATGGACAGGAGTTGACAAATTCCTGTATGAGAAAAGTAAAAGTTTTTCAAAGCTGAAACCAAGAAAAAGAATATCTCAAAAACGACCAACTCCACGAAAAAAATGTATATAACATAAATTGCGTTTTTTAACGTGCTCTACATTTTTTGTGGGTTAAGTTTTTGTCCATCTCTTACGATTTAGTAGTTATGAAAAATTCCTCCAGAATAAAGTAGTCTTCAGAGGCTATTCCCAGAAAATTCAAAATATACATTTTATTTGTCAGGTAAATAACTTTAATATACGATATTTTAATCAAAATCGTTAGAGCCATTTTTTAGAAAATCAACATTTTCGAAAAAAGTTGATGTAAAGGGTAGTTTTGGGTGGGGGGATTTTTCTCAAAATCTTCGTGTTGCATCCCTGGAAGATACTAAACTTAAACACCAAGTTTGGTATTTTACCTATTTTTCGTTTTTGAGTTATCGTGTTCACAGACACACGGACACATACACATACACGGATCTTTTTCTGCAAATACTTTTTTTGGATACAGGGGACCCTAAAACATATATTTCCGGTGAAATCTCGGTATCGAATTCTTTGGTGGAGTACAATACATTCTCTATACACTATGTACATAGTGAATATAGAGAAAGTAATAAGAAGTTTAAGCAAGCCTACCTCTGTAGAGTGTGAGTAGCACGTTTCACAGCCAAAGAGGTCCCGAGTTCGATTCTCTGTTGGGACGAGTTACTCAGAAAACATTTGAGAAAACGAATGTCGAGTAACTTAAGCTCCATAGATCCCGGGCTCATTTGAGCATCCTTTCACGATTTCATTTTTCATCCTATATAACCTACCAGTTTAAAAGACGTTAAATCACCTTCCCCATCTGAGTTAAATTTGAGCGGAGTTAATAAACAATTACAGTGTCGATTAATTGGAAGTTCAAATGCATCAAGTGATAAAAACTTGAACTTTCGTTTTTGGGTTTATGCTGTTTACAGGCACACACGCAATTTTCTAGGGCTACAAAACACGTATTTTCATTGAAATTCGAATTAGAGTTTTTGGGAGATTAAAAAAACCTTCCTCTACTTAATTTAATACAAAATTCAAAATTGTTGTGACCGTGAAACGATCCTGAAAACGTGCACTAAATAAGATACATCCAAAAAATATTTTTGTCCTGAAATAAATTGCATTATTTAAAAACATATTCAAACAGAAAGTAGTTTTTAATATATCACATACAACTCATCCTTGTTTTTATTTAACGACCTGAGAAAGCCTCGGAAATCGATGCCAAGGTGGGCATCTGAGAATGATATTTTGAGCAACCTACTGTTACATGTAGGTAAATAGAAAAAGTAAAAATCTGATACGTTCCATTCACATGACTTTCTCTACATCTCTGCAACAAATTATTATTAAAAATCTTATGGCTCTATTTACTTCATGCTAATCGAGAAAAAATTAGTAGAAATAGTTGTATTGCTTGCTTCCTTGTAAGTAGAAGGGAAATAAGGCAGTACCATAGGTTAAAGTGATAGTCAAAAGTTGGTTGCTATGTCACTGAAGTTTCTTTGTTTGTATGGACAGAAGTTGACAAATTCCAGTATGAGAAAAGTATAAGTTTTTTAAAGGAGAAACCAAAAACAAGGAATATCTCAAAAACGACGTACTCCACAAAAAATGTAACATAAATTGTGTGTGCCCTAAGGTGCTCCACATTTTTTTGGTGTGGTAAGTTTTGTCCATCTCTTACGATTTAGCAGTTATGCAAAATTCCGTAAAATTCATCCAGAGTGTATTCCCAGAAAATTCAAAATATATATTTTATTTGACAGGGAAATACTTTAATATATGCTATTTCAATCAAAATCATTAGAGCCAATTTTGAGAAAATCAAAATTTTCGAAAAAAGTTTCATGTAAAGGGTAGTTTGGTGTGGGGGGATTTTTCTCAAAATTTTCGTGTCGCATCCATAGAAGACACTAAACTTAAATACCAAATTTGGTATTTTACCGAATTTTCGTTTTAGAGCTATCTTGTTCACAGACTCACGGACACACGGACGCACACACATACACGGACATTTTTCTGAAAATGCTTTTTTTGGTTATAGGAGACCCTAAAGCATATATTTCCGGTGAAATCTCGGTATCGAATTTGTGGGTGGAATGCAATACCTTCTCTATACACTATGTACATAGTATGTGTAGAGAAAGTAAAAAGGTGTAACAACAAAATTCATAACAAAATGAAAAAATACTTGAGAAGTACTTATTCCATTGAACATTTTGAAACATGTTTAAAGAAAATTATGGTTTTAATTGGATAGTTGTGCAAATTTTTAGTTTATCTCTATTGTTTGCATACAACTCTAACCCTTATGGTTTACCAGTTATACAAAATTATAGCAACTTCTTCTGAGTGAAGACTACTTCATAAGCTCTTCCTAGAAAAATTCAAGATGGAATTGTACTTCTCATATAAATGACTCAAATATTCTTTAGTTAACGTCGTTTGAGACATTGGAAAGAGGAGATAAGGACGTCAAGTGGTTCCCGTGGCTATCATAAAGTGCCGACACATATAACTGACATGCGCACAAGCAACCGGTTATCTGCCTTTCTTTTCCCACTGTTTTAAAATACTGACCAAATAATACATACCATTTTAATCAAAATATTAAGTGTCATGTTTAGGAAAATCAGAAATGTAAATACTTCCTTACGAAAGGTAATTAGGATATGTTTTTTTTTTTTTTTTTTTTTTTTTTTTTGCAAAGCTTCGTGTAGCACTTTTGGAAAATCAGTACCTTTGATACTGTTTGGTATTTATAAATTTCCTGTTTAATTATGCTGCTTACAGACACAGACAGGCCTTCTCATATTTGTTTCTCTGGTTCCTTAAAACGAGTTTTTGATAAAGTCTCGATCTAAATCGAATCATCAAACCTGTTGCTAGACTTAAAAGTCATACTCTTTCCATACATTTGTGAGAGTATGGTAAAATATTGAATAATTTGAACAAAAAATATTTATCTCGGAAATAGCAAATAAAAACTTATTTGGAATAAATGTTATATTTTGGAGTACGTAATACCTTTATCTTAACATTTAGCAGCCTTCATTGGTTAGTGGTCATTAAGAAAACTTTTCACCTGGAGGTCCCGTGTTCGAAGGGGAATTTTGGGGTTGGGAATTGTTCTTTATCCAGAACTATGGTCTATCCCCCACAGAGCCTGGAAGTGTGTACGTTCGAGTGAATGTGTGTGTTTGAGGGAAGTAAAATGAATGAAGAACCTACAGTCAACGATTGTTTCTAATGCAAAGCCTCCAATATGACCTTAGTTATTAAAGGGGGCCATATAAATGAAACAAAAAAGCATTTTAACAGTACACATTCCTTACGAATAAAGTGGATTCTACAGGTGATCCCACAAAATACAATCGACACATTCTATTTGCCACGTAAATCTTTAATATTGGTATTTTAATCGATACTCTTACACCCATTTATGAGGAACTAAAAATTCTTAAAACAAGTTACATTTAAAAGGTAGTTGATGTGGGAGTTACTTTTTAAAACTTCCCTGTCCATCTTTGGTAGTTAGTAAACATAAATACGAAGTTTGGTATGCATTCTGAGTTAAGAGTTCACACACACACAAATATACATAAAATATCAAAGGTTTACTATCACAAACTAAGGAGAATTTCAATATTATACATTCAACAAATATTTATTATGATTTGGAGTTTTAATTGTCATATTAACACACACATACATCATTTTGCAACAAAAAATGTATTCAAGCACCCATAATAAATTACAGGTGAGTGAAATCTCCATAACGAATTTTTGGGTGGAATACAATACCTTCTCAACCTATGTACGTGGTAGAGAAACAGCGTAGAATGGATGTGCCGAAGGAGATTCTGTACGTCAGTCATTATTGACTTATTGTACCCAGACTCCAGGAAGACTGAAATGAGAGTAATTACAGCGGGAAAACCAGACGGCGGTAGGAGCCACCGTGGAGGGTTCCTAACAATTTCCAAACAGTTAATCTCAACGCTGAAGCGCTAGCAGCTCGCACCTCAGGGTCTGACTAAACACCCTATCAGCCCTCAGACGACTTCAAACGCCATCCCGCAGTCACCTTCACAAGAGGGTGTGACCACCGCAGTCCTCCCCGACGCTTACAACCCTGAAAGAGACCGGTTTTATGAAATGAGAGTAAAATGAAGATATGAGAAGTTCGAGGAATGAAAAAAAAAAACTCCCCAGTAATCGTCTACTAACCCGGGAAACCCCTCCAAGAAAACCCATGGGTGAGAGAGTTCCGCGGGGAAATAATCACATGACCTCTCGAATGCCAGTCCCAGACGAAACGCCGGATCTCCAGGCTCGGTACGTGGTAGAGAAAGTAAACATGTGTAATTTATCCCGCAGTCATAGAATTACGTTGATCTTAAAGTTATTATCATCCATTACTGAATGTCCGCGCCCATTTTCTGCTCCTTAGTAATGGACACTAGTAGTCCAATCAAAAATTAAATACGCACACTGTGCATAAAGGGTTAGTGACCGTGTTCATGTTAACGGATAGATGTACAAAGAAGCTCTGGCCTGCATATCAGTATATATAATGACCGTGGTACATTCAGCCAGCATTCTTAAGAGAATGCAATAGAATTTAATGCTTTGTCATGTCCGCGGTGAACATCTTGAACACCTTGAATCTGGCCACAAAGCAGTGTAAATGTCTTCTTAGTCGTAAAGTCGTAAACAAGAACCGTAAAAGATGGAAAAAGTAGTAAAAAAAAATAATTTGTTATTTACTCACTTTTTCTCTCTGGATCGCTTCTGACTCCCTGTGCCCTTGATGGTCCGGTACAAAGACATCATCTTGGTGATAGAAATGTTTGCTTTGATTTTTAAAAACAATTGAAGACACTCTCACACACACGCAGCAAGATTAAAGCCCAAAAAATCACAGCAAAAGCCTAGTACACACACGTCATCCTGGCCAGGTGGTGACCGGTAAGCGAACTCGAACTGTCACTGGGAGTGACCTCATTGACCGCACCAATTGCTGAGAGGACGCGCCCTACCTGACCAAGAGATGCTACACACAGTACCACACAATTAGGAATGAATCAATTTTTTAGCAGAAACTTGGAGAGTGGGTAACCTCCTCTTCCCTACTCTGCCTCCCCCCACCACACTTCTGTACCCACATTCACATTATGCGCTTACTTAACAGTCAACTTTCGCTTACATCGCGCGGTGTTGTCCCTAATACTTGTGGAGTGACTCTTCGAGGACGAAATATCACTTCTCGGTAAAGTCTCATTCATAAAATGTTGTAGAATACGTTATAAATATAACCAATTACTTTATCCGAAGTGGCACGTTTGACTTCTTATATTCAGTGACCATTTAATTACATCTATCGCCGTTCTTCTTTATAAAATTAATTTTAATTTGCATTTTTATTACTGTCTCTACACGTACTCTGTAAATAGGTATTGCACTCCATTCATTCAATACCGAGATTTCACCGGAAATATATGTTTTAGGGTCCCCTGTATCCAAAAAAAAGCATTTTCACAAAAAGGTCCATGTGTGTATGTGCCCATGAACACGATAACTCAAAAACGAAAAGTCGGTAAAATACCAAACAATTTTACGTGGAACTTTTTTCGAAAATGTTGATTTTCTCAAAAATGGCTCTAACGATTTTTATTAAAATATCACACATTAAAGATATTTACCTGACAAATAAAATGTATATCTTGAATTTTCTAGGAATAGCCTCTGAAGACTACTTTATTCTGGACGAATTTTACGGAATTTTGCCTAACTGCTAAACCGCAAGAGATGGAAAAAAACTTACCACACAAAAACTGTGGAGCACTTTAAAACACACCATTTATGTTATATGCAGGTTTTTCATGGAGTTGGTCGTTTTTGAGATATTCCTTGTTTTTGGTTTCAGCTTTAAAAAATTATACTTTTCTTACACAGGACTTTATCAATTCCTGTCCATACAAACAAAGGAACTTCAATCACATATCAACCAGATTTTGACTAACACTTTAACCTATGGTACTCCCTTATTTCGCTTCTACTTACAACGAAGCTAATAATAAGACTGTTTTTGCTAATTTTTTTCGATTAGTATTAAGTAAATAGAACAATAAGCTTTTTAACATCAATTTATTTCAGGGATGTAGAGAAAGTCATGTGAATGGAATAAATTAGATTTTTTTTACTTAATTTTATCTGAACGTCATTTACCCGAGGTCCTATTGGTCAATATCAGCAGTATGACACCAATCAAAGAGCCTGCGTTCCCTCTTGTTTATGAAATTACTTTTATCCTATTTTTATAGACTTCCTAGGAAACAACAAAAATGAGTTTATTTCACTGTAAATTATTTTAACTCCTTTAGCAGCTCCCCATTCTTTAAATAATGAGACTTTGTTGTCGTATAAGTCCTTCGACTTGCTTTTTCGGGAATACCCATTTGAATATCCATTTTCATTCATTTATTGATTTATTTGGTGCAGTTTAAACCAGAATTTAGAGTGTATATTCCGGCGGGGTTACGCAGCAACGCATTGCCTACGTCACGACTAAAATTCAATTCCTCGTAATAATATTAATATTAATAAATATAAAAATATTTTAGTTAATATTAGGATAGGATACAACTGTGTATATTACACCTGGATTATTAGACTATTATAATATAAATAACTATTATTTATATATTTATTTATTTTGTGTAATCTTAACATACTTTAAATCTGTAGGTCATATTGGACAATGAAATCGACTTAGCCATGCTCTCATCTTTATGAAATTATTTTTATTTACTTATTTTATGTTATTTCTTTGTTTGTAGTTTTAAAGTCCTTTAACCCGGAAAGTTATCGGACGATAAAATCCATGAAAGATGCTCAAATGAGCCCGGAGTCCCCCCCCCACTTTTTATTTACATATTTTGTTAATGTAGTTCAACATCCTTTAACCCTGCGGTCATATTGGACAGTGAAATCGATAAAGCCATGCTCAAATAAGCCTAGGCTTCACAGAGCTTAAGGTTAGTTAGCTTTAAAAAAAAAAACCTCATTCGGGTAACACACCCTAACCGAGATCCAAATTTGGGACCTCTTGATTTTTAAATGTTTTTACTTTCTCCATACGCACTATGTACATAGTGTATAGAGAAAGTATTGCACTCCACCAAAAATTCGATACCGAGATTTCACCGGAAATATATGTTTTAGGGTCCCCAATATCCAAAAAAGCATTTTCACAAAAAGGTACGTGTGTGTGTGTGTGTGTGTGTGTGTGTGTGTGTGTGTGTGTGTGTGTGTGTGTGTGTGTGTGTTTGAAAACGGTAACTCAAAAACGATAAGTCGGTAAAATACCAAACTTGGTATTTAAGTTTAGTATCTTCCAGGGATGCGACACGAAGATTTTGATATAAATCCCCCCCACCCACAACTACCCTTTACATGGAACTTTTTTCAAAAATTTTGATTTTCTCAAAAATGGCTCTAACGATTTTGATTAAAATTTCGTATATCAAACATATTTACCTGACAAATAAAAAGTATATCTTGAATTTTCTGGGAATAGCCTCTGAAGAGTAGTTTATTCTGGATGAATTTTACTAACTTTTAAATAACTGCTAAACCGTAAGAGATGGACAAAAACTTACTGCACAAAAAATGTAGAGCACATTAAAACACACAATTTATGTTATATACATTTTTTTCGTGGAGTTCGTTGTTTTTGTGACATTCCTTTTTTTTTTTTTTTTTTTTTTTGAAAAACGTATACTTTTCTCATACAGGAACTTGTCAACTCCTATCCGTATAAATAAAGGAACTTCATTGACATAGCAACCAGCTTTTGACTATCACTTTAACCTACGGTTGTCCCTTATTTCGCTTCTACTTACAAGGAAGCGAGTAATTAGACTATTTCTGCTAATTTTTTTCAGATTAGCATAAAGTAAATAGAAGTATAAGCTTTTTAAGAATTATTGTTGCAGGATAATGGAGAAAATCATGTGAATGGTACACATCAGATTTTTTTATTTTACGTCTCTTTAGCACTTCGGCCACATCGCGACGGAACTTTCTGTAAGAACCTTCTATAGGTATGTGGGGAACAGAAGCATTTTAAATTCTCATGACAGACCTCTAAAGCAGATGTAAAAGATATGTCCAGTCTAGCCGTTCTACCATCCGTAGTTAGATGGCAAAGTGCAAAGATTCCATCTCCTAACACCATAATGAAATTAGTATACAATGCTCTAGAGGGTTTTTGTAGTAAACCATCCTGTTACGCCATTATAATTGTAATTTAGTACGCTCCCAACAATTCTAAAAAATCTAATGTGTATCATTATGGTAATAGCTTAAAATGATAGTCAAAAGCTGGTTGCTATGTCAATGAAAATCCTTTGTTTATATGGATAGGAGTTGACAAGTTCCTGTATGAGAAAAGTATAAGATTTTCATAGCAGAAACCAAAAATAAGGAATGCCTCAAAAACGACGAACTTACCAAAAAAAATGTATATAAGATAAATTGTGTGTTTTAGCGTGCTCTACATTTTTTGTGTCGTAGGTTTTGTCCATCTCTTATGGCTCAGCAGTTATTCAAAATTCAGTAAAATGCAGCCAGAATTAACTACTCTTCAGAGGCTATTCCCAGAAAATGCAAGATATACATTTTATTTGTCAGGTAAACATCTTTAATATACGAAATTTTAATCAAAATCGTTAGAACCATTTTTGAGAAAATCAAAATTTTCGAAAAAAGTTCCATGTAAAGGGTAGTTGGGGGCGGGGGGATTTTTCTCAAAATCTTCGTGTCGCATCCCTGGAAGACACTAATCTTAAATACCAAGTTTGGTGTTTTACCGACGTTTCGTTTTTGAGTTATCGTGTTCACAGGCACACACACACACACACACACACACACACACACACACACACGGACCTTTTTGTGAAAATGCTTTTTTTGGATTCAGGGGACCCTAAAACATATATTTCCGGTGAAATCTCGGTATCGAATGTTTGGGTTGAGTGCAATACCTTCTCTATACACTATGTACAAAGTGCGTATAGAGAAAGTAAAAACGGATATTCACGCGACAGAAACCGAAACATCGGCGGTTCCTCCAATGGTGATGGCAGAAACTTCTGCTAAAATGTTCGTCTTAGGACTGTATTCACTCACGCCGGTAATTTCTGCCGTTATCGTAAGTTTGTAAACTATTAACTCGAATAAAACCCACCTCTTTATTCACCATTGCACGAACAATATAAAACGATTTGAACATGTATCAGAAAGGTATTCCTGTTTATTGGTTTCAGATTTAAGCTACTAAAACGTTTCTCAAAGGGGAAGTTATCTTTCGTTTAACATCTCTTTTGTTTTACACCTGGTCTTGGAAAGAGAACCCAATGTCAATGACAAACGTATAGCGATAGCTTTTAAAAGATTTGACTATAGCTTTATCCTAGGGTATTCCTTTATTTCCCTTCTACTTATAAGAAGCATGTAATAAGACAATTTCTGCAAATGTTTACCTTGATTAGCACGAAGTAGATAAAAGAATAAGCTTTTGTGCTGACTTCTCACCCGGGGGTCCCGGGTTCGATTCCCGGCTGGGGCGGGGAATTTTTCTCTAGCCAGAAGTATTCCCTACCGCCCCCACAGAGCCTGGAAGTTTGTATACGAGTGTGAATGTGTGCGTGTTTGAGTAAAACAAAATGATTTAAACCAACGTAAAAAAAACCTACAGACAACGAGTTGTTTCAAGTGGAAAGCCCCCGATATGACCGTAGATGTTAAAGGGGGCTATAGAAATAAAACGGTTAAAAAAAAAAAAATAAGCGTTTGTAATAATAGTTTGTTTACAGAGCAGATAGAGAAAGGTATGTGAATTGAACACATCAGATTTTTTTACCCACATCTAAAAACTACTCTTAGAAAAGCTTATTATGTTAATTGAGATAACCATTTGCAGAAATGGCTTTATTACATATTTCTTTGTAAGTTCAAAGGGAATACAGTGAGATATGGTAATACTAGTCCAAATTAAACCTACCGAAGTTAATAAAGATTATTCTCTTAATATTTACTATATAATTTCTCATCACCCATCATATTTAAATAACCTAAATTTGTGACATATACTTCTGCCAAAATAATTCAGTGGCTCAGTTGGTTAGGTAGTGTTCTTCTGATTCCAAGTTCATGAGTTGAAACCTGGTCCAGACCGATGGTTTTTGAGTGTGATTAAATCTAACAGCCCCATTCCAGTAAATTTACTGGCATGTAAAAGCACTCCTGGGGGACTAAATTCCGACACAATGGCGGCGCTGATATGATCTGGCAATTGACAGTGTCGTAATATATTAATAATTGATGCGAAAAGGTCTTTTAGCAGATATCAGCAGTGTTAAAAGTAACACTCCAATATAGCCAAATTTTGTGTATGCGTCCATAACCTCATTTAAGTAGGCTATGACTCTGAAGGCTCGTATCGATCCATAAAATGGCGGATGATTTTAATGTCATGAGCATGGAATCTGCTGAACCAGACGAAATTATCCAAGCAGTGGAGAGAGCAAAATTACAACTGCTACACTTCCTCTGTTGTGTAGATTGTTTTCGTTCTGTACGAGTAAGTCAACATGTTGTCAGCAATGATATAAGCAAGGCAACAACTGAATATCGCAGAGCATTAAGCATGAACTCAGAGAAGTAGGTAAAACAATCTATTTATAATTATAATATGTCTATAAACATTGAGAACTGTCTAAAAAATCTAAATTTTCTATAACAAGTTTCTGTCCTATCTCTTACGGTTTTGTATGTCACAGAAACATCTTAAACATATGATATTATATATAATTTTGGAGAAAATCAAAATACGTATCGCGTTCTTGGAGGGTGCTAAATTTAAATACCAACTTTATTAAACAGACTTTCGTTTTTGAGTTATGCTGTCCACAGACCTACACATACACACGGACCCTTCTCTAATGTTTACTTTCTCTACACGTACTATGCCCATAGCGTATAGTGAAGATACTGTAATGCACCCAAAAATTCCATACCGAGATTTCACCGGAAATACACGTTTCGGAGCCTCTGAATCCAGAATAGCATTTTTAGAAACACGTCTGTGTGTGTGTCTATGGACATCATATGCCGTAAGAAATATACAAAGGTTTTCTACACAAAAACTATAGAGCTCCTTAAAACAGACAATTTTAGCCATATCCTTTTTTTTTATAGTTAATCGTTTTCGAGATATTCCGGATTATTGGTCTCAAATTTAAGGCACTTTTGTCTCGAACGGAAAGACCTGTTTCTACTCGTTTCTCACTTGTTTACCCCTGACAAGCAAGGAGAATTCCAATTGTTTCACATAGCGACCGGTTTTTAAAAGACGAAACTATCGCTTTAGCCTGTACATTTTATTTCCGTTCTACTTACAAGGAACCTAGTAATTATACTAAGTCTGCTTATGTGTTTCTTGATTAGCATGAAGTAGATAACAGATTAATGTTTTGAATAAAAGGTTTGTTTACCGAACAGCAAGAGGACATTATGTGACTGGAATACATTCGATGTTTTCCCTTCTATTTAGAAGGAACCAAGTAATAAAGGCAATTTCTGGTAATGTTTATCTTGATTATCATGAAGTAAATAGAAAAATAAGCTTTTTATGAATAACCTCTTACAGAGATGTAGAAAAAGTCATGTGAATGGAACACATCAGATTTTTTTACTTTCTCTATACGTACTATGTACATAGTGTATAGAGAAGGTACTGTATTGCACCCAAAAATTCGATACCGAGATTTCACCGGAAATACATGTTTTGAGACTCCTTGAATCCAAAGAAGAGCATTTTTAGAAAAATTTCCGTGTATGTCAGTCTGTGTCTGTTTGTGTGTGTATACGGGGTGGGGGTTATACTTGGTATTTAAGTTCTGTATCTTTCAAGGATACGAGACGAAGATTTTAAAGAAAATCCCGCCCCCAACTACCCTTTACAAAGAAAAAATTTTGAAATTTTTTTATTTTCTCAAAAATGACTAACGATTTTGATTAAGATCTCTTATATTCTGGAAGATTTTTATTGAATTTTACATAACTGGTAATGCGTACGATATAGACCAAAACTTACCACACAAAAAAGTGTTTCACAATTTATGCCAATGGCAATTTTCGAGATATTCCTTGTTATTGATTTCAGTCTTAAAATACTTGGATACGCAAAGAAACGGATTTCAATTCCATAGCAACCACATTTTAAAACATTTGACTCTCGGTTTAGCCCAGTGTATTCTGTTATTTCCCTTCTACTTATAAAGGAATTTAGTAATAAGAGCGTTTCTGCTAATTAAATAGATAAAAGAATAAGCTTATTAACAATAATTGTAACAGTTAAGTAGAGAAAGGCATGTGAATGGAACACATCAGATGTTTTTTATTTATAAGTTTTCAAAAGATGTATTTGCAGTGAAATCTCGGTATCGAATTTCTCGATGGAACACAATACCTTCTCTATATATTAAGTACATTGTACATACCTAATACAGAAAGTAAAAGTAATGTAAATTTAACAATCAGCTGTTTTTCTTTTATGGTTTCCGATTTCTAATGGAACGGAACGTACCTAGCTGTCAAATATTGTGAAGTATCGAATGCAAAAGCAAACAGAGCAGAAAATAGGAAGTTCCAATTCAGCGGGACGATTATTATAGAGTTTTTGACTGGCGAGAGAAAGCGCACAAGGTTAAAAAGCGAGTACGTATAAGTGAACTTTCCAGGACATCGTGGAGTGGACAAAAAGGCTGTCCAATTTGACACGCTCTGAAGGCGGAACGCTATGTTTTCCTTGTGATATGCTTGTTGCTGCAATCAGGAAGAAGTGTGTGTGCCGTTTCTGTTCGCACATCACAAGACAAAAGTGTTCCACATTCGCAGCAAACCACTTATACACACGCATACCGAGCCTTTTATATCACTGTCTTCTTCTAAAATATGCACAGTTTTAATTCTTCTGTGTTCTTTAAGTATAACAATCAACAGTTATTAATTTTAATAATTAAAAGATTTAAAATGTCATAAAGGAACTATAGAATTTTTTTGATATTGTTTAACGCCCACTTTTACTACAAATGCCACCACAGGCGATGACAGTGATGAAGCATGAAATGAAAATGGAGCACCGGTGGAATGCGATGGTGGGGGAAACCGAAGAACCCGGAGAAAACCCGCCCCTGCGCCTCTTTGTCCACCATAAATCGCACATGCGGTCGTTTGGGATCGAACCCGGACCGCCTAGGTGAGAGTCGAGTGGTCTAACTCGGCCACCGCGCGGCTCTTAAAGAATTGTTTATATATTTTACTGTTAGGAATATAAGCTTGCACTTTAATGTTATAAATATGAAGGCACGCCTCTATAGTGTGTGAGTAGCGTATCTTCAAAAGGTTCCGAATCTCGGCTGGGGGCGAGTTTTTTTTAGGGGTAGTGTTTAACGTCCGCTTTTACTACATAGGTCGCCCCTCCGTGGTGTAATGGTTACCATGCTAGGGCGTAAAAATCCTTAGCATGGCTTCATTCGTAAGGGAAGTAAAGCCGTTGATCCCGTGTAGTAGATTTACCTCAAGCATGATAAGAGACGTCTTTGAGCAAAATTAAGTAGCTTAATAGCGTTAAACTTCGAGTTAAGAAAAACATTTAACCTCAAAACCCCAGAGTTTTTTTTGTGGAAACCTGTAATTTGTAAGATTAATTTGTTTGCAGAGCAGATGGTCATGAGAACGCAGCACAACAGATTTTTTCAAAATCAGGGGTTCCAAAGGAATTTCCAGTGAAATCTCGGTAGGTATCAAATTTATTGGTGAATTCAACACTTCTACCTACTAGAAACGTGATAGCGAAAGTAAAATTCAGTTTTTATATTTATAAAATTAGTATTCTGTAGAGGTTATGTGTAAATTAAAGGTGGTCATTTGAATGTTACAAATGTGAGATTTTTTTTTGTTTTGTCTTTAAAGCTATATGACTAGGTAATTTCTCAGTGAAGGAATCTATAGAATAGCGTTTGACATTAAGATATAGGCACCGTGTCTACAAAGAGCTAATAACAAGGAACCGGTTTGTTTTACAGTCGTTTGTTGCCACACACAGGTGCCTACTGACACACATTTTGTCTGAGCGTCTTCAGCACGTCTAACTCAATCATTCACATATCTATCTCTACCTGTTCTGCAAACAAACTGCTCTTACAAATATTATTCTTCTACCTACACCATGCTAAACGAGATAAAACATTCACACAATAAAATTGGTCTTACTACTTAGTTGCTTATAGGCAGAAGGGAAATATACCAGGCTAAAGCGATGGCCAAATGTTTTAAAAGCCTATGGATATGCGAGTAATAAGTATGATTGCCTTTGCATTTCTAGAAAAATCTGATGTGTTACACTCACATGACTTTCTCTAGCTGTTCCACAAACTTCATACATAATATTCTTCTTCTTTCTGCACCTTGCTAATCGAGGTACTCTTAGCACGATGTTCTTATTATTTAGTTCCGTATAAGTAGAAAGAAAATAAGGGAATACACTAAGGCTAAACCAATAGTCAAATGTTTTAAAAACTGTCGTTATGCGATTGTCATTACAAGTTGCTTCTTTTCTTGGCCAGGAGTAGAACAAAACAAAAAGGAAACACCCGTCTGAGAAAAGTATGAGTACTTCATAACTGAAACAAATAATAATGAATACCTCGAAAACGGTAAGCTCCACGAGAAAAATGTATATGACATAACTTGTGTATTTTAACAAGACCTAATTTTTTTGTATAGTAAGGTTTTGTCTATCTCTTACGGTTTAGTAGTTACACCAAATTAAGCAAAATTAATCCAGAATAAACAGGTCTTCATAATCTATTCCCAGAAAATTCAAGATATACATTTTATTTGTTAGGTAAATATCTTTAATATATGATATTTTAATCAAAATCGTTAGAGCCATTTTTAAGAAAATCAAAATTTTCGAAAAAAGTTCCATGTAAAGGGTAGTTTGGGATAGGGGGATTTTTCTCAAAATCTTCGTGTCGCATCCCTGAAAGATACTAAACTTAAATACCAAGTTTGGTATTTGGTATGTAAAACATGTATTTCCGGTGAAATCTCGGTATCGAATTTTTGGGTGGAATACAATACTTCTCTATCCCTATGTACATTATACATATGGGGCTAGAGAAAGTAAAAACAAGAGAGAGGTGAAACGAAAGGTGACCCCGTTTGAGAAGATGCGTAGTTTAAAATTGAATATCTCGGGTACGGTCAACTCTGTAACAAATCTGTATATCAGATAAATTGTGTGTTTTAACGAACTCTACATTTTCTTCAGTAGTAAGTTTTTGTCCATCTCTTACGTTTAACCAAAACTCATCCAGAATAAAGATGTCGTAAGAGGCTATTCCCAGAATATTTGAGATATATATATTTTTCTTCATATAAATCTCTAATATACGATATTTTAATCAAAATCTTTTGAGAAAATCAAAACTTTCGAAAATGTTTCCATGTAAAGTGTAGTTGGGGTGGGGGGATTTTCTGGAAAAATTTCGTGTCGCATCCTTGGAAGATGTTGAACTTAAATACCAAGTTTGGTGCTTAACGGACTTGTTCGTTTTTAAGCTATGCTGTCACGACAGACACGGACCTTTTTCTAAAAAGCTTATGTGTTCATTCACATGACTTTCTCTACATCTAACTAATTATTTTTAAAAGGCGTATTCTTCTAACTACTTCATGCTAATGGAGAAAAAATCAGCAGAAATAGTCTTATTACTTGCTTCCTTATAAGGAGAAGGGAAAAAGGGAGTACCAACTCGATAGTCAACTCTTTAAAAGCTAGCTTCTATGTGACTAAAGCTATTTTGTTCGTATGGCCAGGACATTACCCATACGAGAAGTTGTCAAGTGTAAGTATTTTAAAACTAAAACAGTCAGATCTAAAAAATGTAGTTGCGTGTTTTAAGTTGTGTGTTTTAATGAGATCTTCATTTTTGTGTATCAAGTATTTTGTCCATTCCTTACAGTTTACCAGTTTTGAAAAAATCAGCAAAATGCATCCAAAATGAAGAGATCTTCAGAATCTATTCCCAGAAAATGCCAAATATGCATTTTATTTACTATGTAAATTACTCTAATATACAATATGTCAATCAAAATAGAGTAATTTTTAAGAAAATCAAAATGTTCAAAATGTTTCTAAGTTCTGGTAGTTGGGGTGGGGTATTTTCTTGATAATCTTCGTAAGGCATCCTTGGAAATGAGTGAATTTAAATCCCAAGTTGGCTCCTGGTTTCGGCCGCCCGGTGTATCCACTCATCTCATCCCACCCTCGTAGGGCGTTGATACAATAACCTCAGTTCAATGCCGAGGCCTCTCCCCGACCCTGAACCTATCCTATACCCTGAACTAATCCTTGTTTCGTAAGCGTGTCCCGCTAATATGTATCCTTCGCACACAACTCCTTTACCATTCCGCTGACTGGCAAAGTAAACTTTTGAATGACAACTTATAAACTCTATGAAGGGCAAGGTCAGGCGATAAATGCGCTAAAAACATTGTCATAATAGAGATATGTTCTTTCGTCATCCGAGAAGCACGTTAAGAAATAAGGATATTCCTATGTGTATTATTTGTATATATACCATACATATACTCATGGCTATCTCTTTCAGTCTCCGCCTCTTTCCCTCACTCCTTGTTCTGCGCAACTTGACTTCTCACATCTATTTGCAAGGATAATACTTGTCTACTCAGGATAAGGAAAAAAACGCAACAACTTACCCGGTTCACTCACCCTAATTAAGACTTCTGTTAACACTTGTTACGTAATATATTGTATGTGTACGGCTAGGAACATATAAATGTGAGAATTTTTACTTTCTCTACTCGTGCTTTGTACATACTGTATAGAGAAGGTATTGTAATGCACCCAAAAATTGACACCAAGATTTCACCGGAAATATTTTCCTGATTCCAAGAACTCCATTTTTACTTTCTCTATAAGCACTATAAACATAGTGTATAGAGAAAGTATTGCACTCCACCCAAAAATTCGATACCGAGATTTCACCGAAAATATATGTTTTAAGGTCCCCAATATCCAAAAAAATCTGATGTGTACCATCCACATGACTTTCTCTATATCCCTGCAATAAATTATTCTTAAAAAGCTTATACTTCTATTTACTTTATGCTAATCAGAAAAAATTAGCAGAAATAGTCTTATTACTCGCATCCTTGTAAGCAGAAGCGAAATAAGGGACAACCGTAGGTTAAAGTGATAGTCAAAAGCTGGTTGCTATGTGACTGATGTTCCTTTGTTTGTATGCACAGGAGTTGACAAATTCCTGTATGAGAAAAGTATAAGTTTTTCAAAGCTGAAACCAAGAAAAAGGAATATCTCAAAAACGAACAACTGCACGAAAAAAATGTATATAACATAAATTGTGTGTTTTAATGTGCTCTACTTTTTTTGTGTGTTAAGTTTTTGTCCATCTCTTACGGTTTAGTAATTATGAAAAATTCATCCAGAATAAAGTAGTCTTCAGAGGCTATTCCCAGAAAATTCAAAATATACATTTTATTTGTTAGGCAAATATCTTTAATATACGAAATTTTAATCAAAATCGTTAGAGCCATTTTTGAGAAAATCGAAATTTTCGAAAAAAGTTCCATGTAAACGGTAGTTTGGGGTGGGGGGATTTTTCTCAAAATCTTCGTGTCGCATCCCTGGAAGATACTAAACTTAAATAGCAAGTTTGGTATTTTACCGACTATTCGTTTTGGAGTTATCGTGTTCACAGACACACGGACACACGGACACACACGGAGCTTTTTCAGAAAATACTTTTTTTGGATACAGGGGACCCTAAAACATATATTTCCGGTGAAATCTCGGTATCGAATTTTTTGGTGTAGTGCAATACATTCTCTATTCACTATGTACATAGTAAGTATAGAAAAAGTAAAAAGCAGTTTCACAAAAACGTCCGTGTGTGTGTGTGTGTGTGTGTGTGTGTGTGTGTGTGTGTGTGTGTGTGTGTGTGTGTGTGTGTGTGTGTGTGTGTGTGTGTGTGTGTCCGTGTGCCTGTGAACACGATAACTCAAAAACGAAAAGTCGGTAAAATACCAAACTTGGTATTTAAGTTTAGTATCTTTCAGGGATACGATACGAAGATTTTGAGAAAAATCCCCCCACCCCCAACTACCCTTTACATGGAACTTTTTTCGAAATTTTTGATTTTCCAGAAAATGGCTTTAACGATTTTGATTAAAATATTGTATATTAAAGATATTTACCTGACAAATAAAATGTATATTTTGAATTTTCTGGGAATAGCCTCTGAAGACTACTTTATTCTGGGTGAATTTTACGGAATTTTGCATAACTGCTAAACCGTAAGAGATGGACAAAGGCTTACTACACAACAAATGTACAGCACTTTAAAACACACAATTTACGTTATATACTTTTTCGTGGAGTTGATTGTTTTTTTTAGATATTCCTTGTTTTTGGTTTCAGCTATAAAAAACATACTTTTCTCATACAGGAGTTTGTGAACTCGTATCCACACAAACCAAGGAACATCAGTCACATAGCAACCAGCTTTTGACCATCACTTTAACCTATGGTACTCCCTTATTTCGCTTCTACTTACAAGGAAGCAAGTAATAAAACTATTTATGCTAATTTTTCTTGATTAGCACGAAGTAAATAGAAGTATAAGCTTTTCAACAATAATTTGTTGCAGAGATATAGAGAAAGTCATGTGAATGGAATACATCAGATTTTTTTAAGCTTCACGTCCTATATTACTAAGCGTATTATTTGTATTATGTATTTTAAGCTTAACGTTCTTTAACCTCGATGGTCATATCGGAGCATGAATCATTTCAGTGAAATTATACTCAAATAAATTGGGGTCCAAGAAGTTTAAAGTTTAATTAGACGAGAGCGGTGTAAACATGATGCGCAGTGGCATGATGTGATTGCGTTTACATACTCATGACTATCTCTTTCAGTCTCCGCCTCTTTCCCCCACTCCTTTTACTACGCAACTTGACTTCTCACATCTATTTGCAAGGATAATACTCGTCTTTCAGGATAAGGAAAAAAACGAAACAACTTCCCCGGTTCACTCACCCTAATTAAGACTTCTGTTAACACTTGTTACGTAATATATTGTATTTGTACGGCTAGGAACATATAAATATGACAATTTTTACTTTCTCTGCTCGTACTTTGTATATACTGTATAGAGAAGGTATTGTAATGCACCCAAAAATTGACACCAAGATTTCACCGGAAATATATGTTTCCTGATTCCAAAAACTGCATTTTTAGTAATATGTCCTTGTGTGTGAGTGTGTGTGTGCAGCATAGCTCAAAAACGAAAAGTCAGTTATATAACAAAGGAATATCTTCGAAGGATACGACACGAACATTTCAAGAAAATGCCCCCCACACCCAACCCTTTACATGGAACATTCTTCAAAATGTTTGTTTTTCTCAAAAATGGATCTAACGATTTTGATTAAAATACCCTATGTTTAAGATGTTTTTATAAGAAATGAAATGTACATCTTGAATTTTCTTGGAACAGCCTTTGAAGACGTCTTCATTTTGGATGACTTTTGTATAACTGGCAAACCATAAGAGACAGAAAAAATCTTGCTGCGCAAGAAAAAAAAAAAAAAAATGTAGATCTCATTAAAACACACAATCGTTATTATATGCAATTTTTTGTCGAGTTATCCGTTTTCGAGATATTCCGAATTATTGGTATCAATTTCAACGCACTTAAACCTTTCTCGAATGGGAAGACATCTTTCTTCTCGTTTGTTTACTCCTGGCAAGAAAAGAGAATGCAATTTCAATTGTTTCGCATAGCCACTAGCTTTAGCCTATGAATTTTTACTTTCTCCATACGCACTATGTACATAGTGTATAGAGAAAGTATTGCACTCCACCAAAAAATTCGATACCGAGATTTCACCGGAAATATATGTTTTAGGGTCCCCAATATCCAAAAAAAAGCATTTTCACAATAATGTCCGTGAGTCCGTGTGTCCGTGTGTCTGTAAACACGATAACTCAAAAACGAAAAGTCGGTAAAATACCAAACTTGGTATTTAAGTTTAGTATCTTCCAGGGATGCGACAGGAAGATTTTGAGAAAAATCCCCCCACCCCCAACTACCCTTTACATGGAACTTTTTTCGAAAATTTTGATTTTCTCAAAAATGGCTCTAACGATTTTGATTAAAATTTCGTATATTAAACATATTTACCTGACAAATAAAATGTATATCTTGAATTTTCTGGGAATAGCCTCTGAAGAGTAGTTTATTCTGGATGAATTTTACTAAATTTTGAATAATTGCTAAACCGTAAGAGATGGACAAAAACGTACTACACAAAAAAATGAAGAGCACATTAAAACACACAATTTATGTTATATACATTTTTAATAGAGTTCGTCGTTTTTGTGACATTCCTTATTTTTGGTTTCTGCTATGAAAAACGTATACTTTTCTCATACAGGAACTTGTCAACTCCTATCCATATAGACAAAGGAACTTCATTGACATAGCAACCAGCTTTTGACTATCACTTTAACCTACAGTTGTCCCTTATTTCGCTTCTACTTAAAAGGAAGCGAGAAATTAGACTATTTCTGCTATTTTTTTCTGATTAGCATAAAGTAAATAAAAGTATAAGCTTTTTAAGAATTATTTGTTGCAGGGATATGGAGAAAGTCATGGGAATGGTACACATCAGATTTTTTTTATTTTCCTTCTATTTAAGGAAAGCAAGTAGTAAGACCAATTCTGCTAATGTTTATATTGATTAGTATGATGTAGCTAATGATTAATCTTGTAAATAAAAGGTTTGTTTGCGGAACAATTAGAGAAGGTCATGTGAATGAAACACATCAGATTTTTTTCGTACATACGAGGATCGGCTGTTAAGTCCTGGGCCTCACACAGATATAGCGCCACTAGGCCAGTTAGACGGTAACATCGTATAGTTGAACTCAAGACTAACTTGTATCCACATTTACAGGTCAATATCTTGTTTAGTTTTCGAATGACAGCATTTTAAGCAAGACAGGTTTAGAGTTTTCACGAAAATGGAGGATTTGGAAAAACCAGCAGTGATTAAATACTTCCACTTGAAAGATTTAACGCCTAAAGAAATCAAGGAGGAAATGGACAGTGCATTGAAAGACTCTACCCCTTCATATTCAATGATTAAAAGGTGAGTTGCAGAGTTTAAAATGGGACGTACGAGCACTAGTGATGGGCCTTGCTCTGGTCGCCCTCTAGAAGTGACGACTCCAGAGATCATTGAAAAATTCTTCGTTTAGTACTGGAAGACCGCAGATTAATTTGTTTCAGATAGCAGAGGTTGTAAACATAACATAAGAACGTGCAGTTAATATTTTAAATAATGTTTTGGGCTTTCACAAGGTCTATGCAAGATGGGTGTCGAGTTTGTTGACACTTGATCAAAAGTTGCAAAGAAAAGCTGTTTCTGTTAAGAATATGGTGCTCTACCGTAAAAATTCCAGTGAATTTTTGAGACGGCCTATTACTATTGGTGAAACTTTGATACATCACTACACTCTAGAAAGTAAATCATAGTCAAAACAGTGTATTAAGCCAGGTGAACCAACTTCATAAAAGACAGAGTCAATTTTGTCGGCTAACAAGGTTATGGCGAGTGTTTTCTGGGATGCCTAAGGAATTATTTTTATTGATTACTTGGAAAAGGGTAAAAGTATCACTGATGACTACTGCGCAAGCTTACTGCAACGTTTGAGTGATGAGGTGAAAAGAAAAAGACCTCATTTGGGGGAAAAAAATCGTTTCATCACAATGCCCCGGCCCATCTTTCAGTCATTTCGAAGGGAAAAAGGTGCGAATTAAAGTTGGAATTGCTTGAACATCCACCCTATTCACCAGATCTAGCACCCAGTGGCTACCACCTGTTCCAAAACCTCAAAAAATGTCTTAGAGGACGAAGATTTCACAGCAACGAGGAGATCATTGATGCGGTGAACAGCTATTTTGAGGACCTTGATAAATCGCGCTACAGATATGGTTTAATTAAATTAGAACACCGATATGACAAATATGTTACCATTTCTGGAGATAATATTGAGAAATAAAGTAAAAAAAAATGAATTAATTTTTCTTTCACACAAGCCGTGTGTAGGACAGGATTTAGATAGGTAGAGTCAAAGTGAAAAATTCAATACCATAGCCGGGATTTGAACCACGGATCTCCCGATCTCTAGCCGGTTGCTCAGTCACTGATTTACCATGGCAACAGGACGGCATAGCATTGAATTTCTGAACTGACACGCATATTTCCCGCACCCACAAGATGTTCTCAAATGATTTTGAGATGACAACCCCAATGGCGACTTACAATGTTGTAAGTACTTAAGTATAGCCAACTATTATGGTCAATTGTTATTGAATTAATTGTTTTTTCACACAAGCTGTTTGTAGGAACAAAAGTTGGACCCGTGGCTCAAATCCTGGCTATGGCATTGAATTTTTCAGTCTGACTCTACCTATCCACAAAAAAAAATGTTTTTAAATGCTGTTTTCATTGATAGGCCCGGGACTTATCAGCCAACCCTCGTATTAACGTAAATATTTCTGATGAATAAAGAACTACTTTATACTGCACAACCGATTTGTTCGCCACAGCAGCCAATGAGAGATGGTAGTAAGGTCAAGAGATAAGGAACAAAGTTACATTTAACAGCCCTTTGACGTCTGTGTCAAAATTGTGTGTAAACACGTTGGTTCTGATCCAGTGAGCTCATTAACGGAGCTGTAACCAAGTAAATACCACAGCAAACGCATGACCACACTTTCTCTCAAGTTTCAATATCAGACGACTTGCGACATACCACTTAAATTGCGTTCAGTCGTGCGTAGGATGTCGGTCCTTTCGCGAAACCCTGTTTGGCACATGTGATGGAATTTCATTTAAACCTCCTCCTAATCAGTACAAACGAGACTACTTGTAATAAGGTTACTCAATTTGTGTTGCTAGAAGCACTTTATTTTACATATAAATTGAGTGGCCAATGAGAAATGTCGCGCCTGGGCGTTGTGCAAGGTTACATGGGAACTGGCGTTGGAGTTTGGGATTTCAACAAACCTATATTTCCTGTTTTTACCAATAAAAGATATACACTTTATTTGTTATGTAGATATACTAACATCTCTACTTTTGATGCAACAGAGAGTGGTTGCAGGAGAATATGACAAACCTTGTATCATTACAATAAAACCCCGAAATAGATTTATTTCGAATATAACGCAAGGGAGGCCCGCCTGGGTGGTGTGGTGGTAGCGTGTCTGCTTCACGTTCGAAAGGTCGTGAGTTGGAATCTCGCTTAGGGTGAGGTTTTTTTTTTCAGGGTTTTCCCTTATCCTGAGAAGACGAATGTTAAGTAACTTTAAGCTCCAAGGACCCCGAGATCATTTGAGCATCATGTCACCAATTTCATTCTATCATCCTGATGAAGTAGGTTATGCCTAAAGAATTAAAAATTAAAAGAAAAAAAAATCTTATGTGTACTATTCACATGACTTTCTCTACATCTCTGCAACAAATTATTCTTAAAAAGCCTATACTTCTAATTACTTCATGCTAATCAGAAAAAATACTCACAATGGAGTTATTCATAGCAAAAAGCAAAAATAAGAAATGTCTCAAAAACAATGAAATCCATGAAAAAATGTATATAACATAAATTGTGTGTTTTAAAGTGCTCTGCATTTTTTGTGCAGTAACTTTTTGTCCATCTCTTACGGTTCAGCAGTTATTCAAAATTCCGTAAAATACATTCAGAATAAAGTACTCTTCAAAGGCTATTCCCAGAAAATTCAAGATATAGATTTTATTTGTAGGTAAATAGCTTTAATATACGATATTTTAATAAAAATCATGAGAGACATTTTTGAGAAAATCAACATTTTCGAAAAAAATTCTATGTAAAGGGTAGTTGGGGTGGGGAGATTTTTCTCAAAATCTTCGTGTCGCATCCCTGGAAGATACTAAACTTAAATACCAAGTTTGTTATTTTACCGACTTTTCGTTTTTGAGTTATAATGTTCATAGTCTCACGAACGGACACATACACACACGGACCTTTTTCCGAAAATGCTTTTTTAGATAAAGGGGACCCTAAAACATATATTTTCGGTGAAATCGCGGTATCGAATTTTTGGGTGAGTGCAATACTTTCTCTATACACTATGTACAGAGTGCGTATGGAGAAAGTAAAAAGGAAAACCCCAGGTGGAAGGGTGGACGCCGCCGCACTTCCCTTCCGTTTACCAACTCCCCAGGGCTATTCCAGATGTAGGTTTACAAGATTATTTTTACTTTGTTCAGCACGTGTGTGCAATGCACATATAAAATAGATATTGTATTCCAACCAAAAAAGTCGATACCGAAATTTCGCCGGAAATATGTTTTGAGACCCCATCAATTCAAAAAAAAAACATTTTTAGAAAAAGATCCACGCGCGCATGTGTCTAGCCAGAATAGCCCAAAAATGAAGGCCGTTAAATAATAAATTTTGAATTTAAGTAAGTATCTTCCAGTATGCGACAAGAAGGTTTTCAAGAAAATCTCCTCACTACCCTTTACTTGGAATGTGTGCGCATGTGTGTGTGTGTGTGTGTGCGTGTGTCTGCGGGCAGCATAGCTCAAAAACGAAAATTCAGCTAAATATCAAAACTTGATATATAGGTTTATTATCTTCCAAAGATGCTACACGAAAATTTTAAAGAAAATCCTCTAACACCCAATTACCCGTTACAAGAAATATTTTTTGAACATTTTTATTTTCTGAGAAATGGCTCTAACGGTTTTGATAAACATGCCATTATGTTTAAAATATTTCCATGAAACGAAATGTATACCTCTGAAGCCATTCTGCATGACTGGATGAATTGTATAACTCGCAAAGCTTGAGAGATTGACAAAAACTTACTACATAAAAATATAGATATCATTAAAACTCACAGTTTATGCCATAACTTTTTTTTTTTTAGGTTAACCGTTTCCAACTTATACTAGTTAAAATTTTCTCAATCGGGAAGCCGTTTCATCTCCTTTGTGTTACTTCTAGGAATGCAAAGGAGAACTTAATTTCAATTGTTGTTCACATGGCAACCAGCGTTTAAAAGTTTTGACGATCGCTACGATGAGGTAAGTAATAAAACCATTTCTATGTCTCGATTAGCATGATGTAGACGAAAGAATAGTCTTTTGTAAGAAGTCTGTTTGCTGAACAGTTAGAAAAATTCATGTGAGCAGAACACATCAGATTTTTGCTCGTCCGTTATCGGTTTTTCGTGATTGGACTACGAGCCACAGCCAGGCACATATATGTTTCTAGGTAATGCTACGGTGATCTCGATGATGATCGACACAGGAATAAGACAGGAAGGGAAACTTTCACCAGGTCGTGCTGACCCTGATGACCCCGTCGCTTGCTAACAGGATCTCTCGTAGAGTGCTTCAAGGCCGAGCATCTCCGCTATAAATATTCCCAAATAATCACATTCCAGCTGCACCCAACAATCACATACCGCATGGAAATGGAAAGTCGTGGAACCTCCAAGCAATAGGTCGACTTTATAGTCTTTGTTCCGATATACCTACCGCGGAGATATTTCCCTGAAGGGAATCACTCCGGAAATTTCCATCTTTTGATGCAACAGAGAATGGTTGCAGTAGAATAGGACAAATCTTTACTCTTAGCAACGACTTGCTGGTTTTGAAATACCATATTCTTTCCATTACATCTGTAGCTACAAAATAGTTCTGACTTATAACTTCAATTGGTTTCGAACCGTGTTTTTACTTTCTCTACACGTACTATGTGTAGTGTATAGAAAATGTATTGCATTCTAACCAAAAATTCGATACCAAGATTAAACAAGAAGTAGGTACACGTTTTAGGGTTCCCTGTATAAAAGAAGCATTTTTAGAAAAAGGTATTATGTGTCCGTGAACACAATTCAAAAACGAAAAGTCGGTAAAATACTAACCTTGGTATTCAAGTTTAATATCTTCCAAAGATGCGACACGAAGATTATGAGAAAAATCCCTCCACCCCAAACTACCCTTTACATGGAAAATGTTTCGAAAATGTTGATTTTCTCAAAAATGACTAACGATTTTGATTAAAAACTGTAGAATAAAGATATTTACAGGAAAAATAAAATTTATACTTTGAATTTTCTAGGAAAAGCCTCTGAGGACCTCTTCATTCTGGATGAATTTTTCTGAAATTTGCCTAACTTGTAAAACGTAAGAGATAGACAAAACTTACTACACAAAATACGTATATCTCGTTAAAACATACAATTTATATTCTATACATTTTTAGCGGAGGTGGCTATTTTCGAGATATTTCCTGTTATTAGTTTGTTTTAAAATGCTTTTCATATACGGGAACTTGTCAATTCTTGGCAATGAAAAGAAATGGATTTCAACTGCATGGCAACCAGCTTTTAAAAGATTTGATTATCACTTTAGCCTAGTGTATCACCTTACTTACAAGGAAACAAGTGAGAAGATAATTTTTGCTAATGTTTATGTCAATTAGCATGAACTAGAACAAGCTTATTAACAATAATAGAGGAATAAGCTTATTAAAAATAATTTGTTACAGAGATGTAAAGAAAGTAATGAGAATGGAACAAATCCTCCAGCGTTTCCCCGGATCGCCAGACAAATGAGCAAGGTAAATAAATCTGCGAAATTCCTGACTCGTTGTTTCGCTGCACCCTTGATTCTGTTTCGGGGTTGTAAGTGTTCAGCGGGATATCGGATTGCATAGCAGGGGAAAAGAGTGATTTCTTGTCACCAATACTACTCTTCAGCGGGGGGGGGGGAGAGCTTGGTCCCCGAGCCCCACCCCCTGCTACGCCGCACCAAGCACCATCCATTACTTCCAAATTGAAAGGGCCGCGCCGTGGTTAGACCTCTCGCCTCTCACCTAGACGGCCCGGGTTCGATCCCAAGCGGCCGCATGTGAGATTTGTGCTGGACAAAGCGGCGTAGGTGCGGGTTTTCCCCGGGTTCTCCGGTTCCCCCCGTCATTGCATTCTACCGGTACTCCAATGTCATCGCCTGCAGTGCCACAAGTAGTAAAAGTGGGTGTTAAACACTATCAACAAAAAATCTTTAAAGCAACATACGATGAAGTATTAACGAAATGACAATGAAAACTACATAGAGCCACAGGAAATTCGGGGAAGAAAGAACCCTACTCATCTTTTGGCTGGCGACCTACGGGACACCCTCGAAGAAATCTATAGGTCAGGTAGGCTGGCTTCTTTTTTTTTTTTTTTTTTCTTTTTTTTTAAACAGTAACGGAGTCTGATCAGGACTCCGGTACTGTATCCCCATTTTCATTCTCCCCCCCCCCCGTAGGTTTTACTGATTACTGGTTTTACTGTTTCTTTTACAAACATATACACATTGCACAAACATATAACATCCATGGCCAAGGTGGGACTCGAAGCCACGATCCCCTGCCCACGAAGCACCAAAGCGAGACGCTTTAGCGAGCGTGGCCATGGGGACCGGCGCTTCGGAGATCGAACCCACATACTCTCTAATGCAAACAAAACCACCTGGGCCATCCCGCTCGTTTAGGAGTCGTGTTAATTACCTTGTTTACAATGATGCGCGACCTAGTGACAAACGTATTACTTTCTCTAGCGCGTATGTACATAGTAGATAGAGAAGAATTTGAGGCCCAATGAGTCCAAAAAAGCATATTTAGACAAATCTGATGTGTTCCATTCACATGACTTTCTCTATATCACTGCAACAAATTATTCTATTTACTTCATCTAATGGAGCAAAAATTAGAAGAAATATTCTTATTACTTGCTTCCTTGTTAGTAGAAGCGAAATAAGGGGGTACCATAGGTTAAAGTGATAGTCAAAAGCTGGTTGCTCTGCGACTGAAGTTCCTTTGTTTGTATGGACACGAGTTCACAAACTCCTGTATGAGAAAAGTATAAGTCTTTATAGCTGAAAAAAACAAGGAATATCTCAAAAACAATCAACTCCACGAAAAAAATGTATATAACATAAATTGTGTGTTTTAAGGTGCTGTACATTTGTTTTGTGGTAAGTTTTTCTCCATCTCTTACGGTTTAGCAGTTATTCAAAATTTAGTAAAATTCATACAGAATAAACTACTCTTCAGAGGCTATTCCCAGAAAATTCAAGATATACATTTTATTTGTCAGGTAAATATGTTTAATATACGAAAGTTTAATCAAAATCGTTAGAGCCATTTTTGAGAAAATCAAAATTTTCGAAAAAAGTTCCATGTAAAGGGTAGTTTGGGGTGGGGGGATTTATCTCAAAATCTTCGTGTCGCATCCCTGGAAGATACTAAACTTAAATACCAAGTTTGGTATTTTACCTACTTTTTGTTTTTGAGTTATCGTGTTCACAGACACACGGACACACACGGACCTTTTTCCGAAAATGTTCTTTTTTTAGATAAAGGGGACCCTAAAACATATATTTCCGGTGAAATCTCCGTAACAAATTTTTTGGTGGAGTGGAATACATTCTCTATACACTATGTACATAGTGCCTATAGAGAAAGTAAAAATGAGTATTTCTGGATATGGGAGGAATATAATAATTCATCTACCTATAGAAAGTAAATGTGACAAGCCGTTACTGCCATTTTGTTTTTACTTATGTTGAAATTCCCACTTGGGAATCTTGATCATAAAGAAATGTGTCAAGTTTCGTGAAGTAGTCTTGTTTTCAACGTCAGCTCTGAAAAGTTGGGGAGGGCAAGGATTTAATTAGGTCAAGGCTCCTTATGATGACGAGTATCAAATGTAATATTGAGGTGAAACCGGAACAAGTCTGCTGATGCAAGTGGAAGACCCGGTCACAGTTCTGAATCACGCCACCACAAGGTCGGTCGTTTCCTTGGTATTCTCTTTGCAAATTTCAGGAAGCTTCCTAACGGTGTGGCTATACATGTGTGGGCATTTCAAATGTCAGAAGTATCGAATGTTTTGTACATTTGACCTTTCTTATGTGGTCACTAACAGTCAACACTGCCACTGACTTCTCTTCGTGTGACTCACACACTAAGTGCTTTACAAGGCTGTGTTGGATTCCTGGTCGAATGTTACTTTCTCTAGCATGTATGCAAAATAAATAAATAAAAATCGTTTTTTACTTTCTCTATACGCACTACGTACATAGTGTATAGAGAAGGTAAGGGTTCCCTGTATCAAAAAAAATCTGATGTGTTCCATTCACATGACTTTCTCTACATCACTGCAACAAATTATTCTATTTACTTCGTCTAATCGAGAAAAAATTAACAGAAATAGCCTTATTACTTGCTTCCTTGTTAGTAGAAGGGGGTACTACAGGTTAAAGTGATAGTCAAAAGCTGGTTGCTATGTGACTGAAGTTCCTTTGTTTTTATGGACATGAGTTCACAAAGTCCTGTAAGAGAAAAATCTTATGTGTTCCATTCACATGACTTTCTCTATATCTCTGTAACAAATTATTGTTAGTAAGCTTATCTTTTGTTTATTTCATGCAAATCGAGAAAAATTAGAAGTAGTCTTATTTCTTGCTTTATTGTAAGTAAAAGCGAAATAAGGGAGTACCGTAGGTTAAAGTGAAAGCTAAAAGCTGGTTTCTATGTGACTGATGTTCCTTTGTTTGTAAGGACAGGAGTTGACAAATTCCTGTATGAGAAAAGTATAAGTTTTTCAAAGCTGAAACCAAGAAAAAGGAATATCTCAAAAACGATCAACTCCACGAAAAAAATGTACATAACATAAATTGTGTGTTTTAACGTGCTCTACATTGTTTTGTGTTAATTTTTGTCCATCACTTACGGTTTAGTAGTTATGAAAAATTCATACAGAATAAAGTAGTCTTCAGAGGCTATTCCCAGGAAATTCAAAATATACATTTTATTTGTCAGGTAAATATCTTTAATATACGAAATTTTAATCAAAATCGTTAGAGCCATTTTTGAGAAAATCAAAATTTTTGAAAAAAGTTCCATGTAAAGGGTAGTTTGGGGTGGGGGGATTTTTCTCAAAATCTTCGTGTCGCATCCCTGGAAGATCCTAAACTTAAATAGCAAGTTTGGTATTTTACCTACTTTTCGTTTTTGAGTTATCGTGTTCACAGATATACGGACACACGGAACTTTTTCCGAAAATGTTTTTTTTAGATGAAGGGGACCCTAAAACATATATTTCCGGTGAAATCTCGGTATCGAATTTTTTGGTGGAGTGCAATACATTCTCTATACACCATGTACATAGTGCGAATAGGGAAAGTAAATATTACGTGACAGTATGTATTTTAATGATATTTGCATCGTTTGTAGAGCACGTTTTCTGCGTATCTCTTGTGGTTTACCAGTTGTGTAAAATTCAGCATTTCAAAAATTCAAAAGGCACAGGTCTTCAGAAGCTATTTCCCGAAAAGTCAATATATAGATAAATTTTATTTGTGATCTAAATAGCCTTAGAACTATTTTTGAGAAAATCAGAAGTTTCAACATGTTTTCCATATATGAGGTAGTTTGGAATGGGGCGATTTATTTTTAAAATCATCGTTTCGCAACCTTGGAAGGTACTGTACTGAATAAGCAAGTTTGTATTTAACGGAATTTTCGTTTTTGAGCTACGTTGCCCGTAGATATATACACACACGGATTTTTTTTTGTAAAAATTACATTTTTGGACCAGGGGGTCTCAAAACAAGTATTTCAGGTGAAATTTCGGTATCCAATTTTGGGTACAATACCATACCTTCTCTATACGCTATGCATATGGTAGGTTCGTGTAGAGAAAGTAAAAATGAAAATTTTCGGAGAAAAAGCCATGTAAAGTGTAGTTTGGGTTAGCGGCGTTTTGTTGGCAAACCTTGTGCGTCATTCTTGGAAGATATTGAACTTAAGTAATAAATTAGGTGTTTATCCAAACTTTCGTTTTTATTTTCTCTATACGTACTTATGCACAGTGTATAGAGAAGGTATTGCACTCCACCAAAAAATTCGATACAGAGATTTCACAGCAAATATATGTTCAGGGTCACCTGTATCCAAAAAAAGTATTTTCAGAAAAAGGTCCGTGTGTGTGTGTCCGTGTGTCTGTGAACACGATAACTCAAAACGAAAATTCGGTAAAATACCAAACTTGGTATTTAAGTTTAGTATCTTCCAGGGATGCCACACGAAGATTTTGAGAAAAATCCCCCCACCCCAAACTACCCTTTACATGGAACTGTTTTCGAAATTTTTGATTTTCTAAAAAATTGCTCTAACGATTTTGATTAAAATATCATATATTAAAGATATTTACCTAAAAATAAAATGTATATTTTGAATTTTCTGGGAATAGCCTCTGAAGACTACTTTATTATGGATGAATGTTGCATAACTACTAAACCGTAAGAGATGGACAAAAACTTAACACACAGAAAATGTAAAGCACCTTAAAACACACAATTTATGTTGTATACACTTTTTCCTGGAGTTGATCGTTTTTGAGATATTCCTTTTTCTTGGTTTCAGCTTTGAAAAACATACTTTTCTCATACAGGAATTTGTCAACTCCTGTCCATACAAACAAAGGAACATCAGTCACATAGCAACCAGCTTTTGGCTTTCACTTTAGCCTATGGTACTCCCTTATTTCGCTTCTACTTACAATAAATCAAGAAATAAGGCTATTTCTGCTGATTTTCCTTGATTAGCATGAAATAAATAAAAGATAAGCTTATTAACAATAATTTGTTACACAGATATAGAGAAAGTCATGTGAATGGAACACATCAGATTTCTGAGTTATGCTGTTCATAGACATGTGAAATGTTTCTATAACTCTTTCGGATTCAACCCTAAAAACCTGTATATCAGTAAAATATCTAACTTCCTCTACTTAATATAGGAAGGTCGTTGAGAAAGTAAAAATCAAACTAATTAGATGAATTTAAAATTCATGGACCGTTCACCTTTTATACTTTCTACAGTTCTGGCTTCCATGTTTCGGAAAATGTAGTATATTAAATTACGTTACAGCTATGATATGTGAATTGGGGGGGGGGGGGTTCAGCTGGCTATGACATCAGGATTACGATTTCATAACAAGAAGAATCGTCTCTTGTATATTGCTCCAGAGATTTACGTGAAGCATATTTCCGGTGGGTTTCGGTTTACGTAAGATCATTAATGCGGTGTGGGAGTGACTACTCATTTGGGTAAGGCTCTCTCAGATGTCCACTCTCATTAGATCATGGGTGAAAGTGTCGTTCAGTTGAGCAATGTACCGGACAGTCAGCTGGCCTAAGTGCTGTTTAACGAAAAATATGCATCCTTGCATGAGCGTAGCAGCTAAACTGCGAACTTATGGTATCTCTCTCTCTCTCTCTCTCTCTCTCTCTTTCTCTCTTTCTCTCTTTCTCTCTTTCTCTCTTTCTCTCTTTCTCTCTCTCCCTCTCTCCCTCTCTCCCTCTCTCCCTCTCTCCCTCCCTCTCCCTCCCTCTCCCTCCCTCCCTCCCTCCCTCTCTCCCTCTCTCCCTCCATCTTTCTCCCTCTTTCCCCCTCTCTCCCCCTCTTTCCCTCTCTCCCATCCTCTCTCCCTCCCTCTCTGGTGAAATCTCGGTATCGAATTTTGGGTGCAATGCAATACCTTCTCTATACGTTATGTATATCTTGCTGTAAAGTAAGATTCGGAAGAAAGGTGTGTTTAAAGAAATCTACTTTTCTGTGTCGTACTTTTTTGGTCTAACGTTAAAAATTCACCACTTGTATAAACAAGATAATACAAAATTCCTTCCGAATGAATAGAACTTCACAGACTATTCTTAGAAAATTCAAGATATACACAGCGAACATGTAAATATTTTTAATATATAGCATTTAAATAAAAATGATTCGAGCGAGTTTTTAGAAAATCAAAAGTTTCGACAAGTGTTTCATGTAAAGCGTAGTTTGGAGTGGGTGGATTTTCCTGAAAATCTTCGTATCGCAACCTTGGAGGTTGCTCACTTAAACACTCCCTCTCCCATCTCTCTCCCTCTCTCTGCCATTCCTCTATCTGCCTCCTCTCTCCCTCTCTCTTTATCTCTCCCTCACACTCAATTCCGTTTACGTTTCCAAAATCAGAAGGAAAAAAAATTCTGATGTGTGCCATTCAGGTCACTTTCTCTATCTATTATGCAAAAAACGCTATTCTTACCAATATTATTCATTTATCTACATCATGCTAATCGAGATAAACATTAGTAAAAGTAGTCTTATTATTTTACTCCTTTAAGTAGAAAGGAAATAAGAGAAAACACTAGGCTAACACGTTAGTTAAAGCTTTCAAAAGCTGTCGCTATGCTAAACAATTGAAATTCGGTACTCTTTGCATGACTATGAGTAAAAAAAAAGAACTATGAAACGTTTGAGAAAAGTTTAAGTTATTCAAACCAATAACAAGGAATATGTTAATTCCACAAAAATGTATATGACATAATTCTGTTTTAACGGCATCTATAGTTGTTGTGTAGTCAGCTTGTCTATTCTTTACGGTTTGCCAGTTACACAGAAGTCATCCAGAAAGAAGAGGTCTTCAGAAGCTATTCTCAGAAAATTCATATGTGCATTTCATTTGTCATGAAAATAGCCTTAACATACCTATAGTATTTTAATTAAAATAGTTTGAACTATTTATGAGAAAATCAGACTAGGGAATATTCTTGAAAATGTTCGTGTCGCATCCTTGGAAAATACCGAACTTAAATATCAAATTTGGTAATTAACTGATTTTTCATTTTTGAGCTATGCACACACACATATACATATACAGATAGTTTTCTAAAAATGCTTCTTTTGGATTCAGGGGTTTCAAAACATGTATTTCTTGTGAAATCTCGGTAACAAATGTTTTAGGTAAAAGTCAAAGACTTGTATTATCTATTCGGCGAAATGCTAAATGTTTTATTTTTAAACTTTTAAAATATTTAATGTTAATGATATTCTATTTTATACTTTTTGTGGTTTATGAGTAATTTCTTCTGAAGGTAAGCATTTATTAATAAAGTTATTAAGAGGTTAAAACCATTCACTTATCTACTATGTAAATTGTTCATATGTGTTAGAGAAAGTAAAAGGATATATTTTCGTGTCAATTGCAACGACGTGATGTTGCAATCACATGCCTTTCTTTGCCCTCATCGTTTATTAATTTCTATGCCAATTAATTTTAATAAAGAGGAGTTCAGTCAAAAAATACTGGTAATAATTAATGTAGTTGTATATATAGTAAACATGAATATTCTAAGAAGATTAACTATTGTTGTAAGCAGTCATTGTTTTTAAATTATGCAAAATTCAATTTCAGAGCTAATCTTTATGGACAAATGTATTAATAATTATCAAGAACAATCAATAAATGTTATTTCTGGTATGATGTATATCTTGAGCGGACTACCGAGTCGAAGGATTGAATTGGGACAGCACGGATGTAGAGGGACTGTTTTCTTCGACCCAAGATTCTCATATACCATCATCGGAATTAAGAGGATTTTAGAAGACCGATGCCAAAACATTAAATATACTAAATTCATCATACAATATCTCAAAATATATTTAAAATATTAGACATAGTTTTACATGATGTAGATCCACACCTTCTATATTACTGAGTAAGTTATTTCCAATAAGTTTACTTATTGTGGTATACATGAATATTTTATCAATCATACCAGATTTTGATAAAAAATAATCAGCAATAATTACTTTTTCTACAGCTTATCCATAGTAGGTATTCCACTCTAATTGAGATGTTACTAGAAACGTAAATTTTTAATCCGCTTAATCCAAAAATAGTATTTTTAGGTGAGAAAGAGAGAGAGAGCATAAATCAAAAAGGAAAAGTCTTTTCAGTATCAAACTTGGTGTTTAAGTTCAGCAACCTCCAAAGATGCGATACGAAGGTTTTCAGGAAAATCTTTCCACTCTAAACTACATGAAACACTTGTCAAAACTTCTCATTTTCTAAAAAATGACTCGAATCATTTTTATTAAAATGCTGTTTATTAAAAGCATTTACATTGCTGTGTTAAGAACGTGGTGACGTTGGGTGCCACGTGCGGTGTTAACTTTTTGTTCCACATTTGTGACGCCTTATGCGGCGAGCTTAGATTGAAGACGTTGGCAAGACTCACTCCACTACCTATGAGTAGATCCACGTACCTGGTAAGATGAATCTACTACCGTTTAATTTTGCCTCGGTGTTGCTCAGCCTGCACAATGATTGCCTCTCTCGGGGTGGTGCAGATAATGGGGGCAGTTCAGGGAGTGATTTTATAATAATTAAAGCTTACGTAACTTTCCTTGGAGTTTATTTCTTGCTAGGAGAAACGAGATAAGCACTTTTGCTTTACACTTATGCTAACTTGAACACCTGTTATGAACTTTAACACTTGGCTGATCACACGTAATTATAGTTCCTTCTTCTTTCTTAATTCTGCGTTATACTACATACTTTAGCACACATCACTGACTTTAAAGATACTTAGCGCACTGGAGACTACTAAGCTTTCGTTACACGTTACAGTGTTTGACTTTGTGTGAATTAGTTACGTTCAGCCCGATAACCGACAGCATAATAGCATATCAGATAGACAGCCCCGATGTTAACAGATAGATCACGATGTGCCTTCTTGGGCTCTTTATATACAAAAAACACCGTCATGGGGCCTCTTTCTAATTGGACAGAAAGGCCGCGCGATTGACGTAAATATTACCCAAAAGTCAATTTTCTCAACCCAGGGTGCACTGCAAACCTCACGTGGCACTTCTTGTGCAATGAAGAATTACCGTCTTCCAGTTTTAAGGTTCACCCCCGTTGAAACTCGATTGTACGTGACTGGGCAAAAGAAACCTTACTGACAAAAGCGCTTCTCATCCCTTTCTACTCTCTTGGCGTCAGTTTTCTATTTCTGCTCCAAGCTGAATTTTCTCAGTTAAATACATACATTTCTAGTCTTTTAGCTTACATTGATAAATAATAATTAATAACTAATAATAGTTTTCATGGGGAATCTAATTAACGACGTGCACGCTGTGTATATGTTGAATTTTCTAAGAATAGATGTGAAGTTCTCTTTATTCGGAAGGAATTATGCATAATCTTGTACAATTGGGGAATGTTTAACGATAGATAGACAAAAGAACGATACAGAAAAGAGATTTATTTATTCCGAATCTTACTTTATACAAAAGCTGTGTATGGAGAATGTATTGCATTCCACATAAACATTCGATACCGAGATTTCACCGGAAGTATATGTTTTGCGATGCCCTGTATCAAAAAAAATATTTTAAGAAAATATTCCTTCTGTGTGTATGTCTGTGAACACAATAATTCAAAACCGAAAAGTTGGTAAAATACCATACCGAATTAGTATCTTCCAAGAATAAGACACGAAGATTTTGATAAAATTCCCTTAACCCTAACTACCCTTTTCTTTCATGGAAGACATTTGCAAATGTTTAGTTTTCTCAAAAATGGTTCTAACGATTTTGATTAAAATGTAGATTAAAAATATTTACAAGACAAATAAGATATGTATTTGAATTTCTGGATTAACCTCCTCTAAAGACCTCCATTCTGGCTGAATTTTCTGAAGTTTACTTAACTGGTAAACCGTAAGAGATAGAGAAAAACTTAGTACACAAAAAATGTAGAGCTCGTTAAAATACACAAATAAAATCTCCACTTTTTCGTGGAGTTAATCATTTCTAAAATATTTCTTTTTGTTGGTTTCAATTTTAAAATACTGAAAACTTTTCTCATACGGTACTTTGTAAACTTCTAGTCATGCAAAGAAACGGATTTCAACCACATGGCAACCAGCTTTTAATATATTTGACTATCGCTTTATCCTAGTATTTCCCTTCTAGAGCTCGTTAAAACACACAATTAAAAACACCACATTTTTCGAGTAATTAACCATTTATTGCTTTTAATTTTAAAATATTTAAAATGTTTCTAATACGGAACTTTGTAAACTCCTAGTCATGCAAAGAAACGGATTTCAACCACATGGCAACCAGCTTTTAATATATTTGACTATCGCTTTAGCCTAGTAGATACCCTTTATTTCCCTTCTACCTAAAAGGAAGCAAGTAATAAATGTTATTTCTGCTAACTTTTATCTCGATTATGACGAAGTAGATAAAAGAATATGCTCTTGAGCAATTTTTCCTTGATTTCAACCATATGGTAACCAGTTTTTAAAACATTTGACTATCTACTTAGCCTAGTGTATTCGTTTATTTCCATTCTACTTACAAGGAAGCAAATGATAGATAGTTTCTGCTAAAGTTTATCTCGATTATCGATAAAAGAATATGCCTTTTTAACAATAATTTGTCACAGTTGTAGAGAAAGGCATGTGAATGGAATACAGATCTTTTTGGATTCAGGAGGACCCAAAACATGTATTTCCGGTAAGATTTCGGTATCGAATTTTTGGATGCAATAGAATACTTTCGCTATACAGTATGTGCATAGTACGTGTAGAGAAAGTAAAAATATCAAGCCTAGGATTTCGTCCCGTGCAGATCTCTAACAGACAGTATGTTGCTAAACAGTAAACGAAGATGCTGACTCATGATTGGTGCAGTTCCTTGAGAAGAGCGACGTGTTGGAAGATAAAAACACTTGATTCACGCCACAGAAATGAGAACACCTTCAATTCTCGTTCACATCTAATATAATGGGTGGGATCCAACACGGCAGACGGCGCACCCTTTGGGGCTGCAAGAGAGATTAGCCGGATTGTAGACCTGCATTCTCTTTGCCCAAAAGGTGAATGACTAAATGAGTTAATACATTCGTTTAACTGCACTCTCAGCCTGGATGGTGCAGTTGGTTTGTTCGTACTTTCTGTGCTCAAGGGTATGACTTCAATCTCGGCCTTGCACGTTGGCATTTAACCGCATTTAAACACCATGCAAGAATGTTTAAAGAACATTGGCTGACAATGGTTTTGAACCGGATAGAAAAGGTTCTTACTCTAATACATACGCAACACCTGGGTGATTTATATAGAGCTGACACATTTCTTTAATTGTTTCAAAACGGATTGTGCTAGTGACAGCTTATTATACCTGAATCGTAGAGGAATTTTGGGAGATTATTTACCTCTACAGCAAATGTTGAAAATGTCCTCCATGCTGCATAAAGCACAACTCAACACGTTTCCATGTTACTGGCCACTCGTTGGAGGACTCTGCTGTCAATAGCTCGAATCTCCTTTGTGATGTGATTCAGATCGTCCATGTCTGGGGACGTGTGCGTTAACCCTGTCCGGCAATGTCAAATCCGGAGATCTCCTGGAAATTGCAATTAGGTTCATGGATTTATTTGATGCATGGCATGTAGCGCCATCTTGCTGAAAATATCCTTGACTCAGCTCTACATCGTACTGTATTTTCACGTTGACTATAAGAATAAAATGTCGAAACAGCTGCCAACAATGCAATTAGGAATAAAGCATAAACATCTGCGCATCTAGTGACAAGGAATCGAAACTCCAGAACATTCTGCTTAATTTGGTGCTAAAATTGGATCATTGAATGAATTTCCAACGGAATAATTAAAAAATAATATATATAAATAATATTTATGATATTTAGTATGCATTAGTATTTCGGTATAAAAATGCTCAGCACGGCTAGTTGTCTGTTTCGATGATGGCAATGAAAGGACGATGTGAAGCGACAAACTGCTGTTTTTTTCCCCACCACCATTTGTATGAAGAAAGCACAGCGCTGAAGCTTCCTCGCCACGCTTCACTCGCCATGTAATTAAACTCTTTCGCACATGCATGTAATTGAATTAAGAGCTTCTTGCCGAATAACAATTATGGGAAAATCGTTGTGCAGAAAGTTGGCTTCGTGACCACGCTTGCTTACAAAATAATTCATTATCCGGTGCCTTGCACAGACTACGGCCAATTTAAATTATAATGAATGGTTAATATTTATGACTATCACAGCTGCAGCTCACGTTAGGCTCCTTTCACACGATTTATTCTACACTCACAATGAGATGCAAGCGCAGACGTAACGTAAGCGCAAGACTTTGCTCATATTATTTAATGTAAGCATTCACATAAAAGCACACAAGACGCAATGAGTTTGCAAATTCCAAACGTTATCCTTGCGTTGCGTGCAAAGAGGAGGAATTCGGCTTCTTTTCTCTGTGCATTGCCTTCAATAACAAACGATCGCACTCAAGATTTTGCAGGTCCGCTGTACATGCATGCTCTTCTATTTGGCCGTGCAGTGCCGCGCATTCTTTGATTTAACGGTTGTAACTATCATCTTCGTGGTGTAATGGTTACCATGCTAACTTCATATACCCAAGGTCGCGGGTTCAAACCCGGCGGAGGACGATGGATTTTTTCGGGGGTAAAAAGCATGAGCATGGCTTCCTTCGGAAGGGAAGTAAAGCCGTGGTCCCGTGTCGTAGATTTATGGCACGTAAAAGAACCTCAAGCCTGATAGAGAGGCCTCTGAGCAAAATAAAGCGGTCTTTCACGCCCAGTATAGAATGGGGCGCTGAGAGCCACAGCAGTTAAAGAGCGTCCATAAATAACACGTCATTTCCATTTCTGCGTCTAGATGTGTTGATGCTCATAAATCGAAGCGGCAGAGTTCATTAAATGTGTAGCTTTATCACTTCCTGCAGTCTCTATACCTGTACTATTTTCAATAATTTAAATGAGTAATAAATTGCGACTTTATTGCCTCAGCATCAGTTGCAAGATTTATAACATATTTATTTGTAAAAGGTAGAGTGAATTTTCTTTTATGGTAGTGTGGTTATGTTATTCAATTTGAACCGCTTGGAAGATATTTGACAATACGCAATTAACAGATTTAGAAACCCATGCGAACTTCTTGCATTGCACTTACGATCACATTGTGAATGGTCTTCCCTCGCACTTGCGCTTATGCTGCCTTATGTCAGCGCTAGCATCTCATTGTGAATGTAGCTTAACTCTCTGCATCAGCTGTAGTATACAACTAGCCATTTCACAATGTGCAACTTACGAACAACTACGCTAAAACTACAACTATCCCAATGCTAAAAGTAGTGAAATATATCAAATAACAACATATGTGTCTCCACAGTGAGGTGAATGAGCTAGCACGCTCTCTAATCACAGTTCGGTTGGTAACAGATCGCGCTAGTTATTATTACAAATGAAGGTGAACTGAAACTGAGATTACTTAATTACCACGTCACAGAAATGCTATCCTCATTCCTGTAGGGCAGAGTACGACCGTTTTGCTCTTATTGTGGCACTTTTATAGGTAGAGTTATGATTTCCTTAAGTTCATCATTTTTCTTTCTTTCTCTCTCTAATCACGTATGTATAATGTAAATAGTGGATAGAGTTGTTGTATTCCACCCAAAAATTCGATTTCAAGATTTCACCGGAAATATATGTTTTGGGGTTCCCTGAGTCCGAAAAAAAAATTTTTAAAAAAAGGTCCGCGTGTGCCTGTGGACAGCATAACACAAAAACGAAAATACCTATAAATACTAAACTTGGTATTTAGGTTTAATATCTTTCAAGGATGCGACATTAAGATTTTCAAGAAAATTCCCCCATCACATACTACCCTTTACATGGAAAATTTTTCGAAACGTTTTATTTTCTCTAAAATGGTTCTAACGATTTTGATTAAAATACGTGCATTAAAGATATTTACATCTCAAAAAAAAAGCATATCTTGAATTTTCCGGGAATAGCCTCTGAAGACCTCCTTATTCTGGAAGCATTTTGCCGAATTTTGCTTAGCTGCTAAACCGTAAGAGATACACAAAATCTTACTGCACAAAAATTTAGATCTCGTCAAAACGCACAACTTATGTCCTTTACGTTTTTGTTGTGGAGGTAACAGTTTCCAAGATATTCCTTGTTATTGGTTTCAATTGTAAAGTATTTATACTTTTCTTAGGAAGTGTCCGTTTTTCTTTTGTTCTACTCCCGGCCAAGCAAAGATGTGATTTGCAATGACAATTGCATAACGACAGCTTTTAAAACATTTGACTATCGGTTTAGCCTAGTGAATTCTCTTAGTTCCTTTCTCCTCACAAGTAACTAATAAGCACATTTTGCTAATTACCTCGATTAGCATGGTATAGAAAGAAGAATAATCTTATGTAAGAAGTTTGTAGAACAGCTAGAAAAAGTCATGTGAGTGTAACATGTCATATTTTTTCGGGACAACTGAATATTTATAGGGATGCAGTTTTATTTCCTTACTGACACTATGTTCTGCCTGCACAGAAACAGTTGCTTCTTGTGCTAATTTCTATATTCATTAAGTAGGTCTCCTTAACTTTACACCCAAAATTTCGTCCAGTTTAGCCTGTTATACGTTTAGACCTACCGCTTTTCGGTGCATAATCCTATTTCAGAGAATTTGAATTTAGTAATTAAATCTTACACGGCATCACAAAGAAGACATGCCGAATGTAAAAAAACGTACAAGAAATTTAGGTTTTACATTCTCTGAACTCTTAACACCATTAAGAAATATGTGCTCAACTAAAACGCTCTATTTTCAATGGTTGACATTTTGACATCACTTCACAAGCAGTATTGACTTGAAGCAAACAGTTCTCACAGTATTATTCAAACATAAGTAATCTTCCTCCTCCATATCTCCGTTTCCAACTTATCTACAGCCATAAGCGTCCAAGTCTAAGTATAAGGGAAATACGGAATACGCAAAAGCGATAGGCAAATGTTTTAAAAGCTGTCGCTGTGCGATTGTCATTGAAATTCGCTTCTTTCCATTCCCCGGGTTAAAATAAAAGAAACACGGACGACTTCCTGTTTGAGAAAAATATAAGTATTTTAAAATTGAAACCAAAAGCAAGGAATGTGTTAGACACGGTTAGCCGTACAACAAAAAAGTAACGGACATTAATTGTGTGTTTTGACGAGATCTACATTTTTGTGTAGTAAGTTTTTTCTACCTCTTACGGTTTACCAGTTATGCAAAAACCATTCAGAATGAAGTGGACTTCAGAGGCTTTTCCCAGGAAGTCCAAGTCATACATTTTATTCATCATATAAATATATAGTACTTTAATCAAAATCGTTGGTCATTTTTTAAAAAATCAGAAGGTTCAAAAATTTGCCATTTGGTGGGGGGCGATTTTCTTGAGAATCTGTTTTATATCCTTGGGAGGTACTAAACTTAAATACTAAGTTTGGGACTTAACTGACTTTTCATTTTCACACACGCATACAAACACACTTACCTTTTTCTATAAAGGCTTTTTTCTTTTTATTTAGGGGATCTCAAAACATATATTTCCGGTGAAATCTCGGTATCGTATTTTTGGTTAAAATACAACAGGTATATGTTCTACCAACTACGCACGTTGTACATATGCGTAAGAGAAAGTAGAAAAACTGATGGTTCCATTCACATGACTTTCTCTAGCTCCCCTTCGTTTTGTTTCCTTCTCATCTTTCGGGTATGTTGCCAGGTTGTAGATGATGCGGAATATGTTCAATGAAAAGATTACTCCCCGTGGACACTGGGTGGGTGGCAGCCTGGCGGTCCGGATCATTGGGCTCGAAAACGTTAGGACTTCCGCGCGTCTCTGGTGGCTTATGTTCCTTCGGTGACTATGATTCCTTCACCATATCCCACCCTGGAGATGTTAGCAATAATAGATCTGCACAGGTCTTGGAGACCTAAGTTTATCTCCGAGTCTACCTTTTACCCCTTTTTACTTTCTCTATACTCACTATGTACATAGTGTATAGAGAAAGTATTGCACTCCACCAAAAAATTCGATACCGAGATTTCACCGGAAGTATATGTTTTAGGGTCCCCTTTATCTAAAAAAAGCATTTTCGGAAAAAAGGACCGTGTGTGTGTGTGTGTGTGTGTGTGTGTGTGTGTGTCTGTGTGTGTGTGTCCGTGTGTCTGTGAACACGATAACTCAAAAACGAAAAGTAGGTAAAATACCAAACTTGGTATTTAAGTTTAGTATCTTCCAGGGATGCGACACGAAGATTTTGAAAAAAAATCCCCCCACCCGCAACTACCCTTTGCATGGAACTTTTTTCGAAAATTTTGATTTTCTCAAAAATGGATCTAACGATTTTGATTAAAATTTCGTATATTAAGGATATTTACCTGACAAATAAAATGTATATCTTGAATTTTCTGGGAATAGCCTCTGAAGAGTAGTTTATTCTGGATGAATTTTACTAAATTTTGAATAACTGCTAAGCCATAAGAGATGGACAAAAACTTAATACACAAAAACTATAGAGCACGTTAAAACACACAATTTATGCTATATACATTTTTTCGTGGAGTTCGTCGTTTTTGTGACATTCCTTATTTTTGATTTCTGCTATGAAAAAGTTATACATTTCTCATACAGAAATTTGTCAACAGCTGTCCATACAAATAAAGGAACTTCAGTGACATAGCAACCAGCTTTTGATTACCACTTTAACCTATGGTACTCCCTTATTTCACCTCTACTTACAAGGAAGCAAGTAATATGGCTATTTCTGCTAATGTTTTACTCATTAGCATGAAGTTAATAGAAGTATAAGTTTTTTAAGAATAATTTGTTGCAGGGATATAGAGAAAGTCATGTGAATAGTACAAATCAGATTTTTCATTACACATTCTGTTTTAGGTGCAATGCGAATACCGGAGATCGAGGTGAAATGCTTAAAAGCGAGCGCCTATCTGTGGGTTTGAATTTCCATATTTTCTCATTAAGGCACTCCAAAAAGATGCTCTATTGCAAAATTCAAATCAGCAACATCTGAAATATGTGAAATGCCTGAGCCCATAAAAGTTGTGTTGAAATCAACTGTGTTTTAAAAAAAAATCCGAATGTTAAGTTTTGTCTTTCTTTTGTGGTTTAGCGCCTATACAGAATTATACACAATCCTTTCTGATGAAGAGGACTTCAAAGTCAACGGCAGGAAATAATAGGTGTGGCGTAATGGTGGCAAGATGATGACATCAGTCACCTCTGGTGTCGAAGCAGTGCCCTCTTCTGTTCAGTTGGTCCTCTGTGAAAACATTTAGTTAGCGGATTTATTTTTGTCGCTAAAATATTTCTTTAGCGAGATCGCTGTGTTGGATAAACTGCTTGGTCAGACAGTGATTGTTGACCGTAGTGCCGTTTAATTTAATTTCGCCTTAGGTGGTTCCAAGAAAGATTTCCAGTATCGGTGAGTACGAAATGTTCAGCCTTCCTGTTTTAAGATAGGTGTTGGGAGATAAATATATATGAATAATAAACACAATTAGTTTCAAAGAAATCTTCAATTTATTCGTAATGAAAACTAGCCCTGCGATAGCGTCACTTTCAAAAACGCGCAAATTTTGGCGCCTTATTTTCTGATTTCTCTCTTAACAATAACACATTAATACTCAATTAGTTAAACAATAGGTTGACTTGACAACCCTTATTAAAATCCATGAAATTATAGATAATATCCATAAGAATATCCTTAATATTATAATAACGTCATGCGTGCTTTTCAAATCTGACGTCACATAGAATCCGGAAGTCTAAATATTTTATTTTTATTTATTTACATAGAATGTCCCAATGATCATATTGCTCTAGATAGAGACTGCGCTTTAGTGAGGCGATAGGCGAAATACAAAGAATAAAATAAACACACACAAAAAAGGAGCATATAAGTATAAAAATATATACAGTATTGCTCAAATAGATATTTGAAGAGTTTATTACTTTCCCTATACGCACTATGTAGATAGTGTATAGAGAAGGTATTGTAATGCACCCAAAAATTCGATATCGAGATTTCACAGGAAATACATGTTTTGGTCCCCTGAAAAAAAACGAAAAAAAAAAAAAAAAAGCATTTTAAGAAAAATATCCGTATGTGTCTGTCTGTCCGTCTGTGTGTATGTATGTGTGTGTGTGTGTGCGCGCAGCATAGCTCAAAAACGAAAAGACCGTTAAATACCAAACTTGGTATTTAAGTTTGGTATCTTCCAAGGATGCGAAACGAAAATTTTCAAGAAAATCCCCTACCTTAAACTACCCCTTACATGGAATTTTTTTCGAACATTTTGATTTTCTAAAAAAAATGGCTCTAACGATTTGGATTAAAATATCGTAAATTAAAAATATTTACCTGACAAATAATATGTATATCTTGAATTTTATGGGAATAGCCTCTGAAGACTGCTTTATCCTGGACGAATTTTGCATAACTGGTAAACCGTAAGAGATGGACAAAACTTAGCATACAAAAAATGTTGAGCGCATTAAAAGACACAATTTATGTTAAATACATTTTTTTCGTGGAGTTGATCGTTTTTGAGGTAATCCTTGTTTTTGGTTTCAGCTTTGAAAAACTTATACTTTGGTCTACTCCTGTCCACACAAACAAATAAACTTTAGTCACATAGCAACCAGCTTTTGATTATTACTTTAACCTATGCTACTCCCTTATTTCGCTTTACTCACAAGGAAATAAGTAATAATACTGTTTCTGCTAGGTTTTTTTTTTTTTTTTTTTTCGATTAGCATGAAGTAAATAGAAGCATAAGCTTTTTAACAATAATTTGTTGCAGAGAGGTAAAGAAAGTCATGTGACTGTAACACATCAGATTTTTTTTAAATTGGGATAAGTTGAGCGATTCTTTGATGTTAAGTGGGAGACTAGTGTAATTTTCATGTACATACAAAACTAGAAGTGTTTATCGGTATTGTATTTATACATTTTGCGATGACAAATTTCCGGTTGTACATGTTCCCTTAATTATATTTGGAATGCAAATGAAGGGAAATAGCATTGTTAATTGCAATTAATTTAAAAGTCTTGCATATTTAATGCTTGTGAGATAATATTTATTTATTACTAACATATTTTATATTTCATAATTTCCGATATTCGGAATTTAACTCAAACTCCTGTGCTAAAACGTGATTCTATTCTTAATTTCATTGTCATGGCTCTTAGTATCTCTGTATTTAGTTATTCATGGCCAGTACATACAAATAATTAGCAATTTGTCATGTAAAACATATAAATAGAGTATATGTTATTTGTTTTTGAGATATTCCTTGTTTTTGTTTTCAGCTATAAAAGCTTATACGTTTCTCACACAGGACTTTGTGAACTCGTGTCCATATAAACAAAGGAACTTCAGTAGCAGAGCAACCAGCTTTTGACTATCATTTTAACCTATGGTACCCCCTTATTTCGCTTCTACTAACAAGGAAGCAAGTAATAAGACTATTTCTGCTAATTTTTGCTCCATTAGATGAAGTAAATGGAATCATTTGTTGCAGTGATATACAGAAAGTCATGTGAATGGAACACATCAGATTTTTTTCAATGCCGTTATTATACTTTTATACCAACAAACAACTTATTCGTTTTTCTGAAAAGCATCAAATGTTCGGCCAATCGAATTTTACAGGCAAATAACGCAAGTGTATGGTGATAATGTAATGAACAACTCTTCGTTGAGGAAATGGTGCATAAATTATGAGTAATTAAGTAAAAACCAGTATTCACGACCAAGATTAGAGTGGAAGTTCATCAATCGTTACGGAGAAGTGGAAAGCAAATGCTGAAAAAAGAATTCAGAAAAACCAGTTCCACTACATGACTTTTTGGATGGAAAAGATTTCCCAACCGATGAAGACCTCAAAGTGGCAGCGACATCTTGGCTCACGTCTTTAGCGGTGCAGTGAAAATCCGATACCATGCGAAATAAATACTTTTGATAGCAATGACAATTACGTTGAAAGATACAGTAAGGAACTGAACTTTGTAAATAAAGTTCTGCGTTGGTATTTTTCGATATTATTTACTAATGCCAAAACGTTCGTTACTTTCTGGATAGTCCTCGTATTACTTTCTCTACACGTACATAGTGTATAGAGGAAGTATTGTATTCCACCCAAAAATTCGATACAGAGATTTCACCGGAAATACTTATTTTAGGATCCCCTAAATACAAAAAAAGAGCATTTTTAAAAGGTCCGTGTGTGTGTCTGTGGACAGCATAGCTCAAAAACGAAAAGGCCGTTGAATACCAAACTTGGTATTTAAGTTTCCCACCTCCAACTACCCTTTACATGGAACTTTTTTCGAAATGGTTTATTTTCTTAAAAATGGCTCTAACAATTTTGATTAAAATATCGCTCGTATTTACTTGACAAATAAAATGTATATCTTGCATTTTCTAGGAAAAGCCTCTGAAGACTACTTTATTCTGGGTTAATTTTACGGAACTTTGAATAACTGCTTAACCGTAAGAGATGGACAAAAACTTACCACACAAAAATATAGAGCACGTTAAAACACACACTTTAAGTTATATATATATATATATATATATATATATATATATATATATATATATATATTTTCGTGGAGTTGATCTTTTTTAGATATTCCTTGTTTTTTGGTTTCAGCTTTGAAAAACTTGATTTTCTCATACAGGAATTTGTCCGGAAAGTTGTAAATTCCTGGGCGTGCATAGTAACGGATTTCAACCACACGGTAACCAGGTTTTAAAAGATTTGATTATCGTTTTAGCCTAGTGTATTCCCTTATTTACCTCCTACTTACAAGGAAGCAAGTAATTAAGACAATTTCTTCTAATGTTTGTCTCAATTATAATAAAGTAGATAGAAGAATAAGCTTTTAAACAATAATTTGTTGCAGCGATGTAGAGAATTTTATGTGAATGAAACACATCAGATTTTTACTTTCTCTATAGGCACTATGTACATAGTGTATAGAGAATGTATTGCACTCCACCAAAAAATTCGATACCGAGATTTCACCGGAAATATGTTTTAGGGTCCCCTTTAACTAAAAAAATCATTTTTGGAAAAAGGTCCGCGTGTGTGTGTCTGTGTACACGATAACTCAAAAACGAAAAGTAGGTAAAATACCAAACTTGGTATTTAAGTTTAGTATCTTCCAGGGATGCGACACGAAGATTTTGAGAAAAATCCCCCCACTCCCAACTACCCTTTACATGGAACTTTTTTCGAAAATTTTGATTTTCTCAAAAATGGCTCTAACGAATTTGATTAAAATTTCGTATATAAAAGATATTTACGTGACAAATAAAATATATATTTTGAATTTTCTGGAAATAGCCTCTGAAGAGTAGTTTATTCCAGATGAATTTTACTAAATTTTGAATAACTGCTAAACCGTAAGAGATGGACAAAAACTTACTACACAAAAAATGTAGAACACGTTAAAACACACAGTTTATGTTGATTACATTTTTTTCGTGGAGTTCGCCGTTTTTGTGACATTCCTTATTTTTGGTTTCTGCTATGAAAAACATACATTTCTCATACAGGAATTTGTCAACTGCTGTCCATACAAACAAAGAAACTTCAGTGACATAGCAACCAACTTTTGATTATCACTTTAACCTTTGGTACTCCCTTATTTCACCTCTACTTACAAGGAAGCAAGTAATATGGCTATTTCTGCTAATGTTTTACTGATTAGCATAAAGTAAATAGAATTATAAGCATTTCAAGAATAATTTGAAGCAGGGATATAGAGAAAGTCATGAGAATGGTACACATCAGATTTTTTAGTTTCTCTAGCCCCGTATGTACAATGCACATTCCACCCAAAAATTCGATGTCGGGATTTCACCGGAAATACATGTTTTGGGACCCCCTGAATCCAAAAAAAAGCATTTCCAGAAAAAGGTCCGTGTGTGTATGTGAACACGATAACTCAAAAACAAAAAGTAGCTAAAATACCAAACTTGGTATTTAAGTTCAGTATCTTCCAGGGATGCAACACGAAGATTTTGAGAAAAATTCCCCTACCCCAAACTACCCTTACATGGAACTTTTTTCAAAAATTTTGATTTTCTTAAAAATGGCTCTTAACGATTTTGATTAAAATATCGTATATTAAAGATATTTACGTGGCAAATAAAATGTCTATCTTGAATTTTCTTGGAATAGCTTCTAAAGACCTGTTTATTCTGGATTAATTTTGCTTAATTTGGCATAACTAGTTTACCGTAAGAGATAGACAAAAACTTATTATACAAAACATGTAGGCCTTGTTAAAATACACAACTTACGTCATGTACATTTTTTTCGTGGAGCTCACCATTTTCGAGGTATTCATTGTTATTAGTTCCAGTTGTGAAGTACTTCTACTTTTCCCAGATGGGAGTGTCCGTTTTTCTTTTTTTTTTTCTACTCCTTGCAAGGAAAAGAAGCGATTTGTAATGACAATCGCATAACGAGAGCGTTTAAAACATTTGACTATCGATTTAGCCTAGTGTATTCCCTTATTTTCTTCCTACTTATATGGAACTAAGTAATAACATTGTGCTGAATACCTCGATTAACAAGGTGAAGAAAAAGAATAATCTTATGTAAGAAGTTTGTAGAACGGCTAGAGAAAGGCATGTGAGTGTAACACATCAGAATTTTTATTCCGAAACTATAAAACAATTGTTACAGTTAAATGCCGGTATGGAATCTTTGCGTGATATACTATACCTTCTCTGGTTGCTATGTACGTGTTAGGAAAAAAGTAGAACTGGCTCATTGGAACGCAAAAACCACTCGATCTAAAGCAAACAGATTGCCACGTTTAAAATCAAGTATTTTAGATGTAGGTATTCAGCTTCGTGACCGAGAGAACCTATTGAAAGCAAGTGCACACAATAGTCCAGGAATCCCCCATACATTATCTTGTCAAAGTACAGCTGAAGTGTAAACGAGCCAGTTTTTCTTCCTTTGTATCTGCGTTTATTCATCTTGACAACTTAAATTCACCTACTGCGCAGGCGTTGTCGTTTATACTGGTCGGCATTATTTGAAACATTGCGTTTTTCTTTCACAGAGTCTTAACGATAAATGTGACTATAGCGCAAGACATATTCAAAAACTCATATGTTTTACATTCTCATGACTTACTCCACCCTTTCTTCGTTAAAAAAATATATCTAAAAACCTTATTATTTTATCTACTTCATGTTAGTGGACACAACACGTTTACAGAAATAGTTTAATTACACGTTTCGTTATAGATTCAAAAATGTAAATGACGTGTTATTTATGGCTCTTTAACTACTATGGTTCTCAGCGTCCCATTCTATACTGGGCGTGAAAGAGCGCTTAATTTTGCTCAGAGGCCTCTCTGGCAGGCTTGAGGTTCTTTTACGTGCCGTAAATCTACGACATGGGACCAACGACTTTACTTCCCTTCCGAAGGAATCCATGCTAAGGATTTTTACGCCCGAAAAAATCCATCGTCCTCCGCCGGGTTTAAACCCACGACCTTGAGTATATGAAGTCAGTATGGTAACCATTACACCACGGAGGGCGATTTTACACCACGGAGGGCGACGTTATGCAAGAGAGATACGAGAAGCTGGTTGTTATAAAGGGGTCACTGTGTGATGTACGATAGTCATCGTAAGGGGGGGGGGGAGAACTCTAGCAGTGCAGTCTACAACGATGTATTATAGCAACACCCTCAGGAATAATTGAAGTGAGAGAACCACAGAAGGTTACTCGTCAAGCCGGAAGTCCCTAACATTTCTTGGCTCAAAGACGGAACCTGACCTGAGAGGACGACCATGTATGTTTGTATTTATTCTCTGCAATTGGTTACTGCCCGGTGGCAGAGTAATGTACAAAATTCATTTACAATAATCCTAAGTTAAATTAAGAATAGTAATATAACATATTATATATACATACTTTTACTTTCTCTAGCCCCATATGTACAATGTACATAGGGATAGAGAAGGTATTGTAATGCACCCAAAAATTCGATACCGGGAAGCGACACGAAGATTTAAAAAAAAACACAAACTACCCTTTACATGGAAAAAATTTCGAAAATTTTGATTTTCTTAAAAATGGCTCTAACGATTTTGATTAAAATTCCGTATATTAAAGCTATTTATGTCCAAAATAAAATGTATATCTCGAATTTTTTGGGAATAGCCTCTGAAGACCTTTTTATTCTGGATGAATTTTGCTGAGTTTTGCTTAACTGCTAAACCGTAAGAGATAGAAAAAAACCTACTGCACAAATAATGTACCTTATGACAAAACACATAGTGTTTGTCCTTTACTTTTTTGTTGTGGAGGTAACCGTTTTCGAGATATTCCTTGTTATTGGTTTCAATTGTGAAGTACTTGAACTTTTCTCACACAGGAAATGTCTGATTTTCTTTTGTTCTGCTCCTGGCCAAGCAAAGAAGTGATTTGCAATGACAATCGCATAACGATAGCTTTTAAAACATTTGACAATCACTTTAGCATAGTGCATTCCCTTATTCCCTTCTATTTATAAGGAACTAAGTAATAACATTCTGCTAACATTCTGCTAGAGAAAGTCATGTGAGTGTAACACATATTTTTTTTTAACTGCCTAACTACTTATTACAGTATAGTATACTTATGTCAATTACCAGCTAGTTTATAATCAGTTATTATGAAGCCTCAACATTAATACTATACATTACTAAAATATACTTCATTAATAATAATATACACTAATACAGTTTTTGAGATCCTTAATTACTTCACAATGTTTACTCAAATTAACTAACATTTATTCTCTTTAAATCATCCCTAAACTTCTTTAAAGTCAGAGGGCAGCCCTGAAAGGCTGCTACAGGCAATTTATTCCATTCCTCAATGGAACTATTAACAATTGAAAATTTCCCTACGTCAGTTCTGTACCTTCTGTTCTTAATTTTATACAAATGATCTTTTCGTCCGTAGTGTGCTAGGTTTTCTAACCTCTTTCTAACGTCTACCCATAGTCTTCCATTAAGCAGTCCTCTAGTGTCCATGGGAAGTATTCTTTACTTTGAGTGAGCATCCTAGCCATCTGTCCGGCATCGCTATACGCCACGCACCTAAGGTCTGTACATATAACTTTGCCCTTATCTCTTAACTAACCAGAAACTTAACACGTAACTAGTCAACTCTCATTGACTGCCGCAGTGGAATATACGTTTGTACGGTACTAAGTGCAGTAGAGTCCCGGTAATTCGAGGCTCGTATTTCGAGGTTCTGTGTATTTCGAGCTGGTCTTAAGAAAATTAAAATGTTGCATAAAATTAGCACGAAATCCCGTTTTAATACGTTGTCCGCATGTACATTTTACACAATTCCGAATTTGTTACATTTTATTTATCTTTTATTTTTAATTTTCCATGTATAATACAGATAAAACTGTTCCACTTAGGGCTTTCGTCCATAATGCACACAAACAACCTTGGCCTCAGACTGCCAGATTTCCATTAGAGATTGACAGGTACCGTTAGGTTTGGAGGTATGCGCTTGCTCTTTCTTTGTCGACCCTTCACTAATTGGGACCTAATGTCAATCAATTGTACAGTGCCTACCAACCTTTCAGGAAAAAATACTGTATTAATGCATTAACCCCTACTTAGCGACAGCGGTCTTTAAAATATGCTTAAGTAAAACTACACATTTTACAAGAGTAATAGACTGGCCGTTGTTGTAGATGGTATCTGTACATACTGTAAACCCACACGTTAATTTTAAAGCAGTTTACCTTCCCATTGTGTGAGTCTCTGTCATGGGAAATTTCTTCAAAATGTAACTTATGTTTGTGTAACTTGGAAATATTTGCCATATATGTTCATATAAAATGCTACGTACTACATTGTTTTTACTTTCTGTACACGTACTATGTACGTAGTTTATAGAGAAAGTATTATAATGCACTAAAAAATTCGATACAGAGATTTCACCGGAAATACATGTTTTGGGTCCCCCTGAATCCAAAAAAAAAGCATTTTAAGACCTGTATCCGTGTGTGTGTGTGTGTGTGTGTGTGTGTAGCATAGCTCAATAACGAAAATACCGTTAAATATACCAAACTTGGTATCTTCCAAGGATGCGACACGAAGATTTTGAAGAAAATCCCCCACATCAACTACTCTTTACATGCAACTTTTTTCGAAAACTTTGATTTTCTCAAAACTGGCTAACGTTTTTATTAAAATATCGCATATTAAAGATCTGTATTCCATTTTTAACACCACCGAAGGATGCAGAAAAGCTATCAAGTTAATGGAGATGTCACAAATGTTGTATTGTATAAAATGTCATTAAATTCTTATAACCACAGTTTGGTACTATTATAATTGTTTGCCAATTTACATGTACTATACTTTACTGTTACCAATGTTCAATTAGTTAAGTTCATGACCATATATTTCTATTAAATTTTGTATGTACATTGATCTTGTAAGAATATTGTGGTCGCTGAAGACCTCTGTTGTTATAAACTGACCTTAAATAAACAAATCAAATAAAAAAAGATATTTACCTGACATATAACATGTATATCTTGAATTTTCTGGGAATAGCCTCTGAAGACTACTTTATTCTGGATGAATTTTACGGAATTTTGCATAACTGCTAAACCATATGAGATTGGCAAAAACTTTCCATACAAAAAATGTAGAGCTCATTAAAACACACAATTTATGTTATATACATTTTTTCATGGAATTTGTCGTTTTTAAGATATTCTTTGTTTTTGCTTTGAAAAACATACTTTTCTCATGCAGGAATTTGTCAACTCCTGTCCATACAAACAAAGAAACTTCAGTCACATAGCAACCAGCTTTTGACTATAAGTTTAACCTATGGTACTCCTTTATTCGCTTCTACTTACATAGAAGCAAGTAATAAGATTATTTTTGTTAATCTTTTCTCGATTAGAATGAAGTAAATAGAAGCATAAGCGTTTTAACAATAATTTGTTGCAGAGATGTAGAGAAAGTCACATTTTTTATTCAGGGATTCAAATGTATTTCTGATGAAATAATGACGAGATTTCATGGTGAAATGCGATATTTCCTCTATCTACTGGTACCTGGTAACAATTGCGAGACATCGCGAAGGTATGTGTGGCAGGAATTACGAAATCAAAGTTTCTTCTCTTGTTAAAATGATGAGTTCATTGGTGCAATTTCTCTCTGAACCGTTGCGTGTGATTACAGCTTCAGCACAGATGACTCAGGTTTTGTCATTAGCGACGCTAAGGAAATTCCCAAAACAAACCTACTGACTTTGAACCAGTGACCTACATTTTGGGGAAAAATTTTTAGCATGCGAATCATAACATATTGACACACCTTGGGCAAACAACATTATTCCAATTCCTCGCGCCTTATTTCAAACCAAAACCTTTGATTCTGATCGGGATCAGGGCTGATTCACCCTCCACTAAACTTTTGTTTTAATATAGTTCCGGAGTTTGGTCGAGACTCCGGCGCTGTATACCCTTTTTCCATGTTCCTAACGTTTTACTGTGTTTTCTGTTTTGATTACCTTTTTGCTGTTTTCTGACGATACCACACATATAACATAGCGCAAATATATAAATACCCACGCTCAAGGCGGGACTCGAACCTACGATCCCCTGCCACGAGACACCAAAGCAAGACACTTTAGCGAGTGCGCCCATGGGAACAGGGAAACTTAAGATTATTCATTCAATGAAATGAAGGAGAGTAAATTAATGTCATGCTCCTATTCATGAATTGGCACATAGTGAAATTAATACACCTCTAATTAAGTTTCTTAAGAACAGGACCTTTGTTTAATTATTGGGCATTAGAAAAGAGAGATCAACCCTTCCATTGATGATTACTTTCAGTAATTGAAGGACTTTAATGAACAAATTGTTTTATTATTTTATCAATTCAAAAAATTTCCCCATGAATATTAATTTTCTATATATTTGTGTACCTATGAACGCGGTAACTAAAAAGCCAAAGTTGATATTTGAGTTCAGCATCCTCCAAGGTTGTGACACGAAGATTTTCAAGAAAATCTCCCTATCACAAACTATTTATTTTTTTTTTGTAGTGTTTAACACCCGCTTTAACTCCTTATGGTACCGCAGGCGGTGACACTGGTGATATATGAATGAAGATGGAGCACCGGTGGAATGCGATGGCGGGAGAAACCGGAGAATCCAGAGAAAACCCGTCCTAGCGCCGCTTTGCCCACCACAAATCTCACATGTGGTCGCTTGGGATCGAATCCGGGCCGTCTAGGTGAGAGGCGAGTGGACACAAACTATCTTTTACCTGGAAAAAATTTCGAAAATTTTAATTTTCTCAAAAATGGCTCGAATGACTTACCTTAAGATACTGCATATAATTTATATGTCGAATTTTTTGGGAATAGCCTCAAAGTCCTTTTCATTCATTCATTTGAGTAACCGGTAAACCCTAGAGGCAGACAAAAATTACTACACGAAAAAAATCAGATGTTACACTCACATGACTTTCTCTAGCTCTTCTACAAATTTCTTACATAAGATTATTCTTCTTTCTGCACCTTGCTAATCGAGGTACTCATTAGCACATTAGCATTAGTACTCATTCTTATTTCTTAGTTCCGTAGAAGTAGGAGGAAAATAGGAGAATACACTAGGTTAAACCCATAGTCAAATGTTTTAAAAGATGTTATGCGATTGTCATTACAAATCGCTTCTTGTCTTGGCCAGGAGTAGAACAAAAGACAAACGCACACTTCCGTCTGAGAAAAGTAAGTACTTCACAACTGAAACTAATAACAATGAATACCACGAAAATGGTAAGCTCCACGAAAAAAAATGTATATAACATAACTTGTGTATTTTAACAAGACCTACATTTTTTGTATAGTAAGTTTTTGTATGTCTCTTACGATTTACTAGTTATGCCAAATTAAGCAAAATTCATCCAGAATAAACAGGCCTTTAGAAGCTATTTCCAGAAAATTCAAGATATACATTTTATTTGGTTTGTAAATATCTTTACTATATGGGATTTTAATCAAAATTGTTAGAGCCTTTTTTTAGAAAATCAAAATTTTCGAAAAAAGTTTCCATGTAAAGGGTAGTTGCGGGTTGGGATTTTCTTGAAAATCTTCGTGTCGCCTCCTTGGAAGATACCAAACCTAAATACCAAGTTTAGTATTTAACGGTATTTTCGTTTTTTAGCTATGCTGTCCACAGACATACACACGGACCTTTTTCTGAAAATGCCTTTTTTTGGATTCAGGGGGTCCTAAAACATATATTTCCGGTGAAATATCGGTATCGAACTTTTTGGGTGGAATACAATACTTTATCTATACACTATGTACATATAGTACGTATAGAGAAAGTAAATACAGAGTTCGGTAAAACATATATCGTATGCAATTGTTTTAGAGTTAACCATTTCCAGATATTCCTTGTTACTAATAATCTTCAGCATGATAGCCGCAGACAAAACTACTGTGGTACCCCGGCGCTCCAGAAAGGAAATGTTGGAAATGGTGTACACTAAACTCCCAGTACAATGGAATCCACGCCACCATTCACCTAGCGTACCAGAGAAACTCATGGTCGGAATGGCCGATCCTATGAGAATCGAATCCGGAATCTGAAGGATGCAAGCTCCCCACTTTACCGGGAAGTACAGGTTACCCACCTTGTACGGTTGCATTATGCAGAGAAAAGCATTAGAATTCAGTACGCGCCTTTTAACATTCGTAATAATATGTTCAACAGACAATTTGCAATGCGTAACTCCTAATGGAACTAAAGGAAGAAGAAAGGTGTTACCCTAATCCACATTTTGACGTTTCCCTTTTGATCGCATACTTTCATACATGTTTTCCCTGAAGCATGGCCACTCTTCCGCCCTGAAAATACTCTTGTCATTAACAAGAAATGTCGGTCACGCTAATTATACCAAGTATGCTGTATTGTGTTTGTGGTAGTCATTATAATTTTAAAGGCGGGATGAAAAACCGGGACATGTTCGTTTCGTGTGCAGATAATTAAGCAATATTGTAATCCTAGGAAATGAAAAAGTGGAATTAGAAAAAAATCTTGTGTTCCACTCACATGACTTTCTCTATATCTCTAACAAATTGTCAAACAGTTTATTCTTCTATCTACTGCATGCTAATAGAGAAAAATATTAGCAGAAATTGACTTTATTACTTCCTTTTGGGGGGGGGGGGTAGTTTAGCGCCCTTTAACCTGGCTCGTCATATCGAGACGATGAATGAAATTGGTGAAATGATGCTCATATGATCTCGGGGTCCATGGAGCTTAAAGTTACTCGACATTCGTCTTCTCAGCATAAGGGAAAACCCCGAAAAAAACTTATCCGGGTAACTCACCTAAGCGAGATTCGAACTCACGACCTGTTGAATGTGAAGCAGACACGCTACCACCACACTACTCAGGCGGGCAACTTGCTTTCTTGTAAGTAGAAGGGAAATAAGTAATAAACTAGGTTAAATCGATAGTCAAAGCTCTCGCTGTGTGATTGAAGCCTGTTTCTTTGCATGGCGGGAGCTTACAAATTCTAGTATCAGAAAAGTTTTAATATCTTAAAACTGAAACCAATAACAAGGAATACCTAAAAAATGGTCAACTCCATTAAAAATATATATGACATAAAGTGTGTGTTTTAATGAGATAAACATGTTTGTATAGTAAGCTTTTGTCTATCTCCTAGGTTTTACTACTTAGGCAAAATTCATCAAACTTCATTCCGAATAAAGATCTTCAGGGATTACTCCCAAAAGATTCAAGGTATATATTTTATTTGTCATGTAAATATCTTTATCCTACAGATACTTGTCATAGATATCGTTGCTATGCAGAAACAGCATAAGTAAACTTGGACTTTGAATCAAAGTGATAGTTATTAGCGCAACGGGTCGGATAAAGTAAACAAAATTCATTCGTTGCTCCGGTAACGAGTGGGATAAAGTAAATAAATAAATGTTGATAACTACAAGTTTTCTATAACCTTTTAACAGCAACATCAAACATTTTTACTCTTTACATGAAAGTGAACTTGTACATTACCACAGAAGTTGGCCGCGCCGTGGTCGAGTGGTCAGACCACTTGCCTCTCACCTAGACGGCCCGGGTTCGATCCCAAGCGACCGCATCACATTCCACCGGGGCTGCATCTTCATTTATCATTAGTGTCATCGCCTGCAGTTAAACACTACCGAAAAAAAAGAAGTTAATACCTCCAAATGTATTACAAGCTGTAGCATTACCAGTATTTATATAATTGCAAACGTTTCCACATTCATACTGCCGGACTGAACATCTCTTAGTATCTGAAACTCTTTTTCGTATACTTTCCGTGAAGTTGACGGTAATAAAGATTCAACTGCTTCTTTTGCTTAATTTAATATATCATTTGGAACCGATATATTAACGTTCTAAATTTGAAATTAACAGTAATAAACGCTTCCATAGTATGGCGGATAAATGCTGAAATAGGTAGTGAATTATATTAAGTAGAAAGTCACCTCTTTCATTTTCTTCTATGTCAAACAACAAATTTTAAGGCTAACAATGACATAACTAACGAGCAAGTAGATCTGGTTGGGCATGTGGGGTTTGTAGGATGGTGGGTGAAAATGAGGTTGGGGAAGTAGTACTACGGCCATCTAGCAGCAAATAAATAAATATTCTAAGTGTTCCTCGCCAGGAAAGCTTCTTTTCTTCTTTATTTTAAACGATAGGAGTAAGGAAAGGACAGTTAATACATAATAATATATTTGAATTTCACTGTTGCCTTGCGTCATTGTCTCGATAAACTGGGGGAGTGGAAAAATAGAGCGGTACTACTGCCATTTAGCAACAAATAACCGTGGTAACACTGCCATCTGGCGGCTATTAGCCGATTGCGTTCCCTTGGCACTGTATATTGATTCATATTATAAGACTTTAAAAACTTTCCCGAAAGATTTTTAAGCATTTAGTTTACACAAACCTTGTCGTCAAAATAAAGAGCACAACAACAACAGAATTGTTTAATTTAGAGTGGTCGTTTGTAAGTGATACGCGTAAATACATCTCGGCGATTCATTTTTACTTTCTCTATACGCACTATGTACATAGTGTATAGAGAATGTATTGCACTCCACCAAAAAATTCGATACTGAGATTTCACCGGAAATATATATTATAGGGTCCCCTGTATCCAATAAAAGTATTTTCAGAAAAAGGTCCGTGTGTGTGTCCGTGTGTCTGTGAACACGTTAACTCAAAAACGAAAGGTCGGTAAAATACCAAACTTGGTATTTAAGTTTAGTATCTTTCAGGGATGCGACACGAAGATTGAGAAAAATCCCCCACCCCAAACTACGCTATACATGGAACGTTTTCCAAAAATGTTGATTTTCTCAAAAATGGCTAACGATTTTGATTAAAATTTCGTATGTTGAAGATATTTACCTGACAAATAAATTGTATATCTTGAATTTTCTAAGAATAGCCTCTGAAGAGTAGTTTACTCTGGATGAATTTTACGGAATTTTGCATAACTACTAAACTGTAAGAAATGGACAGAAACTTACAACATAAAAAATGTAGAGCACCTTAAAACACACAATTTATGTTATATACATTTTTATCGCAGAGTTGATCGTTTTTGGGTTATTCCTTGTTTTTGGGTTTCAGCTTTAAAAACTTACTTTTCTCATACCGGGATTTAACAATTCAGGTCCATACAAACAAAGGAACTTCAGTTACTTAGCAACCAGCTTTTGACTATTACTTTAACCAACAGTACTCCCTTATTTCGCTTCTACTTACAAGGAAGCAAGTAATAAGACTATTCCTGCTAATTTTTTTCTCGATTAGTATGAAGTAAATAGAAGCATAAGCTTTTTAACAATAGTTTGTTGCAGAGATATAGAGAAAGTCATGTGAATGGAACACATCAGATTTTTATAAATAGATAGATTTACAGGAATCAAATAATTAAGACAATTTCTGCTAATGTTTATCTCAATTATTATAAAGTGGATGGAAGAATAAGCTGTTTAACAATAATTTGTTGTAGAGATGTAGAGAAAGTATGTGAATGGAACACATCAGATGTTTTATGTGCCTGTGCAGTTTTCTGATTGTCGAAGGTTGACAACACTGCTTAATCAGGAAAGCCGAACTTGGTGTCTCCTATTGTGAGACTTGCAAAGCTTAAACCAAAATATAAGTCTGACTTAAGTGGTGTTCTCACCTGACTAAAGCTTCCTCTAAGCTTAAACTGATCCTTGACTGAGTTAAGGAGGAAGCAAACTTGCATCAGAATGTCCACGCAATGCCAAAAAAGATACACCAAGGTCTTCCACATTTTCCGAAAACAGAGGATCTACTTTTTGTTTACAACTGTCTCGCACAAATTTAATGGTGATCAAGCGAATAATGACGTTGAAAACGGGGCGTGAAATTGGAAACGTTTTTCTGCAAAACCGCTGCGCTCTTGTTTCCTTTTCCCCATTCAAAACAAGTGCAGGATGAATGTAGTACATTCACATCAATTGCTTTATCCAATCGTTTACATTCACATAACTTCTACAAACTACTCTACAACGCCTTAATTTTCTATTTATTTCATGTTTAGTCGTGATAAACGTTTGTAGAAATACTTTAATTACACATTTCGTTGTAAGTATAAGAAGAGTTTTATGCTCTTTAGATAACATTGGCAGAAACAGTTGATCAGAGACAGCACTTTAAAAATGGCAGTGTTCAAAAATTCACATACGTAATAACTGGTATCCTAAATAACACTAAGTTACAAAAAGTAAGCATGTACATATAATAAATAGTATAATTTAACTTTATCTCTTATACCGGTTATACCAAAACATGCAATAATTCAGAATGAAGAGTACTTAACAGACAAAACAGACAGAAAATTAATAATATATATTTTATTTGTTATACAAATAACTTAATATCGTGAGAGGAAATTGTAAGAATTAAAAAAAAATCTAATGTGAAATGACTTTCTATAAAAAACTATTGTTAAAAAGGGTAAATCGTTAATCGTGGTAATACAGACATACGTTAACCGTTTGTATTATTAGTTCCTTCTGAGTAGAAAGGAAATAATATAATACACTAAGCTAAAACATGTCAAATCTTTTAAAAATCCAGTTGTGTGAAACAATTGAAATTTGATTCACTTAACTCTACAAAAAAAAATCTGATGTGTTCCATTAACATGACTTTATATCTCTGTAACAAACTATTGTTAATAAGCTCATTCTTTTATTTATTTCATGCTAATCGAGAAAAATTAGCAGAAATAGTCTTATTCCTTGCTTTGTTGTAAGTAGAAGCGAATTAAGGGAGTACCATAGGTAAAGTGAAAGCCAAAAGCTGGTTGCTACGTGACTGAAGTTCCTTTGTTTGTATGGACAGGAGTTGACAAATTCCTGTATGGGAAAAGTATAAGTTTTTCAAAGCTGAAACCGAAAACAAGGAGTATCTCAAAAATGATCAACTCCACGAAAAAAATGTATATAACATAAATTGTGTGTTTTAACGTGCTCTACATGTTTTGTGTGTTAAGTTTTTGTCCATCTCTTACAGTTTAGTAGTTATGCAAACTTCATCCAGAATAAAGTAGTCTTCAGAGGCTACTCCAAGAAAATTCAAGGTATACACTTTATTTGTCAGGTAAATATCTTTAATATACGATATTGTAATCAAAATCGTTAGAGCCATTTTTTAGAAAATCAAAATTTTCGAAAAAAGTTACATGTAAAGGGTAGTTGGGAGTGGGGGGATTTTCTTGAATACCTTCGTGTCGCATTCTTGGAAGATACCAAACCTAAATACCAAGTTTGGTTTTTAACGGACTTTTCGTTTTTGAGCTATGCTGCCCACACACACACACACACACACACACACACACACACACACACACATGAACATTTTTCTAAAAATGCATTTTTTGGATGCAGGAGGTATCAAAACATGTATTCCCGGTGAAATCTCGGTATCGAATTTTTAGGTGCATTACAGTACCTTCTCTATACACTATGCACATAGCACGTATAGAAAAGTAAAAATCTGATGTGTTACACTCACATGACTTTCTCCAGCTGTTCTACAAACTTCATACATAAGATTCTTCTTCTTTCTGCACCTTGCTAATCGTGGTACTCATTAGCACAATGTTCTTATTATTTAGTTCCGTATAAGTAGGAAGAAAATAAGGGCTAAACCAATAGTCAAATGTTTTAAAAGCTGTCGTTGTGCGATTGTCATTACAAATCGCTTCTTTTCTTGGCCAGGAGTAGAACAAAAGAAAACGGACACTCCCGTCTGAGCAAAATATAAGTACTTCACAACTGAAACTAATAACAATGAATACCTCGAAAATGGTAAGCTCCACGAGAAAAATGTATATGACATAACTTGTGTATTTTAACAAGACCTAATTTTTTTGTACAGTAAGTTTTTGTCTATCTCTTACGGTTTACTAGTTATGCCAAATTAAGCAAAATTCATCCAGAGTAAACAGATCTTCAGAAGTTATTCCCAGAAAATTCAAGATATAAATTTTATTTGTTAGGTAAATATCTTTAATATCTTAATCTTTATTTTAACCAAAATCATTAGAGCCATTTTTAAGAAAATCAAAATTTTCGAAAAAAGTTTCATGTAAAGGGTAGTTTGGGGAGGGGGATTTTTCTCAAAATCTTCGTGTCGCATCCCTGAAAGATATTAAACTTAAATACCAAGTTTGGTATTTTAGTTACTTTTCGTTTTTGAGTTATCGTGTTCACAGACACTCGGACACACACACACACACACACACACACACATACACACACACACACACGGACCTTTTTTTGGATACAGGGTGTCGTAACACATGTATTTCCGGTGAAATCTCGGTATCGAATTTTTGGGTGGAATACAATACCCTATCCCTATGTACATTGTACATATGGGGCTAGAGAAAGTAAAAATGTATCCGACATAAACTATGTTTTTTCCAGATATACTTGTTTTGTTACGGTTTACCAGTTACGCAAAATTCATCCACAATGAGGAGGCTATTCCCATAAAATTCAAGATATGCATTTTATTTGTCATGTAAATATCTTTAATATTCGAGATTTTAACCAAAATCGTTAAGACACTTTTGAAAAACAGAAAACAAATTTCAAAAAATTCTCTATGTAAAGGACAACTTGTGGTGGGATATTTTTGTGAAAATCTTTGTGCCACCTCCTTGGAAAATACCAAACTTGAATACTAAATGTTGGTGTTGAACGGTATTTCGTTTTTTGTGTTTGCTGTCCAGAAACACACACAGACGTACCTTTTTCTAAAAATCCCTGTTTTTGGAATAAGCGAAACTCAAAACATATATTTTTAGTGAAATCTCGACATAGAATTTTTGGGTGGAATACAATATCTTCTCTACATAGATGTGAAGAGAAGTAATAAGAAAATGCTATGCATGTGATGGGAAAATTTCCATGCCGCGTCCTTGTAAGACAAACTCAAATAAAAGTTTGATATTTAACCTGTTTTTTTGACTTCTCAAGACACACACAACCACACTGGTTTTTTTATTCCTTTATGTATTTCTTTTTATTAAGGAAATCTCTATACATATATTTCCATGGAAATCTCGGTATTTATTTTTGAGTGGATAAAGTCCCTCCTCTGCTTACTATATGTAACAAGTTGAGTTATTATCATACAGCACCAAGTAATATCGCAGTCGTGACGATGCTCATTTGTTTAGCATGTCCCGCTGCTGTATTGCTGCTTCCCTCTGCAGGCAAGTACCGAAAGCTTTCTACCTTGGCAAATAGTTTGCTGAACGCTACAAAGATAGCAGCACGATACGGAAGCGTTCTAACAGCGCGCTCTATAGATTCACCTTCTGTTTTCATCGCCTATCGTGTACTTATTAGAACATCTTGAAAATGAATTTATGATTTGTCGGTATACAAACGTCAGATTCATATTAACTGAATCCATCGTTGGAAATGCTAAAATGTGTAATGTTTAACCTATCAACTAAATATTATTAGATAAATAGCATGTGCTCTGCAAACTACAAAATAGCAAATTAAAAGCCCTGAATTAAACCATCATTGAATAAGTAATGATTTACTAACACGTTAAGTTCTAATTCTGAACATTTTTCAAAATATTCCTCGCGATGAAAAATGATAGATGTTTGGCTAAAGTTTAATTTCTGCACTGTTATGCCAAACTATTTATTTGTGTATTTCTTTGCTGTGTAAACGTTACAGTTTGCCTAATTATAACATCTAATTAAAAAGCTGATGTATTCCAAATACATGACTTTCTCTAACTATTCTGCAAAAAAGATTCTTACAAAAGAATATTATTTTATATCTACATCATCCAATCGAGATAAACATTAACAGAAAGTCTTATAACTTGCTTCCTTTAATTAGAAGAAATACACTGGCGTAAAGCGTTAGTCAAATATTTTAAAAGCTGGCGCTGTGTGATTCAACTTTGGTTTCCTTTGCATGCTTAGGAGTAAAATAAGAGAGATATGAAACGAATGACGTCTCTCGTACGAGAGAAAATTATTTTAAATTTGAAACAAACAACAAGGAATTACTCTACAAGACATATGCTTATGACTTAAATTGTGTATTTTAAAGCAATCAACATTTTATTTGTAAGTTATTGTCTATCTATTAAGGTTTACCCCTTATGTTAAAACCATTCAGAATTGAGTTTGCAGAGGATAATCCCAGAAAATTCAAGATATGCATTTAATGTGTTATTAAAGTATCTTACACATACATATTTTAAACAAAATCGTTAGAGCTATTGTTGAGAAAATCAACATTATCGAACACAGTTCCATGTAAAGTATAGTGCATAGCTTCTAAGCCGCAAGAGGCAGTCAAAATCGTACCAGTAACAAAAGCTATATCATGTAAAGTTAACAATTTCTGAAGTATTTCATGTTATTCGTTTATTTAATGTTTCCAACAAGTATTACTCTTTTTTTCACTTTGGTCATGTAAGGAGAAAGGAATTTCATACCATCACATAACAATCCGCTCGTAAAAGATTTTAGTATCGTTTAGTCTGATATTTTGCTTTATTCCGCTTGTACTTGCGAGGAGATATGAAAAAAAAAAAAACCATTTCCGCTAATATTCTCGTTTAGTGAGAACTACTTAGATGAATATCTTTGGTAAGAAATATTCCGGTATAATAGTTCATAGCCAATACGGAAGCAGCCACCAATATATTAGACAACGACCATGGAAGCCTACCAATTTACATTTTGTGAGAATAGTTTGTTGTCGAATAGAGAAACTTATGTGAATGTAACTGGTCAGAAATTTTTTTTTTTGGTTTCTCTAGCCCCGTATGTACAATGTATCTACATATGTAGTGGATAGAGAAGGTATTGTATTCCACTCAAAAATTCAATACCGAGATTTCACCGGAAACACATGTTTTAGGACCCCCTGAATCCAAAAATGGCATTTTCAGAAAAAGATCCTCGGTATTTATGTTTGGTATCTTCCAAGGATGCAACACGAAGATTTTCAAGAAATTCCCCCCACCCCAACCTACCCTTTATATTAAAATGCTATATGTTAAAGCCATTTTCATTACAAATAAAATGTATATCTTGAATTTTCTGGGAATAGCTTCTGAAGATCTGTTTTTTCTGGATGAATTTTGCCGAATTTTGCAAAACTAGTAAACCGTAAGAGATAGACAAAAACTTCCTATACAAAAATGAAGTTCTCATTAAAATGCATAATTTATGTCATATACAGTTTATATCGGGGTGTTTACCGTTTATTGCTTGTACTTTTCTCAAACAGGAAGTATCCGTTTTTCTTTTGTTCTACTCCTGGCAAAGCAAAGAAACCATTTGCAATGACAATCGAATAACAATAGCTTTTAAAACATTTGACTATTGCTTTGGCATAGCGCATTCCCTTGGTTGCCTTTGAACTAAGTAATAAGAACATTCTGCTAATGTTTATCTTGATTAGCATGATGTAGAAAGCAGAATAATCTTTTGTAAGAAGTTTGTTTTTATAGAGCAGCTAGAGAAAGTCATATGAGTGTAACACATCAGATTTTTTTATATATACAGTTTTAAGTAGGACTTTGAAACACTTTCACAGGCATACTTCCTCTATCTTGTGTTTAGGTATTAATATCAATAGGCTAGCTTTTTACTTTCCCTCTTGTTTTCATATTATATTTCACCAAAAATCTCGATACCTAGTTTTTACCAGAAATACAAGTTTTGAGGTTCTCTTATTTTAGAACAATGCTTTCAGAAAAAGAACTCAGTATGTCTGCGAACATACTTTAAAAACAAAAAGATGTTTCTATACCAAATTTGGTCTCGTGATTTAGTATTTTCCAAGGATTTAAAACATTTTCAACAAAATTCCCCGCTGTTTTTTATTTTCTCAAAAATGTCGCTGATAATGGTTTGAATATCATATGTTGAAACCTTATCATGACAAATGAGCTTTCTGAGAATAGCCTCTGAAATCCTTTTCTTTTTTTCATTTCTTTGTTTCTTTTACTTTTTTTTTATCCTGCTTTAGAAACAATCCGTTTTAATGTTGGTACTTTTAACTTTAGGCTTCCCTTTTCTTTTCTTCAACCATGCGCACGTTCAGTCTTACATACATCCTTCCAGACTCTAGAAGGGATAGGGAATAATTTCGGTTAAAAAAAAACTTATGTGTTCCATTCACATGACTCTCTGCAACAAATTTTAGTTAAAAAGCTCCTGCTTCTATTTACTTCATGCTAATCCAGAAAGATTAGCAGAAACAGTCTTATTATTTGCTTTCTTGTAAGTAGAAGCGAAAATAGGGAGTACCATAGATTAAAGTGATAGTCAAAAGCTGGTTGCTGTGTGACTGAAGTTCCTTTGTTTGTTGGACAGGAGTTAACAAATTCATGTATGAGAAAAGTATGTTTTTCAAAGCAGAAACGAAAAACCAAGAATATCTTAAAAATGATCAACTCCACGAAAAAAATGTATGACATAAATTGTGTTTTATTGCGAGCTACATTTTCTTTAGAGCAAGTTTTTGTCCATCTCTTACGGTTTAGTAGTTATAAACAATTCCGTAAAATTCATCCAGAATAAAGTAGTCCGCAGAGGCTATTCCCAGAAAATTCAAGATATACATTTTATTTGTCAGGTAAATATCTCTAATATACGATATTTTAATCAAAATTGTTAGAGCCACTTTTAACAAAATCAAAATTTTCGAAATTTTTCCATATAAAGGGTAGTTTGGGGTGGGGGGATTTGCTAGCAAATCTTCGTGTCGCATCCTTGGAAGATACCAAACTTAAATACCAAGTTTGGGTTTTAACGGTCCTTTCGTTTTTGCGCTATGCTGCCCACAGACGCACACACATACACAGACACACACGGACATTTTTCTAAAAATGTTTTTTTTTGGATTCAGGGAGTCTCAAAACATGTATTTCCAATGAAATCTTGGTATCGAATTTTGGGTGCAATACAATACCTTCTCTATACACTATGTACATAGTTCGTATAGAGAAAGTAAAAATTCCCCGCCCCAGCCAGGAATCGAACCCGGGACCTCCGGGAAATAAGTCAGCTCGCTGACCACTCGACCTAGGAGAAGGACTTTGACGTTTTCTTCATTCTGAATGACTTTTTCCTAACCGGTAAACCTAAAAATTAACACAAATTTACTACACAAAAATAATATGCTTTGTTACATTCACATTACTTGCCCTACCTTCTATCGTTTATTAGTGGCCTTACAAGCAATTCCTACGAAGGACTATTTTCTGTCTACCTCATTTTAATCCAGCTAAACCTTTGTAGCAATGACTACGTTACACGTTTCGTTATAGATACAAATAGAATAAAGGTAGTCAAATGCTTTAAGAACTTGATGATTGCGTGGTATCGTGAGAAATAGCTGTAAATAAAGAGGACTTCAATGGCTCGTTAAAAAAAAATACTTGAATTAAATTGTATGTATTATGTACATAGTGTATAGAGGAAGTATTGTATTTCACACAAAAATTCGATACCGATACTTCACAGAAATACACGCTTTAGGACCTCCTGAATAAAAAAAAAAAGTATTTTCAGAAAAAATTCCGTGTGTGTGTGTGTGTCTGTAGTTAGCATAACTCAAAAACGAAAAGACGTTAAATATCAAACTTAGCATTTAAGTTCAGTATCTTCCAAGGATGCAACACGAAGATTTTCAAGAAAATCCCCCACCCCAAACTACTCTTTACATGGAAAAATTGCCGAAAATGTTATTTTTCTCAAAATGGCTCTAACGATTTTGATTAAAATGCCGTATATTGAGAATAGTTACATGACAAATAAAACGTATATCTTGAATATTCTGGGAATAGCCTCTGAAGACATGTTTATTTTACATAGCAGTAAACCGTAAGAGACAGACTTACTACACAAAAAATGTAGAACTGGTTAAAACACACGATTTATTTTTTTCCTGGAGTTGACCATTTTTAAGATATTCCTTGTTATTGATTTCAGTTTTAAAATACTTCATAATTTTCTCATACGGGAACTTGTCAACACCTTACAACGCCAAGAATCGGATTCCTATACTATAGCAACCACATTTGAAAGCATTTGACTGTCGGTTTAGCCCAGTGTATCCCCTTATTTTCCTCCTACCTATAAGAAACTAAGTAATAAAACCGTTTCCGCTAATGGTTATGTCAATTGGCATGAAGTAGTTAGAAGAATAGGCTTATTAACAATAATTTGTTACAGAAATATAGAGAAAGACATATGAATGGAGTACATTAGATTTTTTTTTTTTTTAAACTCCTTCCGAGTGAAGTTCACCTCACAAACGAATCCTAAAATTCAAGATACACATTTTCTTTTTCAATATCTTGAATATACGTTTTAAACCAAAAGCTTAGAGCCATTTTGGATAAAACCAAAAACGTTGAAAAATGCTTTATATAAAGGATAATGGAGTGGGGGATAGATTTTTAATAATTATGTCGCTTCTCAAAAAATTCTGGCGAGACCATTCGCATTCAATTTTCTACATCTCTGGAACAAATTATTGTTAAAAAGTTTATTCTCCTATCAACTTCATGCTAATCGAAATAAACATTAGCAGAAATAGTTTTACTTCCTTGTTAGAAGGGAAATGGAAATGGCGTATTATTTATGGACGCTCTTTAACTGCTTTGGTTCTCAGCGTCCCATTCTATATTGGGCGTGAAAGATCGCTTAATTTTGCTCAGAGGCCTCTCTTATCAGGCTTGAGGTTCTTTTACGTGCCGTAAATCTACGACACGGGATTCACGGCTTTACTTCCCTTCCGAAGGAGGCATGCTAAGGATTTTTACGCCCGAAAAAAGTCCTTCGTTCTCCGCCGGGTTTGAACCCGCGACCTTGGGTATATGAAGTTAGCATGGTAACCATTACACCACGGAGATGGAAGTGAATACACTAAGCTAAAGCGATAGTCAATTTTTTTAAAAGCGGTTGTCATGCGGTTCAAATGTTCTATCATGATCAGGAATTGACAAATTCCCCCATGAGAAAATTTTAGGTATTTTAAAACTGTGACCAATAATTCCACGAAAAAGTGTGTAGGATATAAATTTGTGTTTTAACGAGATTAACATTTATTGGCAGTAAGTTTTTTGTTTTGTTTTTTTGTTTTTTTTTAACCTGGTTAATTGATCTCGGTGTCCATGGAGCTTAAAGTTGCTCGCCATTCGTCTTCTCAGCATAAGGGAAACCCCCGGAAAAACCCCTTATTCGGGTAACTCGCCCTAAGCGAGATTCAAACTCACGACCTTTTGAATGTGAGGCAGACACGCTACCACCACGCTACCCAGGCGGACTCTCTTTAAAACTTAACACCATCTCTTTACCTACTGTATCTTTGTTACCGTGTCAACAACGAAATGAGAAAAACGTAATAGGATTTTACTTGCATTAATAGGAAGTCAGTCGACAGGCGAGCATGAATAGTTTCTAGAGGTGTGAGTAAAGCAACATAGGCTTTTATCATTTCATGTATACGTTTGTATCTAAAACGTTTACTATAATGTGTTTCCTAACAGCTGTTGTCAGTCACTTGTTGAATAGGTGTCTGATTGTAGAGATAATGAAAACCCAAAGGGATGACGCTGCATCAAACAGACATCATTGTTGGGCGCAACACAACAATAAGGGAGTTACACTCTATTTTCAACATAGTAAGGATTTGACCCACGCTCACAATAAGGCTTAAAAATCCTTATATCTTCATCCATATATAACCTTTCTTGTTGATTTCGAAATAGTTCTTTTATTGAATATTTTAATGTATTTCTGCATTTTCATTCCGTTTCTTATCTTTGATATTTCAACATTAAACAAATACTTAGTACAAATTTTGGAACGGTCGCATAATGTTCTAAACTATTTCAGAATGTTTCATCTTAGAATATCCTTTCTTTAGTTTTACAAAATCAGGAAACTATGAGAGATAAATATTAACTTTAGAAAAAAAAAGTAGAGTTGTTTGAAATATCCAATTTAAGGTAAACTTGTTGCTTGGTGACAGTAGTTTTGTAAATATTACATACTAAATTTACATTTTCCGTAATTTTACGGTAGACCTAGAAAGTTTGAAATTTCTTTACGCTTTCTCATCTTAGTACACAGTATATAGGTACAGAAGATCTTGCTTTCGACCCAAAAATTCGATTTTGATATTTACTGGAAACACAAGTTTTAGGGTTCCCTAAATCTAAAAAAAAACAACAGCATTTTAAGAAAAAGGTTTATGTGTGTGTGTGTGTGTGTGTGTGTATATATATATATATATATATATATATATATATATATATAACGTAACTCAGAAACCAAATGTAACACATTGAATTTTATTAATTTGACTATTTTGGCAGAAGAGAGTGTAACAGATTTAGAATCTGTAAATATGATAAGTAATCATAAGTAGTAAACGGTAAGCGAATAATTAATATTAATTTTGATAATCTTCTAACGATATATGAAGATTTACAAGAACATCCTTCACTCCTAACTACTATTTACATGGAATTTTTTTCGAAAATGTTGATTTTATCAAAGTGGCTGTAATGGGTTTTATTAAATTACCGCACATTAAACACAAGATACTAAAAAAATGCACACCTTGAATTTTCTGGGAATAGTCTCTGAAGACCTTTGCATTGTGAAATACTTTTGCATAACTGGTAAACCATAAGAGATAGTCAAAAAATGAAGATAGCGTTAAAAGCACAATTTGTGTTGAGAGTTAACCGTTTACGAGATATTTAGTTTTATTGGTTTCAATTTTAAGATACTTCTACTTTTCTTAAAAGGGAATTTGTCATTCCTGTTTCTTTTGGTTTACTCCTGACCGTTCAAAGAGAATCAAATTTAATTACATAGCAGCCAACTTGTAAAAGATATCACTTTATCCTTATATTTTCCGTTGTTCCTCTTTTCTTGTAAGAAACTAAGTAATAAGATATTACTGTATTGTTTAGGTATATTTTTTTTAAATTTTTCCATAAAAGGGGTAGTTTGGTGTGGGACGATCTTCTTGAAAATCCTTGTGCCGCATCCTTGAAACATAGTAAACTTAAATACCAAGTTTGTTACTTAGCGGTATTTTCGTTTTTGTGCTGTGCTTTCGTAGACACACACACACACACACACACACACACACACACACACACAAAAACGTGCGAGCGCCCGCGCGGGCCTTTTTCTAAAAATAGGCTTTTTTGATTCGGGATACCTCAAAACATACATTTTCGTGAAACCTCGCTATCCAATTTTGGATGGAATACAATATCTTCTATATACTGTATGTATACATGCACGTGTAGAGAAAGTCTACGTTTTTCTAGCAAGACTTAAAAAAAATGCAGGTGTTACATCCATTGACTTTCTCAACCTATTCAGCAAAAAAGCTATTCTTTCAACTTAAGCTACTCTTCAATCTGCTTCATGCTGGTCCAGTAAACTTTAGCAAAAATCGTGTTTTTACTTATTTCCTTGTAGATACAAAGGAAATAAGGGAGGCTAAGGCGAAAGCCAAATTGTTCTTATATGGCGGGCAGTCAAAAACAAAACAAATGATGACTTCGCAATTGAGAAAAGATTGAATATAGGAAAAGTAAACAATAACAAAGAATTTCACGGAAATGGTTAACTCCACAAAACAAAATGTATTTGACATAAACTGCGTGTTTTAACAGGATCTGTATTTTTCTTTAGTAAGGTATTTCTCTTATGTTGTAATACCAATTATGAAAAGTCATCCAGAATGAGACTTTAACACTTTTAAGATATGCATTTTATTTGCCATGAAAATATCTTAAACATATGGCATTTTAACCAAACTCGCTTAAAACCATTTTAATAAACCAACATTTTCGAAAAATATTCATTTTAAAGGGTGGTATAGAGTTTCTTGAAAATTTTCGTATTGCATCCTTATTAGATATTAAACTTAAATATCAAATTTGGTGCTAAGCCTTTTCGTTTCTTAAATATGCTGTTCTCAGTGACACACATGGAGCTTTTTTTTCTATTTTTTTTTTCTTTTTTTTAACTCAGGAGTCCTCATAACATGCATTTCCAGAAATCTCACTACTGAATTTTATGTGGAATGGAATATCTTCTCTACCTAATATGTACATTGTAGGCAGTAGAGAAAGTAAGAAGGAAAACGAGTGACTACTTCGTATTAGCGAAATGAGTAAGTATTTGGAGATGTAAACCAATAACCAGAGTAACTCGGAAATGGTACACTCCATAAAAATGCGTTCGACATAAATTGTGTTTTAACAAGGTTCACATTTTTTGTGTAGCAAGTTTTTGTCTAGCTTTTATGGTTTACCAGTTATGCAAAAGCAATCCTAAATGAAGAAGATTTCAGGGGATATATATCTTAAACATATGATAGTTTAAGTCAAAAACGTTATTGAAATTCTTCGTGTCACATTCTTGAAAAATACTGAACTTATTTACCCAGTTTGATATAGTGAGACTTCAGTAATCGCCGAACGTTTGTGAACGGCTTGCTCCCTAATTCATGGCTCATTGTTGATATCCATTGTTGCATTAGTGAGCACTGTGCCGGCTGAAAGTTCTTTTGATATCGCAGCTGTGATGGTTACACCTGTGCAAGTGAACACGTGTTGTATCGAAAGGTTCTTTGACGTCAAAGTCCGTATTGCTACATCTGAATGAGTTTTTGACACCTGCGGTGATTTGTTTCTGGAAATTTCCTGTCACTTGATCAACAAGTATAAAAATATGATGTGTTCCATTCACATGCTTTCTCTATATCTCTGTAAATTATTATTGTTAATAAGCTTATCTTTTATTTATTTCATGCTAATCGAGAAAAATTAGCAGAAAGTCTTATTTCTTGCTTTATTGTAAGTAGAAGCGAAATAAGGGAGTACCATAGGTTAAAGTGAAAGCCAAAAGCTGGTTGCTTTGTGACTGATGTTCCTTTGTATGGACAGGAGTTGGACAAATTCCTGTATGAGAAAAGTATAAGTTTTTCAAAGCTGAAACCAAGAAAAATGAATATATCAAAAACGATCAACTCCACGAAAAAAATGTACGTGTATAACATAAATTGTGTGTTTTAACGAGCTCTACATTTTTTGTGGGTTAACTTTTTATCCATCTCTTACGGTTTAGTAGTTATGAAAAATTCATCCAGAATAAAGTAGTCTTCAGAGGCTATTCCCATAAAATTCAAAATATACATTTTATTTGTCAGATAAATAACTTTAATATACGATATTTTAATCAAAATCGTTAGCCATTTTTTATAAAATCAAAATTTTCGAAAAAAGTTCCATGTAAAGGGTAGTTTGGGTGGGGGATTTTTCTCAATATCTTCGTGTCGTATCCCTGGAAGATACTAAACTTAAATACCAAGTTTGGTATTTTACAGACTTTTCGTTTTTGAGTTATCGTATTCACAGACACACTGACACACGGACACACACACACACGGACCTTTTTTTGAAAATACTTATATTTCCGGTGAAATCTCGGTATCGAATTTTTTGGTGGAGTGCAATACATTCTCTATACACTATGTACATAGTGAGTATAGAGAAAGTAAAAAGGGGAACAAAACTCTGCCCAGAGGCATCACATTCTTGGAAGTGAAGATGGATAAGGGACTAGCTTTTGGGGACCACATCAAGGAGCTGAGGTTTCGGGGCACTGGGGGGGCTGCCTTCTTGTACCCGATACTGAAGTCCACGTCGCCGATTCCCCTTATATTGCGCCTTTTGAGGGTTCTCGTAATCCCTAGGTTAATCTACGCCTGCGAATTTGGGGCATGGCAGCGGACTCCAGTTTGCTACTGCTTCAACGGCTGCAGAATAAATGCCTCCGGACCATTTATTCTGTCCCCTTCTCTTTTCCCGTGAGATTTCTGCACGGAGCTTCTGGTCTATCATATGTGGAGAACGAGTTAGGCTCCTCAACGACGGTTAGCTCCTTCCATTCGCCTTTGTTAGGTCTATTGGGGATTACAATCCCAGAAACCGCCGCTTCAGGAGATACCGGCTTCCCCGCCTGGCTTGTAGACATCTTCGGTAACTAAGGAGCAACTCTATCAGCTGCTACGGTTAAGCTACTATATAATCCTTACAAGAGTTGCTTGCGCATTAAAATGTCAAAATAAAACTCCAAAATAAACAAACTTTGCAACAAAATTTCATCAACGGTGCTCAAGGGCCACATTCCCGTCAGTACGTGGTTAAATCCTAGCAAGAGTGGGTACACGTCTAACACATCCTCAGGCTCGTGTCACATCGTATCGTGTCGTGTTCAAAGTTCAGTTTTCACTGAGAATGCAACGGGAAATTCATGACGTTATCGCCACCAAAAAGAAAATATACGTCAGAATGGTTATAAAAGCGTCAAAGAGAGTTATTTGTGAGCAGATTATGACTAATCAGCTTGTGGAAGAAATAAAGAGTTTTAATTTAATGTTTTTTTCACACAAATCATGTGTAGGACAGGAGTTAGATAGGCAGAGTCGGACTGATAAATTCAATGCCATAGCCGGGATTTGAACTACAGATCTCCCGGTCTCTAGCTGGTTGTTCTACCACTGAGCTACCATGGCAACATGCCGACATGGCTTTAAATTTCTCAACTGGCTCGTATGTTTCTCGGTAAACCTCAAGGTGATCTCAAATCATTTTGAGATGGCATACCCCAACGGTGACTTACAATGTCGTAAGTACTTTGGGCTTCATAGTTTAGCCAACTATTATGGTAAATTAGTTTTAATTTAATTGCTTTTTCACAAGCCGTGTATAGGACAGGAGTTGCATTTAATGTCATGCCGGCATGTTGCCATAGTAGCTCACTGGTAGAGCAATCAGCTAGAGATCGAGAGATCCGTGAGTCAAATCCCTGCTATAGCGTTGAATTTTTCAGCCCCTGACTCTACTTATCCAAATAAAGAGTTGTTCGTAGTTGGACAAAAAGAGAGATTTTGATATGTGTTTAACCGACCTTTCGGTTTTACTTTCGCTACTTTGTACAAAAGTAGGGAGGGTATTGTACTCTAACCAAAATTTTGATACACAGATTTCACTGGAAATACATGTTATAGAGTCCTTTAATTTAAAAAAAAAAATGTTAGAAAAAGCTCCATGTGTGTGTGTGTGTGTGTGTGTGTGTGTGTGTGTGTGTGTGTGTGTGTCCGAGTGTCTGCGGTTACGATAACTCAAAAACGAAAAGTCTCTAAAATACCAAACTTGGTATTTAAGTTAAGTATCTTCCAAGAATGCGACACGAAGATTTAGAGTAAAATTTCCTCCCCTCCAATCAACCCTTTACACGCAAAAAAAGTCTAATATTTTGAATTTCTCACAAATTGTTCTAACGATTTTGATTAAAATACTGAATATAAAATATATTTACATGACAAATAAAATGTATATTTTGAATTTTCTGGGAATAGCTTCTGAATACCTCTTTACTGTGAACGAACTTTTCTAAACTTTGCATACCTGGTAAACCGTTAAACAGAAAAAATCTATTAAAACACAATATATCATATACATTTCTTCGTGGGGTTGATCATTTGTTATATATTCCTTGTTATTGGTTTCAGTTTTAAAATATTTGAAATGTTTTCATGTGGAAATTTGTAATCTCCTGGTCATTCAAAGAAACGATTTCGTCAGGTAGCAACCGGTTTTTAAAATATTTGACTATCGCTTTAGACTAATGTATTCCCTTATTTCTCTTTTACTCGCAAGGAAGCAAGTAATAAGACCATTTGCGCTAACGTTTAGCTCGATTAGATTAAAGTGGACACAAGAATATGCTTTTCTACAATAATTTGTTAGAGATGTAAGAAATTCATGTGAATGGAACACATCAGATTTTTTAAATATGCTGCGCGCGCGTATACACACACAGAGAGAGAGAGAGAGAGAGAGAGAGAGAGAGAGAGAGAGAGAGAGAAATGCTTCTAAAATTGTTTTATTCGGGGTTTTCAAAATATATAGGTACTCGTATTTGTCGGTAACGAATTTTGAGTGGAATGCAACATTTCCTTTATTATACTTACCAGTAGAGGAAGTAACAAAGGATATGAGGTAGAGAAATCATGAAATGTAACACAAAAGTTTATACATACTCACCATTAAGCAGCTATTGATCGACAGGTGGGCAGGTGGAGAGTTTATTTACTAAATGGTAGATAATAGCTAGAATTCCGTGGCAGTGAAAGATATTTATCTTCCTGTCACGTTTCCTCAATTAATTGTTGTACAACCTGACAGTTGACTGGTTCTTTCAGCACCCTTCGCGCCTGTTGCTGCAGGAGGGGGTAAATTGTGTTATGTCCGTGCCCAATCGTCCGTCAAGTGTTAATGGTGACAGGCTGTGAGATAGAATCGCCGACTGTTACATCGTACACTCACCACTGAGCTCATAGTTGTAAGAATTTGACTATTGCTTCACTACTGAATAAACAATTAAACTATCCCAGATTACCATCATTATAATAAAAAATGTGATGTGTTACACTCACATGTTTTCTCTAGCTACTCTACAAACTACTTTTTTTCAACACCACGCTAATCCAGATAAGCATTAGCAGAATTTTATTACTTAGTTCCTTATAAGTAGACTGGAACTAAGGGAATGCACTAGGCTTAAGTGACAGTCAAATGTTTTAAAAGCTGTCGTTATGCGGTTGTCATTAAAATCGCTACTTTGCTTGACCAGGAGTAGAATAAAAGAGAAACGGACACTCCCGTCGAGAAAAGTGTAAGTACTTCACAACTGAAACTAATGGCAAGGAATACCTCGAGAACGGTAAGCTCTACGAAAAATAAGTATGTGATACGACTTGTGTATTTTAACAAGATCTACATTTTTTGTATAGTAAGTTTTTGTCTATCTTTTACGCTTTACTAGTTATGTCAAATTAAGCAAAATTCATCCAGAATAGACAGGTCTTTTGAAGCTATTCCCAGAAAATTCAAGATATACATTTTATTTGTGATAGAAATGGCTTTAATATGTGGCATTTTAATCAAAATCGTTAGAGCTATTTTTAAGAAAAACAAAATTTTCGAAAAATGTACCATGTAAAGGGTAGTTAGGAGTGGGGGGATTTTCTTGAAAATCTTCGTGTCGCATCCTTGGAAGGTACCAAACTTAAATACCAAGTTTAGTATTCAACCGTCTTTTCGTTTTTGAGCTAGATATGCTGACCACACACACACACACACACACACACACACACACACACACGGACATGTTTCTGAAAAAAAATTTCTTGGACTCAGGGGGTCCTAAAACATGTATTTCCGGTGAAATCTCGACATCGAATTTTTGGGTGGAATACAATACTTCTCTATCCCTACGTACATTGTACATACGGGGCTAGAGAAAGTAAAAAGCATTATCAACGTGCATTTTAAACATTTTTAATTAAAAATATGAAGTGTTCTATTCACATAACTGTACCTATTCTGCTATATTCTCTATTCTCTATTTACTCTTCTATCGCGAGCAGAAGTGGACTTTTTACTTATTTCCTTGTAGGTTCAAAGAAAATAAATAAATATAATTGACAATGAAATCCATTTCCTTTTAAATGGCCAGGAGAAAAACAGAAAGAAGCAAAGAGAAAAAGCAAAACGAATAACGGCTGTCCGTTTGAGAGAAGTCTAAGTATTGAAAAAATTAAAACAATAACAAAAATAACTCGGAAATTGTTAATTTCACCAAAAAAATCTGATGTATTCCATCACATAAATTATTGTTAAAAAGCCTATTCTATTTACGAGGGCCGTTCAGAAAGTAGCCTCCGGTTGATTGCAAGAAATTCACCAAGTTAAATAAAAATATTTTAATATATACATCTTACAACTACATCTTTGCACTATTTTTCTACATAGTTTCCATAACGATTGAGGCACTTATCGTATCTGTTCACAAGCTTTGAAATTCCTTCTGCATAAAAATCACCCGCTTGTGCCTGGAGCCAGCCTGTGACCGCATCTTTGAGCTCTTCGTCGTCATCAAACCGCTGGGACCCGAGCCATTTCTTCATATGCATGAAGAGGTGATAATCGCTTGGCGCCAGATCTGGGCTGTAAGGTGGATGGTTGACAACGTCCCACTTGAAGGACTCAAGAAGGGCTGTTGTTCTGCGAGCAGAGTGAGGACGGGCGTTATCGTGCAAAAAAACGATACCGGAAGTCAGCATACCACGGCGTTTGTTCTGTATAGCCCGTCGTAATTGTTTTAGTGTTTCACAGTACACGTCTTGATTAATGGTCGTCCCACGTTCCATGAATTCAACCAACAACACCACTTTTGCATCCCAAAACACCGTTGCCATCAATTTTCGGGCATAAAAATCTTGCCGGGCTTTTATTGGTTTGGTAGGCGAATTTGAATGTGCCCACATCTTTGATTGTTCTTTTGCCTCAGGGTTCACGTACTTAATCCAGGTTTCGTCCCCGGTCACGATTCTGTTTAACAATGGTTCACCTTCGGCCTCATAACGTGACAGAAAGTCTAATGCAGAGGCCATTCTTTGAGTTTTGTGGTGGTCGGTAAGAATTTTGGGCACCCATCGTGCACAGAACTTACGGTAACCCAATCTTGCTGTCACTATCTCGTACAAGAGAGTCTTAGAAATCTGTGGAAAATCAGTAGACAACTCCGACATTGTGAAACGTCGGTTTTCACGAACTTTTGCATCAACTGTCTGAACGAGTTCGTCCGTGTCCAATGATGGTCTACCACTCCTCTCTTCATCATGAACGTTTTCTCGTCCACTTTTAAATTAACGTACCCATTCACGGACCACTCCTTCACTCATAACTCTTGGTCCGTACACGGCACAAAGCTCACGATGAATAGCTGCTGCAGAATATCCTTTGGCTGTAAAAAACCTTATAACAGCACGCACTTCACATTTGGCGGGGTTTTCTATTGCAGTACACATTTCAAACGGCCACAAACACTAAACTAGCGCAGGTACGACTTTCATTCGACCACGGCTTGATGCCGACTGACCTGCTGAGTGCGTGAATGCACAGATGGCGTCGCTACTCCCCCCACTACCCGCACTGTGACCGATCGGAGGTTACTTTCTGAACGGCCCTCGTACTTTATGCTAATTGTGAAAAAATTAGCAGAAATGATATTATTTGATTTCTTGTAACTAGGGAAATAGGGAGCACGATCGACTAAAGCGAGTGTCAAATGTTTCAAAAGCTGGATGCTATGTGATTGAAGCTCCTTTGTTTGTATGGCTAGGAGTTAACAAACTTCCGTATGAGAAAATTATAAGAATTTTAAAGCTGAAACCAATAACAAGGAATATCTCAAAAATGGTCAACTCAACGAAAAGAAATGTATATAATAAAAAGTGTGTGTTTTAACAAGCTCTACATTGTGTGTTACGGTTTACCAGTTACGCAAAATTCCGCAAAATTCATTCAGAATAAAAATGTCTTCAAATACTATTCCCAAAAAATTCAAGATATACATTTTATTTTTAAATTAAATACCTTTAATGCAAGAAATGTTAATTAAAATCGTTAAAGCAATGCTTTAGAAAAACAGAACTTTCAAAAAATGTTCCGTGTAAAGGGAAGTTTGTGTTGGGGGGATTTCTTGAAAATCTTTTGTCACATCCTTGGAGGATACTAAACACAGGTAAATACCTAGCTTGGACTTTCGTTTTTGAGCTATGCTGTTCACTCACACGCGCGCACGCGCACGAACCTTTTCCCAATTTGCTACTGTAACTACTATGTACTATATGTAAATACGTGCTAGAGAAAGTAAAAAATATTAAGATACATGATAGCTTAAAAATCTGAAATGCTCTATTCACATCAGCTTCTCTACCCATTCCATAACAAATTACTCCTACAAAAATGTATTCTATATACTTCATTTTTCTATCGATTAATCGAGAAAAATGTAAGCTCCCTACTTCCTTGTGGGTTTATGAAAATAAGGAAACATTTGTGCTGACAATGAAATCTCTTTCCCTTTACATGGCCAGGAGTAAAGAAGAAAGAAATATAGAAAGAAAAGGAAAACGAATAAGAACTTCCCATTTGAGAGAAGTTTTAAATATTGCCAAATTTAAAACAATATTTTAATTCCACAAAACATATATGTGACATAAAGTTTGTGTTTTAACAGATCTACGTTTTGTGCAGTAAGTTTTTGTTTATCTCTTATGTTTTAGCAGTTATGCAAAATTCATTCAAAATTATGTAGTTTTTAGAGGCTATTTCCAATAAAAATGAAATATTTGCAATATTCGGTATTGTAATCACAATCGTTAGAGCCATTTTTGAGAAAAACAAAATTTCATAACATTTTTCCATGTAAAGAGTGCTTTGGAAACTATCCTGAAAATCTTGGTGTCGCATCATTGGAAAATACTGAACTTAAATACCGAGTTTGGTACTTAACGGACTTCTCGTTTTTGGATTAAGCTGTCCAAGACACACACATGGACCTTTTTCTTAAAATGATTTTTTTCAAGGGCCCTGAAAACATGTATTTGCGGTGAAATTTCGGTATCGAATTTTTTGTTGCAATACAAACACCTTCTCTAATATGCACAGTGTAAATGCGTACTAGAGAAACTACAAATCTGATGTGTTCTATTTACATAACTTCCTCTACCTATTTTGCAACAAATCATTCCTAAAAAAAACTATACTTTTAGCTACTTCATTCTATCGACTAATCAAGATAAATATGAGCAGAAATGGCATTTTTACTTATTTCATTGTAGATTCAAAGGAAATAAGGAAATACATCTGATGGCACTGAAATCCCTTTGTTTTTGCATGGCCAGGAGTAAAAAAGAAATAAAGACAAATAAAAAAACGAATAAAGAAAAGCTTGTTTATTGGACAATTTAAAGCAATAACAAAAATCTGATGTGTTTCATTCACATGACTTTCTCTACATCTCTGCAACAAATTATTGTTAAAAAGCTTATGTTTCTATTTACTTCATGCTAATCGAGAAAAAATTCCTTGTAAGTAGAAGCGAAATAAGGGAGTATCACAGGTTAAAGTGATAGTCATAAACTGGTTGCTATGTCATTGAAGTTGCTTTGTTTGCAAGGACAGCATTTGACAAATTCCTGTATGAGAAAAGTATTAGTTTTTCAAAGCAGAAAACAAAAACAACAAATGTCTAAAAAACGATGAACTCTACGAAAAAAATGTATATAACATAAATTGTGTGGTTTAACATGCTGTACATTTTTTGTAGTAAATTTTTGTCCATCTCTTACAGTTTAGCAGTTATTCAAAATTCCGTAAAATTCATCCAGAATAAAGTAGTCTTCAGAGGCTATTCCCAGAAAATTCAAGATATACATTTTATTTATCAGGTATATAGCATTAATACACGATATTTTAATCAAAATCGTTAGAGCCATTTTTGAGAAAATAACAATTTTCGAAAAAAGTTCCATGTAAATGGTAGTTGGGGGTGGGGGGATTTTTCTCAAAATCTTCGTGTCGCATCCCTGGAAGATACTAAACTTAAATACCAAGTTGGTATTTTACCGACTTCGTTTTTGAGTTATCGTGTTCACAGACACGCGGACACACACACCGGATATTTTTGTGAAAATGCTTTTTTTTTTCTTTTTTTTTTTTTATACAGGGGACCCTAAAACATATATTTCCGGTGAAATCTCCGTACCGAATACACTATGCACATAGTACGTGTAAAGAAAGTAAAAATTATAATATGTCAATCAATTTACAGAGCATACATTATACAATTGATGATATACAATTGTACAATTTTATTTCTTTTAAAAACTTTACTATATTATGGCAGTCTGGATCATTCAAGGCTATTTAGACATCAGCAGGAACTCCACACTGAAACCGCTGCACATCTTAGGAAGGACACTTTGTAACTATATGCTGAACTGAGAGAATGTATGACAGTGCTTGCATGTAGGCTGAGATGGTATGAATGGGTAATTACAGTACGTTAAATATGCAACCTGCTGAGAAGAACCTGGTCACGACGCTTTAGATGTTTTATCAAGAAACATGGTACCACGAGGGCTATAGAGTTTAGTTTGCTATTGGGTGTGAAACTCCAGTAAAACTTCCATTGTTTACATTCGAACAAAACTCCAAACTAGATTGCTTCCATGGTCGAGTGGTCAGCAAACTGACTTCTCACCCGGAGGTTCCGGGTTCGATTCCCGGCTGGCAGTATGTGTGTGTGAGGAAAATAAAATGATTTAAACCAAACGAATTGTTTCAAGCGCAAAGGCCCCGATATGACTTTAGATGCTAAAGGGGACTATATAAACGAAACAATAAAAAATCTCCAAACTGTCCATCATTATGTCATGAATTAGGCTTTACAATTACTCTGTATGTTGGTGTAGTCAATGGTAGTTTACAGACTTTTAATATATAGAGTCTTTCAAAAGTCACTTTCAACCGCTATAAATATTAGAATATTTGAGATAGATTAAGAAAAATCTGATGCCATGACTTTCTCTACCTCTCGGTAGCAAATTATTGTTACTACTTGAGGCATTATTTATATATTATTCACAAAATCTGCCGACATTTTATGAGTTTCATGTCATGTTTATAATATTTGATGTTCAATTGTTTTTATTCCTTTGCTTCCGAAGTTGAAATCGCTGGTTGCAAATTTTTAATTTGTGCTTTCGTCGCATTTAAGTGTTTTGATTTTCTCGATGCGATTTTGTTTTTCAACAGTATCTATAGTTACGTGTTGATTTTCTGGCTGGTGACGCCAAGTATCAGGAAGAAGGAGGCTTCTTCACGCGTAATGGAAAAGGCCGTTTAGAGATAACGCGTAAAAATGCATTCGTGTTGAATTATACGCGCCCCTGGATTCACAGCGTTCAACAAAGTAAAGAATTGCATCGAGCGATTACAGTTTCTTTGGAATTGTAAAAAAATATAACTATAGAAATAAACTGCGATTCTACAACAACCCTAGCGACTTCTTGTTTAAGAAGCCGCCCAGGTAGTCTGGGTCCGTGAAGCCCAACAAGTCCGATAAAAAAACGCCCTGAGAAGAGTCAAACGCTACAAAAAGTCAAACATAAGCGCGAGTAGACTTACAATCCAACATTTGACGAACGCTTATGGAAGCTACATATTTTAATGCTTCATACTTCATGCTAATCGTGATAAACATTGGTAAAAACTGTTGTATTACTTAGTTCCCTATAGGTAGAGGGCAAATAAAGGGATAGACACACTTTAAAAGTGGTTGCTATGCTCTATAAATCCGATTCTTTGCATGGTCAGGTGTTGACAAGTTCCCGTATGAGAAAAGTATTAAGTATTTTAAAACTGAAATCAATAACAATAAATATCTTAAATAGATCAACTCCAGAAAAAAATGCAAATAACATAAATTTTGTGTTTTAACAAGCTCTAGATTATTTGTGTAGCAAGTTTTTGTAGCAAGTCATGTTAAATTCCACAACATTCATTCAGAATAAAGAAGTCTTCAGAGGCTATTACCAGAAAAATCAAGATATACATTTTATTTGTGATGTAAATATCTTTAATATAACGGTAGTTTAATCAAAATCTTTATAGTATTTTTGAGAAAATTAAAATTTTCGAATTGTTTTCCACGTAAAGGGTGGTTGGGATGGGGAGATTTTCTTGAAAATCTTCGCGTCGCATCCTTGGAAGATACTAAACTTAAATACCAACTTTGGTATTTAACGGATTTTTTTGTTTTTGAGCTATGCTGTCGACAGAGACACACATATACACACTTTTTCGGACTCAGGGGACCCCAAAACATGTATTTCCTGTGATATACAATACCTTCTCTGTCCACTATGTACAGGTGGGCCAGAGAATATAACAAAAGTCACATTCAAAAGCCTGTGGTCCCGTGTAATGTCTATTTGTACGTAAAAGAACCCCATACTTTGAAAGAAGAAGGTTTCTGGGCAAAATTCCGCTATTTTGCCTCCGCAAGTCGTATTACAGTGCCAAGCCGACCCCTCGTCATCATGGTGCATAGCGGCGAATTCACTAACTATAAATTCAAATTAGATCTAGAAACTTAGTAACGATGCTCTATGCTCCACTTCGGAGCTACAGGAAATTAACTAATGAAACTAATTCGACAACTGTAATCAGAACTAGTGACGTATAATTTCTGAGTATTTCACACATTTTTTGGCCTATAAAATTAGTTGCATTTTAATTTTATTCCTGAATCAAAGTACAATAAAGAATAGATTGTTTGCATGGTGGAGTGGTCAGAGAGCCGACTTCTGAGGCGGGAAATGTTTCTTTAACCAGAATTATTCCCTATTCCCCACAGAGTCTGGAAGTATGAATGTGAATGTGAATGAGGGTGTGTTTAGTGATATCAAAATGATTTACCTAATATATGACATAAACTTTGTTTTATCGTGATCTATATTTTTTGTGAATTGATCTTTTATCTATCTCTTACGGTTTACCAGTTATGCAAAATTCAAAGAAATCATCGAGAATAAAGAGGTCTTTAGAGGCTATTCCCAGAAAATTCAAGATATACATTTTATTAGGCAAGTAAATATCTTAAATATAAAGAGGTTTTAATCAAAATCATTAGAGCCATTTTTAAGAAAATCAAATTTTTTGAAATTGTTTCTATGTAAAAAGTAGTTTGGGATGGGAGGATTTCCTTGAAAATCTTCATGTTGCATCCTTCGAACATACCAAACTTAAATACCAAGTTTGGTGTTTTAACGGTCTTTGCGTTTTTGAGCTATGTTATTCTCAGACACACACGGACCTTTTTCGGAATCAGGGAGCCCTTAAACATATATTTCAGGTGAAATTTCGACATCGAATCCCTATGTACATTTACATACAGGGCTAGAGAAAGTAAAAATTAAAAAAAAGGTAAATAATAACGCCATTTTCTCTTAAAATTGAGAAATCAACCTCGTGTTGCTTAGTTTTATTGTACGCCGGTAGCGAATGCATTTAAAATTACTTCCAAGAACTAAACGGTTTAACGACTTAATAAAAGAAATCCGGTGGTGTCACCGTCGCATAAAAACATGATTACCTTAACGTCACACGTAAAAGGCGAATGATTGAAAGCGCCGACCGGGACAAATTGACATTCTATGGTATGCATACAAAGAATTCGCCAAAACAATTGATCGGAAATAAAACCAGATGGGCATTCCATCGTAACGGGTAGAATGGCTGTTTAGAGGTTTATCAAACGTACGTACGTACAGAGGCTTTCAGATTATGTAACAGTTACACTAACTTTCATTAAGTTCAGATTCTCGTGCTTTATTTATTATCATAGTTCACAATGAAATGTACATAAATAGTGATTTTAGTATTATAATGTATGATAATGTCCATTATGTCCGTAGAGTTTTAGTAATTATTATTATTATTATTAGCGTAACGTCCTTAACCTGGTTATTCATATCAGACCACGGATGAAATTGGTGAAATTATGCTCAAGTGATCTCGGGGACACTGGAGTTTACAGTTACTCGATATTCGTCTTCATAGGATAAGCAAAAACTCCGAAAGAAACCTTATCTCTTAAGCAAGATTCGAACTCGGGACCTCTTGAATGTGATGCAGACACGCTCCCCACACTTCCGTGGAATTGTCACTACTTTATTGTGAACCCTTACTTTGTCGTATTCAATTGAAATGTTACCTACGGAGTAACATGTTTCGTTTCGTAATCCGCTGACGTAATCGTATCTGTAAGACAGACACTCCCCTAGGACTTGCAAGCCAATGCCTAGGGGTCAGAAGCCTGGCGGGCACGAAGCCACAATGGAGAACCTGTTACGAGGGGTCGGCCCGTAGCCAGGCATAAACATGAGGAAAAGATTGATATGAAATGTAAACGAAATTGATGATTGGAAATGTCATAATTAGTGGAATGGGTGGCGGGGGAAACCGGAGGACCAGGAGAAAATCTCCCCAGGCGCTTCGGGTCGAACCCGGGCTTCCTAAATGGGAAGCGAGCGGTCTAACCACTCAACCACGGCGCCGGGAGTAATGTGTACAGACTTCATATAGATAGTAGGTAGCAAAGGTATTGTATCACCCAAAAATTGCTACCGAGATTTCACCAAAAATACATGCTTTGAGGAACCCAAAAAGGACAACATTAGAAAAACAGCAGTGCGTGTGTGTGCGCGCGTGCGCGTATGCGTGTATCATAACTTAAGAACGCAAAATTGGTAAATACCAAACTTATATTCAGGTTAAATGACTTCAAAGGATGCGACATGAAAGCTTTCTATAAAAATTCCCCGACCCCAAACTACACTTCACATGGAAAGTTTTTTGAAATGTTCGATATTCTAAAAAAATTGCTCCGACGATTTTGATTAAAATTGGCAAGTAAAATATATATCCTGAATTTCCTGAGAATAACCTCTGAAGTCTTCTTCATTCTGAATGGCTTTTGCAAGCTGGTAAACTCTAAGAAATAGGAAAACCTTACTACACAAAAAATCTGATGTGTTCCATTCACATGACTTTCTCTACTTCTGTGTAACAAATTATTGTTAATAAGCTTATTCTTCTATTTACTCCATGCTAATCGAGAAAAAATTAGCAGAAATAGTCTTATTACTTGCTTCCTTGTAAGTAGAAATGATATATGGCAGTACCATAGGTTAAAGTGAAGTCAAAAGCTGGTTACTAGGTGACTGAAGTTCCTTTGTTTGTATAGACACGAGTTGACAAATTCCTGTATGAGAAAAGTACAAGTTTTTTAAACCTGAAACCAAAAACAAGGAATATCTCAAAAACGATCAACTCCTCGAAAAAAATGTATGCAATACAAATTGTGTGTTTTAATGTGCTCTACATTTTTTGTGCGGTAAGTTTTTGTCTATTTCTTACGGTTTAGCAGTCATGCAAAATTTCGTAAAATTCATCCAGAATAAAGTAATCTTCAGAGGCTATTCCCAGAAAATTCAAGATATACGTATTATTTGTCAGGTAAATGTCTTTAATATACGATATTTTAATCAAAATCGTTTGAGCCATTTTTGAGAAAATAAAAAAGTTCGAAAAAAGTTCCATGTTAAGGGTAATTGGAGGTGGGGAGATTTTCTTGAAAATCTTCGTGTCGCATCCATGGACGCTACCAAACTTAAATACCAAGTTTGGAATTTAACGGTTTTTTTTCGTTTTTGAGCTATGCTGTCCACAGACACACACGGACCTTTTTCCAAAAATGTTTTTTTTTTTTTGTATTCAGGGGGACCCAAAACATGTATTTCCGGTGAAATCTCGGGTGGAATACAATACCTTATCTATACACTATGTGCATAAATTGTGCAGAGAAAGAAAAATGAACACTTCTGACACATTTTACTCATCGACTTTAATGAAGGATCTAGGGCTGTAGAAGGGACGAGAAAAATGTGGTGTGTTCAGAAGCGAAATATTTGCCTTTTTTTTTTCTTTCTTTCTTTTTTCCTATTCGTTTCCGAAAAGGAAACTTCGATATGGGTGTTTAACCACGTTGTGGAAGACTTTCTCTGTTATACGAAAACCGCCTAATCAGTTGGATCACGAATGATCCTCGCCAAACCTCACAGGAATTGGCACGAATTATGGAATGCGATCATGCAACCATTGTACGCTGTTTGCATTCATTGGGTAAGTTACATGATATTGCACGTATGCATACGGCCAGAATCACCACAGATGCGACTGCTGATCTCGGTTAACTCTTCCTAAGCGCCATGCATATCCACCAGAATTTGCCCCTCCAGATTATCCTCTCTTCCGGTCTCTATCAACATTCAGGGACAAGTGTTTCTCTTAACTGGCTAACAGCATCTTCTTATCCAGCGGTGCCCAACCTACAGAGGACAGATTTATCCGCACCCGTTTGTTTGGTAGCGGCAGGCACAAAAACCTCCTTATCTAAGACGGCGCTTTCTATTAGTGATGGGGGTTTCAGCTACTCAATGTTATATGGGATGGCACAAATAGTACAAAAACGTTCTTGAACGCCGTTCTTTACTTATAACCAGGTCATTAATGTTTGCTGACGGGATGAACAACAGAATCTTAAAAGGCAGACCAAAAGATCCTGCCCTCCCTACCCTACTACAATATTTGCTTTTTATTTGATTCATTTTCGAGGACGTTCTTGAACGCCGTTCTTGTTAGTGACTTGGTGGGTATTCTTTACTTGTAACCAGGTCATCAATGTTTGCTGACGGCATGAACAACAGAATCTTAAAAGGCAGACCAAAAGATCCTGCCCTCCCTACTCTACTACAACATTTGCTTTTTATTTGATTCATATTCGAGAGCATCTGTCCACAAATATATCAAGAACCAAGTATTGATATTAACTTTGAAGCAAAATTTCGTAATTTGGGAAATTTTTCATTGGAAACAGATTTCAATAAATTGCAATCTTTCTTTTTTTTTTTAGAATATTTAAGGGCTGATTGCTTTACTGATAAAAATGTTTGCCATAGTCAGTATGAAGGTATTTTTCAAAGTGCCGTTTAATATTACATCGGAACCCCAAGATAAGTGACACTTACAAATAAGGCATTCACCGTAATGTCCTCTTTAACAAAAAATATTCTTCCTCCGATGCTTTCTGGAGTGCAATATATTTGGTTCATTTGAAACCTGCCAATTAAACTCTACTGAATGATTGAAGCATGAATGCTTCCTGCCTGGCGATACAGAAAACGAAGGAGAGCAGAGGTTGGGCACCCTAATTTTTATCGAAACCAGCGCTTTTACCTGAACTTTGGCAGGCGGTTATTGAGAAAGATTGTGATTACATCACTGAGTGAATACGTGATTGTTTATTGTTTATGGGAGTATCAGTGAAAATCAGTGTGGTTGTCTGATAACTATTTTACATCCTCTAGCACGTATGTACATTGTAGATAGAGAAGGTATTGCATTTCACCCAAAATTTTGATACCGAAATTTCATCCTTTCATTTGAGACCCTTTGAATAAAAAAAAGGTCCCTAATATTTAAGATTTGCAGGAAAAAGTCCCCTGAAAACTACCCTTTTCGTGGAACATTTTTCGAAGATGTTGATTTACTCAAGAATGTTTCCAACGAATTTGATTAACATACCATATGTTTAAAATATTTTCATAACAAATGAAATTCATATCTTGAATTTTCTGGGAATAACCTCAGAAGACCATTTTAGATGTCTTTTACGTAACCTCTGTAAACCGTAACAAATAAAAAAAAACTTATAACACAAATAGTGGATTTTGTTAAAATGTTGTATATTATATACAAGGTCGTCTCCTTAGCGCGGTGGTAGCGCAGCTGCTTACCAAGCGGGAGACCTGGGTTCGATCCCCAGTACCGGCGTGGGGATTTTTCCCCCGCTGGGAGACCTGGCCCGGGGTGCACTCAGCCTCGTAAGGTCCCTGGGGGGCCAATTGAGGAGCTACTTGATGGAGAAGTAGCGGCTCCAGGTCATGAGGACCGCATTAACCGGCCGGGAGGGACTCGAGGCGCTGACCACGTCTCACCCTCCAATACTGCACCCCATCCATGACGTCTGTAGTGGACCGAGATGGGGGACGCAGCGGCCGGGCGGTAGGCCAAGGTTCCCCGTGAGCTGTCGTGCCATGGAGTTATATTATATACAAAATGTTATATATTTTTTTCTAATTCCGAGATTTTTTTGTTTTTGGTTTAAATTTTAAAATATTTATACTTTTCTCAAACAGGAAGTCGTCTGCGTTTCTTTTGTCTTACTCTTGGTCATGCAAAGAAGCGAATTTCAATGACAATCGCATAGCGACAGCTTTTAAATCATTTGACTATCGCTTTAGCATGATGTATTCCCTTAGTTTCCTTCTACTTATAAGGCATAAGACCATTCTGTTAATGATTAACTCAGTTAGCCTATAGTAGAAAGAAGATTGAGAAGTTCCATTTGAATGGAATATTACATTGTTTATAGTAATAAAATAATGGGATTATATAAATTGCACGTACTTATGCACCGACGCAACATATGATCCCTGCATTAGATTAGATTACTATTTGTGATTTTTGAACGTTCAAAGACCTCGATCTTTTGGTACTTTTTTTTTTGTAGTGTTTAACGCTTATGGATCACAGGCGGCGACACTGATGATACATGAATGAAGATGGAGCAGAGATGTAGAGAAAGTCATGTGAATGGAAAACATCACAACATCTTCCAACATGTTTGTAATGTAAAACAAGTGCTTATACAAATTGTTATGAGGCGAGTGCAATTACTTCGCGAATTATTGACATAATAAGAGCGGGGAGGGGGTGACGTTAGCTTTAATCAAATGTCTTACCTTAATTGAGGTTCTCTGGAGTACTACACAACTCAAATGCAGTTATTATTCTTGAACATATACTGCACCATTTTACTATGTAAAACATAATTTCACTGTGCACCATCCACACCCAATAACTGCCACTTTTTCGCATTTATCACATAGTCTTTCCAATAGGAATGGCTGCTGGCTGGACTATCTATAAAAAAAAAAAAAAAAGAAAAAAAAAAAAAACTTAATTTCCAAAATACAACGGATTATTGATGTAAGAATTTGAAAGGACGGAGTTCATCCTTAATGGTCTGCGATATTCAGTTGTTGCCTTGCTTAGCATCAGTGCGGACAACATGATTTACTCGTACAGAACGAAAACATTCTATACTACAGAGGCAGTGTAGCAGTTGTAATTTTGCTCTCTTTGCTGCTTGCATAATTTCGTCTGGTTCACCAGTCTGTGTTCATATCATTCAAATCATCCGCCATTTTATGGATCGATACGAGCTTTCAAAGCCATAGCCAACTTGAATGAGGCCGTGGACGCATAAACCAAGGCTGGCTTATCATTTTGTAACACTGACTGACAGAATTTTATACTTTTAACACTACTGACTGATAAAAGGCCTTCTTTTAGCATCAACTGCCAAAAAAATATTTTACATATAAAGGGGAGTTTGGGGTGAGAGAATTTTCCTGAAGGTACATTAGAAGGTGCATTTAATAAACTTCATAATCACATGAGAAAAAAGAAACTATGCATTCGATACCAACATTATTTTTATGGGCATAAATTTGTATTGGAGGATGCTGTAAGATGTAGAAATCTTCTAGTGAATATTTATTTCAGTGGCCTTTGTAATTAAAACTAACTACACTAGATGCTAAAACCTTATACCACAAAACTTCCGAATGAACGCGTGTCGTACTATGGGGAACTGCTTGCCCTGCAATGCACGGTAATCAGTTGACACAAATTACGTTATGTGATCACGCGTAATCAAATTTTCCGCAATCGGAAACAAAATGGGAGAGATATGATATCATGCAATCAAGTTGCGACTAGCTAATACATAAGTGGTCCTTAAACGATATTTGTTCATATCTTGATTATATCATATGAATGGAATAATCGTAACACGATCTTGTGGAATACTGAACAATAATTACACAGATATTAGTAAGTGTGAGGTTATTGTGAATGAAATTGAAAAAACGGAACACAAGAGATTTGAGCGTACATTTAGAAATTTTAAAAATCACTGCAGAAAATACACCCAAAGTATTCGAATACCATTCATTTTGTAAACCCTACTAATTTCAACTATAGTTACAATAATAAATTTATGTTCGAACTCATATGCACCTAAGTTTCCAAGAAACCAAGTATCAAACCGAAAATAAAGCAATAGTTAAAATACCCCACATGATGAAAATTTTAAAATCATAATCAGATGCAAGATTTTGTTTCGACATTTATTTTAAAAAATCGCATTAATAGTTTTAATTAGTGGTGTTTGCGTGGAATATTCTACAGAAATCTGCATTATTTTGTGCTAATTTTCAAACATAGTTAACAAGTAATGACATAAAAAATTAAAATTAACGGTAAAACGTCTTTTTTTAAAATTCAAAACTTTTTTTTTTCAATCAATAACATGAATATAATCAAGTCAGACTTAACCGAACTGCAGCATATTACAAGTTCTGTCATTTTGGTGTTTTATCACTGTCCTGTAAGTTACAACTAAGTTATATATTATAGAGTTCAGCACTAACTTTGGGAGTTTGAATTCTATTAACATTTTAAAAAATCTAATGTGTTACATTCACATGACTTTCTCTATATCTCTGCAATAAATTATTGTTAAAAAAGCCTATTCTTCTATTTACTTCATGCTAATCGAGAAAAATTAGCAATTAAATTAGCAGAAATAGTCTTATTACTTGCTTCCTTTTAAGTAGGAGCGAAATAAGGGAGTACCGTGGACTACAGCGGTAGTCAAATCTTTTAAAAGCTGGTTGCCATGTGATTTAAGTTCCTTTGTATGGTTAGGAGTTTACATATTCCTATATGAGAAAAGTATAAGTGTTTTTAAACCGAAACCAATAAGTTAATATCACAAAAACGGCCAACTCCATGAAAAAATGTAACATAGATTGCGTATTTTAATGAGTTCTACATTTTTAAGAAAGTTTTTGTCAATCTATTACGCTTTAACAGTTATGAAAACTCCGCAAAGTTCATCTAGAATAAAGATGTGTTCAGAGGTATTTCCAGAAAATACAAGATGTGCATTTTATTTGTCATATAAATGTCTTTAGCATACAATATTTTGATCAAATTCGTTAGAGCCATTTTTTGAGAAAATCAAAATCTGCGAAAATATTTCCATGTAAAGGGCAATTTGGAGTGGGGGAATTTTCTTGAAAATCTTCGTGTGCCATCCTAGGAAGATACTGAACTTAAATACCAAGTTTGGTATTTAATGGAGCTTTTTTTTTTTTTTTTTTAATACAGTTCCAGAGCCTTACTCCGGTAATGTATTCCTTTCTTTTTCTTTTTTTTTTCTTTTATTCAGTTTTCTTTTTGCTGACAAACACACATTTACAAATACACAAACACCCATTTCCAAGGTGGGACTCGAACCCACAATCCCCTACGCCACGAAGCACCAAAACGAGGCAGTTTAGCGAGCGGGGCCATGGGAACCGGTTCATGTTCGCGCGCGCGCACACATACACACATGTGAATTTTTATTCGGGGGATCTCAAAACGTGTATTTCCGGTGAAATCTGGGTATCGAATTTTTGGGTGCAATTCTGTTACCCACTATGTACATAGTACGTGTAGAGAAAGTAAAAATGGTTGTTTTTAGAGATGTCAAAAATTCAATAACGCGAATGGTTCGTTTTACTTTTATTTGTAGCAAGCAATATTTCCTAAATACATATACCCAAGCTTGTGGGTTCAAACCCAATGGATTTTTTCGGATGTAAAAATCCTTAGCATGGCTTCCCTCGTGTCGTGGATCTACGGCACGTAAAAGGACCTCAAGCCTCTGAGCAAAATTAAGTGGTTCTTCTTGCCCAATTTAGAATGGGACGCTGAGAACCACAGTAGTTAAAGAGCGCCCATAAATAACCCGCCATTTACATTTAGGTTTAAATTTCTTCAACAGTATATAAAATAAATACATTAAGAGCACTTGCTTACTCTACTTGCTGCATTCAAAAGATTTATTCACAAGCGTGAAGCTATACTTTTAGCACTGCCAAGAAAACACAAACTTATACTCACATCCACTCTGGTTCCACGGGCAAAAGTTCCACTGCTTCTTTATCCTGAGTCTCCTCGAAGTAGACCAACATACGACGCATCCTTGGGCGCCTAACCTACACTGTGTTTGTGTATATATCTTCATCAGGTTATCAACGATAACGAAATGCAATTTCAAGTTCCTCTTATTGGCTTTAATTGTAACTGAAAACATCAACACTGTCATACTGGTGTCCTTCGGCCAGAAAATGTGCATATACTTCTGTATTCATGGTGCATTCCAATTCAGTGAATTTCAACTCAATCCAGGGTGAATTTCTGCATTCTCATCCTAGAATAGCACATAACATGTTGAAACAAAAGGCTAGAAAATAACATTTCATAGGCAAAAAGAGTATAGTTCTGTGTTTGAAAGAATAACATTTTACACTTTTTCTGTTATTTATAGTAAGTAGAAAATTGTATTCCATCAAAAAATTCGATACCGAAAATATACCGGAATAAAACATTATATATGTTTTGAGTCCCTTGAAAAAAATTGCATAACTGATAAACTAAGAGAAAGGAAAATCATATAAAAATTCACATGACTTTCTCTAGCCGTTCTACAAACTTCTTACATAAGATTATTCTTCTTTCTGCACCTTGTTAATCGAGGTATTCAGCACAATGTTCTTATTACTTAGTTCTTTATAAGTAGGAAGGAAATAACGGAATACACTAGGCTAAATCGATAGTCAAATGTTTTAAAAGCTGTCGTTATGCGATTTTCATTACAAATCGCTTTTCTTGGCCAGGAGTAGGAAAAAAAAAAAAAAAAAAAAAAAAAAAAAAAAAAAAAAAAAAAAAAAAACGGACACTCCCGTCTGAGAAAAGTATAAGTACTTCACAACTGAAACTAATAACAATGAATACCTCGAAACGGTAAGCCCCACGAAAAAAATGTGTATGACGTATTATGTATTTTAACAAGGCCTACATTTTTTGTATAGTAAATGTTTGTCTATCTCTTACGGTTTATTAATTATGCCAAATTAAGCAAAATTCATCCAGAATAAACAGGTCTTTAGAAGCTATTCCCAGAAAATTCAAGATATACATTTTATTTGAGAGGTAAATATCTTTAATATACGATATTTTAATCAAAATCGTTAGAGCCATTTTTAAGAAAATCAAAATTTTCGAAAAAAGTTCCATGTAAAGGGTAGTTTGGGGTGGGGGGATTTTTCTCAAAATCTTCGTGTCGCATCCAGCTATTTTTCATTTTTGAGTTATCGTGTTCACATACACACGGACACACACACGGACCTTTTTCTGAAAATGCTTTTTTTGGATACAGGGGGTCCTAAAACATGTATTTCCGGTGAAATCTCTGTATCGAATTTTGGGTGGAATACAATACTTCGTTATCCCTATGTACATTGTACATATGGGGCTACAGAAAGTAAAAATCTGATGTGTTCCATTGACATGAGTTTCTCCAATTGTTTTATACATTCTGGTACAAGATAATGTGGCGACACTGTTCTTACGCTACACGCTACATAAAGAGGCATTTGTTAAGTAGTTTGGCTCATACAGTCTCAGGTCGGAGTGTTTTACACGCACAGGCCTTCTCAGAGTGGAGCGGTAAGTGTTTTCATATGACGTGATTCGCCGTTAATTCTTTATCGTAAGAGCTAAACTGATCTCCTTTGTGTTACGCGGACATGATTGCTTGGTGAAACGAATATTTAAATTCATTTGGGTTTAGTGAAAAGGTTAACTGCCATGATTTCTCAGTCATTTCGTTGGCAGTTAAGTGAAATAATATGCCACATTACGACGTTCTATAATGCTTTCACTGATTTTCATCTTTGTTAAAAGTTAAATTATGGGGAATTCTGTAATCACATTTCGAGTTGAATAGGAATGTAACTATATTACGCACATTATTATTTTATTATGTATTGTTATTGTTAAAGTTTTTATTGTTTATTAATGAAATAAATTATTGTTATAAAAGTTATTTTGACTCCCATTTTATTCATTATAGTTAGCAGGGCAACACATATAATTTGTGTCTGCTGTTGCCGTGTTGATCCTTTATTGCAAATGTGAGTTGTCGGGTGAAGTCACCCAAAGTACTGAAAAAGAGTACAGTTTCAAAAACAAATATTCCTTATAAAATGTTATTCTTTTATCTACGTCATGCTAATCAAGATAAACTTATTAAACTTATTACTTGTTTTTTGTAAGTAGAAGGGAAACAAGGGAAAAGATAGACTAAAGAGATAATCAGATCTATGTAGATACATAGTACGTGTACAGAAAGTAAAAATTGGTTAAATATCAAAATATTTAAAAAATGCGACATGAAAGTTTTAAATTATCATTTATATGAGAAATTTCTCGTAAAGTTTCATTCTCTCAACTATTTTTATAAAGATTTTGAATAAAATATCACAATTGAAAAACTTATCTAGAATTTTCGGGAAATAGCCTCTGAAGTCTTCATTCTCAAGAATTTTTACATACTGCTAAATCTTAATATAAAAAAATCTGATGTGTTCCATTCACAACACTTACTCTACATCTCTGTAACAAATTGTTGTTAAAAAGTTTGTGCTTGTACTTACTTCAAGCTAATCGACAACAAATAGCAGAAATAGTCTTATTACTTGCTTACTTGTAATTAGAAGCGAAATAAGGCAGTAGCATAGGTTAAAGTGATAGACAAGAGCTGGTTGCTATGTGACTGTAGTTCCTTTGTTTGTATGGACAGGAGTTGATAAATGCCCGTATAAGAAATGCATAGGTAAGTTTTTCTAATATCTCAAAAACGGTCAAATTCACGAAAAAATGTATAGGATATAGGTTGAGTGTTTTAACGAGCTCTGCCCAGCCTAAACTACCCTTTATATGGAATTTTTTTCGAAAATTTTGATTTTCTTAAAAATGGCTTCGGTTAAAATATCGTATGTAAAAGATATTTACCTGAAAATAAAATGTATTTCTTGAATTTTCTGATAATAGCCTCTCAATACTACTTTATTCTGAATGAATTTTACGGAATTTTACATAACTGTAAACCGTAACTAAAAATGTAGAGCTCGTTAAAACACACAATTTATGTTACATACATATTGGCCGTTTTTTTTAGACATTCCTTGTTATTAGTTTCAGCTTTAAAATACTTTTCTCATACGGGAATTTGTCAACTCTTGGTCATACAAAGGAACTTCAGACACATAGCAACCAGCTATTAAGGACATGTAGGTATGACTGAAAGTTTAACATTCCAAAATAATAGTGCTAGATTTTTTAAATTGTCGCCACATGTGTAATATAGTGCAAATAAGTTATAGTGCAAATTCATAAATTTTGCCCTAATGGTGTGTAAGTTATGGTCAAATTTATTTTTATTTTTTGTCACGTCACAAAAAAAATTCCCTTGCGACAAAGGAATTAAAATGTTGGTCTAATATTTTAACCTTAGGTCCACAATACCTATATATTTTTTTTTTTAATTTCCTTAGGTTTATCTGTCTCTTCTTTGGATTAGGCACCAAAAATGTTTAAAGTTATGAATCTATTTTTTTTTTTTGTTGTCTTAAAAATACAATTTGTGTGTTTGAGAATTGAAAACACATGCATAAATACATCTGACAGTAAAGCCTTGGGAAATTCTTATTCATTGTTTCTCTGTGAATATGACGGCAAATTATATTTGTGTAACAGAAAAACTGCTCCGCAAAGAGCATTTTACAGGAAGAAAAATGTTTAAAATATCGATAGCGAAAAAACAAGAAAAGATTAATGCAAGGCTCATATTAAAATACCTATGTTGGTAGATTGGACCCAGCTTTCCCTTTCCTCTCCTCTGCTGCTGCTTTTTCTATCCTTTCTTCTTACATGGCTACTTTTCTGCTGCAGAACTTCGTTTTTACTTTCTCTATACGCACTATGTATATAGTGTTTAAAGAAAGTATTGCACTCCATCCAAAAATTCGATACCGAGATTTCACCGGAAATATATGTTTTAGGGTCCCCAATATCCAAAATCCAAAAAGCATTTTCGAAAAAGGTCCGTGTGTATGTGTGTGTGTGTGTGAACACGATAACTCAAAAACGAAAAGTCTGTAAAATACCAAACTTGGTATTTAAGTTTAGTATCTTCCAGGGATGTGACACGAAGATTTTGAGAAAAATCCCCCCCATCCCAACTACCCTTTACATGGAACTTTTTTCGAAAATTTTGATTTTCTCAAAAATGGCTGTAACGATTTTGATTAAAATTTCGTATATTAAACATATTTACCTGACAAATAAAATGTATATCTTGACTTTTCTGGGAATAGCCTCTGCAGAGTAGTTTATTCTGGATGAATTTTACTGAATTTTTAATAACTGCTAAACCGTAAGAAATGGACTAAAGCTTACTACACAACAAATGTAGAGCACATTAAAACATACAATTTATGTTATATACATTTTTTTCGTGGTGTTCGTCGTTTTTGAGCCTTTCCTTATTTTTGGTTTCTGCTATGAAAAACTTATACTTTTCTCATACAGGAACTTGTCAACTCCTATCCATATAAACAAAGGAACTTCATTGATACAGCAACCAGCTTTTGATTATCACTTTAACCTATTGTTGTCCCTTATTTCGCTCCTACTTGCAAAGAAGCGAGTAATAAGACTATTTCTGCTAATTTTTTCTGATTAGCATAAAGTAAATAGAAGTATAAGCTTTTTAAGAATAATTTGTTGCAGGGATATGGAGAAAGCTGGTGCACATCAGATATTTTATTTTGCCAGGTGCGAATGAGATCTCATCGAACCAAAGTTGTTCTTGCAGTCCAGTACAGTTTCGTCTCTAATGCTTTGACTTAAGGCATTTAAAAATAGCGCTGGTCCCAATTACAGCTTTTTATATTCAGAAATGTTTAAATTTTATAGAATTAAAATTAAAAAGTATTTTTTTTTGTTGTGATTTTTCGTGTAATTTCAGTTATATATACCATTAAAAGATTTGATTATAGCTCTAGCCAGTGCGTTTCCCTAGCAAGTAATAAAACCATTTCTGCTAATTTTTACTTTCTCTACACGTAATATGTGCATAGTGTATAGAGAAGATATTACATTCCATCCAAAAATTGATACAGAGATTTCACCGGAAAAACACGTTTTAAGATCCCCTGTATAAAAAAAATGGGAAAAGGTCCGTGTGTCTGTGAACACGATAACTCGAAAACAAAAAGGTCGATAAATACCAAACTTGGTATTTAAGGTTAATTTCTTCCAGGGATGCAATACAAAGACTACCCTTTACATGGAAAACATTTAAAAAAGTTTTATTTTCTCAAGGCTGTAACGATTTTGATTAAAATACCATATATTACAGATATTTATATGGCAAATAAAATGCATATCTTGAATTTTCTGGGAATAGCCTCTAAACACCTCTATTCTGAATGAATTTTGCTGAATCTTGCGTAATTGGTAATCCGTAGAAGATAGGCAGAAACTTCAACAAAAAATGTAGATCACGTTAAAACACACAATTTGCTTTATATACGTTTTTTCGTAGAATTGGCCAATTCTGAGATATTCCTAGTTATTGTTTTCATATTTAAAATACTTAAACTTTTCTCACACGGAAAGTTGTACAGTCCTGGCCCTGCATAGAAACGGATTTCAACCACAATGCAACCAGCTTTTAAAAGATTTGACTATAGTTTTAGCCTGGTGTATTCCCTTATTTACCTCCTACTTATAAAGAAAAAATGTAAACGGCGTGTTATTTATGGGTGCTCTTTAACTACTGTGGTTCTCAGCGTCCCATTCTAAATTGGGTGTGAAAGACCGCTTAATTTCCTCAGAGGCCTTTTTATCAGGCTTGAGGTTCTTTTACGTGCCGTAAATCTATGACATGGGACCAACGGCTTTACTTCTCTTCCGAAGGAAGCCATGCTAAGGATTTTTACACCTGAAAAAATCCATAGTCTTCCGCCGGGTTTGAACCCGCGACCTTGTGTATAAGAAGTTAGCATGGTAACCATTACACCACGCAGAGCGACTACTTATAAGGAAGCAAGTAATTAAGAAAAGATCTGCTAATGTCTATTTCGATTATCATAAAATAGAAGAGTAAGATAAGAACTGAAGCTTTCCTGGCGACGTGTTAATTCCAAATCTTCTCGGGCTTCTAGCCAGGTAAAAACTTGGCTTGACACCAACGTTTCGAAGAAGTGCATCTTCCTCGTCTTCAGGGTGAAGACGAGGAAGATGCACTTCTTCGAAACGTTGGTGTCAAGCCAAGTTTTTACCTGGCTAGAAGCCCGAGAAGATTTGGAATTAATAGAAGAGTAAGGTTTTTAACAGTAATTTGCTGCAGAGATGTAGAGAAAGTCATGTGGAAGGAACGCATCAGATTTTTTATCTTGTTTCACAGACGAGTATATTTGCTCGTGGTTTGTCGTTGGCTTTATCATTATTATTTCGATCATCATAACATAGATAGAAGAATAGATTTTTAACAATAATTTGCTGCAGAGATGTAGAGAAAGTTATGTGATTTTTGACCATGTTTCACAGACTAGTATATTTGCTCATGGTTCGTTATTGGCTTTATTATTATCATCAACATGTGTATCGTCAGAATCTTAATTCATTTCTCCACAATGTAGGAGCCAACGTTAACGCTCGCTTGAGGAAAATTTCCTAGAAACTGAGAAGATGTTAAATTTGTTGTCAGAGAAATTGCGGTGAACAAGTTTGGATGCTATGAAGCGAACTGCTGTCCATGTTCCGCATATCAACCAAGGAAGCATGAAAAGAAATGCTCTGACAATTGTGCGCTCCTGGACTTGAGAGGAAAGTATAAACTTTCTCACCGGAAAGACAGTTCTGGTCCAAGCATGTGTGGCAAATCTTGGCCTTCATCCATGCCTCTCAATCTCTGCAGGTAATGGTAACTACCGATTAAATCACTTCGTTTTTACTTTCTCTACACGTACTATGGGTATTACATTGCACCCAAAAATTGGATTACAAGATTTCACCGGAAATATATGCTTTGAGACACCCTGAATCAAAATAAAAAGAAGATGTGTGTCTGATAGCTCAAAAATGAAAAGATCGTTAAAAACCAAACTTGGGATTTAAGTTTAGTACCTTCTAGGGATGCAACACGAAGATTTTGAGAAAAATTCCTCCGCCCAAAACCACCCTTTACATAGAAAAAAATCGAAAATGCTGATTTTCTCAAAAATGACTAATGATTTTGATTAAAATACTGCATATTAAACATATTTATATGACAAATAAAATATATATCTTGAATTTTCTGTGAATATCCTCTAAAGACCGCTTTATTCTTCACACGGAAAGTTGCAAACCCCTGGCCCTGCATAGAAATGGATGTCATTCACATGGCAACCGGCTGTTAAAAGATTTGACCATCGTTTTAGCCTCGCGTATTTCCTTATTTACAAGGAAGCAAGTAATTAAAATAATTTCTGCTAATGTTTATCTCGATTATCATGAAGAAGATAGAAGAATAAGCTTTTTAACAATAATTTGTTACAGCTATGTAGAAAAAGTCATGTGAATGGAACACATCAGATTTTTAGAAAAATGTTCGTGTATGTGTGTATGCGGGGAGGGGGGGGGCAACATAGCTCAAAAACGAAAAGACCGTTAAATACCAAACTGTTTTCCAGGGATACAACACGAAGATTTTGAGAAAAATACCCCCACCCAAAACTACCCTTATATAGAAAAAATTACGAAAATATTGAGATCCTGAAAAATGGCTCTAACGACTTTGATTAAAATACCGTATATTAAATATATTTATGTGACAAATAAAATGTATATCTTGAATTTTCTGGCAGTAGCCTCTAAAGACCACTTTATTATGAATGAATTTTGCTGAATATTGTAAAATATAGACAGAAACTTACTTAACAAAATATGTAAATCGTGTTAAAACACACAGTTTATGCTATATACATTTTTTCGTGGAGTTGACCATTTTTACTTTCTCTACACGTACTATGCACATTTGTGTATAGAGAAGGTATTGTACTCCACCCAAAAATTCGACACCGAGATTTCACCGGAAACATATATTTTAGGGTCCCCTGTATCCAAAAAAAAAAAAGAATTTTCAGAAAAAGGTCCGTGTGTGGGTCCGTGTGTCTGAACACGATAACTCAAAAACGAAAAGTCGGTAAAATACCAAACTTGGTATCTAAGTTTAGTATCCTCCAGGGATGCGACACGAAGATTTAAATAAAAATCCCCCCACCCCAAAATACCCTTTACATGGAACTTTTTTCGATAATTTTTATTTTTTAAAAAATGGTTCTAACAATTTTGGTTACATAATCATATATTAAAGATATTTATCTGATAAATAAAATGTATATCTTGAATTTTCTGCAAATAGCCCCTGAAGATTACTTTATTCTGGATGAAATTTATGGAATTTTGCATCTCTTACAACCGTAAGAGATGTACAAAAACTTACCACACAAAAAATGCAGTACACTCTAAAATACAAAATTTATGTGGTATGTATATTTTTTTTCGTGGAGTTGATATTTTTTAGTTATTCGTTGTGTTTGATTTGAGCTTTAAAAAACTTATACTTTTCTCATACAGGAGTTTGTCAACTCCTATCCATACAAACAAAGAAACTTCAGTCACATAGCAACCAGGTTTTCACTACCATTTTAGCCTATGGTATTTACTCCCTTATTTCGCGTCTACTTACAAGGAAGCAAGTAATAAGACTATGTCTACTAATTTTTTCTCGATTAGCAGGAAAATATGGAAGCATAAGCTTTTTAACAATAATTTGTTGCAGTGATGTAGGGAAAGTCATATGAATGGAACTCATCAGATTTTTTTTAGATATTCCTAGTTTCAGGTTTAAAATACTTATACTTTTCTTATACGGGAATTTGTCAACTCCTGTCTATACAAACAAAGGTACTTCAACCACATGGCAACCAGCTTTTAAAAGATTTGACTACCGATTTAACCTAATGTATTCCTTTAATTCCCATCTACTTACAAGAAGCAGTAATAATACCATTTCTGCCATTTCTTTCTCGATTAGCATTATGTAAATAGAAGAATAAGCTTTTTAAAAATAATTGTAGAAATGTAGAGAAAGTCATGTGAATGGTACACATATTTTTAGAAAAAGGTCCGTGTGTGTGAATGTGGGTATGTCTGTGAACACGTTAACTCAAAAACGAAAAGTCTGTAAAATACCAAACTTCGTTTATAAGTTCAGTTCCAAGGATGCGAAACGAAGATTTTGAGAAAAATCCGCCCACCCCAAACTGCCCTTTACATGGAAAAAAAATTCGGCAATTTTGATTTTCTCAAAAATGGTTCAAATGGTTTTGATTAAAATGCCGTATATTAAAGATATTTATATTGTAAATAAAATGTATATCTTGAATTTTCTGGGAATAGCCTCTAAGGAACTCTTTATTCTTAATGAATTTTTCTGAATTTTACGTAACTGGTAAACCGTAAGAGACAAACAAAAACTTACTACACAAGAAATATAGATCTTGTTAAAACACACAATTTATGTCATATACATTTTTTTCGCAGAATTTACCATTTCTGGGATATTCCTAGTTATTTGTTTCAGATTTATAATACTTAAAACTTTTCTCATACGGAGAGTTGTAAACTCCTGGTCCTGCATAGAAACGGATTTCAACTGCATAGCAACCAACTTTGAAAGATTTACTATCGTTATAGCCTAGTGTATTCCATTATTTCCCTTCTATTTACAAGGAAACAATTAAGACAATTTCTGCTGATGTTTATCTCGACTATCATAAAGTAGATAGAAAAATGAACTGTTTAACAAGTTGTTACAGCGATGTAGAGAAAGTCGTGTGAATGTAACACATCAGGTTTTTAAGGTAATGAATCTAAGAAATGTGTATGTATTTATTCTCTGCAATTGGTGCTGTTCAGTGGCAGAGCTAAAAGTACAACATTTATTTACAATAATAATCTTACATTTAATAATAGTAATTAGTATTAGCCCATAATGTCCTCTGGGGGCACGGGTCTCTCTCTTTGGAGAGGTGACTTGGTTTGAGAGTTCTGGTTAGTCATTCCAGGAAGGATCCTGCTTTTGATCTTAATCGCTCAGTTAATTTGTTCCAAATAATATGCTATTCCCTATTATAAAATACGTCATTGCTTTAAGAATTAATTTAGCACGTTTTTTTGGTCCGTTGTATGCATTTAAACATTTGTCTTTAATAATTATTTATTGCATTCTCTATTCATACTGGATAGAGAAGGTATTGTATTCCACCCAAACATTTGATGTCGAGATTTCACCGGAAATATATGTTTGGGGTCCCCCGAGTCCGAAAAACGCTTTTTTAGAAAAATATCCGTGTGTGTCTGTGGACAGCAAACGAAGACTGTTAATTATCAAACTTGGTATTTAAGTATGGTAGCTTCTCAGGATGCGATACGAAGATTTTCAACCCCCCCCCCACCACCACAAACTACTTTTCACATGGAAACTTTTTGAAAATTTGTATTTTCCCAAAAATTCCTCTAAATCTCGTATATTAAAGATATTTATATCCCAAATAAAATGTATATTTTGAATTTTCTGGGAATAGCCTCTGAAGACCTCTTTTCTTTGGATGAATTTTACCGAATTTTAATTAAGTGCTAAAATATGAGAGGAAAACAAAAACTTACTGTACAAAAATGTAGATATCGTCAAAACACACAATTTATGTCCTTTACGTTTTTGTCGTGGAAGTAACCATTTCCAAGATATTCTTTGTTGTTGGTTTTAATTGCGAAGTACTTATACTTTTCTCAAACAGGAAACGTTCGTTTTTCTTTTGTTCTACTCCTGGACAAGCAAAGAATAGATTTGCAATGACAATCGCATAACGACTGTTTTTAAAACATTTGACTATCACTTTAGCAAACCGCATTCCTTTATTTCCCTTTTGCTTATAAGGAACTAAGTAATAAGAACATCCTGCTAATGTTTATCTCGATTAGCATGAAGATAGGAGAATAACCTTTTGTAAGTAGTTTGTTTGTAGAGCAACTAGAGAGGTTACTTATGTCAATTACCACCTTGTTGATAAACAGTTACTATAAAGCCTCAACATTAATAGTTACAGATTCTTAATTTACTTTAATAATATTTATTTTCTTTAAATAATATTTCTTCTCTGATATCTTGTTGAAATTTATACATTTCTTACACAAACTAATTGTGATATTTTAACTGCTATGGTCATGTAAATCTTATTTTATTGGTTAATTTCATTGTTCTAATGCAAATGGTCCAGACAGTAGTATGCGTCTTTATTCGGTAATTTTCAGAAGAGTAAGGCGACCAAGTTAAGACATGAAGTACGTTTATACACTCTGACATCCTGTAGTGGTTTCAATGCTAAAGTTTCATTCTCAGTCCACAAGTGCGCTTTGTTTGTTTGTTTTTGTAGCTTAACGTCCTTTAACCTGGTTGGTCATATCGGACGATGAATGAAATTGGTGAAATGATGCTCAAATGATCTCGGGGTCCATGGAGCTGAAAGTTACTCGACATTCTTCTTCTCAGGATAAGAGGAAACCCCGAAAATAACTCGCCCTAAGCGAGATTCGAACTCACGACCTGTTGAATATGAGGCAGGCATGCTACCACCACGCTATCCAGGCGGGGTGCTATGTTTTGTTTAATATTTCAACTACTTTGTGGTAAATTAGATAACCTATTCACCATAATGGCTGAGGGCCTCAAAGAAATTAGCAGAGTATTATTACTGAAACAGTTATAAGTAGAGGGGAACCAACGAAAGCGATAGTCAAATGTCTTAAAAGCTGTCGCTATGTCATTTTCATCGAAATTCGCTTCTTAAATTGACCAAAAATAAAACAAAAGAAACCGGGCGACTTTCTGTCTGAAGTGTATTTTAAAATTGAAACAAATTACAAGGAATATCTCTACACAAAGAAAATACATTACATATATTATGTATTTTAACGAGACCTACATTTTTTGTGTAGTACGTTTTTGTCTATCTCTTACGGTTTACCAGTTGTGCATAATCCAGCAAAATTCATCTAGAAGAAAGACGGCTATTCCAGCTATTCAGAGGCTATTCCAAGAAAATTCAAGATGTACTATTCATTTATCATTAAAGTACCTTTAACATATGGAAATTTAATCAAAATCGTTTGAGTCATTTTTTGGAAAATCAAAATTTTCTAAAAATGTAGTTGAGGTTGGGGGAGTTTTTTGAAAATCTTCCTGTCGTATCCTTAGAAGATACTGAATTTAAATATCAAGTTTGCTATTGAACCCACTTTTCGTTTTTGAGCTAGACACACATGAACCCTTTTTCTAAAAAGTTTTATTTATTCAGTGGGCCTATAAATTTGTATTTCGGTGAAATTTCGGTATAGCATTTTTGGGTGGAATACAATATCTTCTTTTCCTATTATGTACATAGGTGCTAGAGAAGGTTTGGTAGACAACACTACGGAAAGGCAGGCAGTCGAGCACTATCTTCCCACCTCCCGCTCCTATCGACCCAAGAAAATGTGCGCGAATACTGATATGTAACAAATGAATGCTTGTGTTAAATAAATCCATGCAACACCTAGTATTCTAACTGGTAACGGTAAAGCACGTGACCTAAAGAACGCCGTTCATCTCCAAGGTCGTCATTTACGCAAACAAGTTCACCTTTTCATCTTCACGTAGGGCTTCACCACCCCGCATACCTCACTAGTGAAAGTATGTGCACTTTAAATACCAATAGCTCAATGACACAAAGGCAATCTGATTGTCGAGGCAAGAAATACCGCAACACAATAACAATAATATAAGATATTGGTTAACAGTACTTGCTACAAAAAATATGCTGGATAAAAATATCGAGTTTGTAGATGTATGTCGGTTATACTTTACAGAAACGATACCAAAATTGTAGTAAGTATATATATTGTTAAATTTCAGGTGTGTTCCTATTTGTAAAGGGAATTCAATAACGAAATGTCATCGAAAATAGATGTTTTAATGAATAAAAAATCTTATGTGTTACACTCACATGACTTTCTCTAGCCGTTCTACAAAATTCTTCCATAAGATTATTCTTCTTTCTGCACCTTGTTAATCGAAGTATTCAGCACAATGTGCTTATTACTTAGTTCCTTATAAGTAGGAAGAAAATAAGGGAATATACTAGGTTAAATCGATAGACAAATGTTTTAAAAACTATCGTTATGCGATTGTCATTACAAATCGCTTCTTCTCTTGGCCAGGAGAAGAACAAAAGAAAAACGGACACTCCCGTCTGAGAAAAATATAAGTACTTCACAACTGAAACTAATAATAATGAATACCTCGAAAACGGTAAGCTCCACGAAAAAAATGTACATGACGTAAATTGTGTATTTTAACAAGGCCCACATTTTTTTGTATAGTAAGTTTTTGTCCATCTCTTACGGTTTATCAGTTATGCCAAATTAAGCAAAATTCATCCAGAATAAACAGGTCTTTAGAAGCTATACATTTTATTTTTCAGGTAAATATCTTTAATATACGATATTTTAATCAAAATCGTTAGTCATTTTTAAGAAAATCAAAATTTTCGAAAAAAGTTCCATGTAAAGGGTAGTTTGGAGTGGGGGGATTTTTCTCAATATCTTGGTGTCGTATCCCTGGAAGATACTGAACTTCAATACCAAGTTTGGTATTTTAGCTACTTTTCGTTTTTGAGTTATCGTGTTCACAGACACACGGACACACACACACGCGGACCTTTTTCTGGAAATGCTTTTTTGGGATTCAGGGGGTCCTAAAACATATTTCCGGTGAAATCTCGACATCGAATTTTTGGGTGGAATGCAACACTTCTCTATCCCTATGTATATTGTACATAAGGGGCAAGAGAAAGTAAAAAAAAAAAAATCTGATGTGTACCATTCACATGACTTTCTCTATATCCCTGCAGCAAATTCTTCTTAAAAAGAAACTTATACTTCTATTAACTTCATGCAAATTAGTAAAACATTAGCAGAAATAGTCATATTGCTTGCTTGCTTCCTTATAAGTAGAGGTGAAATAAGGGAGTACCATAGGTTAAAGTGACAATCAAAAGCTGGTTGCTATGTCACTGTAGTTCCTTTGTTGTATGGACAGCAGTTGACAAATTCCTGTATGAGAAAAGTATAAGTTTTTCATAGCAGAAACCAAAAATAAGGAATGTCACAAAAACGACGAACTCCACGAAAAAAATGTATATAACAAATTGTGTGTTTTAACGTGCTCTACATTTTTTGTGTAGTAAGTTTTTGTCCATCTCTTACGGTTTAGCAGTTATTCAAAATTTAGTAAAATTCATCCAGAATATCTTCAGAGGCTATTCCCAGAAAATTCAAGATATACATTTTATTTGTCAGGTAAATATCTTAAATATACGAAATTTTAATCAAAATCGTTAGAGCCATTTTTGAGAAAATCAAAATTTTCGAAAGAAGTTCCATGTAAAGGGTAGTTGGAGGTGGGGGGATTTTTCTCAAAATCTTCGTGTCACATCCCTGGAAGATACTGTAGTTAAATACCAAGTTTGGTATTTTACCTATTTTCGTTTTATCGTGTTCACAGACACACGGACACACACACACGGACCTTTTTCCGAAAATGCTTTTTTTACTTTCTCTATACTCACTATGTACATAGTGTATAGAGAATGTATTGCACTCCACCAAAAAATTCGATAACGAGATTTCACCGGAAATATTTGTTTTATGGTCCCCTGTATCCAAAAAAAAGTATTTTCAAAAAAAGGTCCGTGTGTGTTTGTGTGTCCGTGTGTCAAGTGTGTCCGTGTGACAGTGTGTCCGTGTGTCTGTGAACACGATAACTCAAAAACGAAAAGTCGGTAAAATACCAAACTTGGTATTTAAGTTTAGTATCTTCCAGGGAAGCGACACGAAGATATTGAGAAAAATCCCTCACCCAAACTACCCTTTACATGGAACTTTTTTCGAAAATTTTGATTTTATAAAAAATGGCTAACGATTTGGATTAAAATATCGTATATTAAAGTTATTTATCTGACAAATAAAATGTATATTTTGAATTTTATGGGAATAGCCTCTGAAGACTACTTTATTCTGGATGAATTTTTCATAACTACTAAACCGTAAGAGATGGACAAAAAGTTAACCCACAAAAATGTAGAGCACGTTAAAACACACAATTTATGTTATAGACATTTTTTTCGTGGAGTTGATCGTTTTTGAGATATTCATTTTTCTTGGTTTCAGCTTTGAAAAACTTATACTTTTCTCATACAGGAATTTGTCAACTCCTGTCAATACAAACAAAGGAACATCAGTCACATAGCAACCAGCTTTTGGCTTTCACTTTGACCTATGGTACTCCCTTATTTCGCTTCTACTTACAATAAAGCAAGAAATAAGATTATTTCTGCTAATTTTTCTCTATTAGCATTAATTAAATAAAAGATAAGCTTATTAACAATAATAATTTATAGAGATATAGAGAAAGTCATGTGAATGGAAGACATCAGATTTTTAGATAAAGGGTACCCTAAAACCTAAACATTTAATATTTTCAAAAAAACCATCCAAAACTACCCATTTTATGGAATAATGTGTGTGATTTTTTTTTTGTGCCAAACACAGCTCTAGGCATCTTGATTACAATATCACACGTTTAAGTTATGTGCATAACTAAAATATGTACGTTACATTTTATGCAAACAGTCTGTGAAATCATCTTCATTCTTTGTGAGTTTTGTATAGTTGGTAACCCATAAGATATAGACAAAGCCTCTCTATACAAAAGATGTAAATCCCATTAAAGCACTCAATTTGTGTTAAATGTATTTTTTGTTGTGTTAACCCTATTCTTTATTATTCGTATGAACTATCAAATATTATTTTCTCTACACGTACTACACATATAGTAGGCAGAGAAGATTTTGTATTCCATCCCAAAATTCAATGTCGAGATTTCACCGGAAATACATGTTTTGAGGTACCTTGAATAATAAAGATGCAGTTTTAGAAAAATGTCCACGTGCGTGTGGGGGGGAGGAACAATAGTTAACGGCCGTTTAATGCCAAATTTGGTAGTTAATTTTATCTTCCAAGGATGCGACACGAAGATTATCAAGAAAATCCCCCTACCCCAAACCACCCTTTACATGGAGAACCTTTTAAAATGTCTTTCTTAAAAATGAACTTCATCGATTTTATTAAAATACCTACATTAAAGATATTTACATTACAAACAAAATGTATATCTTGAATTTTCTGAAAATAACCTCTGAAGACCTCTTCATTCTGGATGAATTGTGTAAAACTGCAACCCGTAAGCGATAGTATAAAATGCATTACACAAAACATTTAGATCTTATTAAAACACACGATTTATGTCATTTACACTTTTTTGTATGGTTAACCGTCTATGAGATACTCCTGTTATTGGTTTCAATTTTAAGCTACTTAAAACATTTCATATTTTGTTTCATCTCTTTTGTTTTTCACCGAATGTCAATTGTCTCACATGGCGACCGGCTTTTTAAAAGATTTGGCTATCGCTTGGACCTAATGCATTATCTTATTTCTCTTCTATTAGGAGGAAACTAATAAAACTATTTCCGTTAATACTTTCCTTGATTACCGCGATGTAGCTAAAGCAATAACCATTTGTAATAATAGTGTGCAGAGAAAGTAATGTGAATGGAAACATTAAATTTTATTTTTACTTTCTCTGCTTCGTACATATTCCAACATTTCACTGGAAATATACGTTTTAGGGTCCCTTATATTACAAAAGCATTTTTATAAAAAGACCCGATGTGTGTGTGTGTGTGTGTGTGTGTGTGTGTGTGTGAACAGGATATCTCAAAAATGAAAACTTGATATTTAAGTTCGAACTACCGTATATTAAAGATATTTACATCAAAGATAATCCTGAATTTTCTGAGAAGCGCCTAAGAAGTCCTCTTCATTATGAATAACTTTTGTGTAGCCTGTAGACAGTAAGAGATAGACTAAAATGCACTATAAAAAGTATAGATCACAAAATGAAAAAAATAAAAAATAAAAACATAGGTCAGGGTGGACAGTCGCCGGGGTTCGAACCCGAGATCTCCCGAATAAGAGTCGCACACCTTATCACGATTCGGTTGCCAACGTTAGACTGACCTGGAAATGTCATGAGCTAGGCTACCACAGAGCGAGGTCACTCAAGATATACCGCACATGCAACCCATGCCAGAATTTGGAAATGGAAATAAAGTCAGTTTCGCCTCGAATCTTGTGTCGTAATCCATTATAAAAACATAATTGGCGAGAGTAGTGTTTTACAAGATGCTCAGTTGTCATCACAATGAAGTAAACATGCTACTGTGCGGTGAAGCGGAAACCGCAAGTGAGAAAGTATGCGACTTAAGAATTATTTAACACTTCCTGAAAGCTGGATTAGAAATGGGAAGTTTCATAAAATTATCAAACAACTCGCGGTCAGGATTAGCGGTCTGTCCATCCATTGACACGTTTAGTACACAATTTCTGTGATTCATATTTGCATTCTTATTAATTTTATGGTCCACTCCTAAAATATACAGGAGCGGATGCACTTTTATGGCAGCAGGTGCTTTTAGGGCCTTGATGGCATATAATAAATTAGGCTAATTGCGATAGTCAAATCTTTGAAAAGCTATCGCTATGTGAAACAATTGAAATTCGGTTCTCTTTGCGGCCAGGAGTAAACCAAAGAGATATTAAACGAAAGATGACTCCATGTTTGAGAAAAGTTTAATTAGTTTAAAATTGAAAACAATAAAAAGATATCTCGGAAACGGTAAATTCTACAAAAAAATGTATGTGATTAATTGTGTGTTTTAATGAGATCAATATTAATTTCTCTAACCCGTATGTACAATGTACATAGTGGATAGAGAAGGTTTTGCATTGCACCCAAAAATTGACATCGAGATTTCACTGGAAATTCATTTATTTATATAATTATGTATGTATGTATATATATATATATATATATATATATTTAGTTCAGTTTTATAGCCCCCTTTAACTTCTGTGGTCATATCGGAGGCTTTGACTTGAGAAACAACGCTGGTATATTTCTCGCTGAACTGTCGGTTTCTTAACGTTAGTTTTCGGTTTTATGCTATTAAACACACACTCATTCACTCTTACGTTCATGCCTCCAGACTATGTGGGGGATAAGGAATGATTCTGGCTAAAGAAAAATTCCCTGCCCCAGCTGGGAATCGAACCAGAGACCTCTGGATGAAAAGCCAGAACGCTGACCACTCGACCGCAGAGGCAGTCCAAATATATCTTTTGAGACCCCCTTAATAAAAAAAAACACTTTTTAGAAGCATTCCATATGTGTGTCTGTGGGCAGCATAGCTCAAAACCGGAAAGTCGGTTAAATACCAAACAAACAAAAAATCGAAAATATTGTTTTCCTCAAAAATGGCTCAAAGGATTTTGATTAAAATGTTATATATTAAAGATATTTAATGACAAATTAAATGAATATTTTGAATTTTCTGGGAATAGCCTTTGAAGACCTATTTCATTCTGGATGACTTGTATACCTCGGTATAAATGGTAAACCGTAAGAAATAGGCAAAATCTTACTACATAAAAAACCTAGATTTCGTTAAAACACACAATTTATGTCATACATTTTTTGTAGAGTTGACCGTTTTAGAGATATTCCGAGTTGTTGCGTTCAGTTTAAGATACATAACTTTATCTCAAACGGGAAGTCATTCCTAGCAAGCATTTCACATAACGACCGGTTTTTGAAAGATTTGACTAGTGCATTCTCTTATTTCCCTTCTACTTACAAAGAAGTTAGTAATAAAACCAACTCTGGTAACCTTTATCTTGATTAGCATGATGTAACAATAGTTTGTGGAATAGCTAGAGAAAATTAAATGAATGGAACACATCAGAATTTTTTGTGCAGTACGTTTTTGTCTATGTCTTAGTTAACCAGTTTCATAAAAGTCATGGAGAATTAAAGAGATCTTCAGAAGCTATTCTCAGAAAATTCAAAATATACATTTCGTTTGTAACAAAAGTATCTTAAAATATCGTATTTTAATCAAAATCTTAAAGAGGAATTTTTGAGAAAATCAAAATTTTCAAAAATATTAATTAATGTAAAGTAGTTGGGGTGGGGGATTTTCTTGAAAATCTTTTTGTCGAATCTTTAAAAGATACTGAACTTAAATACTAAATTTGGTATTTAATGGATTTTTCGTATCCACAGACACACACACGAACATGTTCTAAAAATGATTTATTTGGAATCAGGGGTCCTCAAAATATACATTTCCAGTGAAGTCTCAGCAGATAATTTTGAGTGGAATACAATACCTTCTCTACATACTCTGTACACTGTATATATGCATTAGAGAAAGAAATAATGTATGACAAAGCATTAAATTATACTGCATTATACACAGGCTTAAGATTACGCTTTTACTGTAACACGCTAATTAGTAAACTGTGTTGTGATAGGCCAGAGCTTATCTGTGTGTTTATCCTTCATCAAAAACATTGATCCCCTTCACTGTGCTGCATTAAAATGTATTACGGCGGATTTAAAATTGCATGTAGTAACCAGCAGAAATGGGCGTGAACATTCGGTGATAGACGACGTAAAGTGTAAAATAAAGTCTTTCACGCGAATTATTCGCATTCGATGGCTGCGGAATGCAAGTTTCCCATGTCTATAGGTTTTCGCCTTTACTTCATGTCATGAAGCGTAAAATATGGCTCCGAAACCTTTGTAGGCTAGAAGTGGTGTTCTTTAATGTACGTGTTTATTGCGGTATCAGAAGGAATTTCAGCACGGTACACACAGTGCATGGCCTTCATGGATTCTTGTGAAAAGGAATTCCCATTTACCTTACATGTAACATTTGTACATTTATTTCAGTGAATATTTTGTGCAATCTAAATTTCATGGCATATTAGAATTAATTTACTAGACGAGCGAAAGTTGGTAAGTATGTTATTTCCATTCTATGTACATGTCACTTGCTGATACGCCAGGTGAGTGAAGCGATTGTCAAATGTTTACAAACGGAATTGGTGGATTCCTCTCTTAGAATGACTACGAGAAACAATTAAATGGCTATTTGGAGCTTCAAATGTATAAGTAGTATAACAATTAGAGTAAAAAATAAATATATCCGAAATGGATATTGTCACAAAAATTATTTGACATAAATTGTGCGCTTTAACAAGATTTACATTCCTTGTACAAAATTATGGCAGGAACAAAATTTAACGACGGGTGGTATGAGGAGCTGATCAACAAAATATCCAATACAATTAGCATTACCCGCATCGGTAGAGTGGGGAAGAGGTCGCGAGTTCGAATCTCGCCCAGGGCGAGTTAACCGGATAAGAATTTTTTTTCAGGGGATTTCCCTTATCCTGAGAAGAGATGTCGAGTAAGGTTAAGGTAAAATATCTAAATGGCATGCACACCAAGTTTATTTGCTTTAGTACTAGGGCAATGCTTTATACATTGTTTTCATTTCATCTTGTTACTAGATGCAACTTCACTCCGCCCTTTAAAGTGTGGCAACATCGCGATTCTCTAGTAGTGGTCAGCTATGCATCGCCATTAAATTTTAGCAATTTTAGCAATTTCATTCAGAATTCACCAGCTATTCGCAGAAAAATTAGAATACTCGTTTTATTTATTATGTAAATACGTGTGTTAATTATATGATATTTTAATTAAAATTATTGGTCATTATTGAGGAAATAAAAAGAAATAACAAAAAAAGGGTAAAACTTCCACAGGCGATACAGACTTTCAAGTGATGAAATATAATAAAATACGTAGTAAATAAAATCTAGATTTGAAATCCGCTAGATTACCGAGGACTTAACTTCTTTGTGATATCAATAAGGTTTTAACTTCACAGAGCCCTCGGTTACTCTTTGCGGCTTACGGTCCTCTATTTTGGTCTATGCTTTACGGCTTAGAGTCTTAACAGTTTACAATGGGCCAGTATGTCACAACTAAGCTAATGACAGAATAACAAAAGTACCGAATCCGGATCACGTATGAAAATAAGTGGCGCAAAAGTTGCCAAGGTTTTGGAGGAAAATATTTGTTGAAAATCTTCGTATCGTTCTTGGATGATGAACTTGCATACTAAGTTTGATATTTAAACGACTTGGTATTTTGTTTACGGGCACACATACACATAAGGTCCTTTTAACTTTCTCTAGCCCCGTATGTAAAATGTACATATGGATAAAGTATTGTATTCCACCCAAAAATTCGATGTCGAGATTTCACCGGAAATATATGTTTTGGGGTCCCCTGAGTCCGAAAAAAGAATTTTTAGAAAAAGGTCTGTGTTTTTGTCTGTGGACTGCATAGTTCAATAACAAAAAGACTGTTAAATACCAAATTTCGTATGTAAGTTTAGTATCTTCCAAGGATGTGACACGAAGATTTTCTACTATCCTTTACATGGAAATATTTCCAAAAATTTTGACTTTCTCAAAAATGGTTATAATGATATTGAATAAAATACCGCATATTAAAGATATTTATATCCCAAATAAAATGTATATCTTGAATTTTCCGGGAATACCCTCTGAAGATTACTTTATTCTGGATCAATTTTACGGTATTTTGCAAAACTGCTAAACCGTAAGAGATGGACAAAAACTTAGAACACAAAAAATGTAGAGCACATTGAAACACCTTGTTTTTGATTTCAGCTTTGAAAAACTTGTATTTTTCTCATACAGGAATTTGTCAATTCCTGTCCAAACAAAGGAACTTCAGTCACAGAGCAACCAGCTTTTGACTATCACTTTAAACTATGGTACTCCCTTATTTCGCATCTACATACAAGGAAACAAGTAATAAGACCATTTGTGCTAATTTTTTTCTCCATTAGCATGAAGTAAATGGAAGCATAAGCTTTTTAACAATAATTTGTTACAGAGATGTAGAGAAAGTCATGTGAATGGAGCACATCAGATTTTATTTTATGACGATTTCAAAGGTTTTATTTTGCGGCAAGCTTGGTTTTTTGTTATAGATAAGTCGTGCGCATGCTGGAACGGTTGGCATTTTACGTATTTTTTGCTATCATGACGATATTTACCAAATAATTATATATATAAACGACTGATATGTATATATAATAAATGGTTTTATAATGTTCAGAAACCTACTTCTCGCCAACTACTACCACAATAAAAAATTAGAAACAAATGTATATTCATGCACTAACCTTAACGGATTCGAACCTAACCTCGCGCTAAATTTGAAAACCACAGAACCCAGCGGTTACGCCTAAATATAACTCGCAGAAATATTTTCCTCCACCAACTACTATAGTCACCCTAACGGTGAATTATTCCTACGGGTTCTCACGACGTGGTAATATTTGACGTTTTTGCATACCTATAGTTATAGAGCCTTCCGCTAGCAACGAGACTAAATGTTTTTCATTGTTAATCCAGTTTTTATACAAGCATTTACAAATAAAACGTAATATTCGTTTATGTATAATTATTTGGAAAATATTCGTCATATAAGCAAATTACCAACCGTTGCAGCATGCACACGTATTTGTCAATAATAAAAAAAAAGAGCCAAGCTTGGCCGCCAAATAAAACCTCTGAAATTGTCATCACAAATACAAGTTCAATCTATCGTAATTAGTTTCATTTGATTTTCCGAGCGGCCCAAGTTCTGCATAATTAACCATAATAATGCCATCACACTTTTAAATGCAAGCATAAGAAACCGTGTAGAATTGCAACAATTTACCTCAGTTTGCTTGGTACCGTCACGATATACTCACTATCAACACATAAAACGTATGAAATACGATTCACCTCGCGTAGCAAACGAACCACTGACCGGCACACACACGTCAGTACGCCTAACTAAACTGACACCATTCTCCAAACGAAAGTGAAAACCTCTTTACATGGCGACATTGGGATGGGCAGAAAAAACAAAAGAGATACTCCTACCCGGTGCGATTGGCAACTGTTTACGTCGATCAACCATGTTATCGTTAATCGCAGCTGGAACTCTTCCGTATCCCCTCCACCAAGGCTATTGAAGGGAGGGAGGTAAAACAACAATTTATACTAATAAAAATGTGATGGGTAACATTCTACTTTCTCTATCCAGTATCGCTTCACAGCGGCTCCTGCGGATGCTGTGTCCACATTTCTCTGCGTAGGAAAGGTTTTAAAATAACAATACAAACATACAGTTCAAACGTTCACAAATCAAATCCAAGGCCAGGGCCAACCAGTTCAAAATTCCCCATCTAACGCTGTTTACTTTCTCTGCTGCTTAACTACGGTAGGTAGAGAAAGTAATGCATTCAACCCAAAAATTAGGCATCAAGATTACACCTCAAATGTATGCTTTGAGGTTCCATGGTATCCAAAAAGACAGTTTTAGAATATGTAATATTTAAGCGCATACTACATGCAAAATGGTACTTTTTTACTTTCTCTATACGTACTATATACATAGTGTATAGAGAAGGTATTGCACTCCACCAAAAATTCGATACCGAGATTTCACCGGAAATATATGTTTTAGGGTCCCCAGTAACCAAAAAAATGTATTTTCAGAAAAAGGTCCGTGTATGTCCGTGTGTCTGTGAACACGATAACTCAAAAACGAGAACTCGGTAAAATACCAAACTTGGTATTTAAGTTAGTATCTTCCAGGGATGCGACACGAAAATTTTGAGAAAAATCCCCCCACCCCAAACTACCCTTTACATGGAACTTGTTTCGAAAATTTTGATTTTCTAAAAAATGGCTCTAACCATTTTGATTAAAATATCGTATATTAAAGATATTTACCTGACAAATAAAATGTATATTTTTAATTTCCTGGGAGAAGCTTCTGAAGACCACTTTATTCTGAGTCAATTTTACGGAATTTTGCATAACTGCTCAACCGTAAGAGATGGACAAAAACTAACCACACAAAAAATGTAGAGAACTTTAAAACACACAATTTATGTTGTATACATTTATTTCGTGGAGTTGATTGTTTTTGAGATATTACTTGTTTTTGATTTCAACTATGAAAAGTGTATACTTTTCTCATATAGGAATTTGTCAGCTCCTGTCCATACAACCAAAGGAACTTCAGTTACATAGCAACCTGCTTTTGACTATCACTTTAACCTATGGTACTCCCTTATTTTGCTTCTACTTTCAAGGAAGCAAGTAATAAGACTATTTTTGCTAGTTTTTTTTTTTTTTTCGATTAGCATGCAGTAAATAGAAGCATAAGCTTTTTAACAATAATTTTTGCAGAGATGTAGAGAAAGTCATGTGAATGGAACACATCAGATTTTTACAATGTACATACAATGTACATAGAAGCTCGAGAAGGTATTGTATTTCATCCAAAAATTCGATGTCGAGATTTCGCCGGTTCCCTAAGTCCAAAAAGAGCATTTTTAGAAAAGATCCATTGGGTGTGTGGATGGGTGGGTGAGTATGTCTGTCTGTGTGTGTCTGTGGACAACATAGCTCAAAAACGAAAAGCGTAAGGTACCAAACTTGGTAATTACGTTTATTATCTTCCAAGGGTGTGACATGATTTTCAAGAAGATCCCCCACCACAAACTACCCTTTACATGGAAAAATGTTTGAAATGTTTGTATTTCTCAAAAATAGCGCTAACGATTTTTATTAAAATAAAGTGTATTAAAGATATTTACATCACAAATAAAATGTATATTTTGAATTTTCTGAGAATATCTTCCAAAGACATCTTTATTGTGGATGAATTTGTTAAATTTTGTAGAACTGTTAAATCGTAAGCGATAGACATAAACTTACTACACAAAAATCTGATGTGTTCCATTCACATGACTTTCCCTACATCTCTGTAACAAATTACTGTTAAAAAGCTTATGCTTCTATTTACTTCATGCAAATCGAGAAAAAATTAGCAGAAATAGTCTTATTACTTGCTTCCTTGTAAGTCGAAGCGAAATAAGGGAGTACCGTAGGTTAAAGTGATAATCAAAAGCTGGTTGCTGTGTGACTGAAGTTCCTTTGTTTGTATGGACAGGAGTTGACACATTTGTGTATAAGAAAAACTATAAGTTTTTCAAAGCTGAAACCGAAAACAAGGAATATCTCAAAAACGATCAACTCCACGAAAATATATATAACATAAATTGTGTGTTTTAAGGTGCTCTACATTTTTTGTGTGGTAAGTTTTTGTCCATCTCTTACGGTTTAGTAGTTATGCATAATTCCATAAAATTCATCCAGAATAAAGTAAGAGGCTGTTCCCAGAAAACTCAAGATATACATTTTAACTGTCAGGTAAATATCTTTAATATACGAAATTTTAATCAAAATCGTTAAACCAGTTTTGAGAAAATCAAAATTTTCGAAAACAGCTCCAAGTAAAAGGTAGTTTGGGGTGGGGGAATTTTTCTGAAAACCATCGTGTCGCATCCCTGGAAGATACTAAACTTAAATACCAACTTTGGTATTTTACTGACTTTTCTTTTTTGAGCTATCGTGTTCACAGACACACGAACACACACACGCGCGCACGGACCTTTTTCTGAAAATGCTTTTTTTGGATTCAGGGGATCTTAAAACATATTTACGGTAAAATCTCGGTATCGAATTTTTTGGGTGGAGTGCAATACCTTCTCTATACACTATGTACATAGTACGTATAGAGAAAGTAAAAATGTAGTTCTCGTTAAAACACATAATTTATGTCATATGCGTTTCCCTTGTAGAGTTTCAATGTTATCAAATAGCGACCAGCTTTTAAATGTTTCGAATATCGCTTTGCCTAGTATATTCCCTTAATTACTTTGTTAGGGAATAAGTAATAAGGGAATTTCTATTACTGTTTATTTGATTAGCATGAAGTAGATAGAAGGATAAACGTTTGTAAGAACTGTACGTTGCAGAATAAGTAGAAAAATCTGATGTGTTCCATTCACATGACTTTCTCTACATCTCTGCAAATATTACTGTTAAAAAGCTTATGCTTCTATTTACTAAATGCTAATTGAGAAAAATTAGCAGAAATTGTCTTATTACTTGCTTCCTTGTAAGTTGAAGGGAAATAAGGGAGTGCTATAGGTTAATGTGATAGTCAAAAGCTGGTTGCTATGTGCTGAAGTTCCTATGTTTGTATGGACAGGAGTTGACAAATTCCTGTATGAGAAAAGTATGTTTTTCATAGCTGAAAACAAAAACAAGGAATATGTCAAGAACGATAAACTCCACGAAAAAATGTACATAAGATAAACTGTGCGTTTTAAGGTGCTCTACATTTTTTGTGTTGTAAGTTTTTCTCCATCTCTTACGGTTTAACAGTTATGCAAAAGTCCGTAAAATTCATCCAGAATAAAGTAGTCAGAGGCTATTCCCAGAAAATTCAAGATATACATATTTGTCGTGTAAATATCTTTATTATACGAAATTTTAATCAAAATCGTTAGAGCCATTTTTGAGAAAATCAAAATTTTCGAAAAAGGTTCCATATAAAGGGTAGTTGGGGGTGGGGGGATTTTTCTCAAAATCTTCGTGTCGCATTCCTGGAAGATACTAAACTTAAATGCCAAGTTTGGTATTTTACCGACTTGTAGTTTTTAAGTATCGTGTTCACAGACACACGGACACACTGACACCCGGACACACACACACACGGACCTTTTTGAAAATGCTTTTTTTGGATATTGGGGACCTTAAAACATATATTTCCGGTGAAATCTCGGTATCGAATTTTTGGGTGGAGTGCAATACCTTCTCTATACACTATGTACATATTGCGTATAGAGAAAATAAAAATCTGATATGTTCTTTTACCATGACTTTCTCTATATCTCTGTTACAAATTATTACTAAAAAATTATTCTTTTATCTACTTCATCCTAATCGAGATATAATAAGCAGAAATTGTTCTTGTTACTCAGTTTCTTATATGTAGAAAGGAAATAAGGGAATGCACTAGGCTAAACCGATAGCCAAATGTTTTAAAATCTTTTTACATGGATTGAAATCCGTTTTTTTTTTTTTTTTTTTCTTTTTGCGTTGCCAGGATATGACAAATTCCCGTAAGAGAAACATTTTAAGTATCTTAAGCTGAAACCAATAACAAGGAATATCTCGAAAACAATCAACTTCACATGTGTATGACATCATGTGTTTTAAGAAGATGTACATTTTTTGTGTAGTAACTTTTTGTCTATCTATTACGGTTTATCAGTTATGCAAAATTGAAAAAAAAATCATCCAGAATAAAGAGGTCTATAGGGGTTATTTCCAGAAAATTCAGATATATATTTTATTTGTCATATAAATATCTTAAATATAAGCGATTTTAATCAAAATCATTATAGCCATTTTTGAGAAAATATAAATGTTCAATTTTTTTTTTCAAGTAAAGGGTAGTTGGGAGTGAGAGGATTTTCTTGAAAATCTTCGTGTCGCATTCTTGGAAGATACTGAACTTAAACACCAAGTTTGGTATTTAACGGACTTTTGAGCTAGATAAAGCTCAGACACACACACACACACACACACACACAAACACACACACACACGCGTGCGGACATTTTTCTAAAAATGATTTTTTTTTATTATTTTTTTTTAACTCAGCCGTCCCAAAATGTATATTTCCGTGAAGCCTTGATATTGAATTTTTGGGCGCAATAAAATACTTTCTCTGTGCACTATGTAGAAAAAGTAAAAATGTCTCGGAAATGGCTATATCCACAAAAAAATTACCCAACAAATTGTATGCTTTATCGAGATTTATGTATTTTGTTGAGTAAGATTTTGTTTATCTCTTACGAGTTCCCAGTTAGGAAAAAAGACATCCAAAGGGTACTTCAAATGGTATTCCCAGAAAATTCAAGTTATGCGTTTCATTTGTCATGAAGTAAGAGGTGTGTCCGTAAAGTAAGTACGTTTGGAAAAAACGGCCCACAAAATGTGTTTTCAACATTTATTTGTACATGAAAGAGCATTCCTTAATCTAATTTGCACCGTTGTTCTGGAATTTGACACAGCTGGGAATCAACTTTTGTATTAGCTCTTTCAAGAAAGCTGCCGCCAGTGAAGACAGCCACTGCTGAATATCGTGCTTTAAGTCATCGCTGACAAAATGCCTTCCACCGAACTCACGCTTCAGGTCCTAGAGTAAGAAGTGGTAGTCAGAAGGCGGGAGATCGGGGCAATACCGCGGGTGATGAACTACTCCCAGCCGAATTTTGTTAAAAGTATTTGTGCGGTCACGTGCGTTGTTATGAAGCAACACAATGCCTTGACAGCGTTCCGTGCATTTTACTCTCTCTCTCTCTCTCTCTCTCCCCACGTACTATGTACATGGTGTATAGAGAAGACATTGCTTTCGCCCAAAAATTCGTTACCGATATTTCATCGGAAATACACGTGTCTCTGTGAACACGATAGCTCAAAACCTAAAAGTCGGTAAAATACCAAACTTTGTATTTAAATTTAGTATCTTCCAGGGATGCCACACGAAGATTTTGAGAAAAACTACCCTTTACATGGAAAAAAATTTCGAAAAATTTTAATTTGATTGAAATAGCGTGTATTAAAGGTATTTATCTGGCAAATGAAATATACGTCTTGAATTTTCTGGGAAGAGCCCCTAAAGACGTTTTTACTCTGAATGAATTTTGCTGAATGTTGTGTAACTTGTAAACCGTAAGAGATAGACAAAACCTTACTACACGAAAAATGTAGATCACGTTAAAACACACAATTTATGTCACATACTTTTTTTTCGTGAAATTCACCACTTCTGTGATATCCTTTGTTATTTTTTTTTCAGATTTAAATTACTTAACATTTCTCACATGGAAAGTTGTAAACTCCTGGCCCTGCATAGAAACGGATCTCAAACACATGGCAATCAATTTTTAAAAGATTTGACTATCTCTTAACCTAGTGTATTCCCTTATATTCCTCCTACTTATAAGAAAGCATGTAATTAAGATGATTTCTGCTAATGTTTATCTCATTAGTAGATAGAATATGCTTTTTAACAATAATTTGTTACAACAATGTAGAGAAAGACATGTTAATGGAACATATCAATTTTTTTGTTTTGAATTGCGCGCCGAATGTTCTTAATGTTTCACAATAGCGTACAATGACGGTTGCATTCTGGGAAGGAGATCAACAAGCAGAATGCCCCGGCTGTCCCAGAGCATAGTGCACATGAGTTTTCGTGTTGACTACACTGTTTACAATGTTTGTCGTTCGGGGATTCGGTGTGCTTCCACTCCATCGACTGTTGTTTTGATTCTGGAGTGACATGACAAACCCAAGATTCATCACCAGTTACTATCCTCTTAAAAATTCATCTTCCCCATCACTTATCGGGGAAAAAAATGCCAATGCACTATCCAGTTGCTTCGTTTTGTGGCTATCTTCAGAACGCAACGGGAACACAGTTTACCACAATTTAAGTTCTCTGTGGCAATCTCATGCAAAACAGGTCTTGAAATTTGTGGTAACACGTCACAGTGCATTCTTACTGTGACCATCTGTTTACACGAGTTGCCTCACACGTGTTCAAACAAACTAGCCGTGACCACAGAAGGCCGCCCACTCTGTGCTTTGTCATGAACTTGGATCGTCCATCAATGAATTGCCTGACCCAATTCTCACCATTTCAGCTGGTTAAACATTCGATGCGTGCAAAGCCCGTATTAGAACACACACTTCACAGTCGGCTGCATCAGAAATTGTTTAAACATTTTGAACGATCTCTAACAACAATACGATCCGGCTGTGATGGCTTCAGTGGACAGACTGAACTAGAGAGTCGAGTACGCATGCGTGGAACTGCGACAATAGTGTTGAGGTGGCGGTAGAATGAAATGGTACTTCCCGCGCACGTCTCGTAGTAGATTATGTAGCGAGAGTATAATGGTACTAATTAAGGTGGAGTATGTAGTGTTAATGATCATTATAATGAAGCTTCATACGGCTATCTATGCTGGACCATGCGTCTAAGTTTTGCGATAATTCTTTGAAGTGCACCACAAATGCATTTCCTGAAAGTTATACATTTGGATTTTCACCAATCCATGAATTGTGCAGAGTATATTTCGTACATGTTTCTTGATTTTTGTGGCAATAAGTATTTACTGCGCTTCAGTCGCGGTTGCAAACGAGGTTAATGTCGGGGAGATCCATATGATTCCTGACAACCAGCTCACTGTCTCAGATAAGGTGTGTCTTGTCTCTCCGCCAATAGATGCATGCACGTAAGCAATGACGTAACAAACATTCCTCAATTCCTTTTCTTTTGGCGCGAGTATCCTCTTGTAGTGCGCTATTTTGCTTTGCTACAGACTGCTTTTACTTTCTCTATGTACATAGTGTATAGAGAAGGTATTGCATTGCACCCAAAAATTCGATACCGAGATGTCACTAGAATTACACTTTCTGGGGTCCTCGAATCCAAAAAAAGAAGCATTTTTAGAAAAATGTCCGTTGAAATCCAAACTGAACATTTAAGCTCAGTATTTTCCAAGGATGCGACAAGAAGATTTTCAAGAAAATCTCCTCATCCCAACTACCTATCACATGGAAAAAAGTTCGAAAACTTTGATGTTATCAAAAATGGCTATAATGGTTTTGATTAAAATCTCTTACATGTAAGATATTTACATGTCAAATAAATCTTGAATTTTCTGGGAATAGCCTCTAAAGACATTTTATTCTGGGTGATTTTTATTGAATTTTGTGTAACCGCTAAACCGTAAGAGATAGACAAAAACTTTCTACACAAAAAATGTAGATCAAGATAAAACACACAATTTATATCATATACATTTTTTTTTTTTTTTTTTTTGTGGAATTAGCCGTTTTAGACAGATTTCTTGTAATTGATTTCAGTTTTAAAATAGGTAGGTACTTAAACTTTTCTCATACTTTGTCAACTCCTGGCCCCGCAAAGAAACGAATTTCAATCCCATAGTAATCACATTTTAAAATATTTTACTGTCGGTTTAGCCTACTATTCCCTTATTTCACTCCTACTTATAAAGGAACTAGGTAATAAGAGCGTTTCTGTTAATGTTTTAGCACTAAATAGATAGAAAAATAAACATATTACCAAACATTTGTTACAGAGATGTAGAGAAAGTCATGTGAATAGAGCACATAAGATTTTTTCGGACTCAGGGGACCCCAAAACATATATTTCCGGTGAAATCTCGACATCAAATTTTTGGGTGGAATACAATACCTTCTCTATCCACTACACATTGCACATACGGGCTAGAGAAAGTAAAAACACGGGATGGGCAGTCTAGCTATTCTTCAGCGCGCACGTGTTTACAGCGAAACTTACGAATCTGTTTACTCTGAGGTGCTTATAGCATGTTAAAGTACGCTTATTCTATGTGTTCATTTTATTAGACATTTGAAGTCTAATAAAGTCTTTACAAAATATAACGTACACATTATTAGGCTTTAAAAATAAAAAATCTGACATCTTCCATTCTCTAGTTGTTCCGCAAACAAACTTTTTATTCAAAAGATTAATCATTTATATACATCATGTTAATCAAGATAAACTTAAGCAGAATTAGTCTTATTACTTGATTCCTTGTAACTAGAGAGGAAATAAGAAAACGCACACGCTAAAGCGATAGTCAAGTCCTTTAAAAGCCGTTGCTATATGAAACGATTTTAAAATTCTTTGCTTGTAAAGAATAAACAAACGCGAAACGAGAAGAAAGATATTGTCTTTCCGTTCGAGAAAAGTTTGTGGCTTAAATTGAAACCAATAATCCGGAATATCTCGAAGACGATTAGCTCTACAAAAAATGTATATAACATAAATTGTGTGTTTTAACGAGATCTACATTTTTCTGTAGTAAGTTTTTATCTCTCTCTTATGGTTTACTAGTTACATAAAAGTTATCCAGAATGAAGAGACCTTCAGAGGCTATTCCCAAAATATTCAAGATTCAAATTCGTACATTTCGTTTGTCATAAAAAATATCTTAAACATAAGGTACTTGAATCAAAATCGTTGGAGCCATTTATGAGAAACTCAAAATTTTCGAAAAATGTTCTATCTAAAGAGTAGTTTGCAGCGGGAGGATTTTCTTACAAAGCTTCATGTCCCATTCTTTGAGCTATGCTGCCCACAGACACGGACCTTTTTCTAAAAATGTTTTTTTTTTATTCGGTGGGTCCAAAACATGTATTTCCGGTGCACCCTATATATATATATATATATATATATATATATATGTATGTATTTGAATTTTCTGAAAATAGCTTCCAAAATCCTCTTCATTTTGGACAACTTTTACATAACTGGTGAGCGTAAGATATAGACAAAATGTTATTACACAAAAACACACAATTCATGTCAAATAGATTTGTATATGTTGTTGAATCATCTCCGAGAAATCCCTTGTCATTAGTTTACATTTTCCAATGCTTATACTTTTAGATACTTATGTTAGTGTCCAAATCGCTAGGGGTTAACAACCAGATCATTACGTGTATGTAATGATGATGGAAATCAATTTACTTGTGCCACTCGTTTTTACTTTCGCCACCTAATATGTAGAGAAAGAAGGTATTGGATTCCATTCAACAATTGCATATTGAGGTTTCACCAGAAATACAAATTTGGGGTCCCCTGGTGCGAAAACAAGCAGGTATATGGAAAGGTCCACGTGCATGTGTGTCCGTGAAAGCATACTTGAAAAACGAAATGTCGGATAAGTATCAAACTTGATATTTAAATTCAGCATCCTCCAAAATCCTCCCACACCAAACTACCATTTAAATGGAACATTTTTTTTTTTTTTTGAAAAGTTCGATTTTCTCAAAAGTGATTATAACTACTTTGATTAAAATGTCATGTGTTTAAAACATATAATGACAAAAGTATTCCTTCTCTGTCTCTTTCGATAGCCATCAGAATGATGCGGCCTGGTTCCCAAGGCCGCCGGTTAAAACCCAAAGTAGAACGATGTTTTTTTTTTTCTTTTTTTTTCGGGCATAAAATCCTCAGCATGGCTTCCTTCGGAAGGTAAGAAAAGTCGGTGATCTGCTGTCGTAGAATAATGGTACGTAAAAGTACCTCAAACCTCATAAAAAGAAGTCTCTGGTCAAATTAAGCGGACTTTCACGCCCAATATAGAATGGCACTTTGGGAACATTTTAGTTAAATAGAATCCATAAATAAAACTCAATCTAATTATTTTTAACTCCGATAGCCGATATTCCAAAGGACATGCGATTTCCGGAAAGCGAAGTGGTTCTACCATTGTTCTTTTTAAACGACTTCTAATCCGATCCGTGATGACTCATCACACTAACGCGAGAGTGCAGCACTATCAGTATCGCACCGTGAATCATGAAGTTGAAGTTGTGTCTTTGAAGTGCTGGAAATAATATTTGAACATTGAATTTATTGCACAAGAATAATAGAGAAAATGTTTGGTAAGAAAAAGGAAGTGAGGAAACGTGCCAACGCTGGCAAAGGGTTGTCACAGGCAAGTAATTTATTAATTTCCGCAAATACCATATAGGTTAAGATGCATTAACGGTTTATGACAGAATACCCATCTTTATTCCCGCTCCTTTGTTTCATATTTACTTTTATAAACACCTATTGAAACATGTCACTTAAATTAGTAGAGCTGCAATTGTATGTAAGTGTACATAAAAGCAAGACAAAGATAATTATATTTTACGTAGGTGTGTAGAAGGTCGTTAATTATCACATCTGCTTCATCGACTAAAATAGGCCTTTTTACGGGTACTTGTGTATAATATTGCAAGTGTTTCGATTAGACGGCTAAATCTACTCTACGGAGATTGGGATTTAAAGGAGAGACAGCAAAATAAATAGTTTTCAATATAACAGTCGTTAAGGAAATGCAAAAGAAAAAGCATCAATTTATACGTTCTATTAAAAGAAATCGAAAATATGCAGTTTTGTTTATGCAGTTCATAGCATGTACTATTAAGCAATACAGCTGTCAGAAACATATGAACTTAATCTCTTATGGTAGTGATATTGTAACTCCAGTTTGTGGTTGTAAACAAAACTTCAACATGTGGCAAAGCAAGGTACTTAAGAAAGAAATAAAAAATAGCAGTTAGATCAACGGTTCTTCCATCATATATACCAAAAATATTTACCATAATCTTTCTATTGTGTGGATTACAATGCATCGAAATGCGTTCAAAGCTTAAAACAGTATTGTAATTTTTCATTGTCTCTGTTTTTTGCTCAGCATTTCATATTGCATGTATTGACATGCTTTTTCATTTTGTAGGTTGCTGGTCAGTTATGACATATGAAAGTTTTCAAATTAAATTATTGGAAACCACATGCAACAGCTATCAATAAAGCAATATCTACTTGGTTTGATAAAGCAGTTAATATTCCAGCATTATAAGATTTAACATTCTAGACCTAATACATTATGTATTTTGTAAATTGAACATTTTATTCTTTTGTTTTAGTATGGTTTATTTGACATCCCTGGGGAAAATGATTTTGATGACATGGAAAATATGGATGACGATGATGATGATGATCTAGAAGCAGAGCTGTTAGCAATAACTTCTGGAAAAACACCTAGAAAACCAAAAAAGGGTGTGTAAATGCATGTTTTATGTGTGAAATAAAGAATGTTCAAAAAGATTTACAATTAAGAAAATTTTTGTATTAACAGCTACTAAACCTCCACCTGTGGTTCCGAATTTGGATTTAATGGTGGCACAAAGTCTAAAAGACATTCCTTCAGATGAGGAGCTATCTGGAGATGAAAATGATCCAGACCTGTTGGTAAGTTTCATCAGTATTGATTACTTCTTTGATATAGTATAACTCTTTAGATGCGCTCATATATATGTTTATTTGCTTTCAAAATTTGGAACGATGTGCAGCAAGGCATGTAAAAGCAAAACGTTTAAAAACAATTTCTACTTCCTCTACTTGTACTATATACATAGTGTACAGAAAAGGTATTGCATTCCACCCAAAAATTTGATGTTGAGATTTCACCAAAAATGTATGTTCTGAGGTTCCCTGAGTTCACAAAAAGCATTTTTAGAAAATGGTTCATGTTTGTGTCTGTGGACAGCATAGTTCAAAAACTAACAAAATAGTTAAATGCCAAACTTGGTGTTTAAGTTTAATATCTTCCAAGGATAGAACACAAAGATTTTCAAGAAAATCCCCTCCTCCCCAAACTACCTTTAAATTTTTGAAAATGTTGTTTTTCACAAAAATGCCTCTAAATATATTGATTAAAATACTGTGTATTAAAGATATTTACATCACAAATCAAATATATATCCTGAATTTCCTGGGAATAACTTCTGAAGGTGGTTCATTCTGGATGAATTTTGCATAACTGGTAAACTTACCACACATGAAATGTAAATCTCGTTAAAACTCACACTGTATGTCATATACACTTTTGTTGTAGAGTTAACCATTTCTGTATTAATATTTCATGTTATTGGTTTCAATTTTAAGTATAACTTTACTAAATAAGGTCACTTTTAATTTCATCTCTCTTTTGTTTTACTGGCAATGCAAAGCCAACTAAACTTAAATTGTTTTTCACATGGCGACCAGCTTTTAAATGATTTACTATCGCTTTATCCTAGTGTACTTCTTTATTTCCTTCCTGCTTAGAAGGAAGCATGTAATAAGACAATTTTTGTAATGATCTCATTAGCATATTACAGATAAAAGAATATTCGTTTGTAAGAACTGGTAGAGAAAGTCATGTGAATGGAACATATATTTTATATTGGTAGGTTAGTAGTAGCATTCAAATGCAGTATTTGTGATTATGTGTACAATGCCATCAGCTTTAACAGGGCTTGTTTTCACTTCACCCAGAAATACTAGTCAAAATGACTAATGATTTTGATTAAAGTGCCACAATATGCTTATTTATACAGGAATTATTGAATTATCCAGGGAATAGTATATGCAGATCTCTTCATCTGAATGGCCTTTCTTTAACTGATAAACCATAAGAGATAGACTAACTCTCACTGCACAAAAAATGAAGACCTTGTTAAAGCATCCAATTTGACAAAAAGTTTTGAACTATATTTTGTGTGATTGTTTACATATTGCATAACCTTATTGAAATTGACAAATGCTTGCTACGCTGACCTGATTAATTAATCAGATTAATTAGATATGATAAAGAATTTGCCACATTTTGTATAGCTCTAGCCATTTCCAAAATATTCATTACTATTGGTTTGGACTTAATTTATATACATTACTTCAATGCGTAATCTATTTGGTAGTTTTGTTATTCTGCCATTACAGCTGCATTTTAGTTACTGAGGGCCCTAAGCTGCAAAGGGTAGCCCAAGGTGGAGGGTTCCTAACTACAAACCACAGCCGAGGGATGTTTTTATTAGTATAGGAGTGGAAGAGTTGCAGCTCAAAGCCGCCACTGTGAACCAATAGGGCCTAGCCAAGGGATCTGTGAAGCTAAAACTCCAGTGATCCCAAGAAGTCAAAACCTTTCACTTATGAACACTTTCAAATCTGGATCACCTGCGGAAGTTTTACCCACCACTTACGCTACTTCTTAAAAGTGTTTATACATACACTGTCACACAAACTCACTTCCATATCTCACTACAGATGCAGTTCAAATGGCTGTGAGCATTAGTAATGGAATGGCCATCCATTCAAAGCAGCTGCAGTTAAGTGTGTTTGTGTTAAAGAATGGGGAGGGCCCAAGTAAAATAATCATTGTAATGGCACACTTGGAAGCCGATTGGGTCACATTTAACTTCAGATGCCTGGATTTTACTATTTTTCTTTTAAAAAAACACTATATTTTTATTGCAAACATTGTTTTATTTTTACAATATAAAACAGTATTAAACATATTTTATGCTTGAAGATTAGTTAAATATTAAATTAGCCCTGAAGTATGAACCATGTTTATATAGTTGTGTTATAAGCAAGTAGGACCTTTAAGCCTCAATGGTCAGGAAAGGGCTAACAGAAGCTATTAATAGACAGTCCCAAATTTAGAAATTTAATTTCTTGCAAACTTTTTTACTTTCTCTGCCTAGTACATATATGTGTTTGTGTGTGTGTGTATATATATATATATATATATATATATATATATATATATATATATGCACACCCCCCTCCCCCTTTTTTAAAGACTTTGTCATCACTTCAACCTCCTGTATTTTTCTTGTATCTATAGCAAAATGTGTAATGAAATTTTCTGTAAAGATTCATTTCAGCTAACATGAACATAGAAGAATAAGCCTTTATAAGAATAGTTTGTAGAATGGGTGAGTAGAGAAAGTCAGTGACTGAAAGAAATCAATCTGTTTGTTATAGGAAGAACTTAGTGCCTTACAAGGGGAAGAAGGTGAAGAAGAAAATGCTCCTGCACCTGTAACTCCTAAGTCCCCTGCAGCAGAAGTCTCACTTACGACTGTGCTTGAGGAGAGACTGAAAATGTACCAAGAAGCTGAAAAGAATGCAAAAGTAGCTGGTGAATCTTCTAGAGCTAGAAGGTGACATATACCTTTTTAACTATTGTTAATTTAATGGAAAATGTTAATCACTCCTATGGCTCCAGTAGTTCTACTTTTATCATACAACTTAGTTCATGGGCTGTGCCAATTCAGTTAGAGTGCAGTGTTGCATGTTCTTTCGGGGCTACATGAATGCAAGGAGAGTGAATCTAAGTGCTATGTTACGAGCAGCACATATTAATGATGTAATTAATAACTAAACTTTGTAATTCATACAGGCATATCAAGGGACAATACTGCAATAACTAATAAACGAAATAGGAACTCCATTTTGTAATACCATATTTATCCAAATGCAAAGTGACTCCCCAGTTTTACCTTCTCTAGGACCAGACAGTGTACCCCTATCAAAAAAAAAAAAATTCTGGAATGCCAAATTCAGCTAAGTCCCTGTGTACTGTAATGTTTTTGTGTATTTTATTTTATTTGTTTTATACGTATACCCTGTAGACTCTTCTCTCTTCTCAGGTTAGTGGTATACGAGACGCATTCTGGATTTGGGTTTTAACTACCACCAAAAAATATTGTTATTCTTTCTGGATTTATTGTAAACCTTGCTGATACATAAACATGCACAGAATCAAGATATAACACTTCTTTTACACAAGAGTATATCTTTTACTCCCTCCTTGTTTCGTTGTTAAGCAGAATCAAAACTCTTTTTTCATTACAGCTATCATCAATAATATCTCTCTTGCCGTGAGTTCATTCCAAGTCTGTTTAACGTCTCTTTTAGCAATGCACATCTTTCAGTCTTTCCCTCTCTTTCTGTCATCGTGATTGTTGGACACGTCTCCAGCCAACACATTATTAACTCTTCTGTTTAAACCTTTTTGCATTGGAATGAACACATGTCTTACAAATTTATTAATAACACAAATAAAACAATCCAGCAAAAACAATTCACACAAAAAGTAACAGTTAAATATGTGCTTTAAGCTATTTAAACAAATACATTTCAAGTTAATAATATTATAAAATAAAAACCTTATAAGTTATGATTTGTGGCCTTAATATTGTCACAGTATGCAATTTGTTATACAGTTGTGTAGCGGCAGCAACAAGTTGTCACAAGCTCCAAATCGTAATATTACTAACCCATATGATAAATAATCATAATCAAATACACAACTTAAACTTCTTCAACAACAAACTATCATAATTAACTAAAAATATTAAAGACAAAACATGAATCAGTTTGGGTTGTAAAACTGCCACTTCCACATATGTTCACTGTAGCACTATCACAAAACGTAGGTTACTTCTGTGGTGAGGGTCGCAGGTTCACTTCTCGCATGTAGCAAACATGTTTTTTCTTCTTGATGATCTTAAATCAATACATATAGGCTATTTATTTTACACATATATTTGGTACAATTATTATGATGCTGCTTTTGAGTGTTTTTTCTACCAAACATCAATATGCTGCACATGAAAGCATGTGGTGCACAGAAATACTAAAGGTATTGTAAAGAAAATCCAGTGTTTTGAAACATCTTTTGAGATTCAATTTTTTTTAAATTAATATAATCTTCACAAAGTGATCAAACACACCCTTCATAAACCGATCCATGGTGATACTCTCATACGAGCTGACATTTTCTTCCACGTAAGGGAAAGGTGATTGTCTATCGTCCAAAGGGAACCTGATACGCTGCCAAATACGTGGATTCACAATTCCATTATGGTGGCGTATCTGTATCTTGTCGGAGTTGGATATCAAAGGACGATCTAGGAATGCTTTGGTAGCTTGATGATACAATGAACAAGGTGGAATACATGGTAATATTCAATCATATTTTGATTCCCTCTGTGAGAATGTGTGGGGTGAAGGTAAAAAGGGAGCTGTGCTCCAATTACCTGCAAATGGGCGAAGGACAAAATATAGCTTTTGGGCACAAATTCAAGAAGTTTGGGCTCTTGTAGCTTCTCGTGCACATTACTGTAAGCATTTATTTTTTTCTATTCCCCAAAGTTTGAGGGCAGTTATACGGCCTGAGGGTTCATACACCCGATATTAATTGTTTCTATGTTATGTATTTTGGTTTTAGAAGATAAGTTTCTTTACAACTATTTTTTTTAGTTGTTTAACACGTTATTTAACTTCAAATGCCAAATGTATATTATTGCAATATTATGTTCTACACATCCAGTCATAAAATTAACAAACATAAAAAAATGACAAGCAGCGCAAGATTTGAACCTAAGAACTTATAAATAGAAGTAAGACCTTCTTAACCTCCAGGCCACCATAACATTATTCGGAGAGCTGTTTTCAGTACTCAGAAGTTAACCACAGCTTTTACGAAGATACCTGAAGCTTTTCAATCGGCACAGGGAATCTAGAGATGACTCATATTTTTGTGGCGACAGGTGTACATAGCAGCTAGATAAGGTATTGTTTTCCACCCAAAAATTTGACGTTGAGATTGCCCTGGAAATATATGCTTTGAGGCCCCCTGACTCCTAAAAAAATCATTTTTAGAAAAAGCCCTTGTGTGTGTCTGGACAGCATAGCTCAAAAACGAAAAGGCCATTATAAACCAAACTTGGTGTTTGTTTAGTATCTTCCAAGGATGCAATATGAAGATTTTCAAAAAGAATCCCCTCCACTACAAACTACCCTTCACGTGGAAACATTTTTGAAAATTTTGTTTTTCTTAAAAGTGACTCTTTGATTAAAATACTATATATTAAAGATATTTACCTCGCAAATAAAGGTATATTTTGAATTTTCTTGAAAAATCCTCTGAGGACTTCTTGGTCCTGGATGAGTTTTGCAGAATTTTTAGGAGTTAGACAAAATCTTAAAACAGAAAAAAATGTAGATCTCGTTAAAACACATAATTTGTCATATACATTTTTCTTGTAAAGTTTACCGCTTTTGAAATATTCAGTTTCAAATTGCCTAACTTTTCTCAAACAGGACCATACAAAGCAAACCATACCTCAATTATTTCACATAGCTACCAGATTTAAATATTTTTTTTAATTTGAATTTGTATGGAAATTGACGTTTTGGGTGGGAGACAGCAAGAGAAGAGTACAGAACTGTACAGTATGTGTGCAATAGTAGAATGTGACATCAGTAACATAGCTATAACGACAATGATGGATTCAATTTTCTATTTAGTCAACATACTTAATATAACACATTGTACATTTTTTTTTACCTAATTTGAATTTGCACAGATACTTGTAGTATGAGTGGGAAAGAGACAGAGAAGGGAAAACAGAAACATGTACAATGGGGCAGTGGGAGTGGCCACCAGAGCACACAACCGCCACCGTTGCAGCTACTACCAGCGCAGCATTGTTGCCAACACAACCTCCACCACCGCAGTCATCACTGCCGCTATTTCACCGAAAGTATACCGCAGTCATACGAGGTGTTCCTAGAGACTTGACCACTAGACTCATCACCGCCGCAGCTCGCCAGTACTGGCCCTCAGTAATGAGGGCCACAAGGATAATGTCCGCCAGAGGGATGTTTCCTCTAGTCCAGATTGAGTTCGCTGTGGCCGGGGACTTTGAGGTGGACCTGCCCATGTTTGGGCGGCGCCTAAGCATTGAGGCAAGCCGAGAACCCCGACCCTCACCATGCCGCCGCTGCTGCGCATTCGGCCACACAGGTGACACCTGCGCCAAGCCCCCGTGGTGCCACTACTGTGGGGAGCCAAGTTCGACAGCTGAATGCGCAGCCCATGATTTACGGACCCGACACCGGTACTACGTCACCTGTGATGGCCTTGGCCACTTCACAGGACAGGCGCAGTGCCCTCTCTATCCTCGCAGCCGCCACACCCTCAGCTGAACTGCGAGGACTACAATCACTGCCACCTCTACTCAGACAGAAATATGTAGCCATCATCACCATTCAACAGATGCCTTCAGCCACCACCACCCCTCAGGCACCAGCAGCGCCATCCCAGAGGTGTGACGCTGTGCAGGACCTGCACTCAGAGGTCCTGCACATCAGCGCCTGGCTGAATCTGCTGGAGGAAGCGCTGATTGCCATCATCGCAGCCATCACAGACTCGCACGCCACTACTTCACACAAACTTCAGGACACTGAGGCCAAAGCCCAGGACCAACGGCAGGACACATCTGAGCTCCTCCTGGAGCTCAACGTCATCTACACCTTGCTTCAGGAGACTTACGATGCTAACACCAAGATCATGGAGGCCATCCAGGACCTCCATGCTGAACAACTGGATCTGCCAACACGCCTTGCACAACTGGAGGACCTGCTCACAAGAAAGCTTGACGACAACCACAACGAGATCACCAAATGCTACACTTCCATTCTTGATAGCCAGGAGCTGATAGTCAACAATGTAGCAGAGCTAATCGCAAACAGCCAGCGACAGATACTTCAGGACCTTTCCACCAGTAACTCATGCCCTAATACACACACCTGAAACATGCAGCACACCAGACACCACTACTAGCGCTGATGCCCCGAAGCACACAAATTATTCACTTCTTAAAAGATGATTAAAACTTGTCACTACCAACTCCTAATGACTCCCTAGCTGTATACTCAGGGCCTTCGGGTCATGTTTATAGACTAGTCTAGCCTACCTTTCCTTGTTGCAGCCCCTCAGGCAGCAGCAATAGCAACTTCACCGATACTCAAGGAGGTGCTATTGCAGAACTCCATTATCCCCCACTTACTTTTCCTATCCTATATCCTCCCACACTTCACCCAATGGCGAGATAAGCCATTCTTTCTACCTTCTAATTCTCTTACTGTCTCCCCTTTCCAAAAAAAAAAAAAAAAATAGGAGTGGCAGTAGGCTAGCTGTAATGATGATTATGGACAACATAATATATTTAGACAACATACTTGGTATAGTATATCATTACATTTTACCTTAATCAAATTTGCAGGTAATTCACATTGCAGAAAGGCAGGAGGGAAAACAGAAATATGCCGGTAAGGCAGGAGGAAGAGAAACACGCAGCTAACCTCTCTCTTTCTGCTTGAAGTTGGCTCCCTATATAATATTATGTACTCATTTTATTACTAAAATTTAAAATCCTGCATTCTCCTCAAAAACTGCTTGGCACATTTCAGACAGCATTTTGCTATTCAGCCTGGCACTAAAAGAACTAATTACTGAGTCAATTTCTGTAACATTACTTCACTTACTATTCTTTAAATGGAAGACATGTTTCTGAAGCTATGTGCTTCTATTGTCCATCGTGGTGGTTGACCATGTCCCTTGTGGTGATTAGATGAACCTCTGCATTAGTATGTTTTCCTCCATGGTCTACGGTTATCATGCTAGCCTCTGGTTCACAAGTATGAAGGTAAAACCTGGCAGAGGGCAATGAATTTTTTCAGGTATAAAAATCCTTAGCACAGCTTCTTTCAGAAGGGAAATAAAGCTGCTTGTCCCATGTCGTAGATTTGTAGCACTTTAAAAAACTGGATAAATTTGCTTCTGAGCAGCAAAATTAAGTGATCTTTCTCACCCCATTAATTTGGGATTTTTGGATATGTAGCAGTTAAAGAGTATCCATAAATAAAACTATTTATTTGTGCATCTGCCTGGGAGATTTCGAAATTGAAAATGCAGTTCCTGTTTTTCCATATATAAATATTTTCTCAGTTGCAATGTTTTTTAGTATTTTTGGACTTCTATTTATGGTGTGTTGGTCTTTCCAAAAATTCAACTGAAATGCTTGCCAAATTCAAACTAACATTGTAATTTAAATTTGTTTTGTCAACATATAACAAATGACAGTGCATATTGTTAACACCAACTTGACATAACACCATCTATTTTGAAACACTGGTACATACTGATTTGGCCATGTAGTCTCTAACAAGTAACCAAGAATTAACAAGTGGTAAACTTTGCAGGTTTGGACGAGGCATAAAGACTCTTAACGACTTACTGAAGCAGGCACGATGTGGTCGCAATGTTAATGAGGCAGACATTCCCCCTCCAGTATCTACAGCAGCAGGAAAAAAACCAGAATCTCCCAGCACATCCATTCCACCTGTACCAGAGGAACCTTCTTCACCTGCTGAGCCAGCTGAAGATGTCCTAGTACCCACCAGGCCTGCGCCAACTCCAGATGTCCCAATGCCCACTAGGCCTGCGCCGCCACCTCCTGTTCAGCCAGCTGCAGAAGAGAGTCATGCTGAACCAGACGGCCAGAATGAGACGCTTCAAATGCTGAAGGACAATCAGAATCAGTACAAACAGGCTGCAGTGAAAGCCAAACGTTCTGGGGATACTGAACTTGCACTTCAGTATGTTAAAATTACTAAGGTAATTTTTGTTCATTAGGGGCATTATACATTACTGCATTATCCTTGTGTGCCATGACTTCGTTCTCGATTTTTACTTTCTCTAGCCACATGTACAATGTACATAGTGGATAGAGAAAGTATTGTATTGCACCCAAAAACTTGACGTCGAGATTTCACCAGAAATATGTGTTTTAGAGTCCCTTGAGTCCGAAAAAAAAACATTTTTAAAAAAAGGTCCATGTATATCCATCATGTGTGTGAGTGTCTGTAGACAGCATAGCTCAAAAATGAAAGGACCATTAAATACCAGACCTAGTAATTAGGTTTAATATCTTCCAATGATGCGATACAGAGATTTTCAAGAAATCCCCCCACCACAAACTACCCTTTACATGGAAAAATTTTCGCAAATTTTGATTTTTTTTTAAAAATGGCTCTAACGATTTTGATTAAAATCCTGTATATTAAAGCTATTTACATCCAAAATAAAATGTGTATCTTGAATTTTCTGGGAATAACCTTTGAAGACCTCTTTATTCTGGATGAATTTTGCTTAACTGCTAAGCCATAAGAGTTAGACAAAACTTACTTCACAAAAAATGTAGATATTGTCAAAAACACACCATTTATGTCCTTTGCGTTTTTGTTGTGGAGGTAACCATTTCCAAGATATTCCTTGTTATTGGTTTCAATTGTGAAGTACTTAAACTTTTCTCAGACAGGAAGTGTCTGTTTTTCTTTTGTTCTACTCCTGAGAAAGCAAAGAAGCGATTTGCAGTGACAATCGCATAACGATAGCTTTTAAAACATTTAACTATCACTTTAGCCTATTGCAATCTTTTAGTTCCCTTCTACTTAGAAGGAACTAAGTAATAAGAACATTCTGCTAATGTTTATCTTGATTAGTGTGCTGTAGAAAAAACAATATTCTTTTGTAGGAAGTTTGTAGTGCAGCTAGAGAAAGTCATGTGAGTGAAACATCAGATTTTTATAAATTATATTTACATAACAAGTCCTTGAAGACTCCTTACTCAGCATGTCACTTATATATATTAAGTAGTGAAAGTATTATATTTTAAACAAAAGATCGATGAAAAAATTTCACCTGGAACATGTTTTGAGGTTGACTGAAATGTTGATTTATCCAAATAATATTAAATCTTCCTTGATAAGATCTTATACAAGGGTCGGCTGATAAGTCCCGGGCCTCACATAGATATGGCACCACTAGGCCAGTTAGATGGTAGCATCGTATAGTATAACTTTAGACTAGCTTGTATCCATAGTTACAGGTCAATAGCTTGTTTAATTTTTGAATGACAGCATGTTAAACAAGACAACTTTAGAGTTTTCACGAAAATGGAGGATTTGGAAAAATGAGCCTAAAGAAATCAAGGAGGAATTGTACAGTACATTGAAAGACTGCCCTTTCATATTCAATGGTTAAAAGGTGGGTTCCAGAGTTTAAAATGGGACATACAAGCACTAGTGAAGACCCTTGCTCTGTACACCCTGTAGAAGTGACAACACCAGTGATTTTTGAAAAAAAATTCATCGTTTAGTAGTGGAAGACTGCAGATTAAAGTTTTTGAGATAGCAGAAACTATAAACATATCAAAAGAACCTGCAGGTAACATTTTAAGCAATTTTTTGGGCTTTCATAAGGTCTGTGGAAGATGGGTGCCATGTTTGTTGACACCTTTGATCAAAAAAACTGTTTCTGTTAAGAATGTGAAGCTCTACTGTAAAATTCCCAGTGAATTTTTGAGACTGCTTATTAACATGGATGAAACTTGGATACATCACTACACTCCAGAAAGTAAATCGTAGCAAAACAATGGATTGTGCCAGGTGAACCAACTCCAAAAAAGGCAAAGTTAATTTTGTCAGCTAACAAGGTTATGGTAAGTGTTTTCTGGGCTGCACAGAGAATTATTTTGATTAATTATTTGGATAAGGGTAAAAGTATCATGGTGACTACTACACAAGCTTACTGCAATGCTTGAGTGATGAGGTGAAAAGAAAAAGACCTCATTTGGCAAAAAAAAAAAAAAAATCTTGTTTCATCACGACAATGCTCTGGCCCATCGTTCAATCATTGCAATGGGAAAAATGTGCGAATTAAAGTTGGAATTGCTTGAACATCCACCCTATTTGCCAGATCTAGCACCTCGTGACTACCACCTGTTCCCAAACCTCAAAAAAATTTCTTGGAGGACGAAGATTTCACAGCAACGAGGAAGTCATTGATGCGGTAAACAGCTATTTTGAGGGCCTTGATAAATCACACTACAGAATGGTTTAATTAAATTAGAACACTGGTAATATAAATGTATTAGCCTTTCTGGAGATTTAGTAGAGAAATAAAGCAAAAAACAAAAATGGTAAATGCTGCTTTCATTGAGAAGCACAGGACTTATCAGCCGACCCTAGTATACGAAAAAGGTAAATGTATAATATTAAGTTGAAGTTATATTCCAAATGGGAGTTCACTTAAACCAATGTAATATAAATTAAAAATTCTGATGTGCTCCATTCACATGATTTTCTCTACATCTTGTAACAAATTATTGTTTAAAAGCTTATCAAACCCACCAAAATTAATATTAATAATTCTCTTACCATTTACTACTTATGATTACTTATCACATATCCAGATTCTAAATCAGTTACACTTTCTTCTGCCAAAATAGTTAAATTAATAAATTTCAATATTAATAAAATTATTTCAAATACCTCTACTCCGTGCTAAGTGAAATAAACATTAGCAGAACTGTTTTCTTTTAAGTAGAAGGGAAATACTGGAATATACTAGGGTAAAACAATAGTCAAATCTTTTAAAAGCTAATTGCCATGTGGTAGAAATCCATTTCTTTGCATTGCCGGGAGTTTCAAATTCCCGTATCATCCAGAATAAAGAGATCTTTAGAGTCTGTTCCCAGAAAATTCAAAATTTACATTTTATTTGTCATGTAAATATCTTCAATATACAGTAATTTAATCAAAGTTGTTAGAGCTATTTTAGAGAAAATGAAAATTTTCAAAAAATTTTCCATGTAAAGGGTAAGGGGGATTATCCTCAAAATCTTCTTGTGTCGCATCCTTGGAAGGTAATTAACTCAAATGCCAAGTTTGTTATTTTACCAATTTTTCACTTTTGAATTATCATGTTCAGACACATGGACACACAGACCTTTTTTTAAAAATACTCTTTTTGGATACAGGGGTCTCTAAAATGTCTATTCCGGTGAAATCTGGAATCAAATTTTGGGTGGAGTCCAATACCTTCTGTACACACTATGTACGTAGTATGTGTAGAGAAAGTAAAATTCCATTAAACTAAATTGTGTGTATGCATGTGTGTGTGCACCTGCTTGCTAGCATGTGAGGAAAAGAATTCAAAATAACAAAAAAATGAAATGTTAGATAAATACCATAGTTCAGCACCTTCCAAAAATTTAGTACAGAATATGAATTGCTTCCATACTATAAACAGAACTTCAAAATTATCTGAGAAGAAAAAACTGATATCTCACTCTAATTTCACTGTTTTAAAAAGTGGTTCAGATGTTCTTACTTCCTTTTTCATTAAGGATGGAATAAATGCCTCCAAAAACTTTCCAAGAGTTTACAACTTGATGTACAGTAGCTCTCAAAAGTTTTTGAACATTCTTGGTTTCCTTAGGGAGTATTATTGCAGCTTTCAAAGCTAACATTGTATGTTTAAAGTAGAACACTTTTCTTTCATGAAAGAAGCAAAGTTTTATGCTGAAGTTTAATGCACCATATAGGGTCATGAACCCTAAAAGCTTGTTTCAAATATGCACACTACTGAAGCAATAGTGAAAATTGAATGGAAAGTCTTGCCTCACCTCCCATACAGCCCTGACCTAGCACCTTCTGTTTGGGCTGCTAAAGGAAGCTCATCATAGGTTTCACTTCGAAGATGCGGAGGCCATAAAAACATCTATGCATCAATGGCTTCAGAAACAAGAATGTGTTTTACCACACTGGAATACATGCCTTGTTAAAAAATGAACCAGAACAGTGTCAAAAAGCACAGGGATTAAATTGAAATTAATCCTGTGTTTTGGCTTTCATGCTGTGTAATTGCAGTTTAATTTTCTTTCAAATTAAAAGATAAAAAAATAGGAGGCATTAATTATTGATTAACCATTATATATTTAGAATAAAAGGAGCATTAAGCAATTTTTGAGCAGTAGTGTAAATGAAGTTTTAAGTTGACTCTTCATATTTTAAAATTAAATTTAAAAAGAGTTAATTATGAATTTTGGTATTTATCCATTTTCATATTTTAGTTATGCTGTTCATAAATTTTTTTGTAAAAATTACCATTTTCAGATTCACCAAATCTCAATATAAACATTTTTGGGTGAAATAGAATATTTTCTCCCCTGATATCTGCTAGTGTGTGAAACAGTAAAATATCTTATGTGCTTCTTGCTGTGAAGAATTAAAGTAATCATTTCCATGAATCTAAATTATTGATGCTCAAATTGAGAAACCATGTAGTCACTTAAGCTTTGGTTGTGCCCCTTTATCTTTTAACTAGAATAAGTTGAGTGTAACATTGTAATTAAGGATCTTACATCCTGATTTAAAACAGTGGCGGTTTCTTCATTACTGTTGTATTTCATGGCAGGTAATACACCTTGGACGTTGCAAAGCTTGTTGATGTCTTCATAATGTATCTGTGGGTAATAGTTACTTCATATGCCAGCTAGATGTAAAATAGAGCATTTACTCTACTCAGTGGATGTGGGATATTTGGAGTGGAAGTTCTAGCTACATCATCAATAATTTGTGCATATAACTTGAACTTCTGTTAACAAATTTATTGTTACCTGATATTCTTTTGGTCACTAATATAGCAAACACTATCACAATATTTTAAATTACAGTTAATATGTGGGCGGAAAGAAAAATATAAATGGACTGATTTCTTTGGGCTACGAGTGAACGACTCTCTCACTTGCTCAACAGTCTCTTCACTTACTCCTGGTCATCCCGTGCTCTTCCCTTTACAAAGGCAGCCGGTATCTTCAAACTGATTATACCATCTATGAATGTTTTTATGATAAGGAGGATCACAACCGAACTTACTACGGAACGCACGTTGCACAGTAACTACAGATTCGGTCTTTGCAAACTGCAAAACACAAAACGCTTTCTGTTTACTAGTCGCCATCTTTGCTACTACCGCTGTCTAGCGAATTGCGGCAGAAACATTGCACGCACTTGTGCCAACAAACAAACCTGTTTGAGTTGCTTTTTCATTTGACATATCATTCATAACTAAGTTGAATGTAATAAATATTATAAAGAGTTAAAACCCCGATATTCATTTATGTACACCTGTATTCTGCACAATGACCTAAGTCTTCTCCCCAGTGGTCGCAAATACAAAGTTTTATTGTTGCCATATACCAATATCTTCATAAAACTAAATATTGTTATAGTGTCATTACACTCAACATATACACTTAATGTAAATGTACATATTAGCATGGAATAGAATTTGCTGTCCTCATTAATTTGAGTCTAAATAAGCCATATATATAATTAATAACACTATTTATGACATACAAGTCATATAATTACCATATTTAGCTGAATACAAGACAAATGTTTTTTTTAAAAAATATTAATGTTAAGAACTGGGGGGAAGGGGTGGGGTCGTCTTGCATTCGTGATATATATTTTCCGAATACAATATGTGCAAAAAATAAGTTTCAAACGTTGCGGTTATGGCAGTGACAAAGACTGGGGGAAATGGTATGGATTACTGCGAAGGTTGCGACATGTGTGAAAATTAATTGTTAAGGAGCCTATGAACATTCTCATTGGAAAAATAAAGATTACTCTCTGAGACTAAAATAAAATTACAGGACTTCCTTTTACATCTGTGGTTGCACATAATGTTTTATTGGAAGTCAACGGCCAAGCAGAAAGATTGTGGTTAGCTGCGTATTCCCCCTCCTCGGGGTGCACATATACGCAATGTGAATTTACGCGCAAGTTCAAACTAGGTAAAACGTTTTACGATATATAAGTATGTAGTTTTATTAGAAAATAGCATCCATAAATAATAGTCATTGCAGCTACGCTGCCACCACCACCACTGTTGTCATGCTTTATATCATGTACCTTACATTTCCTTCTCCATCTCTCCCACTCGCAAAGTGAATTTTTGCATCAATTCAAATAGGTAAAAACATTTATGATGTGCCAACTACTCAAAACATGAATTTCTGCACAAATTCAAATTAGTGCAAAAAATAAATAAGTGATTTAATCAGCTTAAGTGTCCATTAATTTGTTCAAAATATATGGCAAACCTTTAAATTTCATTTAAAAAGTCTCTATACACCTATGTCTTTTTTAAACTTGTCTTATGATATAATTCCAAAATTAAGTTCTGAAAAATGGGGTTGTCCTGCATTTGAGGTCATCTTGTATTCAGATAAATACGGTAGATGAGAAGCAATTAACAAGGTATCAGCTAGAGGGAGAGACCTTCTCAAAACACACAGTGCCATATCTTGCATTTAAAGTAAAAGATACATATTTCTGTTACAGCAATTTGACGTTGTGATTGCTGCATTACTTGAGGGAAAATCAGTGGACCTCAGTTCCATGCCACCACCCCCTTCAGAAATAGCAGCAGTAACCTTGCAGAGATCTGAACAGAAAGAGGATGCAGAGAAACAGCAATCGAGTGAACCAGCAGGCAGCGAAGAACCAGCAACAGCTGCTGCACCAGAGGGTCAGCCAGAAACTGGTGCAGATGTAGACATTTTCCAAGCACCACCTCCTCCTGCAACAGTTATGGAAGCCTTGGAGCAGCGCCTAGCTAAATACCGTAGTGCAGAACAGGCAGCGAAAGATGAAGGCAATTCAAGTAAGGCTCGTCGAATGGGCAGGATAGTAAAGCAGTACGAGGGTGCCATCAAACTACATCGTGCAGGCAAACCTATTCCAGTGGATGAGCTTCCCACACCACCTGGTATGTTCTGAATTTTCTTTTGTTAACTCATTACACTTGTGCACAGTCTAACACCCTAGATTTTAAAATAGTTTGTGATAATGTTACATTAAGTTAAATTTGCTTAGTAATATAATCATTACTAATAAGTTTTCTTTTCCAATTACACACAAAATCTTGAATGATTTGCCATTCTTTCTTTATTATGCCATTTTTATGCTGTCCTTTGTCCAAAAAACGACATTGCAACAAATTAGATATGTATGAACTGAGTTTGGATTATTGCACAGCGTGTAGTTGCTGAAATTACAAAATTTTAGTGTAAGTGTTTTGCTAGCCAGTCATGTCTTTCTATTCTAAAAGTAGCTACTGCAAATTTTCTTGGTTTGTATAGATTTTGTTCTATACTTTTCATTGGGTTGCCATTTCTTCCTTGTACTTTTTCCCCTACCTATTTCATACATAGGTAGAGAAGGTATCAATTACACCTGAAAATTTGATACCGAGATTTCACTGGAAATATATGTTTTTGGTGCCGCTGTATACAAAACAAAGCTGTTTATAAAAAAGGTCACTATGTCTGTGAAAACAATCATTCAAAAACAAAGTCAGTTAAATACTAAACTTGATACATAATTTCACATTTTCCAAGGATGCAACACTAAGATTTGGAGGAAAATCCCCCCACCCCAAATTACCCTTTACATGGAAAAAAAAATGTTTAAATTTTGATTTTTTCAAAAGTATCTTTCAACGATTTTGATTAAAATACCCTGTATTAAAGTAATTGCATGAACAAATAAAATCTGCAATTTGAATTTCTTAGAATAGCCTCACTGGTAATCTGTAAGATAGAGACAGAAAGTTACCGCACAAAAAATGTAGATCTTTAAAATACACAATTTGTGATGTGCATATTTCTGTGGAGTTAACAATTTCCTAGATATTTCCTGTTATTATTTTTAATTTTACTATATTTTAACTTTTCTCACACAGGAAGTCCTTGTCCATTTCATTTTGCTCCTGCCTATGAAAGAAAGCCAAATTTCAATGGCAATTGCATAGTGATAGCTTTTAAGATTTGACTTTAGCTTTAGCCTAGTGTATTCCCTTAGCTCCCTTCTATTTATAAGCAACTAAGTAAAAAAAACAAAACATTTCTGCTATTGTTTGTTTCAATTAGTATGATGTAAATAAAAGAATAATCCAAAACTTGCAAATATGCATAGAAGCTTGTGACAGTGATGTGATTAAATAAAAAATAAAAAAATGAGTCGGTTTTTGTAACACAAACATCACTTAATTAATACACCACCCCCATCGTTGTCGCCAACGAAGAAAGATTTAGTCGGAATTAAGGGTTGAAAATGGGAACAACTGTTACCCGAAACCGGTCCCCAGTAAGTAAAAATAAATGATGTCTGTGTTACAAAAACCGACTCATTCTTTTATTTTTTAAAAGAGTAATCTTTTGTAAGAATTTTTGTAGAACAGATAGAGAAGGTAAAAGGGGCACATTAGATTTTTACAAGATATGTTAACTGTTTGGGAGCAGAAGGTCAATAGTTCTAATTGTTTACTATTAGTGCATCTCTACTGGCACCTTTTTCCCTGACAATTCTCGGTTCTCTCGCATAGTATAGAGCGGCTGGGAAAGGGATTACAATATAATTTTTTGGACAATGTGACTAATTTGTACTACTTACCGATATTGTTGTTATTGGACATGAGTTAACATTCTCACATCTAACCTGGTTGCTATAGAAACAAAAAGCTCATGTTCATTAAGTAAAACAGTTGCTTAACATTTTTTCAATGCATTGTGCACTAAATCGTACCTTTGTTTAGGCTTCTCCAGAATTAATGTAGAACATCCCACTGGAAAAGCTTCTTCTATTTCTCTGGCCTCTACCATTACTTTCTCCATAGTAAATTTGTCAAATCATTTCTAATTGTCTCGACTGCCACAAACCTTGTTTATAAAAGAACAATGTCTGTCAGATGTTTCTTTCTTATAGAAGTAATTTGCGTCCAACCATACCATTATTTTAATTAATATTACTATTCATTGTATGCGTTAAGCGTATTGCAGAATCTTGTAAATTGAAAAGACTCAACTTTGCTCTGTCTAATAAAACTTCTCCTCAGTTCTGCAATAGTATATTTCCCACACTTGTATCACAATATATTACAACATCCCTATAGTTTTATATAAAGTAATTCTGCAACTACAATTATGGTAACTTTAGAAATTAACACTTAAAAACTTCCCTTGTTTTTACTTACATAGTAGTACATATGTTTCACAGAACTTGCATGCATTCTCAACTACCTTCTATGCCAGACTGCGTCCGGAATCTTGAGGATCGCCCACTGGACTTCGGATGAACTTCTGGAGTGGGTTGAATTCAGCAGGAATTTCAATGTTCATCAATGTTGACTCAGTACTTTTTCATAAAAATCTTTTCCCAAGTATCGAGTTCAGTTTGTCTTGTCACATGATTTAGAAGAAAGATATTGTGGTTAAACTTCCAAAAATGGTTTGCTACTGCTGATTTCTCTGTGTGCTTATATTTTGCGTGACAGATGTTCTTTAAGGCGGTCATAATGTTCCTTGTGGTTTGTCCTATGTATAATTTCTCACAATCTGCACATTCAATTTTGTAGATTCCTAATTTTCTTGTTGAAGGTGTTTTTATGAAAAAGTATGAATCAACATTGAAATTCCCACTGAATTCAACCCACTCCATAAGTTTATCCAATGTCCTGTGAGCAATCCTCAAGATTACAGAGGCATCAATACAAATGAGTCTGGCAGTCGAAGGTAGTTGAGAATGCAGACAAGTTCTGTGAAATATATGTACTACTATGAAGGTAAAAACAAGTGATGTTTTAAAAGTGTTAATTTCTAAAGTTATCATTTCACTTCACTGTGAACCACTTCCTGTCAGGTTAGTTATCATACAATTATGGTGTTGTGTTTTTCCAGGTTTTGCTCCAATACCAGTGGAAGGAGCAAGCTCCAGTATACCACCAGCTCCTGCTCCTGCTCCTATTGTTCCCAGTCCCAAGCCAGCAGCACCTGAACCAAGTAGTAGTGATGAAACAGCAGCTAAACCTGAACCCAGTACTTCCCCCAAGACTCCAACAGCAGCTCCTGAAAAAGTAAATGGTGAGCAGGTGATGTTATTGAGTTAATTTTAATTTAATTTGCTTTCAAAACGGTAATGAGTTATGTTCATAGTTAGTTTTTCTCTTACGTCAAGTGGTAAAATGTTGGAACATTTTCGGAGACATCCTCAGCATGGTGGCGACTCCCAAGGGGTTATTGTCACATTTATGTCTCAGATTAAGCTGCAATTTTTTATAATGAAAACAAAAATATCCATGTCTCAGATTTCTCTTCCATAGACCCTCTCTCCAACGGGGAAAAAATTGCACAGTTTTAAAGTTGTAACAGCTGACTTTAGCTCTTGTCTTCCGCTCAACAATCAGCTGCCTGGTACTATGACAGGTGCTGATAGTAATTAACTTTAGTTGTACTTATGTTACCAATATTGGCACAAAATGTTAAAAGAATGATACAAAGATGCATGTGTGTGCGTGTCTGAACGTGATAACACAAAAACAAAAAATCTGTAAAATACCACATTTGGTATTTAAAAGTATCTTCCAAGGAAGCAACACAAAGATTATGAGGAAAATCTCCCCATCCCAAACTACCCTTTACACGGAAAAATCTGAAAATTTATGTTTTCTCAAAAATGGCCTTAATGATTTTGATTAAAATGCTGTATATTAAAGATATTTACTTGGCAAATAAAATGTATATCTTGAATTTTCTGCAAATAGTTCTGAAGACGTCTTTATTCTGAATGAATTTTGCTGTATTTTACATAACTAGTAAACCACAAAAAATGTAGATCTGATTAAGACACACAATGTATGTTATATACATTTTTTTCGTGTAATTGACCATTTTTGAGATATTCCTTGTTATTGGCTTCAGTTTTAAAATACTTGAAACTTTTCACACACACAAATTTCTCAACTCTGACAATGCAAAGAAGCAGATTTGATCCCCATGGTAACCAGCTTTTAGAAGATTGACTATTATTTTAGCCTAGTATGTTCCATTATTTTCCTTTTACTTACAAGAAAGCATTTCTACTAATGTTTATCTCGATTAACATGAAGTAGATAAAAGTATAATTTTTTTAACAATAATTTGTTACAGAGAAGTAGATAAAGTCATGTGAATGGAACACATCAATTTTTTAAATACCAATATACTCAAGGAATTAAATATTAGTAAGTTATTCTAATTTGTGACTAATTTTTTCTTGCCAAATTTTGGCCTATAGACAGTGCTGAGACACAGGTCTTTTAATTTTCAATTTACTTTCACTTAAAAATATCCCAGCTCACAAAAATGTGAGAATGACCACTCACAAGCATAACTTGACATATGTGAAGTTTTAAGTGTGAACATTCGCTTGTTAATATATGGTAAATTAAATTAAAATAAAAGCAGCTACATGGTCAATAATGCTTATTTTATTAATTGAACCTTTGGAAATGCTTTTAATATATCACTAAATTGTAATAATTTTTACTTTCCTTGCTTCTTGCCAATAATAATTGAAGTGTTGTATTGTATGTTTTGAGGTACCTGAAGTCTATGGTGCTAATTCATGAAAATTTTATTACTCAGACAAATTCTTCTGCATACAAGCCGTCATAATTGTTAAAGCGATTTTTGTGGAAAATAAAAGGAAACATTCTTCCAAGTAAAGAAAAGTTTGGAAGGAGCTGTTTCTCCAAAAAAATCTTCCTGTGTCATCCTCAGAAGATGCTGAACATATAATCCAAGTTTGCTCCTTACTTGACATTTCATTTTTAAGTAATGTTCTTCACAAACAGCACAAACAAAAAGATTTTCTAAAGATATATTTTCTGAATTCAGGTACCTCTGAATTTAAAAAGATTTCACTATTGCTTTAGCCTAGCGTATTTCTTTATTTCGCTTCTGCTCACAAGAAAACTGAGTAATAAGACTATTTCTGTTGATGTTTATCTCAATTACTGTAGATAAAAAATAAGCTTTTGTAAGAATAGTTTGTTACCAAATAGGTAGAGAAAGTCATGTGAATCAGATTTTTTTCACTACATACACAGTTACATTTGCTCTAGGAGGTCTAGTCACAAGTTCGAAGATGTTTTCGGAATTGTCCTACCTCTAAAACAAGCCTTCTTCTTTGGGCAACTTGGTTTAAAATGTCCTAAGACATTGACATGATAGTGTAAAACATTGTGGTGCTTAATTGGTATTAAGTTTACATTACCTCTGGACTTTTTTATTATGCCTGCATTCTATATGAAAGGTTAAGCCTCCTGCATCCATATTGCACCTTCAATTAAAAGCATTTCTGCAAATATATATTATTATTAACAAGAAGTAAACCAAAAAGTAAGCTTTTGTAAGAAAAATGGTTAGAAAATGTGAAAGTAACACAATTCACAATTTATTTATTAATTATTCTAAATATTCAATTGTTAATCTCATTTCTTCAAATTTATTTTAGTGCGCAAGACTCCACAATCAAGGCAGGAAAAGCAGTTGTCATTCTTGGTTGCACGGCAGAAAGAATTCAAAGAAGCTGCAGTTGAAGCAAAAAAGAAAGGTGAAATCAATCAGGCTAAAGAATACTTACGACTAGCAAAAGGATTTGATCCTTTATTAGAGGCTTCAAGAAGTGGTCTGCCAGTGGATATGGACACTGTAAGTGAAATTCTTTTATGTACTTATACATTGAGTGAAATACTAGTGCATTTTTTCAGCATTTTTCATTTTTTCATTACAGCTTCCAGTTCCACCAGGTACTAGAGTTGTTCTAGAGTCTGATTTTGATTTCATCACAGTTGATGACTGCATTCCTGGCAGTGATGCTGAAATATTTGAGAAACTGGAGGAAGATCTGTTGAAACAAGCTAAGGTTAGTTGTTTCATCCTTATATACATACTAGCTATTTACCCAAGGTTTCATATTTGAAAAACTTAATATTCTACAAATCTAAATTCTTCGTCTGGTAACTGGAGCTGTTAAAACTAGCCCAGTACTTGCTCTACAAATTTTAACAAATAAGCTTCACTAGGTAATTTATTACTTAGTGAAGCAATTCAAGTGTAAATTCGACTAATTTTATCCAGTGTGTAATTATGCTTCACTGTATACCACTTCCAGTATTTTGATTCTTTTAAATAATCCAAGAATTGACCTTGAACAAGCAGCCATCTTACAATATGAAAAATTAATCATTACCGTATAATAACTGAGAAAAAATAAAACCACAAGTAAACCTAAAAGCTCAACAGAGGTTCCTTACTAAAGTCAAAGAAAGGAAACAGATTAAAACTTCCTTACTTAAAGAAAACATACAAACAAATTAACCCATTAGAACTTATTTGATATTGAACACTATCTAACTTAGCTGAAGAATTTACAAAATCTGAAACCTCTTTGTGTGTTTTGAAACAAATGACACTAGAAATAATAAATTTAATAAGATACCCCACCAATGAATGGCTACTTGTTTATACTGACGGTTCCAGCTTACCAAATAACAGTGGTACTGGCACAGGGCAAATATGCCCTCTCTTCTCTTTCTACAAAAGATTAAGTTTAAATACCACAAATTTTGAAGGAGAGATTTCAGCAATACTTCACAGCTTACAAAACCTACTATATCATATAAATAAATTTGAAACAGCTGTATTATTATCTGACTCTAAAGCAGCTATAATATTCAACATCTGATGTAACACCTAAAAACCTAAATATTGCAGAATACCGCAAAATCATAAAACAACTAATTAATTAAAATAAAAGATTAATATTTGAATGGATATCAGCACATTGCGGAATACAGGGTAATGAAACAGCTGACTTTCTAGGCAAGAAAGGTAGTAAAATTATATCAAATTTGTGTGATCCAATAAGTTATGACTATCAAAAGAATCATGATATCAACATATAATAAAAAAGTTAAAGAAAATAAAGTATTATAAACAAAAGGAAAACCATAGGAAAATTTATGTAATAATACGACCAGAATCACTACACTAGCAAGAAAATCCTCTGCAGCAACGTTTAAACTGCTAACAGGCCATGACTGCCTCAATAAACATTTATTCAAGATTGGTATGGTGAGATCTCCTCTTGTGTTCTTTCTGTACTCTTAAAGAAGATATGGATGGAAACCACCTACTCCACTGCCCAACCTTTAATCAACATGATAATATAACATCAAAATACTGGAATGCAAAAGAGCAAATGGCTTCTCTGCCAAATGCTCAACATTAGATACCAACCAACCAACATTTGGTTTTTCAAACCATGAAAATTGACATAATTTTATTTATCTCACTCATATTTTTTTATGAAATTATTTTAGAGTGATTTAGAAGATTTTTGTAATGTAACTTACCATTTAACCCTTGTAAATGTAACTTTATAGAGCCCTGTGTCTTTCTCCCAATCACTCTTCGCTTTATCCATGTTCATAGTGTTGCAGTTAACAATGGAAGGAAGCATATATGCATTTTACAGCTTTAGCTATAAAAAGCTATGAGAAAGCCCTAGAAATTGTGACTAAATTTGCTGTAGCTAACATGTACAATTAAGCAAATTTTCCACTGAAATTAGTGTATATATATATTCCCATTCAATGTAGCCATACACAAAATTTCCTTAATTATAAAGATTAATTAGAGCAGAAATGTTCACTTTTACCTTTAAATCTTCACACAAAAAAAAAACTAAATTTTTTTTTAAGATTATTGTTTTTCATTAATATTTTTATATTATTTTCTAAAATGTGAAATGCATTATTTTGTTGTGAATTATACCAATTTCTGCCATTATGGTAGTAAAATTCCTTCACTCCTCTTCTTATGGAATTTTGAAAACATTGTTGTTGTAATCATTTAAACTAACAAGTTGATTAATTACACTAAACAGCACTTGCCAGAACATGTCTCGAAGGACTAGTTTCCTTAATTTTCAACCAGACATTGACTAATTTCTAGCAGTGAAACTGCCAATGTTATCACTGATGTCTCCTATGGTGGTGACTCAAGGAACTTACCAAATGCATCCTTAAGCAGAATGTCAAAATTGAAAACTCTTCTTCTTATTTTTTAAGATGAAGATGGGTCCCCACGTGACCAGCTCTTGTATTCCTGTTATGTGTTTTAGAAGTTTCGGTTCTGGATTTATAGGTCTAGAAATTAATTTACTCTCCTTCATTCCTTTGCTATCTTCCAACAAAAATATATATTCCACCAAAGCTGCTGCTGCTTCTTCTTCTTCTTCTTCTTCTTCTTCTTCTTCTTCTTCAGAAGTAGGTGACAACTGCTGATTTTTCTAATTGTTTGTGATTTATTTTGTGTATGCTGATTTTTTTTAGCTGGTATGATGTCCTTGATGTTTAAGCCTAATTCATTTTTTATTCTGTGTTGGCTTACTGGTACTGATAGTTCTTTGAATATTTTTTGAAATTTGTCAAAAGCCCAAGGATGGTATGTGAATTTCTGAAGCTCATCTTTTTTGTGCTGGACAAAACGGCGGGTTTTCTCCACTTTCCCCTGCCATCGTATTTCACCAGTGCATCTTCATTTCATGTTTCATCATGCCATCGCCTGTGGGCCATATGTAGTAAAAGCGGGCATTAAACACTATCAAAATTAATAAATGTTGAAGGATGATAATAGATCACTTTTCAATCTGTTGATGGTAAGTCCCAGGCCTTTCAATGAAAACAGAATTTAATTTTTTTTTTTTTCTTTTTTTTTTTCCCATAATCTCCAGAAAGGCTAATTCATTAGTCATATCTGTGTTCTAATTTAATTAAACCATCTCTGTTGTGTGAGTTATCAAGGTCCTCAAAATAGCTGTTAACTGCATCATTGAACTCCTGGTTCCTGTGAAATCTTCATCCTCCTTGAGATTTGGTAGTCACTGGGTGCTAGATCTAGTGATTAGGGTGGATGTTCAAGCAATTCAAACTTTAATTCGCACATTTTTCCCATTGCAATTCTGGAGCATTGTCATGATGAAACAAGATATTATTATTATTATTATTATTTATTTATTTATTTTTTTTTTTTTTTTTTTTTTTTTTTTTTTTTTTTTTTCCCTCCAAATGAGGTCTTTTTCTTTTCACCTCATCACTCAAACGTTGCAGTAAGCTTGCGTAGTAGTCACCAGTGATACTTTTACCCTTTACCAAGTAATAAATAATTTCCTGTGCATCCCAGAAAACACTCGTCATAAGTTGTTAGCTGACAAAATTGACTTTGTCTTTTTTTGGAGTTGGTTCACCTGGTGCAATCCACTGTTTTAACTGAGATTTACTTTCTGGAGTGTAGTGATGTATCCAAGTTTCATCCCTGGTAATAAGCCATCTCAAAAATTCACTGGGAATTTTATGGTAGACGTCCACATTCTTAACAGAAGCAGTTTTTCTTTGCAATTTTTGATCAGTGTCAACAATCGCGGCACCCATCTTGTACAGACCTTGTGAAAGCCTGAAATATTACTTAAAATGTTACCTGCACATTCTTTTAATATGTTTACAACTTCTGCTATCTCAAACAACTTTAATCTGTGGTCTTCCAGTACTAAAAAATGAATTTTTTCAATGATCTCTGGAGTTGTCACTTGCACAGGGCGTCCAGAGCGAGGCTCATACGTCCCATTTTAAACTCTGCAACCCACCTTTAAATCATTGAATATGAGGGGGCATAGTCTTTCAATGTATTGTCCATATCCTCCTTGATTTCTTTAGGCATTAAGCCTTTTAAATGGAAGTATTTAATCACTGCTCGTTTTTCCAAAACCTCCATTTTCGTGAAAACTCGTCTTGTTTAAAATGCTGTCATTTGAAAACTAAACAAGCTATTGCCCTGTAACTATGAATATAAGCTACTTTAGAGTTAAACTATATGATGCTACTATCTAACTGGCCTTGTGGTGCCATATCTGTGTGAGGCCCGGGACTTATTAGCAGACCTTCGTAATTAATTTTTTAAATCATGTTGGCATAAGCTTGTTAGAATTTCAACTCAAAATTTGTGTTCGTTAGCAGAGTAATTAAAATGTCATATTTCTATTTCAGATGTGCTTGACAACACGAGACCACTTTAAGGCAATAGGTGATGTAGCAAGTGCCAACAGGTTTGAGAAGTTAGCCATTCATTCAAAAAAGGATCTCGATGCTGTGCGTGTAGCCCACAAGAGGAGTGAACCACTACCAAAGTTTCATTATGAAATGAGAAATTTTTCAATTGTACAGTGAGTATTCACTATTATTTGCACACCTATGCAGATGTAAACTGATATAAAATCTATACAAATAATAAAAGTAAGCAAAAGTTACTGATTTTGGAAGATTTATTGATGCTGAAGTATAATAGGCTAGCCTGAGAACAAAAGTGACATTTTTATATTTGCTTTCTGTAGCACTTATTAAATTAGATAGAAAATTAAAGGCATACACTTTGTTGTAATGGAAATATCTTATAGGTAAGTGTTTTAATTACCCATTAGAGTCAGTTTTAAAATAATTTATAATTGTTTCACATAAAGGGTGTATTCCATGTAAATTATAAGTTTGGCAATCCGAAAACCATATTGAGAATCTTCATGTTGCACCTCTGGAATATTTGACTTACTGTACTGAACTTAAATACTAAGTTTGGTATTTATCCATTTCATTTTTGTTTTACATTGTTTGCAGAAACACATAGACCTTTTTCTAAAAATCTGATGTGTTCCATTGGCATAACTTTCTCTAGTTATTTTATACAAACTGTTCTTACAAAAGATTATTCTGTTACCTACATCATGTTAATTGAGATAAACATTAGCAGAATTGGTCTTTTTTATTTATATTAAAAGTTTCACTGTATAAATCACTTCACATCATACCTTGTTGAGAATTGGTCTTATTACCTCATGTAAGTAGAAGGGAAATAAAGTAATATATTAGGCTAAAGTGACAGTCAAATCTTTTTAAAAGCTGGTCACTCTGTGAAACAATGAGGTTTTGCATGTTCCTGTTTGAGAAAAGTTAAGATGCTTAAAATTAAAACCAATAACAAGGAAATGGTCAACTCTAGAAGTAAAATATATATGATATACGTTATGTGTTTTAACAAGAAGTTTTTGACTATCTCTTATGGCTTAACCGTTATGCAAAATTCTGCAAAACTCATCCAGAATAAAGGTGCCTTCATATGCTATTCTCAGAAAATTCAAAGTATACACTTTATTTGTGATGTAAATATCTTTAATATACAGGAATTTAAACAAACTTGTTAGACCCATTTTTGAGAAAAAAAATTTTAATCGTTTTCCCATATAAAGGGTAGTTTGTGGTGAGGGGATTTTCTTGAAAATCATTGTCGCATCCTTGGAAAATACTAAACATAAACACCAACTTTGGTATGTAGCAGTATTTTCATTTGAGCTATGCTGTCCACAGACACCAACAAACTTTTTTATAAAAATGCTTTTTTCAGACACAAGGGCCTCAGAACATATATTTCTGGAGAAATCTTGACATTGAATTTTTGGGCAGAATACAATATCTTCTCTAGTATGCATATATGCGCTAGAGAAGGTAAAAAGGCTCTCTTTTTTATCAAAACTTTATTTGCAACAAAATTGTAGTGTTGGTCCTGTGTTGTATATTTACGACACATAAAAGAACCTCAAGCCTAAAAAAAGAAGCCTCTGAGCAAAATTAAGCCGTATTTTGTGCCCAGTATAGAATGGGACACTGAGAAACGCAGCCGTTAAAGAGTGTCCATAAATAAGAAAATTCCATTTCGACTTTACACTTGGAAATCAATATTCTAGCAAATATTAATATAACAATTAATATTTGTGTTACTTCACTGTTACTAGCTTCCTTTTTTCATATTATTGTAGCAAATGTTGTTATTGACTTCAAAATCGGTTACAAACAAATGATATTCACTGCTGCATATAATTCTCTCAACACTTCAATGTGTTTGCAGTTGATGGCTTTTTCTATCCATGGCATGTGCATCACTGTACACTAACCTTTAGTCACTCACACCTCAATACAATTCACTATACACTAAACACTTGCAATTCTTCCTTCTTTTAAAGCTAGAAAATGATGTCACTGAATTTCTGGCAGCTTGTTGAAGATGCTGGATGCTTCTAAAAGAATTGAGCTTACCAGACGTGTCACTTTGTGAAGTCTGGCTTCTGTCGCACCGCAGAAGTCCTTGTTTACCCACTCCAATTTCACCACTGCATACCAGAGCAAATGTGCAAGCGTTCACATACACGGACAACATTATCACATTCCCATTCTTCTTACCAGGCTATTGTGAACCAAAATCTTGTATGCGCCATTGCTTCATGTTCTCGTTTCTGTTTTGGTTACAATTAAAATAAATAATTTATTTTGTTTATTAATGGTACTGTCAATTGCTATATGGACACTGCCAGAATTTTATCTCCAAGGAGTTTATCTTTTACATGCCAGTAAATCACAGTGTGGAAGTGTGTGTGTGTGTCTAGTAATGGCTCAACTGAATATTTTTTTTAGCTTAACATCCTTTAACCTGGTTGGTCATATCGAACGATGAATGAAATTGGTGAAATGATGGCTCAAATGATCTTAGAATCCAAGAAGCTCAAAGTTACTCAACATTCATCTACTTAGGATAAGGGAAAACCCTCACAATAAACGTATCCAGATAATACATCCTAAGCAAGATTTCAACTCATGACATGCTGAATTGGTTACCATTCTGAGGTTATCGCGAGCTAGCTTTAAATAATCATGTGTTCAACTCCCCACCTTTTACTTTCTCTAGCCCCATATGTACAATGTACAAAGGGATAGATAAGGTATTGTAGTGTACCCAAAAATTTGGTACCGAGATTTCACCAGAAATATATGTTTTGAGGTCCCCTGAGTCTGAAAAAAACATTTTTAAAAAAAGGTCTGTCTCTGTGTGTGTCTGTGGACAGCATAGCCCCAAAACAAAAAGACCGTTATATACCAAACTTGGTATTTAGTATTAGTATCTTGATTTTCTTAAGAATGGCTCTAACGATTTTGATTAAAATCCTGTATATTAAAGCTATTTATATCCAAAATAAAATGTAAATCTCGAATTTTTTGGGAATAGCCTCTGAAGACCTCTTTATTCTGGATGAATTTTGCTTAACTGCTAAAACATAAGAGATAGAAAAAACGTACTACCCAAAAAATGTACCTTATGACAAAACACGATTTTTGTTCTTTACGTTTTTGCTGTGGAGGTAACCGTTTTCGAGATATTCCGTGTTATTGGTTTCAATTGTGAAGTACTTAAACTTTTCTCACACAGGAAGTGTCTGTTTTTCTTTTGTTCTACTCCTGGCCAAGCAAAGAAGTGATTTGCAATGACAATCGCATAACGATAGGTTTTAAAACATTTGACAATCACTTTAGCATAGTGCATTCCCTTATTCCCTTCTACTTATAAGGAACTAAGTAATAACATTCTGCTAACATTTATCTTGATTAGCATTGTGTACAAAGAACAATAAGTAGGTAGGAGTTGTAGGAGTAGGAGTTTTGTAGAGCAGCTAGAGAAAGTCATGTGAGTGTAACACATCAAATATTTATACATATGCTTTGTTTTTCCCATAGAAATTTTAAATTTAGGTCCTATTTTTATGGTAATTGCATTAATCTGATTCCAGATGTTGCACTGATCTAACAGATAATGAACTGGAGCTGATTATAATCCAAGGAATCAACTATAATGTTCCTAATCCAAAGGAGGTAGACACATACGTGAAATTTGAGTTCCCATACCCTACAGTAAGTATAGTAAAATACAGAATGAGTCAAAAACCTCCGAACCTACTGTGCCATGTTTTTCCACACTGTTGCTGTAAACAAGGTCATGTTTCTGACACAGCTTTGCTCTCTTCAGTGATATGGTGTAGTTCAGTTAGTACAAGTGATTTATTATTTTGTGCTGTACTTAGTCACAAAGTGTATTATGGCTCAGTATATGTTTTCTACTGCACAGCATGTATTTATTTATGATTCGTATATGTTAATTCAGTCAGCTCACCAAATGAAAGTACGATTTACAGAAAGATTTCCAGGTGTAAAAGTTCCAGGCCTTACAACAATCCATTAATAGCTCATACAGCCAGTCTTTCGATGAGAACAATTGAAAGTGGTTTTAGGACAGAATATTAGTGGAAATTTGTGGTCCCCTGACATAGTCCCCTGCGATTTCTGTGTCTGGGGTAACTTAAATTATAAAGTGTACAAGATAACGCACATGCTCTGGAAGAATTAAAACATAATAACTGCCAGGAAATTGCCAGCATTTCTCAAGGTGCATTATGGTGAGTGATGGATAGTTTCCTAAAGAGGTGCCAGTCCTTTCATAATGTTGGCAAATAAAGTCTTTAAAAGTAGTTTTAAAAAATGTTGTACTGTTTCATTCGCACCTTTGAATGATTGCGGCAAATGGCAAAGAGTTCCGAGGACGCAGACAAGCAAAACACTGCACAGCCAGTTCATTATTTTTTGACTCACTCATTATAATATATTTGTAAAAGCTGAATTAAAAGTATGAATTGGTAATATAATGTAACATTTGGCAGCCCTCTGTATTATGTATGATGGCAATCTTCTATATTTAGAGTATTCGTGAGTCAGCAGACTTTTTGTTTTCTTAAGTTGGCAGTATCCCCCTAGAAATTCTGTTGAGAGTGGGTATAGCATTCTCTCTCCTTTTGACCAGGAATCACATGAAGACGTGTAAGTATGCATTAGAAGTAAAATTGTTTTTGTCACAGTATTTCCTTGTGTACAAATTAAGTAATTTCCCTGTTGATCCCAGTACCATCCTGTTTGTAAGTAATATTTTCAAGGGGTTGGAACAAGATGTTGCTTTGTTCAGTTTTTAATTTTACTTCACTTACTTTGTATACATCAGTATACTGAATTTATCTGGATACAAGACGAAGTTTTTTTCCAAAATATTAATATTGAAAACTGGAGGTCATCTTGCATTTGCAATATATTTTTTCCCAAATAGTATGCAGGAAATGATAAAGATTGTCACCAAAGTCGTGAGTATGCAACAAGTTTTGTGCATTTCATTTCACACTGTAAAGATGGCTATTAACGAATCTAGAAGCTTCTAAGTGTTCTAATTGGAATAGAGAAATTTCTTACTTATCAGTGGTTGCATCTAATGTATTGGGAGGCAATAGTAAAAAATCTGATGTGTTACACTCACATGACTTTCTCTAGCTGCTCTACAAAACTCCTTACAAAAGATTATTCTTCTTTGTACACAATGCTAATCAAGATAAATGTTAGCAGAATGTTATTACTTAGTTCCTTATTAATAGAAGGGAATACACTATGCTAAAGTGATTGTCAATTGTTTTAAAAGCTATCGTCATTACAAATCACTTTTTTGCTTGGCCGGGAGTAGAACAATTTCACTTTTCCTGTGTGAGAAAAGTTTAAGTACTTCACAATTGAAACCGATAACAAGGAGTATCTTGCAAACGGTTACCTCCACAACAAAAATGTAAAGGACAAAAATTGTGTGTTTTGTCATGAGGTACATTTTTTCTGTAGTATGTTTTTTTCTATCTCTTACAGTTTAGCAGTTAAGCAAAATTCAGCAAACTTCATCCAGAATAAAGAGGTCTTCAGAGGCTATTCCCAAAAAATATGAGATACACATTTTATTTCGGACATAAATAGCTTTAATATACAGGATTTTAATCAAAATCGTTTAAGCCATTTTTATGAAAATAAAAATTTTTGAAAATTTTTTCCATGTAAAGGGTAGTTTGTGGTGGGGGGATTTTTTTGAAAATCTTCGTGTCGCATCCTTGGATGATACTAAACCTAAATACCAAGTTTGGTATTTAACAGTCTTTTTGTTTTGGGGTTATGCTGTCTACAAACACACACACACACACAGATAGACCTTCTTTTAAAAATGCTTTTTTCGGACTTAGGGCACCCCAAAATAATATATTTCCAGTGGAATCTCAGTATCAAATTTTTGGGTGCATTACAATACCTTCTCTGTCCCTATGTACATTGTACATATGCGGCTAGAGAAAGTAAAAAGAAAGAGAGAGATTAAGCTGCAAATTTCCTCTCCTGCACACATACCTGTACATTTCCATTCTCCCCTCTCCCGTCCATATATTCTATGAATCTCCATAAAAATTTGAATTAACTAAAACATTTACAATGATTTGCTACATTCGGTATGTTGTCTAAATAGAAAATCTTATAGACCATTAACATTGCAGTGCACTGTTGCTGTGCTATTGCTGCAGTTTGATGCATTTTATAAGGACGTTCCTAGAAGAAGCTCCTTTGCGTTCATGCTAAATTTGAAGTAGAAATTTACTCGCGCTTGCTATCGACTCGTATCTCAGGGTGTTTTAATGGGCCTGTTGGGCTTTACAGATCCAGATTACTTTGTGATTTCTTAAGGCATCATTAAGATTTTCTTTGTGGAATTATGAGTTCCGATGGGAAAACCTAACTGATTCCTCGGAATAATATGTTTTCACTTTTTAATACAAATTGGCGGAAATAACTTTACATGAATACTTTAAATACACACATAATATTAGATTCAACGTTAATTTCCAAGTGGCCTTTTCACCCTCACTCAACGGGTACGGATTACCGAGCGGCCTTTTTCATGCTTGTTAAGCCTCTTTTTTTACTTTCTCTATAGGCACTATGTACATAGTGTATAGAGAAAGTATTGCACTCCACCAAAAGATTTGATACCGAGATTTCACTGGAAATATATGTTTTAGGGTACCCTTTATCTAAAAAAGCATTTTCGGAAAAAGGTCCATGTGTGTGTGGGTGTGTCTGTGAACACGATAACTCAAAAACGAAAAGTAGGTAAAATACCAAACTTGGTATTCAAGTTTAGGATCTTCCAGGGATGCGACACGAAAATTTTGAGAAAAATCCCCCCACCCTCAACTACCCTTTACATGGAACTTTTTTCGAAAATTTTGATTTTCTCAAAAATGGCTCTAACGATTTTGATTAAAATTTCGTATATTACAGATATTTACCTGAAAAATAAAATGTATATCTTGAATTTTCTGGGAATAACCTCTGAAGAGTAGTTTATTCAGGATGAATTTTACTAAAATTTGAATAACTGCTAAACCGTAAGAGATGGACAAAATCTTACTACACAAAAAATGTAGAGCACGATAAAACACACAATTTATGTTATATACATTTTTTTCGTGGAGTTAGTCGTTTTTGTGACATTCCTTATTTTTGGTTTCTGCTATGAAAAACTAATACATTTCTCATACAGGAATTTGTCAACTGCTGTCCATACAAATAAAGGAAGTTCAGTGACATAGCAACCAGCTTTTGATTATCACTTTAACCTATGGTACTCCCTTATTTCACCTCTACTTATAAGTGAGCAAGTAATATGGCTATTTCAGCTAATGTTTTACTGATTAGCATGAAGTTAGTAGAAGTATAAGCTTTTTAAGAATAATTTGTTGCAGGGATATAGAGAAAGTCATGTGAATGGTACACATCAGATTTTTTAATAACTGGCTTCACAGCCAAGAAAATCAACATGTAATGTGATACTTATTGAATGAACAAAATCACATAGAGAAAATCTAAACACTTACAACAAAAGCATAAAGAATAATGAACATTACACCCAGCGATTTCAACTTTGGAATGCAACAGAACAAAAACATTTGAACATCAAATATTACAAAAGATGGAAATGAAATTCAAAGATGTCGGCAGTTTTGAGGTTAGGACATAAATATTGCTTAATGTTGCCACTGTCACCTCCCACCACATACATGCTGATAAATTTCCACTCTCCCCTCTCCCTCTCTCATGCCCATCAAGTCGAAATTTGAATTAGGTTTTAAAAGAACTTAATTTCACTGTTCCTTAGTTTGTTCAAAATATACATGTAATACTAAATTTTGTTAAAAATTAAGTTATGTCCTCTTTTTATATGGATGATTGTTAAATTTCAAAATTAATATTTATCTGAATACAAGACGTCCTCAAATACAAGGCGACTCCGATTTCTCAGAACTTAATTTTGGAATTTTAGCATATCAGCTATATTAAAAGACAATTTACTCTAAGCACACACATAGACTTCTGTCATGACGGATCCAGTTCGACTGACGTGTCAGTGGTAGCTACAGCATCACTCTGCTGCAGGTATGCCAAACCTCATCCAGTCCAATGCTGCTGCAAGGTAGTCTGGCTGATCTACAAACTCATCGTATAAAGAATAGTTGGTAAAGCTATATGATGGTTCCACTACACATACAGACATGTGCACGCGCACACACACACACAAATGGTCTTGATACTTTTACTGGCAATCCATACTCGAAAGTGTTGAAAACATTAAGTTGTTCAGATGTAAAAATTGCCAGACTGCCAAAATTTTGACTTCTTCTTGGGATCATTGGGGTTTTAGCTTCACAGATCCCACGGTTACTCGTTGCAGCTTAGGGCCCTCCCCGTTAGGCTATGCTTTGCAGCTTAGTGCCGTAAATGTTTATAACAGACAGTAACTACAATGCAGCTCTAATGATGAAGTAACAAAGATGCCCAGGTATAGAAGTAATGCCAAGTGATAGAACCATCATATACTAATAATAAGTAGTTAACTATGGGAGTGATTCTTGAAACTGAAGATAGAAATTTGCTTTGTTCTAGGAAGATCCCCCAAAAGATCGTACATCCCTGGTGAAGGACACAAATAATCCTGAGTACAATGCTACTTTCAATTTACCAATTCAGCGAAACGTCCGAGCATGTCAGCGTGTTTTTAAGCGTCATAACATCAAACTGGAAGTCTGGTCACGTGGGTAAGTAATATGGATAAATGATTTTGTGTTGCACAGCATGCATAAAGCTTAACTTTTCTTGCTTTAGCTTACACTTGTTTAAAAGCAGCCACAGAAGAAACTTTTCATTGAATCTTACAGATAAATTAAACAATCTGGGATCTTAACAAAGCCAATTTGATTTGAAAGTTAACATTTAGAATATATTCTTTAACATCTGCTGCATCAGTAACCATGCAAAGCAATTTTGAGTAAGCCTCTTTACACATAAAGCAATATTCAGATTCAACTTGTAATGCATTCAGTAAGTTAATGCTTAAGAATTTTCAGGAATACTTTCAAACATGTGATGCAATGAGGCGAGAAATCTTTCTAAGTCCAAAGGTTCGCTAATGCACATGTGGAGGCAATCAGAAACATGTATTGCTTCAGTGGTATGAATAATTATCTAGTAATTATGTAGCAATTGAGTTTAAGCTAGGCTTAGTTAATGAGTGAGTTAGTGTTAGGTGCACATGGCTATTATTGGTGAAAAATTTCCTTGTGATTAGCACTTGAGAGGTGTGTCGTCTGCTAGCAGGGGCTCGTCAGGTTGCTGACCAATCACAGTGTAAGAATACATAACCGTTAGAGGCATGATGTCATCGGCGTTGCAACACCCTCAAGCTCAGTGGAAATTAATGTGTGTGTTCCAATGCATGCCTGATCTGATTGTAGATTTTGTTGTGTTATACACAGTGATTCCCTAAGGGTTTACATTTATAATCGTTTCTACCTTTTATATATCATGGACATTGCTCTTGTTCTCTCCTAGAACTATCACGAGCGACACTGTGATTTCAAAAGTCTTTCAGCCATGATAAGCGAGTTGAGGTTACGTTAGCCGAAATAATAAAGCTTTATGTTCAGAGAATAGGAATAGATGAGGTAACTAGTGAGAAATGGGGAAAGCAGTTCAACATAGAAGAACTGTGATAGAAAATGCATGGAAAGAAGATATTTTAGAGGAAGCAGTGGCGCTGCAGACAGCCAGCGAGTAAATATGGCAACAGCGCACTGAGACAGCCCCGTGTTACCAGGAATGTCAATCACAAGGTAATTTCTCACCAATAATAGTCATCGTAACTTCGGAGCAGACAGTGAACATAGTTATACAGTTAGTATAATTTATTGATGAAAAAGACTTGGCAGCATTGTGTTAAGTAATGCAAGATGGATAATTTGGCACCACTGCATTCTTCAGTATTACATGAACAGGAAGTAAATAAATAAAGAATTATAAATCTTAAGGTATGTTAAGAAAAGCTCTCCGGCATAAAATTGTAGTAAAATTTATAAATGTAAAAATGTAAAAAGAAGCTAGTAATAGTGAAGTAATAACACAAATATTAATATAAAAATAATATCCAAGGAGAAATCCAACAAGAGAAAGGCCTTAGACAGGGATGTAAGTTAAGTCCAGTCCTATTCAATTTATATATAGATGATGTATTAACAGAAATTGGGAGAAATAATAACTCGATGCCAGTAATTAATAATATTCAGATTCCAGGATTACTGTTTGCAGATGATCTAGTTATAGGTGCAATTACAGTGAATGGCTTGAAACAATCCTTGCAAACATTAAATAATTACTGTAAAGAGTGGAGTTTAAAAGTGAACCAGGACAAGACGCAGATTGTAGTGTTCAAAAAAGGGGGAAAATTGAGCAAATATGAAAAATGGAAGAATGAGAATGAAAAGGAGTACAGGGTAGTGAGAGAATGTATTTATCTAGGAGTTAAAATTGATAGTGGTGGCAATTGGGAAAAGCAAAAGAAATTTGCATTGGCAAAAGGAAAAGGAGCTTTATCAGCTATTAGAAGTTGCAAATACAAAGCACCTAATATAAATATTAGATGGTTAGAAAAAGTGTACAATATGGTGGTTGAGGCAAAAATGCTATATGGGATAGAAGTATGGGGATTAGAAGGAGGATGGGAAGGCATAGATGAGGTGCATAGGAAATTTTGCAAAGAAATACTGGGGTTACCAAATGCAACTGTTAGGCAGGTAGCACAAATAGAGCTGGGTAGAGTGGCAAGTAAGGGAAAGATTATGGAAAGGGCATTGAAATTTTGGCATAGGATATTGAAATTGGAAGAAAGGAATTTGTTAAAACAGTGTTTAGTATATCAAGAGAAAAGTTTAAAGAACAAGGGATGGGTAGACTGTCTTCGAAATAACCTGGAAAGTAGTGGGTTAGGGGAAATGTGGAGAAGAAGAGAAAATAATGTGAATAACTTCTGGAAGTTGGCAAGGAAAAGATTTGAGGATATAGAAATACAAAAAATATTTAGTGAAATAACTGAAAAGAGATCTTTAGTTTTCTATATACCAATGAAAGTCTCATGGGGAAGGGAAAAGTACATTGATGTGACAAATAAAGAGGAGCGAGAAGGTATTGCATGGCTGAAAGCAGGAGTATGGAGATTAAAAGGTTTAAGGAAAGGTATTCCACAAAATCAATGTCCTATATGTGGCGGAAATGAAGATATAGAACACATTTTATTTAAATGTAAAGGAACTGAAATTTGGAGAAAAAAGTATATTAATAAGAAATGGTTTAAAATAGATAGAAATGTAGTAGTAGTTGAAATGTTTCAAAAAGATAGTAAGAAGATTGGACAATTCTTATGCAAAGTGAAAAATAAATGGATATGGACAGTAAATAGACAAAATGGTGTAATAAACTAGAATTAATAAACTATTGTAAAATATGAGTATGACCGGTAAAGAGCCAGGGCTGAACACCGGTCATATTCACCTGTATAAAGCTTAGCATAAATAAATAAATAAATATCCAAGGATTCTAAAAGATAAGTGAAGATTTGTTGCAACTATTATTTTTATCACATTGATTAAAACTTCACTTGTCTCAAACTTCTGAGTTATTTAATTATTATTTTTATATTAATATTTTTAGTAAAATGTTATTTTAAATACATGTTAAATAAAAAAAAAAAAATGTAAGGACATGATAAAAAAAATCTAAAGCTGTACTATTCCGTTCACATTGGTATTGGAAAAATCATGTGTCACATGTTCGAAAGAAGAGCCGAATTTTCTTCCTATTTGGTAATCGTTTCTTAGATTTGTAAGATATAATTGTGGAATTGATGTGTATTTTTGAACAAATAAATAATTGCTCTCTTAACCATTTTGATGGAAACAAATTTAATGGGGAATATTAGAGGTCTAAATCATTTATGGAGCACATGCTATGATGCAAATTCTTGTGTAACAGTTTTTAGCAGTACAAATAAACTATTAGGTAAGGCTGTGGCTGCCTTTAAATTTTGATGTGTAACAAAAATAATAGAATCATAGTAATACACTTGAGAATGTAATTTATTTATTTATATACATCCTTTTTTTCCCCCTTAGCGTTTTAAAAGAACTTATATCATGAATTGATTCCTTGTGAAAGCTTTTTGTGATAATTTTAATGGGATGTTTTCATTGGTATATGTATGTTGTCTTTCATGTTAATGGGTATATAAGTTCATGTCAGTGGCATAGCATGTTGTATGGACTAGGGTATACACACGTTGCACCATAATGCTTAAAAAAATTAAGAAAAAGGGTGCTTGTGAAAGAAAAAGAGAACACATTTTTTAATTCAAACTATTCAAAGCATGTTGCAAAATTTAATTAGCTTTTCTATCTGCATTATAATAAGGAGAGTGATATGTGTACATTATAGATATAGATTTGCATTAATTTTTTAAAGTGATTATTCTGTATTTTATTTATAGGAATATTAATATGAGTAATTTTTCTTGATTTTGACATAAATTCAGTGCATACTGTGTGTAAAACCAATGAATCATTCAATAGTTCTTTAGGTTGTCAGTTTGCAGAAGGTAGTTTTAAGAGTTGTAACTTCCACCCTAATATCAGAGAAATAAAATATGTTTCAGAAACTCTTTTCTAATTTTGTTGGTAATGACTGTCTGATGTGGAAATTAAGATAGCCCAAAATAAAGTGGGCTTTTCCAGGTGGTCTCTAAAAGTCACGCATCATATCTCATTATTCATGAAATTCCCTCTTTTAGATAATTCAGCATTCTTAATGTGGCCATGAAATGCAAACCTGTGTTCCCCCCTCCCCCCCAAAAAAGACAGCTTGTGAAATGTAACAGTGTTCAATTTTTATTTTACCTTACTTACACATGCTGTTTTCAATGATTGCTTTGATAGTTTATATACCAAATTAAATTCTGTAGTTTTATTTTTTGCAAAAAAATGTAATTACGTTTGTTTGTTTGTTTGTTTGTTTGTTTTTTTTTTTTTTTTTTTTTTTTTTTTTTTTTTTTTTTTTTTTTTAAACAAAATGAAAAAAGAAAAGATTAATGTTAGGAATCTAGAGATCTATAGCTGAAAATTTCTAGATGTGCATAAGAAATTAAAAGGAACAACTACTTATAAAAGCATACGTATATTCACGCACATTCGGGCATTTAGCTTGTGCTTTTAAAAATTACTAATATTTGAAATTAAAAATAAATATTGAAATAATGCTCCATAATTTAAAATCTAATGGCTTTATTATATTCAAAACATGTATATTTGTTTATAAGGATATATTTGCGTCTGTGCACTGGATTCAACTAAAGCATCAAAATGTGTTGGCATTATCTTGCAGCAAGTTAGTAACATAGCATTAACAGGATTTAGGTGCGGACAATGCGTTCCTTCATTCTCACCTGCAAGGTATTATGGTTTACTGCACTCTGGCAGGTGGAACAGAGATTGTGCGTCAGATCAACTTTGGCACCACTTCCACCCATAAGCAGCCACTATAAACGAACACTCTAGCCTTATGAACAGTGGCTTATGAGCCCAGCTGGTGACCATCTGGAACAGACGCAAGCTTCAGAAAACTACTGCCTACTGCCAGATCACAATATATAGGCACCTCTTTTTTATTTAATGGTAATGCCAGGGCACAATGGCACTACCCCAGGAGCCATACCTGATCGGTAGGATTATTACAACAAAAAATTGTAAATTTGGGTATATAAACTGCTAGGGTATGTAATACATCACCCACATCCATTGATGCTGCGCCTTTGTTTCATACATTCTGATGGCAATAACAGTAAATAATTTCCTTGGAATCTTTTCATGCTAAGAATGCTTTTAACTACAATTAGAATTAAGGTTTTTTTATAAATTGGATAGACTGTAGTTTTAGCATTGTTAACAAATAATAAAACAAAACATATGTAACATTTATTTCCTCACCAGCGAGACATACCAGGTGAATCAACCTCCCTTAAGTGTATGTATTTTGATTAAGCCTACTCTTCCTCGAGTCATTATTTGGTTTTTCTGCACATAGTTCTGTTGTGGTGCAAAACATTTTCTCTCTTCCAGTCATTCGCTAGCATATTAGGCTTGAAATTGGACTTATTTCCTAGCATATACAACTGCTACTTGCACATTCTCTAAGGAAAATCACTCTATTTAGTAAAGCATGCTTATAATTTTTTGCACTAGTGAAATCTAATTGCTATTAGAAATATGGCACTTAACTTCATAACACCTAAACATGTATCAACTTTTAGATTGTGAAATTGGGAAAGACATTTAAATGCCAATCATTTTTCTGCAGCATCATGCCAGATGTTTTTAACAATGGAAATGTTGATAATCATTTCTGATTCAGTTTCATATTCTGCCCTCGAGCAAAAATTCCAACTATATTTTAAAATTTTTCACACAGTTCCCTTTTGCAGTAGTAGTAGTAGTATTTTATTATTAAGTTTACAATAATACAATATTTGCATCACACAGTTGCATGGGTCGGTTACTTGCTGTCTAAAAATACTTGAAATTAAAATATTACCTACATATATATTTTAAATATCTTAACAACATTGGAAATACATATACACACCCACACAGACACACATACACACACTCACGCGCTACGACAATAGAACCACAGAACAATAAAAGAAAGAACACAGATAAAAAAAACAACAACACACACATGCCTAGTTTTTTCTAAAAATATTTTTTCATTCATATACTGTATTTATCCAAATACAAGATGGTGTTATTTTCAAAATATTAATGCTCAGAATTGAAGGTGGTCTTGCATTCGCAATGTTTTCCGATTATGATGCGGGGAAAAAGAAACTTCCAAACCTTCAAGGGTATGGCAGTGGCGAAGCCTGGGGAAAATAGTAAATATTGCTGCCAGGGTTGCGGATCTATGCAGCAAATTTTGAGAGTTTCATTTCATGCCAAAATTTGCTGTGAATGCGAGTATTCTCTTTGGAACAAACATTTCTTTCCGAGACTGAAATAAAATTAGAGGTCTTCCGCTCACATCAGTGGTTGCATGTAATGTTACATTGGAAACCCATAATTGTTACAACTATGCTGCCATCAGATATCTGATCTCACACGTTTCATACATCTCACTACTTCCCTCTATGTCTCTCTCACGCTCAAAACATAAATTTACATGCAAATTTGAATTAGGTAAAATGTTTTACCATGCATAATATTAAGTTTATTTTATAATAGAAAATCGCATCTATAATCTTTCAGCTTTGCTGCCATCATACTTCTATCATTGCACACATTCCGTACATCTCCGCCTCTCTCCTGCTCAAACCGTGAATTTACATGCAAATTGCAATTAGGTAAAAATGTTTCATGATATATTATGTATGCTGTCTTAATAGAAAATTGCATCCATAATCGTCATTCTGTTAAGCTGGTGCCATCACCACCAAGCACTGACATACCAGTATATTTCTGTTCTCCCTTTTCCGTCTCTCTTCTGCTCACAATGTGAATTTTTGCACAAATTTAAATTGGATTAAAATTTTTATGAATTGCTTTAATTAAAATCATATCCATAATCGCCATTACAGCTACGCAACCACTGCTGTTGCTGCTGCTATCATGTTCTATCATCGCACATATACCGTACGTTTCTGTACTCCCCTCTCCATTTCTGTGCCACTCAAAATGGAAATTTCCATGCAATTTTCAATTAATTTTTATAACGGACTGTTTTATTAGGTATGTGATCTAAATAGAAAATCTTATAAATTATCACTGGTTTAGTTATGCTGCCATTGTCACTATCACGTTCTTTTATCACACACATATTGGTACATCATTTTAGTTTTCCTCTCCTCCACTCTGCTATCCATTGCATGAATTTCTGCACGAATTCAAATTAAATAAAAAAGAGGGGGGACTTCAGCTTGTGTCTCATAGTTTATTCAAAATATATGACAAAGCTTTAAATTTTATTTAATAATTGAGTTATCGTATCTTCTTTTTATATAGCTGATATACTAAATTGCAAAATTAAGTTCTGAAAAAATGGGGGTCGTCTTATATTCAGATAAATACAGTCATTTCTGGTGAAATCTTGATATCAAATTTTTTGTTGGAATACAATGCATTACAGAACATTGACTGAAGAATTTTGTGCTTTACTCAGTGCTTCATGCAGGAATGGCCAATAATGTGTGTTTCAATTACTTGTCTAATGACCCACATATTTGAAGATATTGCATGTTAATTGTTAGCAAAAGCCTAGACGTAATTTAATTTTTCCAGTAGATATCTATAGTGAAGTACTACTTAATATTCCCAGCTTGGGTGCTTGTGGTAGGTATGTGAGCAGGTTCTGTTTTCAGGTTCTGTCTTCATGCTTGGTTCTGTAGCCCCTGTTGTTGTGGTGGTACGAGTTCTGATAGGTCTACCAAGAAACCAAGGTAACAGTAGTAACATTAGTGCTAATACCTTGAGTTTGCTAACTGTATAGTGTTAACTATTTATGTGCATATGCTTTTGTTGTAGAGGCTTCTTCAGAGGTGATTCGTTGATTGGAACAGCAAACGTCAAGTTGCTGCCTCTTGAAACCAAGTGCGAGATTCATGATTCATTTGATGTAAGTCCTAACTAGTTAATTCATACATAGTTCAAACCCTGCTACTCTTTTACAGGGTGGCACACGAAAAACCAGCCCCAAGACTGCTCATTGTTGCAAAGCTGTTGCGACTACATTTTGTACTGTCAGTATGAAAGCAGTTGCGACTTAGTTAACACATGTGAACTAAATATCTTAGCAAGATACATTTAGCCCACCTGGGTAGTGTGGTGGCAGCATGTCTGCCTCACATTCAATAGGTCGCGAATTAGAATCTTGCTTAGGGTGAGTTACCTGAATGAGGTTTTTTTTCCCCTTTATCCTGAGAAGACGAATGTCAAGTAACTTTAAGTTCCATGGTCCCCAAGATCATTTGAGTATCATTTCACCAATTTATTAATCATCCGATATGACTAAACAAGTCAAAGGACGTTAAGCTAACCCAAAAAAAGGTCTTCTTCGAGAAAGAATTGCATTAGTGGAGCATACGTGTCTATCAGTTCTTTTAAGGAAATGCAGGACATTTTTGCAAAGAAGTTTCCTGGCATTTCCATAACAGAATACAGGTATACAGGATTTGGTGACAAAGAGGCATACTACAGGTTGAGTTGCAAACGCAAAAAAAATTCAGCCATGTCATTTCATACTTCTGCTGTGATCACGAATATTCACGTACAAATGATCCAGAGTCCAAAGAAGCCATCGATACATAAATTGCTGCAAAAAGTGAATGTTTTGTATAGGTCTTGTGTAAATGTTTTACACCATATATACAAAATGACCTGTTTCCAAAAACTGAAGGTGGAAGATAAGGAAAATGTGAATAATTGTACATGGCAATGTCAAACAAATAAGAGTGGGATGATGGAACTGCTACTGTTTTTATAAATGATGACACCTGGTTCTATCTGACAGGACATCTCTTATGATTAATGAGGAACCTGAGTCGCATTGAAAAAATCAGTGTGTGCAGTGGGTCCCATATTTTTAAACAATAGTACAGTAGGGATGGTAGTTTTGTGCCATGACTTTTCTATGTCTATGCCACCTTTTCTGCTGGCAGCTTTGTGCTGGGACATTGCAAGATGAGACATTTGCTAACACAGCATAAACACTGGTTCATGGTCACTATGTTTAGCCTGTATCATCCATTTACATTTTCACAAATGCATAAATCGCCCTCCGTGGTGTAATGGTTACCATGCTAACTTCATATGCCCAAGGTCGCAGGTTCAAACCTGGCGGAGGACAATGAATTTTTTCGAGTGTAAAAAATACTTAGCATGGTTTCCTTCAGAATGGAAGTAAAACCGTTGGTCCTATGTCGTATATTTACAGCACATAAAAGAACCTCAAGCCTGATAGAGAGGCCTCTGAGCAAAATTAAGCAGTCTTTCACACCCAATTTAGAATGGGGTGCTGAGAGCCACAGTAGTTAAAGAGCATCCATAAATAACACACCATTTTTTTTTATTATTATTTTTTTTTTTTTTTTTTTTTTTTCACACCCAATATAGAATGGGACGCTGAGAACCGCAGTAGTTAAAGAGCATCCATAAATAACACATCATTAATTAACATATGCATAAACCTTGTCACTAAATTGAAATCCCCTCATAAAACATAATAAAATAAACGAAAAGAATAACAAACTGTTAATCCTGTAGAAAAAAAATATATAAATCTATTTAATTAAAACATTAATGGGAATGCACAGTGAAGTAACTAATTAAATAGGAGTAAAAACATAGATTACACTCAAACTTCACTCTTGAAATAAGGTAACTTCTTACATGTTTCGGTGGCTTTTGTCACCATTTTCAACGGAGATTCCAGGAATCTACCCTATTTCAAGAGTGAAGTTTGAGTGTAATCTATGTTTTTACTCCTATTTAAATCTATTTAAATTTCTTAAAGAAACTACTTCCAAAATTATATCTCACATGAATACTTTATCTTAAGAATAGCAGGTCCTTTGTTAATCTGATATCCGCTCTATACCAGATATATCATCGTTTTCTTCTGCTAGCTTTTCCCTTTAATCTTATTCAGATTTTTCCCCTTCTTCTTCTCCTTCCTCACTGTCACTATATCCTTCACCTTGGATTACAAAACTTTCTATAACATTTTCAAACATGCCATTTTCTTCAATATATCTTCTTTCCAACTTTTCCATGTTAATGTCATAATCATGCTGTTGGTAAAGTTTCATAACATCACCTAATTTAAAATGCATGTTATGACCAGGTGTCTATAGCTTTACATCATCCAGTTAAGCTCTATTGGATTAATGTCTGTAAATAGGCGATAATCTGAGAACACTGTGTTCATGCATGGCCAGTATACTGTCAATAAAATAGTTTTTCTGAACAGCCTTATGGGTCATTAAAATTACATTAAAAATGCCCAAGTAAAAATCCAATATTACTAAGAAGTTCACTTTCTTTGCATTCCTTCCCTTTTTTGACAATTTTTCTTATAGTTCTTTCAGGCACTTTAGTTGCAGCATTTGCACTTTTTCAATAAAATCAATGATTCATAGAAGCTGCTTCATGTTTTATGAATGCATGGTCATTATTCACAACTTTCCTAGTTTGGCTGTGCAAAGTTTTTTTGCCAAGCTTTGATAAAATTGGAGTCATTTTAATTTGTGTGATAATGCAAAAAGACAAGAACTTCCAATAAACACATAAAAATTAAATATACACAATCTATGTGTAATCATAAAACATATACAACTAATTTACACACAGCGAGTTCAAGATAACATAAACAAACGGCTGGAGGAGGGAGATGTTACTCAGACTGAGCTGATTGCATTTACTGTGCATGCCTGAGGACTGCAGCTCGCTCACTGGCCTATAACCAGTGCGCATACAGGCTTCAACGGCACAAAACTACCATAATCACTGATGTGTATATGCTCCTGGATTAACACTGACTACAAAGTTTCCAAGTGTTGGCAGAATGATAATATTCCCGGAGCAAGTTATGGGACGTGCAGTACATTTGACTACCCAAAGGAGAGAGACAGACAGACTGTCCTTATCAAAATTATTTTTTCATTTTAAATTTAGGTGTGTGTGTGTGTATATATATATAATAAACCTAGGATATACATGGACATGTGCACGCACGCCTACCAAAATGGGGAAAGTGGCATACAAGTAGATATCATTTGCGCTGGTGTATGTATCCAGCCTTCTAATCACTTGCATTTTCTTAATTGGACAGTATAGAGAGACAATTACTCATAAATGGCACTCTCCAATGCAGGAGCATACTCGCCTTGTTTGCCTTATACTTTTCTCTAACTGCAGTATAGGAGAGTTTGCTGATCATTCTAGTACCTATGAAGGGATAGTCATTACTTATCAGCCTTCCCCGTGGATAAATTATACAAGAAGGCTTTTATTAGTATTATCTTTGGTTATTGGACAAATAATCCTTTTTATGATAGTAATATTTTTTTTTACTTCAGCGTGTATTCATAATGTACATTGTAGGTAGAGAAGGTATTGTATTCCACCCCAAAATTTGATACAAAGATTTCACCAGAAATAAAAGCTTTGAGGACCTCTGAATCCAAAAAAAACTGTATTTAAGTTCAGTATCTTCCAAGGATGAACATGAAGATTTTCAAGAATATACCCCACTCCAAACTACTACATCTGGAATATTTTATGGAATTTTTTATTTTTAAAAAAAATGGCTCTGGCGGTTTAGATTAAGATTTTTGCATGGCAAAAAATGTATTTCCTGAATTTCTTGTGAATAGCCCCTGAAGCACTCTTCATTCTAAATGATTTTTGAATAACTGGTAAGCTGTAGAGAGACAAAAACTAACTTGACAAAAAATGTAGTTCTCGTTGAAACAAACATATTTTGTTTCTTTTTTTGTAGAACCAACCATTTCCAAGATATCCCCTGTTATTGGTTTCATTTTTAAAATATTTTAAACTTGTCTCAAACGGTAAGACCTCATTTATTTCATATCTCCTTTGGTTTATTCCTGGCCGGATTTCAATGAAAATCACATAGTGACAGCTTCTAAAACATTTGAGTGTTCGTCTTAGCCTAGTGCATTCCCTTATATTCCGTTCTACTTATAAAGAACTAAATAATAAAACCATTCCTGGTAATGTTTATTTTGATTAGCATGATGATCCTCTAGGAATAGTTTGTTTGCAGAACAATAGAGAATGTCATTGAACTTATTGCTGAATGTTATAATAGAAGGACTCAAACTTTGGAGAAATTTAGTAACTTTTGGAATTACGAAATTTCATTATCATGTACAGCATAACCTTAAGATTTCCCCAGTTTCGAGTCCCATATCATAAAAGAGTAATAATTCATTATATTCCATATTGGAGCAATATAAACTAAAAAGTATAACTTCCAAGCATATTTTTATTATATTTTGCATCCAATGGGAAATAGAAATAGTTATTACTCTTATAAAATAGGAGGCTCGAAATTGGGGAAATCTCAAATATTTAAGATTACATTGTTTGTGGTAGTATTGAAGTGTCATAATCTTAAAATGACTAGATTACTTACATTTTCAACTCTCTTACGTAATATGAGAGCAATCATTTCAATTTTCACATTAGATACAATATAAAATATATGTGTATGTATTTATAATATAATACATTTTCAAAAGATGGGTCAAAATAGCCCATTAAAGGCTCCAGTTTGTGGTAAAAGGTTCAATAATGTATTATGCTAACACTTCTTGGCTATAATTTGTCAGATAAGAACGATCCTGAATAAGAGATTAATGCAATATTGTAATCTGAAGTTAATTTAACTAAAAAGTGTCCAGAATTAATACCACTTCTGCATTTTCTTTCTTATCTGGAAAATTATGCAAGATTTCATAAGATGATAATTATTTAAAATGTTCATTATATCTCATTTCACGATGAAAATGTGTGAATTATGTACTTGTTTACTTAAATGGTTGAATTAGGTATTTTTGGGTTCTATTACGAAAAATAAGTCATGTCCTAACATAAAATTAGGTTGATGTAGGCTCTATAAAATTGAAGTATATTACTTGTTGTTACCTAAAATATTAAAATAAACTGAAATTTGGAGAGGAGAGGTTGAGAACAAAATAGCTCAAAACCTAAGAAACTGGGGTATGACTATTGATCACATAGTGTGCGTTTGCATAAATTTCTGGCAGTGTAAATGTATCTTGCAGCCACTTTTACCTCCTCTAAACTCACGCTAGTTCTTTGATTGAATATTCAAAAATAATCAGTTACCCTTTTATCAGTTGTTGCCTGTGGATCTTGATTGGTGGAAACCTGAACTTTAATGAAGAGATACATTTTAATGAGGTCCATAAAAGTGCAGCTGCCAGAAGTCGATATAATAACTACATGTAGGCATGGTCGAGTAAAAACCACGAAACAAATAACCATTAATGCACTGTAACTGCAACAGTTAGGAGTTGATGGGTGTGTTTACGAAAATTCTCTACAGGAAGAGAAACAGGTGTGAATATAGACACATATAGGGCTTAATAGCAGGAATGCATGATGTGTGGAATACAAGACAAATATTGCATGTATTTCTGGAATGTGAAGAAACTAAGGAAATGAGAGCAAAACTACAGATTGAGAAGTGGGCCAATTTACCAATAGAGCTAATGCGGGGAAAAAGATGATGAATATGAAAGTTAGGCATGAAATCTTAGATTTTGGGGATTAATTGGGCAAGGTTAAAAGAAAATGCTTAAAGAAAATAAATAAAAATGGGGATCTAGATCAGCTAGAAACATAATTAAATATAGAGATGGAGGTCAACTCTATTGTAAGTTGTTCTGATAGTTGAATAACTGCAAGGTTGAAACTATTTGGGCCACTTAGTTAAACAGCAACTCGGGAGAAGTCACTAGTATTTAGTATTGCTGTATATTTTCTTTGTATGGTCAAGAGATTGTGAAATGTATTATAGAAATAATTGTATTACTAAGTAGAGATAAATTCAAATCAACTACAACTCAGAAGTTTGAGACAAGTGAAGTAATTCAACTGTAACGGCATGAGTCAGGATTGTGACACTCACCTCACTTAAAATGAAATTTACAAAACATATGTTTCAAGAGTATTTGCCTCTTCTTCATTTGAAGTCCGACTGCTGGCTGGGAGTTGTGCTCTTTGACAAAAAATTGAAAAACATAAGAAGAAATTAATATTAAAATGAATCACCACTCTGTCTGCACAAAAACCAAAAGTTACATATAAAAATTCACTTATCATGCTATCACCCAACAGCAGAAAAACAATTCAAAAAATGTTCAAGAAATACAACATAAATTTAGCTTCAAGTAACCAATTCAACATAAAAAATGCACAGACATCAAAGACCCCATACCTACAAACCAGAGATCATGCATCTATAAAATTGAGTGTTTCGTAATTGGCTTACCCGCTCCGTATTTGTAGGGCTGACACCCCCGTAGGACTTACAAGCCAAGGCCGAGGGGTCAGAAGCCTGTCAGGGAGCCAACGCCTTGAAACCACAGAATGGAGAACCTGTTACGAGGGATCGGCCCATAACCAGGCATGAACATGAAGTGAATTATATGAAATGTAAGCAAAAATGATGATTGGAAAGGTGATGGTGGAGCAATTGGTGGAATGAGAGGTGGGGGAAACTGGAGGACCTGGAGAAAACCTGCACAGATGATGCTTCGTCCACCATGATTCCCACATGTGGGTGCTTGGAATTGAACCCAGACCAACTAGATGGTAGGCGAGCAGTCTAACCACTCACCCACGGCACCTAAAATTGATTGTTAGGATTGTAAATTATGTTACATTGGTCAAACAAAAAGAAGACTGGAAACAAGGTTAAAAGAGCATTTCAGGCACATCAAACAAAAGCAGACTTTATTGACATCATACCATGAAATAGAAAATGACGAAGTTGCTTAAACCTGTAAACTATCTGGCAGCACTCCAGTTTGGTAGAATATTTTCATCGCACAACACAAAGACCGGCTCATGAACTTTGAAATACTACCACACGTTTATAAACTTTTGCTGAGAACACCAGATGTCTCCACCAAAACGGACCACAGAGACAACTCTCAGTCATCAGTTGGACTTAAACTGGAGAAGAGGGCAAACACCCTTCAAGTATATGTTTTGTAAATTTCATTTTAAGTGAGGTGAGCATCACTATCCCAACTCATGCTATTATACTTGAACTACTTCACTTTTCTCAAACTTCTGAGTTATTTCATTTCAAATGATATTCTTACCATTTCTTTTCTGGAATCCCAAATCAATGTCAAGTTAACTTATAAAAAGGTATTTGCTTGAACATAGGAAGTTTGGAGTCACTGTTCATAAATGCAGATGGCTCATCAATGTGAATGAGATGATGAACCTTTTGACACACTGCACTCCTAACAAAGTCATCACGCTGAACTTCTAGCACTAGCTTTTTACATTTCCTTGATTTTGTATGGTTATTTTGTATGTTTTAACCTTTCACTGTGCACTTACACACCTGTAAACTTTGTTGTCATGTTAACAATATCCTTGATGGTCACCATGGGATATTTCTTACATAGTTTGTGAAAAATTCAAAATTATACCATACTCACCACTCGTTAAAACACTTATCTTTGCAACGTTCTATAAACTATATTTGTTTGGCTATGATGGTTTATGTACTAACAGCTTCCCTTCCCTTTTCCAAAGCTCACCAGCAGAAGGCAGTCTATGCATCCTGTTTGCTCATTTTCTAATAAAGTCCAATGATTTATTTTACTGCAGCTCTATCATTGTTACATAATACAGAGGAGATCAATTGGTTTTTGTTAGCACTCAGCAAACTACTTTGTAAGCAATGTATCTTGTAATATGTGGCATGTGCCAATGAACATACACTTAATTTGCTTTTGTGCTCATGTCTCTGTTTACATGAGTACCTATTCACTCGATGAAAATGGTCTAGTATTTAGTATTGTTATATGTTTTCTCTCTGTGGTCAAGAGATTGTGAAAGTATTATAGATTAAATTGTATTATTAAGTGAAAATAAATTCAGTTCAACTACAACAGTTATCCGAAAATAACTTGGTCACATACCTGATTTGTAATCAATAAGTAGCAATTAAAGCAAGCTTATTTCTTCTGCAGCTGATGGATGGCAGGAAAGCAGTTGGCGGCAAACTGGAAGTGAAGGTCCGAATACGTAATCCCATTCTTACAAAGCAGGTAGAACAAATACAAGAGAAGTGGCTTGTCATCGATGGCTTCTGAGAAGACATCTGTTTGTCTGTGATAATTTCTAGTTGGACTCTTGCGTGTGTGTGAAAGAATATGAGAGAGTATAATGTATACATACATTTTCTCCTCAAGCTAAGTGCTGATAGCAATATACAAGCTTTAAAGCAGTCATTTTGAATAAGTGAAATCCTTATATAGATATGTGTGTGTGTGTGTGTGTGTATGAGACAGCATAAACAGAAAAAAGTGCACTTTATGTAACATAGATAATTAAATATACACTTCTTTATCATTTTAATTGTGAAACTTGACCTTTTTTGGTTTTGCAAATGCAGATGGTTTAAGGAAACTGACTCACATGGCTAAGCACTCTAATTTTGCAGGTATCAGTCATTAGGGTGGTCCTTATATGAGTGGTTACATAAAAATGTCAAGTGTTTTGACTACACACACCCTCTTTTATGCAGATTTTGTTACAATTAATTTTTACCCATGCCAGACTGGACATAAAAATCTAAATAAACTTACATATTGAAAGTTTGTTTATTTTTCTATTTGAAATAAATAGTTAAACCGTGTTTTGCAAAATGCTTAAATATATTTAAACAGAAGAAACGTAAGTACTAATATGTTAAATTAATATGCAATGTTAATATATAATTAATTTAATGGGTGAGTCAAAAAAGTACAAACCAACTGTGCAGTGTTTTGCCTATCTATATCTTCAGTGCTCATTGCCATTTGCCGCTATCATAGAAAGGCACGAATGAAACCATATAACATTTTTGAAACTACTTTTAAAAGCAGTTACCAACTTTATGAAGGGAGATGCTGAATCTCGCCACTGTCATTGTCCATACATTTTTGGCACCTCTTTAGAAAAGTATCCATCACTTGCCGTAAAATGAGAAATGCTGGCAATTTCCTGGTGGATATTTTGTTTTAATTCTTCCAGGGTGTGTAGGCTTGTCTTGTACACTTTGTTTAAAGTTACCCCAGAGAAAGAAATTGCAAGGGGTTGGATTGGGAGGGGGGGTGCCACAAATCTCTACTAATAATTCTGTCCTGAAACACACTTTTAATTGTTCTCGTCGAAAGACTGACCACATGAGCTGTTGCAGAGTCTTGTTGAAAAATGGCAAAATTACACTCCCTGTCTGTTAATTCTCTAAAAAGAAGGGACAAAATTGTATTCATGTATATATGGATGTCAGCTGTTGATTCGAAAAAAATTGGCCCTATAACTCCAATAGTGGCGCACCATACACCACTTAATGAACAATATTAGGGTTCTCAGAGCTCCAATAACGATTTTATATTAGATATGATTTCATGTCCTGATGATCAAAAATGATGGGCAACTGCTGATTTTTCTGTTTGTTTGCATTTTAGGTTTGTCATACGTTATTTTAATCTGGTTCCTAGACCTCTTGTTGTCCTTCCTATGTATACTAAATTACAGTCTGAGCATTTAATTTAATAAATTTCAGATTTTTTGTTAGCTGGGTTAGGATCCTTTAATGTTTTGCATAGCAGTTTCTGGATGCTGCAGTTGTTTTTTATAAAGCTGCTAAAACCAGCTTATAAACAGGTGGAATTGGATGTCTGGGAAAAGATCTACATCATGAAGAAAATTACCATTTCGATTTACCACCTTTGGAAGTTCATGAATCCAGCAGCAGATGCCTCCAAAAGTGATGCACCTCCACCCTCATTGCTAATGCCAAGAAAGCATGATTCAGTACAAATTAAGGGTTCAAAATGGGGATAGTTGTTCCCGAAATTGGTTCCAGTAAGTAATTTCCAAGTGATGTTTTGTGTTCAAAAACCAACTCAAATTTTTTCCATTTAATATTAATCACACCACTGTCACAAGCTTCTTTGCATTTTTGCAAATTTTTAAAACAATTTTAAATTTCTCTTCCAGTCCCCAAACTTTTATTGCATTCCAAACTGCCACTGATTGTTCTTTCCCACTACAATTCGGTAATGCAGGCATACCTATTAATATGCCATATTTTCATAAGCTATGGTGATTGGTAGTCTTTCAGTTCTTGAACCCTTAATGCTGGTACCACCTTACCGTCCCAATGAACAGCCACAACATTATCTCCCAAGGCCTCAGTTGTTGCCTCAAGGACAAACAAAGCATCTCTCTGACTTAACCAACATCTGTCTAAAGTGGTGGCTAGTTTTGATGTCATAAAACCCTTTCTTCCACATTGATTTTCCATTTCTTAATTTACCTCATTTCCATCCAAGGTTGCATCATTACCAGAGATTAAAGCTAAGCTCATGGAGGGTTCACCATCAGAATCACACACTTAAGTGTTTCTTCAGACAAATCGGTAATTTCCAAAAATGCAGAATTTTTATCAATCTTCATTTTCCTTACCTCCTCTTTCATAACTCTAATCTTTGCCTTTTTCTCTTTTGCTGCTAATTTCCAGTCATCAACTCCTCCAACATAACTGCATACCCTCTTCTATTTTCATTATGTTCAAAGCATTATAGCATGGGCAACATTGAACAAATTATTTAGATTTGCAGTAAACTTATGCAATTCCTAGCTTTCTCCCAAAATTTTACAACTAAATTAGCACTTTTGCTGATAGGCAACTTCACTTCGTGTGTATTATAAAACAAGACTGACTTAGCCTGTCGATGATGATGATGATAGTAAAATTGATGTCCACTAACCTGGTGAATATATGAATAAATATTTGTGTTAGTACTTATTAAACTCCTACTCATGATTAAATAAACATTCAAGTTACCGAATAGAAAGCTAGGCTCAATGGAAGTTGGATAGCATGGCAGTAATCAAGTACATACATAAGCAGGAATAAACCAAGATGTGAACAAGGACATGATGGAACTTCTCGGCCATTGCAGCAGATGTTCCTGTTCTTCAATTTCAAGAAAATAGGTATTAAATTCTTAAAACAAAAGGAAAAAGGCTAAGGAAATTGTGTGCAAAGAAATAAGAAATTTGAAAAATAAGGACCACCCTAATGAATCTTATTTAAAAATGAATTGCATTGATCAGGACTGCAATCATGGATCTTTGTCTTTTCATGCTGATACTACTGTTGCTTGCTAGGTGAGAAAAAAATGATACATTCACAAATTGATGTTCTAATATAAATATAAAAATAAATAATTATTGAATTATTTAGAACAAGTTTTGTAATCAAATGTGATAACAAAACATGTCCTAATTAAATTTATTCATAAAGTTAAGTAAAGTTTTATCACATGTTATTTATTTTTATATTAATATTTGTAATGCTTCAGTTTTGAAATTATAAGTTACTCTAATGGTTACTAAAGTAGTAGTTTCCATATTGGACCAAAATATAACACAATGGCTTTTACCTTAGCCTTTTGGATGCCAATATCTAATCAATTTGCACATACAAGTTACTAAGAGCTGATCTGATCTGCAGAAATTCGTTTTTACATTCAAATAGTTCACAATTCATGCTACAGATGACATAAATACATACCTCTAGCCCAGAGGTGCTTCTTGCTCGGTTGCATGTGAAACCCCTAGCTAAACTGGATTTTTTTCACAAAATGTTCTTTAATGCATTTTAATGTGTTAAATCTAGACAATTTATTTCAAAATGCTTTCAAACAATATATTTATTAATGACAACAAAATAAAATCATGCATTCCAATGAAATGTTAGAATGAGATTCACAGACTTTGCATGTCAGATGTTACACAGCTTGATTTCAACTTTCGCTTGTATGTGTGATCAAACAAGCTGTAAGCATGCCAGTATTGACAGCAAGATGGGTGGTGGTGTTGAGGGTACCTTCCTCATGTGTTGTGACATAAGGAATGGCTTTAATTGAATTAAAAGTCATGGAACTACCTTACTGTTGAAAAAGAAAGTGGAAATAAAAAGAAGCAAGGTAACACCTCATTGGAACACATAACAAATGACTAAATCCAAAAATGGAATTATAGAAGAGAATTTAAGCCAGACTTGTATGAAAAGAACAAATGAATTTGTGGCTGTGCAGTAACTAATAGATTGTTTTGCTTTTCTTGCCTGTTATATTTGCAAAAATGATGGTGAGTGTTCTTAGATAAACTATATTTTATTGTATAGATGCAAAATGTAAAAGAAATTTACAGGGGCATGTTTTATTTAGACAAATCTTTGATCAATGACAGTCTAACTGTTGTGATATATTGACAAAAAGAGATACATTTTGGATGTTATTGCTTGGGGGAATGTCTCCAAAAGACTAATTGTTTTCAGTGTTAGATCCAAAAGGTTTATTAAAGAGGCTCAGGTAATATTTCTATCCAGGTCCATTCCCATAATTATGAAAAGCAGCTTAGTTCATAGGTTCTCCTTTACTTTTCATCCATGCCAGTGTTGTTCATCGATTATGCATCATGTCACTCTCGACAATTAAAACTCTAACAAGGTAAGGTTTAAAGATTGGTTGAAAAGAATGGCTATTTTCCTTTAATTATAATATGACAAAATCTGCATTCTATGGTTTATAGAGGCCAACAAATCCAGAGTACAGTTTGTTATGGCTGCCAAAAAGGGTCATACTATTATTCATCTCCCTCCATATAACTGTAATCTAATGCAATTAAACTGGCTTCGACAAAAATAAAGAAAATAGAGAAACAACTTTACTGGCGATATGTGACAGCTATAAAAGCTTATCTTCAGTAAGCGCAACAGATTAGGAAGAATACTACAAGAGCTGAAACTGGAATATTGGAGTCGTGATGCTATAGTAGAAGTTGCAATTGATGAAATCATTAATTCAAGCGTCCTAGGAATAAGAATTTGAACAGTCAGAAAGAAAGTGAATGAGAGTTTATAGATGTCATAATTGTTTTCTGCCTTTCATGACATAATATACATTAGATAAACTTATAACACACTGTACCAAGTTCAGTTTCTTGTTTAGCCACATACCCATTGTGGTGATGTGTACCTGCATTACATAAGATACGATTGGTTGACAACACTGCAGAAATAAGGTTGCGATGTTTTCAGAGAACATAACATTACTAGAAGTATGTATAGGACTAGCTCCTAAGAAAAAGTGTGCACATTGTACTGCAACATTAGAGAAACTCACTGCTATTGCATTTAAACAAAACTAAACACTCTTGGCAAAAAATTTGAATGTATTTTTGGTCCACTGTTAACAATACTTATCGAACAGAAGCTTTCTCATCCGCAAAACTTTGAGTAAAATATAGTGGACATGACCTGCAATGCCAGCCAACTCGCATACCTCAAATCAGCAATTGAGTACAACACTGGAGTTTTTATCCTAATCTCAATAGACAAAGCTGTTTGGAATGCCCTGAATGTTGAAGGATGTAGTGCCCACTTAAATTCAGCACCTTCTTTTTATGTTACGTAGTCTGCTTACCCTCCTTATTTTTATAGGATACACAAGTGGGTGCCTAGAGGTTAGAAGCCTGTTGGGAAGTCAACAGCACGGAACCATAAAATGAACCTGGAACATGTGGTCAGCCCATAGCTAGTCATAAGCATGAGGAAGTGGATTATAAGAAAGATGATGGAGTAATTGGTGGAAAGAGTGGCAGGGGAAACCGAAGGACCCAGAGAAAACCCATCCAGATGCTGTTTCATCCACCACAAATCCCACATACAAGTGCTTGGGATCAAACCCGAGCACCTAGGAATGAGGCGAGCTGTCTAACCACTCTGCCATAGCACTGCCATCCTCTTTTTAACCATTCAAAATGAGGAAGAAGAATCATTTAAAACAAAATTTAACCCTTTTTGTATTTCTGCTGTGGTTAAACCCTTCAAAACCAATTTCATTATCTCAGAGCTCATATTCCACTTTTATCTATTTCTGACACTCCCCATATAATGTATGACCTTAGGTGGTAACCTGATTCTACCAAGCAAATGACAGATCCATTTCTAAGGTGCAGCCACCACGATGGCAAGGAGATGATGGGGATGTAATAGTATGAGAAGTCCCATTTACCATGGACTGACCCACATTGGGCTAGTCAGAGGTGAAGGCTTAGGGCCAATTTAAAATCACCACCCCAGAGCCAGGAATTGAACCACAGATCCTCAGCATGAGAGCCATGAATGAAACCACTGAACTATTCTGGCACCCTTATCTATTTTGTAGAAAATTTTAACAGATGCTAGTTTGTCATAAACAAGTGATCGGCACTTAACTATCTGAAATTTTACAATATGACTAACAACCACTATAGTAATTTGGCCATTTTCACAATATCTCTGCATCAGCCAAGAGCTTAATGCCCCTCATACAGGACCACAAAACTATGAAATATTTCCAAATACTGTGTAGTAATACCACAGCTTGTGAGACATCTTTCATTAAACACTTCTGGTGCATATGAACTTATTATCACTTGGAACTCAAGTATGAATATGAGGGGTCACTAAAAGTTTTGAAAATTGACGCAATAAAATAATAAAAATTTAGATCTGATCTTTGGCATTTTTCAAAATATTCTCCATTGCATTCTGTACATAATTTCCTCCTTTCAACCATTTTTCAAATGCTGAATGCCATTGTTCTTTAGAGAGAATGCAAATACATTATTTGTAAACAGTTACTGTGGCTTCAGATGACTTAAACTATTGGCCTCAAATATCTTCTTTCATTTTGGGGTCAGATCTGAACTGTAGGGAGAATGAGAGAAATATCAGATTCTCAGAAATTGGGTTGCTTCTTGAGCAGTGGTGCAACAAAATTCCATGCAGATCACTCTTAAAATGCTTTTTCTCAGTTCATTGAACACTGGCAGACATTTTGTGGAGCACCATCAGGTAGTAACAGTCTTTTGTCCCTCAATTGGAAGTGTTACAATGTGGCCACTTGCTGAGAAAATGGAACAGATCATCTTGCAAACACTTCTCGTTCACTTCACTTTTGTTGGGGGATCTCCTGGGAAGACCCTGACTGATGATTGTCATTTAGTTTCTGATTACCGTTACAATGCAAATATATTTTTGGATCTTCTTCCATTGAATTTCTAGCGCCATTGCACATATGCTGGTTTCTGCTCATTTGTGAGGTGGTGTGAAGCAATGATCTTCCTGCAGCATGTGCTCTGTATTCACCACACTTTCATCCATTGTTGCTGTAGCCAGCTGTTCTACTTGGTCATCATTGAAGGAATCCTTCCTCTTCTAATCCCTGTTTCCTATCAATAAATGATGGATTGCGAAGGGTAAAGAACCCCAAATGCAAGATGCAGTCTTTCATTGCATTCTCTCTTTCCTACTGACTTTCAAGTCATGGAAAATAATAGTACGGAATGCTTTTGCTTGAGAACCATCCTAGCATATGGCGGCACAACACCTGCTAAACATATACATGCAGTGTTGATGATACACATTGTTGGAACAAGCTCAGACTTGAACATGAATCAGAAGTTAGGAAAAGCTGCTTTGACTTACCACAATTCATTCATTGTTCATTCTCAAAACTTTTGGAGTGAGTCTTGTAAAGCTGCACACATTGATTATTATTGACAGTACATGAGCTTCTTGTGCATTCTATAATAATGGAATTCACTTACCCCATAAAGCAATTGATGCTAAAGTGTGTGCCTTGAATAGCACTTTTGGGGTTAACAGATGACATTACTGGCATTAAAAAAAATCACCTGTCAATGGAAAAGTTCCTTCTTATATACTTTTGATTATGCATTGTGAATTTATGCATGCAACAGTATCTGTTTTTCACATCTTTGGTTAAAATTTACTGTGCAATGTTTCAGAATCCATTTATGTAATGTGTACATGCACATTTCATAGTATAGATATTCTCTTATCAAGCTATAGAGCTTGGTCAAGCAATAAGAGAATGCCCATGCTCTCATCATTGTGAGTAATTTTCATGAATTTCTCTGAATATGTAAGAAACATTACAATAATTGGCTTACTTGTTGGTTGTCAAGAAGGGAGAGCTACAGGGAGGTATTCTCAGCTTATATAAGTGTCTGAACTTCAGGTCATAGGTAAAAATCTCAAGAATTCCATCACTTAGGTTAGGCTCTGTGTTCAATTCACCTATGTTCTGCTCTTTCCTCAGCAAGTTCTTGCAGCATGTGGTTAAGTAGTCAATTGAAGGAGAGTTCAACAGGTTAGAAAAGTCCTGCATGCAGGAAAAACCAAATAGAACTAAAAAAAGAGATTGTCATTATAATGTAACCAACAATTTGGGATGGTTCAATGAATTGAGTCTGATAATTACTATGACAGTTATTCCTTTATATGAATTAAGTGCGAACTGATTATAATAAATAATTAAAAGTATTGTTATTAATGTATTTAAGACTCATATGTGCATGGAAGAAAAGGGAGCATTATCTTTAATACTGGAATAAAGCGAAAGACAGGTAACAAACAAACCAAAAGTATTTTAATGATACAGATATGAATAATTACTTATGTGTACTTGACTTATTTTGCAGAAAAAAAGGATTCTAACCATTTCTGAGAAATAAAGTCTTACTGCACAATCATTTATCATTAGAGTCAAACTTTTGCGCATTAACTGTACTGACTAGCTGTTCCTCATTTCTAGAAGCATGTAAAACTTGTCATCACTTCCACACTGATATAAACAAATGTATACAAATTGCTTAGAAAATGTTTCATTCCGGCAGAGAGGCTTTTAAGAGAAGATTAAAAGGCCTATCTTGTCATTTCATCAACTATCCATTTACGCTGGAACTAATCAGGATATCACAATGAAATTTTCAGTGTATACAAATCCACACTGTTGCACAGGTTCTCTCTCTATCTCAAAAGAGAGATGAATAGCATAACCGCTACACCAAAAATACTAATAAAATACCAGCTGCAGGGTAAGGCGTGGTTAACACCTTGAGTAGTCCCTCCTGGCCATTAATGCATTCTTCACAACCTTGAGCCACTACTTTTCTTCAAGTAGCCCCCCCCCCCCCCCAGGGACCTCACGAGGCTGAGTGCACCTCAGACCAGGTCTCCCAGTGGGGAAAAAATCCCCACACCAGCGCCGGGAATTGAACCAGGTCTCCCAATTGGCAAACGCCATGCTACCACCATGATAAGGAGACAGCCTGTATTTGGGCACATAGCCATAATGTTTATTGCATTGTAGCAGAGTGTAATTTGATTATTTGATGGCCTTTATGTTGGATGCCAATTTTGAAATATTATTTGGATTACTGTTGTAGTTTGCACCTTGCCAGTCTTGTAGAAGCTTATAGACTCTTTTAACCTTGTTGCTTGTGGCAAAATCATTTTCTTTTCTTTCATAACTCATAAAACATTCACACTAATGGCATGTTTACATACATCAATCACTAAAATAATTATTCATATGATTATACATCACCTATGTGAACAGAAAGTCAGTTTTATGTGTATACATATGCACAGAATATTGACACATATCTCACACACAGGAAGAAGAATCATACAATGCTGGCTTTTCTCACACTACCCAGCATTCCTTATCTCTAAACAATCTGAGCATCTTTCCCCTTTAAACTGATTAACATTTAAATTTTTATTCAACTATTAGCAGTGGCACAACCTATACACATTATAAATTTTCACAAAATTCTTTTTCTAATTTGTTACTATCGAATGTACGTTACATTGTTTGGAGCAACTTTGTGAGATGTGATGTAACTTCCCCCTACTCTAGCGCTTCCTTCCTTCTGCATACACAAACCACCCATTGTTGGTGTGACGAAATATTTTTTTTTTATTACTAGGCACAAAATTAAACTTTGCCTTTGGCTTATTAATGTGGTCTCAAGATTAGGAACATGAAAATATACTGGGGTTTCTTGGGCATCCTATAGGTTAATGCTTTTACTGATATACTTTTATCAGCATATTTCAACTTTTAAACAAACCACTGCACATATGAACTTTATATATCGCATTTGAAGAAAATTTGTGAACACATTTCAGATTTGAAATTGATTCAGAGAACCTCTTAAAAAGTATGATTGTTACTAAAAAATATCCAACAGAACACCAGATACAAAATTTTGATCTTCTCCATCCATTTAAGATGATGTTCATGCCATTTAATCTCCCCTTAAACACACTTTAAACATGATATGTGTTCCCATTAGGAGACTTAATATTGCTTCCAAGTGTACTTTTATTTTCAGTTTGAGTAGCATTTCTTAGTCACTTTGAAAGCCTTTTCATTGCTTTATCTTTAAATGATTTAAGACTGTTAAGAGACCAAGGAAAGTTCTCCTCTCTAAAAGTAAATGTCAAATTGCTACCGTCTTGAAGCTGGAGAATATTATTAATACAGCAAGTAATTGATAAAGATCAAGATGTTTTCTGAACCATGTATGTTCAAACCTGCTTACACAACTGGTTTAGTGCATTAGTATCGCCAAATCATTTGTTTTGCTTGGCCTGTCCATTACTTAAGATGTCATTATCAGTCTTTTAAGAATAAATATGTCCAAAGTGTTAAAAAAAAATAATAATTATAGAGTTACTATTTTAAAGCAAATAGCATTGTAAGATCCATTGTGCTTGTTATAATTATTGAAATGTAAATAATTTTAATTTTCAGAAATAAAGATTAAAAAAACGTCATTAGTTACATTTTAAATTACCCAATTATGTATTTTTTTACATTCTCTACTATAAAATATAGTAAGTAGAGGATATTGTATTCTCCCCAAAAAGTTGATACCAAAAACTTCATAGGTAATAAAATAAATATATTCAGGTGCCATGTGTGCGCGTGTGCAAGAGAAAACAACATAACTCAAAAACTACATTTAAGTTCAGCACATTTTAAGGATACAGGAACCAAAATTCTGTATATATGATTGAAAACCACTGGAATATCTGTGTGTTGGTACAAAACTATGATCAGAGTTCAGGAGGCCTCTCACACAGATGGCCCAGGTGTGATCCTCTCCAATATGGGGCTTTGTGATGGATAAAATGGCATCTAAGTAGGTTTTCTTCTGTTTCCACCGCCATTCATTCCATAACATCCACTTCCTTACTTTCATACCAAGCATTGCGCTGATAACTCACCCTGGCTTCTCTCTGATCCTGAATCTCTGCTCCTCAACAGGCATCTGAGCCCAGATGCTGACTTGAAAGTCCTACATACAAGGAGGGTAAACAGAGGAAAAAAAAAAGTAAAGGATATTTTTTTTTTTTTTGGGGGGTAGTGTTTAATGCCCACTTTTACAACTTGTGGCACCACAGGCAATGACACTGGTGATACATGAATGAAGATGGAGCACTGGTGGAATGCGATGGCAGGGGAAACCAGAGAACCCGGAGAAAACCCACCCCTATGCCTCTTTGTCCACCACAAATCTAGTTTGGTGTTGACTTGCAAATCTATATGTTACATCACTGGAAGGTGCTGAATTTAATATTCATCCAATCTTTTGTTTTAAATTTATGCTGACCACAGACAGGTGAATTGTTTTGTTTTTTTAATTGGGTACCAATAGAATTTTAATATCAAATATTTGGGTAATGTGCAATACTTCCTCTACCTCTGTAGGTAGGTGGTAAAGAAGCTAAAAAAACTCCTACCTGTATTACTAGCCTTGTTTTTTGTTTGTCTTTCAGGAATGCAACATGAAATTGAAGAACTTTTAATATTTTTTGAAAAATTGGCTGAAATGACTGTTGAAAATATACTTCAGGTGTTTCCAACACTCCCAATTTGGTTCATTTTGATCTTCAGGGAACCTCATCCCATTAATGACGACAAACTAAAAGCTGGAGCACCAATTGGATGGTATCCTATTACATTTCACAGTAAAATGAAATGGAGTTTTATTTATGGATGCCCTTTAACTGCTGTAGTTCTCAGCATCCCATTCTATACTGGGCATGAAAGATCACTTAATTTTGGTCCGAGGCCTCTTTTATGTGCCTTAAATCTACGACACGGTACCAACGGCTTTACTTCCCTTCCAAAGGAAGCCATGCTAGAAATGTTTACGCCCAAAAAAAATCAATCATCCTCTGCCAGGTTTGAACCTACAACCTTGGGTATATGAATATACCATGGTAGGATAACTAATTTAACATATGTGTATGAAAGGAAACAATATGTTAAAGACTTTTGTTATGCATTAAATTTTTTATACCTCCTCTTTGCTTGGATCTTAGCAGTGACACAAGAAATAAGCCTGGAAGCATTGCATTGATCACTGAGTCAGAAATAAAGCAACAGTATTATATAAAGCACTGTAATTTTCACATTTGCTACTATTACCTATGATAGCTAGAGGAAGCATTGGATTCCACCAAAATTCAATTTGAGATCTCACTAGAAGCACACTTTTGAGATTCTCTAAAACAAAATCTTATGTGTGTATTATATTAAAATGATTTTTCCAATATTTTTCCTACACATTATTCTTACAGAAGTGTATTTATTTTACTACTTGTGAATCAAGATAACTTTTAAATTTATGTTCATATATTTTGTTGAATAATACAATAGTTAAGGCAACAGATTATATTTCGATTCAATCTGTATTTGAAAATTCAAACCAATAACAAGAAACATCTTGAAAATGGTTAACTTCACAAAAATAATGTATTTTCCATAAAAATATCTTAAGACATATTTTAATCAAAATTGCTAGTCATTATTATGATGGTTCCACCACTTTGCATTACTTCTATACATAGGCACTTTTGTTATTTCATCATTAGATCTACATTGTAGTTTTGGGCTGTTATAAACCTTTAGGGCACTAAGCTGCAAAGCGTAGCCGAGGGATCTGTGAAGCTAAAACCCCAATGATCCCAAGAAGAAGTCAAAATTTCGGCAATCTGGCAACTTTCACATCTGAACAACTTAATGTTTTCAAGTATACATCGCCAGTAAAAGTCTTAAGACCGTTTGTGTGTGTGCCGCACGCCTGTCTGTATATGTGGTGGAACCATTGTATAGCTTTACTGAACCATTTTTTAAAAAATCAAAATTTTCAACATGCTAGGGTAGCTTGGTATCTTAAAATTCTTGGTGTTGCCTACATACAGAGGTACTTAACTGACTTTTCGTTTTTTAATTAAGTTGTTCACAGGCATACATACACACACACACACACACACAGAGCTTTCTTTAGGGGGGAAAATGTCATAATTGCATTTCCAGTGTATTGTCAGTATAAAATTTTTTGATGGAGTACTGTAAATACTTACTCTAGATTGATAAACACGTCATCCACTATGACCAACCAGATTAAAGGACGTTAAGCTACAAATAATAATAACTTGAAAAGTAGAATAAATAACAAATGGTTTTCAAAACGTTCCCCCATAATCATAACTAAGATTTGCATTGAACGTTTTCAGTTATTTGTTATTATTTTAAAAATACTTCAAAAATGTTGATTGAATTACCATGTATTTCAACTATTTGCTTATAATTAAAACTACTTGTACTATCTTGAATTTTTATTGTGAAATTCTGTTCACTCTAAAAAAGTTTGTATACGTAATTGGTTAAACTGTACAAATAGTCAAAGGTTGCGTTTACCAAGGATGTAGAGCTCGTTGGAATATTCAATTTATGATATTTTTCTTTTTCAGCTGTGTTTTGAAAACATGCTTTGTTAATCTTTAAAATTCACAAGACATGTTTCGTTTTAAAGCATTAACGCTATTCTTTTTGTTGTACTGAAGAAATACGAACAGTTGTGTTTTGTTTGTCGTATTGTGCATTTAAGTTGATTATTTTGAGGTTATTTATAGCCGAAAAGTTTTGGTGATTAGCTTAACATGAGTAGAACAATAATTTTAAAACATCATATGAAAATTGGGAGAAACACTCACTTGAGGTATGCTAGATTTTCCTTAATAACACCTTTACGTCAAGGTTCATATTGCGGTGTTTGACTGTAGCTTAGAAACATAACCCAAGTTACTATAAATGAAGGTTGGAACTTTAATAGTGGCAACTATTTATTTAAAACTGATACAAAATGTATACATGTTCGCAAGGTTTTCTGTCCTTTAAAACAGCCATCTGCATTATGTGCTGTACAGCCAGTTGCCAACGATGCGGAAGTCGGCATACCCTTAGTAGCGCCTACTGGTTAATAGTTCAAATGGAGCGAGCGGTCCACTGCCTGGAGTGGTTATCTTGCGCTGTATGCGGCCGTGTTTCTTCTTTTTCTTCTTTATGAATTTAGCTTAACGTCCTTTAAACTGGTTGGTCATATCGGATGATGAATGTACATTGGGGAAACGATGCTCAAATGATCTCGGAGTCCATGGAGCCTAAAGTTACTCGACATTCATCTTCCCAGGATAAGAGAAGACCCCGAAAAAAAACCTAAGCGAGATTCGAACTCGCGACCTGTTGAATGTGAGGCAGACACACTGATATCACCACACTACCCAAGCGGGCTCGGCCGAGTATTGTGCAAAATATTGGATGGTATCTGATAAAGTGCCCGGGGTGCACTCAGCCTCGTAAGGTCCCTGGGGGGCCAATTGAGGAGCTACTTGATGGAGAAGTAGCGGCTCCAGGTCGTGAGGACCGCATTAACCGGCCGGGGGACTCGAGGCGCTGACCACGTCTCACCCTCCAATACTGCACCCCATCCATGACGTCTGTAGTGGACCGAGATGGGGGACGCAGCGGCCGGGCGGTAGGCCCAGGTTCCTCGTGAGCTGTCGTGCCATGGAGTTATCTGATAAAGTGTCGCTGCTTCTTCTCAAAGCTGGTTGCAGGTTGTGTTCCAAAACTGAACAGTAATAGTGCTGATATTTAGGTCACCAATAAGTTCAAAAATTCTTCAGAACCCCAGGAATGTGAACGTTATGGTGCTTCTCGTGTACGACTGTTATGGTGTTAACCCAAAGTAATCTACCATATCATACCATCAATAAAGTAGAAAGAAGAAGAATTTTAAAATTAGACTGCAACGAAATAGGCATTAAACGCAGTCTTATAAGCGTTTAATCTAGAAAAGATACAATAATATGCTTTTGTAAATCAGTTTGTAGAAGAATGGGTAGAAAAAGTAAAGTGGTGTAACAAATAAGCATTTTTTTCCAAACCCAATAATTCGATGGCAACATTTCACCAGAAATACATGTTTAGGTCTCCCTAAATCCAAAATAAAGCATTTTTACTTTATACACTTGGTATAATAAGTAGGAGAAGTATTATATTCCACACAAAAATTCGTGTTGAGATTTCACTGGAAGTGTGTTTCGAGGTCCCTGAATTAAAAAAAAAAATATATATAACGGTTCGTGTGTATGAACACCATAACTCCAAAAGGAAAAGTCCATTAAATGCCAAACTTTATATTTAAGTTCAGCCTCTTCCAAGCATACACACGAAGATTTTCAAGAAAATCCCCCCACCCATGCTATGAACATTTGTCAAACATTTTGATTTTCTCAAAAATAGCTCTAACAATTTTGATTAAAATATCATATGTTTAGAAAATTTGCATCACAATTGAAATGGCCGCGCCGTGGCCGAGTGGTTAGACTACTCGCCTCTCATCTAGATGACCCAGGTTCGATTCCATGTGACCCTATATGAGATTTGTGGTGGACAAAGCAGCGCAGTGGCGGGTTCTCCGGTTTCCCCCGTCATCGCATCCCATCGGTGCTACTCTTCATTTATGTATCACCAGTGTCATCGCCTACGGTGCCACAAGTAGTTAAAGCGAGCGTTAAACACTACCCAAAAAAGATCAATTGAAATGTGCATATTTAATTGTTTGAGAATATCCTCCAATTTTTCATAACTGGTAAATTGTAACAGATCTCGTTAAAGCTCCTAGATTATACCATATTCGTGGTGTTAATTTCTGATATATTTCTTGTCATCAGTTTCAATTTTGCAATAAATTATACTTTTCACAAATGCGAAGACATTGACATGCGATCAGATCTTAAATCGTTAACTATCGCTTTAGCCTAGTGCACTCCTTTGTTTCCCTTTACCTAGGAGTAAATAATATAATAAGATCATTTCTGTTAATGTTTATACCGACTAGCATGAAGTAGATAGAACGAGTACGCGCACCTGCGCGCACACACATACACACCAATTGACGTTTTTCTAAAAATTGTTCTTTTATTTTTCTCTACTTAGTGCATAGGTAGAGAAGCAAAATTGAAACTGATAACAAGGAATATATCAGAAACTAACACCACAAAAATGGTATAATCTAGGAGTTTTAACGACATCTCTTACAATTTACCAATTATGAAAAAATTGTCCAAAATGAAGAGAATTTCGGAGGTTATTCTCAAACAATTAAATATGCACATTTCAATTGTTTTTGTTGGTAGTGTTTAACGCCCGCTTTAACTACTTGTGGCACCGCAGGCGATGATACATACATGAAGAGTAGCACCGGTGGAATGCGATGATGGGGGAAACCGGAGAACCCGAAGAAAACCCGCCACTGCGCCGCTTTGTCCACCACAAATCTCATACAGAGTCGCATGGAATCGAACCCGGGCCATATAGGTGAAAGGCGAATAGTCTAACCACTCGGCCACAGCGCGGCCATTTCAATTGTGATGCAAATTTTCTAAACATATGATATTTTAATCAAAATTGTGTGATTTAAATATATCGGCATTTTTTGTACAATATTTTTTGTTTATCTCTTACGGTTTAATATTTATGCAAAGTCATCCAGAATGAAGAGCTCTTCAGAGGCTATTCCCAGAAAATTCAAGATAAATATTTTATTTTTCATGTAAATATATTTGATATAGGTGTTTTAATCAAAACTGTTAGAGCCATTTTTGAGAAAATAAAAATTTTCAAAAAGTTTTTCCATGTAAAGGATAATTTTATTTCTTCGTGTACCTTTCTTGGAAGACACTAAACTTAAATACAAATTCCGATATTTAACCAACTTTTTGTTTTTGAGTTATCGTGCTCACACACTCACTCACACACACACACACACACACACACACACACACACACCCACACACACATTGTGCTTTTTATAAACATGTTTTTTGTACAAGGGAATCTAAAACGTGTATTTCCGGTGAATATCGTATCCAATTTAAGCTCTTCATTCTGGATGACTTTTGCATAAATATTAAACCGTAAGAGATAAACAGAAACATAGTGTACAAAAATGCCGATATATTTAAAACACACAATTAATATCATATGTTTTTTGTTTTTTTTCGTGGAATTTGAATATTTCCGAGATATCCTTTGTTATTAGCTTCTGTTTAAAATACTTTTCTCATACGAGAATTTATCAACTCCTGGCATTGCACAGAAACGAATTTCAATCAGCTTTTAAAAGATTTGACTAACGTTTTAGCGTGTACTTACTTTTTTACCTACAAGGAAGCTATAAGACCAATTCTGGTAATGTTTATCTCGACTAGTATGAGGTATAAAGAATAAGCTTTTTACTTTCTCTAGCCCCATATGTACAATGTACATAGGGATAGAGAAGTATTGTATTCCACCCAAAAATTCGATACCGAGGTTTCACCGGAAATAAATGTTTTAGGACCCCCTGTATCCAAAAAAAAGCATTTTCAGAAAAAGGTCCGTGTGTGTCCGTGTGTCTGTGAACACGATAACTCAAAAACGAAAAGTAGCTAAAATACTGAACTTGGTATTTAAGTTTAGTATCTTCCAGGGATGCAACACGAAGGTTTTTAGAAAAATCCCCCGCCCCAAACTACCCTTTACATGGAACTTTTTTCGAAATTGCGATGATGGGGGAAACCGGAGAACCCGAAGAAAACCCGCCACTGCGCCGCTTTGTCCACCACAAATCTCATACAGAGTCGCATGGAATCGAACCCGGGCCATATAGGTGAAAGGCGAATAGTCTAACCACTCGGCCACAGCGCGGCCATTTCAATTGTGATGCAAATTTTCTAAACATATGATATTTTAATCAAAATTGTGTGATTTAAATATATCGGCATTTTTTGTACAATATTTTTTGTTTATCTCTTACGGTTTAATATTTATGCAAAGTCATCCAGAATGAAGAGCTCTTCAGAGGCTATTCCCAGAAAATTCAAGATAAATATTTTATTTTTCATGTAAATATATTTGATATAGGTGTTTTAATCAAAACTGTTAGAGCCATTTTTGAGAAAATAAAAATTTTCAAAAAGTTTTTCCATGTAAAGGATAATTTTATTTCTTCGTGTACCTTTCTTGGAAGACACTAAACTTAAATACAAATTCCGATATTTAACCAACTTTTTGTTTTTGAGTTATCGTGCTCACACACTCACTCACACACACACACACACACACACACACACACACACACACCCACACACACATTGTGCTTTTTATAAACATGTTTTTTGTACAAGGGAATCTAAAACGTGTATTTCCGGTGAATATCGTATCCAATTTAAGCTCTTCATTCTGGATGACTTTTGCATAAATATTAAACCGTAAGAGATAAACAGAAACATAGTGTACAAAAATGCCGATATATTTAAAACACACAATTAATATCATATGTTTTTTGTTTTTTTTCGTGGAATTTGAATATTTCCGAGATATCCTTTGTTATTAGCTTCTGTTTAAAATACTTTTCTCATACGAGAATTTATCAACTCCTGGCATTGCACAGAAACGAATTTCAATCAGCTTTTAAAAGATTTGACTAACGTTTTAGCGTGTACTTACTTTTTTACCTACAAGGAAGCTATAAGACCAATTCTGGTAATGTTTATCTCGACTAGTATGAGGTATAAAGAATAAGCTTTTTACTTTCTCTAGCCCCATATGTACAATGTACATAGGGATAGAGAAGTATTGTATTCCACCCAAAAATTCGATACCGAGGTTTCACCGGAAATAAATGTTTTAGGACCCCCTGTATCCAAAAAAAAGCATTTTCAGAAAAAGGTCCGTGTGTGTCCGTGTGTCTGTGAACACGATAACTCAAAAACGAAAAGTAGCTAAAATACTGAACTTGGTATTTAAGTTTAGTATCTTCCAGGGATGCAACACGAAGGTTTTTAGAAAAATCCCCCGCCCCAAACTACCCTTTACATGGAACTTTTTTCGAAATTTTTTATTTTCTTAAAAATAGCTCTAACGATTTTGATTAAAATATCACATATTAAAGATATTTACCTAACAAATAAGATGTATATCTTCAATTTTCTGGGAATAGCTTCTGAAGACCTGTTTATTCTGGATGAATTTTGTTTAATTTGGCATAACTAGTAAACCGTAAGAGATAGACAAAAACTTGCTATACAAAAAATTTAGGTCTTGTTAAAATACACAATATACATTTTTCTCGTGGAGCTTACCGTTTTAGAGGTATTCATTGTTATTAGTTTCAGTTGTTTTCTCAGACGGGAGTGTCCGTTTTTCTTTTGTTCTACTCCTGGCCAAGAAAAGAAGCGATTTGTAATGACAATCGCATAACGACAGCTTTTAAAACATTTGACTATTGGTTTAGCCTAGTGTATTTCCTTATTTTCTTCTTATTTATACGGAACTAAATAATAAGAACATTGTGCTAATGATTACCAGGATTAGCAAGGTGTAGAAAGAAGAAGAATCTTATGTATGAAGTTTGTAGAACAGCTAGAGAAAGTCATGTGAGTGTAACACATCAGATTTTTATGAATAATGTGTTCAGAAGTGTAGAGAATGTAAGACCTTCACCTCTTATGTACTATGCCTGAAGTACAGAAGGTAAAACAGAATTTTTAGCAAGTGGAGATAAATTTACGATTTTAATGGAACTGCGGTTGTCTGAAAGTGCCTGGGATGCTCCAAAAATCGCACGTTAGGACCTTGTTACGAGCCGTAACTAAACATACTTGGTCTCGTGCCAGAACGTGCGCAGTTTCTCGACCCCAAAACATTTCCCCATTATCAACAATAGACCAGACGGCGAAGGTGAGAGTGTAGTAACACCTGACAATCTGACGATACTCTTGGTCCATATTGCATCAGCATCACCTTATCACGCTCTTGCTGCGTGTCGTGTCCTTGTCACTGGAGGACCTTTTAACAGAGCTGGTCTATCAATTTGACCCGTCCATATAAAGGAAAACCCGTCTTCTCCAACAAAAGGTCGAATTTTTATATTACAATAAAGCCACAGCCACGGTTGACAACTTTTTACTTTCTCTATCCGCACCATGTACATAGTGTATAGAGAAGGTATTGCACTTCACCAAAAAAAAGTATTTTCAGAAAAAGGTCCATGTATGTGTGTGTGTGTCCGTGTGTCTGTGAATACGATAACTCAAAAACGAAAAGTCGGTAAAATACCAAACTTGGTATTTAAGTTTAGTATCTTCCAGCGATGCGACACGAAGATTTTGAGAAAAATCCCCCCACCCCAAACTACCCTTTACATGGAACTTTTTTTGAAAATTTTGATTTTCTAAAAAATGGCTCTAACGATTTTGATTAAAATGGCATATATTAAAGATATTTACCTGACAAATAAAATGTATATCTTGAATTTTCTGGGAATAGCCTCTGAAGACTACTTTATTCTGGTTGAATGTTACAGAATTTTGCACAACTGCTAAACCGTAAGAGATGGACAAAAACTTACCACACAAAAAAATAGAGCACGTTAAAACACACATTTATGTTATATTCATGTTTTTCGTGGAATTTATCGTTTTTGAGAAGACATTCCTTGTTTTTGGTTTCAGCTTTAAAAAACTTACACTTTTCTCATACAGGAATTTGTGTGCCCCTCTCCATATAAACAAAGAAACATACGTAGCAACCAGCTTTTGACTACATCTTTAGCCTATGCTTCTAATTGCATGGAGGCAAGTAATAAGACTATTTCTGCTAATTTTGTCTCGATTAGTATGAAGTTAAAGGAAACATAAGCTTTTTAACAATAATTTGATGCAGGGATATAGAGAAAGTCATGTGAATGGAACACATCAGATTTTTTTTTTTAATTCAAGGATCTTTAAATCATGTTTTTCCGGTAAATTGTTATATCGAATTTTTGGGTGGAATGAAATAACTACTCTACCTACTGTGTACAATTACGTGGTAGAGAAAGTACAAAATACTATTCTAGAAGTACGAGTACATAACGTTCTGAAAAAGGTCTGTGTATCTAAGTTGGCACCGGTTTTACAATACACTCAGCATAATTCATGATGGCAACAAAACATGTGTAGTATACCAGACGTATATAGGTTATCTCTAGAACACAGTAAAGGCCAACGATTGTCTGGTATTAAGACCAGCGCTGACAAAGCAGATGAAATGCGTCACCAATTAGTGAAACTTTCTTTTGATCAAATCTGTCCAGACATGTAAACAATGACAATTTGGCTCTACTTACCGAAATAATGAAGGTCACGAAATTGATAAGCTAAGCGCGTATCCTACTACTTGTATATAGGGTACGCAACATATTAGAGGCTACTAAAAATCTGATGTGATCCATTCACATGACTTTTTCTACATCTCTGCAACAAATTATTGTTAAAAAGTTTATGCTTCTATTTACTTCGTGCTAATCAAGAAAAAAATAGCAGAAATTGTCTTAATACTTTCTTCCTTGTAAGTGGAAGCGAAATAAGGGAGTACCATAGGTTAGCAGTTAGGCAAAATTCTGTAAAATTCATCCAGAATAAAATAGTCTTCAGAGGCTATTCCCAGAAAATTTAAGATATACATTTGATTTGTCAGGTAAATATCTTTAATACCCGATATTTTAATCAAAATCGTTAGAGCCAATCATGAGAAAATCAAAAATTTCGAAAAAAGTTCCACGTAAAGAGTAGTTGGGGGTGAGAGGATGTTCTTGAAAATCTTCGTGTCGCATCTTTGGAAGATACCAAACTTAAATACCAAGTTTGGTATTTGACGGTATTTTCGTTTCTCAGCTATGCTGTCCACAGACACACACACACATACGCACACAATCAGACCTTTTTGTAAAAATGCTTTCTTTGGATTCAGGGGGACCCAACACATGCATTTCCGGTGAAATCTCGGTATCGAATTTTTGGGTAGAATACAATACCTTCTCTATACACTATGTACATAGTACGTGTAGAGAATGTAAAACTCTGATGTGATCCATTATTGCCAAAAAAAGCTTATGCTTCTATTTACTTCATGCTAATCGAGAAAAAATTGGTAGAAATAGTCTTATTACTTGCTTCCTTGTAATACAATCGAAATAAGGGAGTACCATAAGTTAAGTGATAGACGAAAGCTGGTTCCTTTGTATGGACAGGAGTTGAGAAATCCCTGTATAAGAAAAGTACAAGTTTTTCAAAGCTGAAACCAAAAACACAATCAAATCCTCGAAAAAAACATATATAACATAAATTGTGTGTTTTAACGTGCTCTGGATTTTTACGTGGTAAGTTTTTGTACATTTCTTAAGGTTTAGCAGTTATGCAAAATTCTGTAAAATTCATCCAGAATAAAGTAGTCTTCAGAGGCTATTCCCAGAAAATTCAAAATATACATTTTGTTTGTCAGGTAAATATCTTTAATATACGATATTTTAATCAAAATCGTTAGAGCCATTCATGAGAAAATCAAAAATTTCCAAAAAAAATTCCACGTAAAGAGTAGTTAGGAGTGAGAGGATTTTCTTGAAAATCTTCGTGTCGTATCCTTGGAAGATACCAAACTTAAATACCAAGTTTGGTATTTAACGGTCTTTTCGCTTTTGAGCTATGCTGTCCACACACGCAAACACACTCATGGACCTTTTTCCAGAAATTATATTTTTGTGAGTAATGACTAATGACATTTTTGTTAGTGTTTAACCCCCGCTTTTACTATATATGGTACCGCAGGCAATGACAATGAAGATACATGGAGTGAAGATGGAGCACCGGTGGTATGTGATTGCTAGGGAACCGGAGAACCCAGATAAAATCCCCCCCCCCCCTGTGCCGCTTTGTCCATAACAAATACCTCATACAGGCCCGCCTTAGTGAGAGGCGAGCGGTCTAACCAAACAGATATCTAAGTATCATTAATGTTAAAACACCTGATTTCCAAATCCAAAGCCTTTCATTTCAGATCAATAGAGAATCAAATGTAATACATCACCAAACAGCAGAATACAGCAGATTGTGACTTTTCGTTTTTACTTTCTCTACACGTACTATGTGCATAGTGTATAGAGAAGGTATTGACTCCACCCAAAAATTCGATACCGAGATTTCACAGGAAATATATGTTTTGGGGCCCCTGAATACAAAAGAAAGCATTTTTAAAAAAAATGTCCATGTGTGTGTCTGTCTTTCTGTGAGTGTGTTGGGGGGATGGGGCAGCATAGCTAAAAACGAAAAGTCCTTTAAATACCAAACTTGATATTTAAATTCAGTATGTTACAAGGATGCGATACGAAGATTTTCAAGAAAAAACCCCACCCCAACTACCCTTTACATGAAGAAATTTCGAACACTTTGGTTTTCTCAAAAATGGCTCTAACAATTTTGATTAAAATATTTTGTATTCAAGATATTTACATGACAAATGAAATGTAGATCTTGAATTATCTGGGAACAGCCTCTAAAGACCCCTTTATTCTGGTTGAAGTTGTCTGAATTGTTCATTACAGGTAAATTGCAACAGATTGACAAAAACTTACAACACAAAAACGGTAGATCTCGTTAAAACACACAATTTATGTCATGTCCATTTTTTTCTTGGAGTGGACCGTTTTCGGGATCTTCCTTACTATTGGTTTCAGTTTTGAAATACTTAAAACTTTTCTGATTCGAGAGGGGGTCAACTCCTGGCCACGCAGCGATATCAATCCCATAGCGAGCATATTTTAAAACATTTGACTGTCGGTTTAGCCTAATGTGTTCCCTTATTTCCTTTCCACTTATAAGGAACTAAGTAATAAAACCCATTCTGCTGCTATTTATCTCGATTGGCATGAAGTTGAAAGAAAATGAATAATAATGTGTTACAGAGAAGTAGAAGAACTCATGTAAATGGAACATATCAGATTTTTTTTATTTCGGGTCTAAAAATGTACCATACGTTAAAAAACATATTTGCAAAGTTTTATTCCCCTACGGTGGATATAATACATGTTTTTATCGCCATTTTAAAGCGTTGCGCTGGCTAAATGACTTTCTATGTCAATAGTTAAAGTCATTTTTCAAAATATATCTTCTCCTACAAAAGTACAGCTACAAGTCTGAATTTTTTTCCCAAAGCAGTTTAAAATGTGCGTAATAAAGAGTGTGGTTGGAGTTGTGATATTGGTGATAGATTAGTTTTAAACAATTACTAAGTATAACGATACGCTGTCTTTTCAGTTTTATTCCACTTTGTGATATAAAATAAAGTTTCAATGCTTTAAAACAAAAGACTATCTACCGTAGGAATTTTTTTTTTTTTGTAGTTTAACGTCCTTTAACCTGGTTTGGTCATATCGGACGATGAATGAAATTGATGATATGATGCTCAAATGATCTCGGGGTCCACGGAGCTTAAAGTTACTAGACATTCGTCTTCTCAGGATAAGGGAAAACCCCGAAAAAAACCTTATCCGGGTAACTCACCCTAAGCGAGATTCGAACTCACGACCTTTTGAACGTGAGGCAGACATGCTACCATCACGCTACCCAGGGGGGCGGGTTATTTATTATAAAGGTATTAAGAAATGTATTTTTTAAAAAATGGTATATAGAATAGGTATTGCATTCCACCCAAAATTCTGTTGAGATTTCACCGGAAATACACGTTTAAGGGTCCTCTGTATCCAAAAAGCACCTTTAGAAAAAGATCCTTTGTGCATCCGCGTGTCTGTGAACGGGTTAACTAAAAAATCTGATGCGTTCCATTCACACGACTTTCTCTACAACTCTGCATTAAATTATTGATAAAAAGCTTATGCTTCTATTTACTTCCCGCTAATCGAGAAAAAATTAGCAGAAATAGTCTTATTACTTGCTTCCTTGTAAGTAGAAGCGAAATAAAGGAGTACAATTGGTTAAAGTGATGGGCAAAATCTGGTTGCTATGTAACTGAAGTTCCTTTGTTTGTATGGACACGAGTTCACAAAGTCCTGTATGAGAAAAGTATGTTTTTTATAGCTGAAACCAAGGACTATCTAAAAAAAAAAAAAAAAAAATCAACTCCACGAAAAAAATGTATATAACATAAATTGTGTGTTTTAAAGTGCTTTACATTTGTTGTGTGGTAAGTTTTTGTCCATCTCTTACAGTTTAGCAGTTATGCAAAATTCCGTAAAATTGACCCAGAATAAAGTAGTCTTCAGAGGCTATTCCCAGAAAATTCAAAATATACATTTTGTTTGTCAGGTAAATATCTTTAATATACGATATTTTAATCAAAATCGTTAGAACCATTTTTTATAAAATCAAAATTTTCGAAAAAAGTTCCATGTAAAGGGTAGTTTGGGGTGTGGGATTTTTCTCAAAATCTTCGTGTCGCATCCCTGGAAGATACTAAACTTAAATACCAAGTTTGGTATTTTACCGACTTTTCGTTTTTGAGTTATCCTGTTCACAGACACGCGGACACACGGACACACACACACAGGAACCTTTTTCTGAAAATACTTTTTTTGGATACAGGGGACCCTAAAACATATATTTCCGGTGAAATCTCAGTATGTAATTTTTTGGTGGAATGCAATACCTTCTCTATACACTATGTAACATAGTGCATATAGAGAAAGTAAAAACGAAAGTTGTATTTAAGTTTAGTATCTTCTAAGGATACGACACGAAGATTTTAAGAAAAATCCCCCCACCCGCTCCAAACTATCCTTTAGATGGAAAATATCGAATATGTTGATTTTCTCGAAAACGGTTTTGACGATTTTACTTAAAATAATGTATATTAAAGATATTTACACCCAAATAAAACACACATTTTGAATTTTCTGGGAATATCCTCTGAAGACCTCTTTATACTGGATGAACTTTGCATGACTGGTAAACCGTAAGACAGACAAAACCCTACTACACAAAAAAATTGTAGATCTCGTTAAAACACACAATTTATAGCATATACTTTTTTCGTGGAATTGACCTTTTTTTTTTTCTCTCTTTTTTTTTTTAAGATTTTCCTTGTTATTGTTTTCGTTTTAAAATACTTAAAACTTTTCTCTTATGGAATTTTATAAATTCCTGGTCCTGTATTGGAACGGATTTCAACCAAATGGCAACCAGCTTTTAAAAGATTTGATTATCGTTTCAGCCTAGTGTATTCCATCATTTTAACTTCTATAAGGAAGCAAGTAATAACGACGATTTAATGTTTATTTTGAAAGACTCGTGTTTATCAGATTTTTAATTTAGCTAATTAAATCGAATAAATTAATCAATTTACGTAGAATGAAGAGTCATATTTAAAGAAACTTAGTATGGATACTTCTTTTGTTGCCAGTTATGTAATGCCTGTACAACACATTACAGCTCTAGCTTTAATACATTATTTTATCACATCGGTGTCATGATGTAAACAACGATTAATTCAATCATTATCAATTAATTGCTTCTTCCACACTAGCGCTGTCTAGTACAGCAGTTGTAAACGTAGAGCCGGACTGAACAATTCAATGCCATAGCCGGGATTTGAACCACGAACCTCAGGTCTCCGAACAGCTGCTCTAACTAGAGCTCCATGACAACGTGACATTAATTCACAGCTGATTCGAGATGTCATGTCAAAATATTTTGAGTTCTCCTTGTAATTTATCCCAAAAGATATCGAATCAGTTAGGGAATTTAGTGTCATTTTAGCAAGTTGCTATGGTAGCTCGGTGGTTAACGCAACGGGATGGAGCCCAGGAGATGCGTGGTTCAAATTCCGGCTACTGGTTTAAATTTTCTAATATTTATAGTTTTCTCAAAAGGGAAATCGTCGCCCTTGTCAAGCAAAAACAATTTCAATGCCATAGTGACCAGCTCTTAAGATTTGATTATCGCTTTGCCTAATGTATTTCATTACTTCCCTTGGGAAATGCTTATTTACAATAATTTCCGCTGACGTTTATCTCGAGTAGTATGAAGTAGATAGTAGAATAATCCTTTGTAAGAATTGTTTGTTGCAGAACAGGTAGAGAAACTCCTGAGGATGTAATACAGACTACTGTATCTGGCAAGAGTATTGCGTGGGATCTTTGTGAACTGGTGCAGTTTGTTCTGGCCTATTCATACACAAGAGGGCACTGCACTGCATGCAACTTATAACCATGCAATGTTTCTATCTTGCAAGAGTTGGATGATCTGATCTTGGCAAGCTTCCATTTGAACATGTTCCCAAAAATAGAACTCCTCTCCAAGAGGTTAAGTGTTGGACAACAGGTAGTTCGAGTGAATGACACAGGCATTTCGTATAATGCTGAATCATTATCATCCTCCAAAGAACAGCCATTGATATCAACTGATCATTAATTTCATCCCAAACAGTATAGCTCGCGTAATCTGAAACAGTGATGGGCACTATGGAATCATTCTAAAAGAATTTTTTTTTTGGATTCAGGGGCTCTCAAAACATGTTTTTTCGGTGAAATCTCGGTATCGAATCTTTGGGTGCAATACAATTCTATACACTATGTGCATAATACGTGTAGAGAAAGTAAAAAGAACATATATGCTAAAGGATAAATACGGCATAAGGTCCACTATTGGGAAATTCATAACAGACATAATTGTTTATTTTTCCGCGACAGGATCGTTGTTGATGACCTCTGGTATGGGTGCACTACCAGTTGCAGAAGTCTCATTTGTATTGATAACCTTTTAGCATACTAATCACGATAGTATCAGCTCAAAGAGCGGGTTTACTGCGTCACATCACAAGACAACATTCCATATAATTGCTGAACGAGAAACAATAACAAATAAACCGCGCGAAAACCAATACTACACTCCATTCCATACCACAATCATCATAATTGCAGCATTTAAGTGTTTAACAATAAACTGTTTAATTGAAAAGACATAAGCGTTCTCAGTTAACGGATAGATGAATATGATGGCTTTGAAAATCAGTTCTCTGTGCTTGAATAGGATGAAAAATCATGTGTTCCATTCACATGACTTTCTCTACATCTCTGCAACAAATTATTGTTAAAAAGCTTATGCTTCTATTTACTTCATGCTAATCAAGAAAAAATTAGCAGACATAGTCTTTTTACTTGCTTCCTTGTAAGTAGAAACGAAATAACGGAGTACCATAGGTTAAAGTGATAGTCAAATGCTGGTTGCTATGTGACTGAAGTTCCTTTGTTTGTATGGACAGGACTTGACAAGTCCTGTGTGAGAAAAGTCTGTTTTTTGAAGCTGAAACTAAAACAACGAATATCTCAAAAACGATCAGCGCAACGATAAAAATGCAAATAACATAAATTGTGTATTTTAAAGTGCTCAACATTTTTTGTATGGTAAGTTTTTGTCCATCTCTTATGGTTTAGCAGTTATGTAAAATTTCGTAAAATTCATCGAGAATTAAGCAGTCTTCAGAAGCTATTCCCAGAAAATTAAATACATACATTTTATTTGTCAGGTAAATATCTTTAATATATGTTATTTTAATCAAAATCGTTACACCCATTTTTGAGAAAATCAAAATTTTCGAAAAAGTTTCATGTAAAGTGTAGTTTGGGATGGGGGATTTTTTGTCGAAATCTTCGTATGCATCCCTGGAAGATACTAAACTTAAATACAAATTTGGTATTTTACCGACTTTGCGTTTTTGAGTTATCGTTTTCACAGATACACACACGCGCGCGCGTAACTTGTTCTAAAAATGCTTTTTCTGGATACCGGGGACCCTAAAAATGTGTATTTCCGGCGGACTATCGGTATCGAATTTTTGGGTGGAATGCAATACCTTCTTTATACATGTGTACAAAGTACGTGTAGAGAAAGTAAATATGATCCACTCTAGGCTAAAAATGTGAGTATATGAAAATGTAAGTAATTGTTTTAAGGGGATCTGCATTTTTTGTGTAGTTAGTTTTTTTCTATCTCTTGTGATTTACCAGATATACACAATTCAGCAAAATTCATCCAAAATGAAGAGATCTTCAGAGGCTGTTCCCAGAAAATTCAAAATATGCGGGTTTTTTTTCATCTAAATATCTTTAATATACTGTAATTTTAGTCAAAGTTTTTAGAACCATTTTTGAGAAAATAAACATTTTCGAATAGTTTTCGAGTAAGGGTAGTTTGAGATGGGGGAATTACCTCAAAATCGTTAAAGCCATTTTTTAGAAATTAAAAATTTTCGAAAATGTTTCCATGTAAAGGGTAGTTTGTGGTGTGAAAATCTTCGTGTCGCGTCCTTGGAAGATACCGAACCTAATTACCAAGTTTGGTATTTAACGGTCTTTTCGTTTTTGAGCTATCCTGTCCACAGGCACACACACACGGGCCTTTTTTTCTAAAAATGTTTTTTTTTTTTGGACTCAGATGACCCAAAACATATATTTCCGGTGAAATCTCAACATCGAATTTTGGGTGGAATACAATACCTTTTCTATCCACTATGCACATTGTACAATTTAAAGAAGAGTAGTTTAGCTCTGTAATCTTACAATACAAACAAGATTGCTGCTGCCGACATACTGTCTGGGACAGTCTATTCGCCGGTCCCCATGGCCGCGCTCGTCAAGGCGTCCAGCTTTGGTGCTTCGTAGCGCTGGGGATCGTGAGTCCCGCCTTGGGCATGGGTGTTATATGTTTGTGTTTATGTGTGTGTTGTAACAGTAAGCAATCCAGTAATAATACAGAAAAACAAGGTTAAAAAAAAAAAAAATAGTCCTGTAGCGCTCCTGTTGAGAGCGTGGCGAACCTGCAGCTAAACCGAGTGAGTTTGTTATTTAAAGGTTATAATCCGTAGTGATTTTATGTGGCCTCGTACAAACATGACATTATTTGTAGCAACATTCCCTTATTATCTACTTTCTTCACCGCCTAGGTAAGGCAGAGGAATTATTATACTCAATACGAAACTTTCAGAACCAGTTTTACCGAAAATATATGGCGAATAAATAGAAATCAAGATAAACATGTTGTGTGTGTGTGTGTGTGTGTGTGTGTGTGTGTGTGTGAACAATACGATTCAAAATAGAAATTTCGGAAAATTATAAATATCAGACTTGAGTCACACTGAGTCTACTCGATGAATATTATTAAGATATCCCCCTTTAAATCCCATTTAAATTGAAAAAATATTTGTTTACCATTTTCTCAAAACTAGCACTAGTGTTTTTTATTACCGAGCGAAGTGGCTCCGCAGTAACGTCTGAGATTCGCTTTCGAGATGTCGTGAATTCGATTCCTGAGCTATGGTTTTTTCGGGGCGTTCCCCGGTCGCCAGGTGGATTCTGGTAACGTTCATTACATCCCTGAACTACATGTCTAATATTTCCTGTTCCCATCTCTTCCTTGACATCTATTTCAAATTTTTTAAGTGTTTACGCCCGCTTTTACTGCTGTAAAAATGGAAATGGTGTGTAATTTATGGACGCTCTTTAACTGCTGTGGTTCTCAGCGTCGCATTCTAAATTGGGCGTGAAAGACCGCTTAATTTTGCTCAGAGGCCTCTCTGCCAGGCTTGAGGTTCTTTTACGTGCCGAAGGAAGCCATGCTAAGGATTTTTTTACACCCGAAATGTGAAGTCAGCACCGCGGAGGGCGACTTTACTGCTGTGGCACCTCAGGCGATGACACTGATGATACATGGAATGAAGATGGAGCACCGGTGGAATGTAATGGTTGGGGAAACAAGAGAACCTGCCCATGCCCGCTTGTTTCAAGGTTGTAAGAGACAGACGATAGTATTGGGCGAGTTGGGCGCTGACTTACAAAAAGGTCTAGTCCCCTATAGGGGGAGGGTTGAGGGTTGGATCTGGGTGCACCAAAGGCGTTCAATCTGGAACTGTTAGGGGCCGCGTTCATACTTGCGCCCTAGTCATTCGGATCAGGCGCAGGACCGAAGCCTCCCGTACCCAGGTAAGCTTAGCCTCCCGCGAAACCGGTGTAATTAGCCAGCAAGTGGGTAGAATGGGTACCTAATATTTCCTTGATTTCTTTCAGTGTACGGCAAATTAGTTCACAGTTGACGTTTTCCGACGAGACTGAAATTGCGGTGAGAAGGACAGCAGTGTTTAAAAAGTGAGGTAGCGCGATGGACGTGCAATGCTAAAAGTTGCAAAACCTTTTCCGTTGAAGAAATAGATGTCCTGGATATTCAAGAGGACCATAACCACTCGGCACCATCTGGTGACAAAATTCAGGGACAGAAAGTACTTTTGTTCTGAAGAGAAACGCTACGGAAGATATGTATATGTGAAAGGCCATCAAAACTAATATGCCAGCAACTGAAGAGAGAAAACACGGAAGAAGTAATCATTGTAACATCTTCCACTAGAAGTATGTAATTTTTCATCAAATATTATAAACACCAAACTGCAACTGTTTTTCTTTTGGTACTAGAGTCGTGTTTCTTTGTTATTAATCATAAACACAAAAAATCTGATGTGTACTTTCTCTACATCTCTGCAACAAATTATTGTTAAAAGATTATGCTTCTATTTACTTCCTGCTAATTGAGAACAAATTAGCAAAAATAGTCTTATTACCTGTTTCCTTGTAAGTAGAAGCGAAATAAGGGACTACCATAGGTTAAAGTGATAGTCAAAAGCTGGTTGCTATGTGACTGAAGTTCCTTTGTTTATATGGACAGGAGTTAACAAATTCCTATATGAGAAAAGTACGTTTTTCATAGCTGAAACCAAAAACAATGAATATTTCAAAAACGATAAACTCCACGAAAAAAAAATGCATATAACATAAATTGTGTGTTTTAACGTGCTCTACATTTCTTGTGTAGTAAGTTTTTATCTGTCTTGCGGTTTAGCAGTTATGCAAAATGCCGTAAAATTCTCCAGAGGCTATTCCCAGAAAATTCAAGATATACATTTTGTTTGTCAGATAAATATCTTTAATATATGATATTTTAATCAAAATCGTTAGAGCTATTTTTTAGAACATCAAAATTTTCGAAAAAAGTTCCATGTAAAGGGTAGTTTGTGGTGGGGGGATTTTTCTCAAAATCTTCATGTCACATCCCTGGAAGATACTAAACTTAAATACAAAGTTTGGTTTTTTACCGACTTTTCGTTTTTGAGTTATCGTGTTCACAGACACACGGACACACGAACACACACACCATACACACGGACCTTCGTGTGAAAATGCTTTTTTTTGGATATAAGAGACCCTAAAACATATATTTCCGGTGAAATCTCGGTATCGAATTTTTGGGTGGAGTGCAATACCTTCTCTAGACACTAATGCTTCATCAAATATTATAAACACCAAACTGCAGCTGTTACCTGTTTCGACCGGGAGGCTTGGGGGCTATGTAATTAGGGACCTTTAAGGGTCCGGGAGGCTTCGGGGCTATTTTTCTGACCGCGGGAGGCTTCGGTACCGCACTCTTCGGATCAGCTTCTCCTTCACCCTCTCTCCCAAAGGGCCTTGTAAGTCGCAAAGGGCCTTAAAGGTCTACGAGTCTCAGTGTCTGGGGACCCCATCTTTGAGTAATTCTAATCCTTACGTTTTTATTTTCATTAGCACATATGTGCAATATACACACCTGGTAAGTAGAGAAGATATTGTATTCCACCCAAAACTTCGACCGACATTTAAGCGGAAATACTAGTTTTGCAGCCTCCTTGAATAAAAAATAATCTGCTCCTTGAATAAAAAATAATCTGATGTGTTCCATTCCCATAACTTTCTCTACATATCTGTAATAAACTGTTGTTAAAAAGCTTATGCTTCTATTTACTTCATGCTATTCAAGAAACAATTAGTAGAAATAGTTTTATTACTTGCTACTTTGTAAGTAGAAGCAAAATAAGGGAAACCATAGGTTAAACTGATAGTCAAAAGCTGGTTGCTATGTGACTGAAGTTCCTTAGTTTGTATGTATAGGAGTTGACAAATTTCTGTATGAGAAAAGAATAAGTGTAAGTTGAAACCAAAAACAACGAATACCTTAAAAACGACCACCTTTACGAAAAAATGTATATAACATAACTTGTGTGTTTTAATGTGCTCTACATTTTCTGTGTGGTAACTTTTATCCATCTCTTACGGTTTAGCAGATATGCAAAATTCCGTAAAAGTCGTCCAGTATAAAGTAGTCTTCAGAGGTATTCCCAGAAAATTCAAGATATGCATTTTATTTGTCAGGTAAATATCTGTAACATACGATATTTTAATCAAAATCGTTAGACATTTTTTTAGAAAATAAAAATTTTCGAAAAAAGTTCCGTGTAAAGGTTAGCTGGGGGTGGGGGAATTTTCTTGAAAATCTTCGTGTCGCATCCTTGGAAGGTACCAAACCTAAATACCAAATTTGGTTTTTAACGGACTTTTCGTTTTTGAGCTATACTGTCCACAGACACACAGACACATACACACACGCACACGGACCTTTTTGTAAAAATGCTTTTTTTGGATTCAGAGGCATCCAAAACATGTATTTCCGGTGAAATCTCGGTATCGAATTTTTGGGTGGATACAATACCTTCTCTGTACACTATGTACATAGTTCGTATAAAGTAAAAACGTTTTTAGAATAGTCTATGTGTGTCTGTGTATGTGTGTTGTGTGTGTGTGTGTGTGTGTGTGTGTGTGTGAGGGGGCAGCATAACTCAAAAACACCAACGAGGGTAATTGTTTGTGCAGTAAGTTTTTGTCTATCTCTTACAGTTTAGCACTTAAGCAAAAATCGGCAAAACTCATCATTTTTCATATACGGGATTTTAATCAAAATCATTTCATCCATTTTTAAGAAAATAAAAATTTTGGAAATTTTTTCCATATCAACGGGGTGATGGGGTCTTTTTTTTTTAAATCTTCGTGTCGCATCCTTGGAAGATACTAAATCTAAGCACCAAGTTTGGTATTTAACGGTCTTTTCGTTTTTTGTCTATGCTGTCCACAGACATACACGGAATTTTATCTAAAAATCTGATGTGTTCCATTCACATGACTTTCTCTACATCTCTGCAACAAATTATTGTTAAAAAGTTTATGCTTCTGTTTACTTCAGTAGCAGAAATAGTCTTATTACTTGCTTCCTTGTAAGCAGAAGCGAAGTAAGGGAGTACCATAGGTTAAAGTGATAGTCAAAAGCTGGTTGCTATGTGACTGAAGTTTCTTTGTTTGTATGGGCATGGGTTGACAAATTCCTGTATGGGAAAAGTAAGTTTTTCAAAGCTGAAACCAAAAATAAGGGATATCTCAAAAACGATCAACTCTACGAAAAAAATGTATATGTCATAAAGTGTGTGTTTTAATGTGCTCTACATTTTCTGTATGGTAAGTTTTTGTCCCTGTCTTATGGTTTAGCAGTTATGCAAAATTCCGTAAAATTCATCCAAAAATCTTATGTGTTCCATTCACATGACTCTCTCTACATCTCTGCAACAAATTATTGTTAAAAAATTTATGCTTCTATTTACTTCATGCTAATCCAGAAAAAAAAAGAAGCAGAAATAGTCTTATTACTTGCATACTTGTAAGTAGGATAGAAATGAGGGAGTACCATAGGTTAAAGTTAAAGTCCAAAGCTGGTTGCTATGTCACTGAAGTTCCTTTGTTTGTATGGACAGGAGTTGACAAATTCCTGTATGAGAAAAGTATACTTTTTTAAAGCTGAAACTAAAAACAAAGAATATTTAAAAAAACGATTAACTCCACGAAAAAAATGTATATAACATAAATTGTGTGTTTTAGTGTGATCTATATTTTATGTGCGATAAGTTTTTGCCCATCTCTTACGGTTAGCAGTTATGCAAAATTCGGCAAAATTCATCCAGAATAAAGAGGTCTTCAGAAGCTATTCCGAGAAATCTCAAGATATACATTTTTTAATATCTTTAATATACGATATTTTATTCAAAATCGTTACAGCCATTTTTGAGGAAATTAAAATTTTGGAAAAATTTTTCCATGTAAAGGGTAGTTTGTAATGGGGGATTTTTTTTTTTTGCAAATCTTCATGTCGCATCCTTGGAAGATCTAAATAACCAAGTTTAGTATTTAACGGTTTTTGTGTGTGTCTTTTTTTCTAGCTATGCTGTCCACAGACACACACGGAGCTTTTTCTAAAAATACTTTTTATACAGGGGATCCGGGTGTATTTCCGGTGGAATCTCGGTATCGAATTTTTGGGTGGAGTGCAACACCTTCGCTATTCACTATGTACATTGTACATGCGAGCTAGAGAAAATAAAAATTCAAATTTTTCGTCGAAATTGAGGTCCCGTATACTCACAATGCCTGCATCAAGAATTCCACGTCAAATATTAAATTATCCATCACAAGGAAGAAGACTGTTGGGCTGTTCAATGAAGAGATGGAATGAGACCGTAACAGGCCGTGATGATATTCTTATATAAAAAAGATAAATGCAGAAATATAATCGTATAACAATATTCTTATTTAATCTACAATGAAATGTAAAATGAAGCTAGTTTGTTAAGATTTATCTGGATTAATATGCAATAGATAGAATAGTAAGTTTTTGTAAGACTAGTTTATGTAAGAATAGGTAGAGAAAGAGATTTGAAATAACACATCAAGTTGTTTTTACTTTCTCTACACGTACTATGTACATTGTGTATGGAGGAAGTATTGTATTCCACCTAAAAATTCGATACCGAGATTTCGCCGGAAATACACGTTCTAGGACCCTCTGAATCCAAAATAAAAAAGAAACATTTTTAGAGAAAAGTCCGTGTGTGTGAGTATGTCTGTCTGTGTGTGTCGCCCTCCGTGGTGTAATGGTTACCATGCTAACTTCATATACCCAAGGTCGCGGGTTCAAACCCGGAGGAGAACGATGGATTTTTTCGGGCGTAAAAATCCTTAGCATGGCTTCCTTCGGAAGGGAAGTAAAGCTGTGGATCCCGTGTCGTAAAAGAACCTCAAGCCTGACAAGAGAGGCCTCTGAGCAAAATTAAGCGATCTTTCACGCCCAATATAGAATGGGACGCTGAGAACCCATGCAGTTAAAGAGCGTCCATAAATAACAGGCCATTTGTCTGTGTGTGTGTATCTGTGGACAACATAGCTCAAAAACGAAAAAACTGTTAAATACCAAACTTGGTATTTAGTTATAGTATCTTCCAAGGATGCGACACGAAGATTTTCAAGAAAACCCCCCACCACAAACTACCCTTTACATGAAAAATTTTTCGAAAATTTTGATTTTATTTAAATTTGCTCTAACATATATTAAAGCATATCTTGAATTTTCTGGGAATAGCTTCTGAAGACCTCTTTATTCTGGATGAATTTTGCCGAATTTTGCATAACTGCTAACCGTAAGAGATGGGCAAAAACTTATCACACATAAAATGTAGATCACACTAAAACACACAATTTATGTTATATACATTTTTTTCGTGGAGTTAATCGTTTTTTTAAATATTCTTTGTTTTTAGTTTCAGCTTTAAAAAAGTATACTTTTCTCATACAGGAATTTGTCAACTCCTGTGCATACAAACAAAGGAACATCAGTCACATAGCAACCAGCTTTTGGCTTTCACTTTAACGTATGGTACTCCCTTATTTCTATCTTACTTACAAGTATGCAAGTAATAAGACTATTTCTGCTTCTTCTTTTTTTTTTCTGGATTAGCATGAAGTAAATAGAAGCATAAATTTTTTAACAATAATTTGTTGCAGAGATGTAGAGAGAGTCATGTGAATGGAACACATCAGATTTTTACATGAAGGTTTCTTTCCATTACATTGACCGATAACATCACCGCAGTAAAGAGCACATATTTGGAAAGCATATCACTATGGTCCACTGGAACGAGAACATAAAATGGCTTACTCGTGCACTCCGAGGCCAAACACTGGACCAAGGATACTAAAGATAACATCCTCGTGATGAAACTTTTCCTCTGGTTATGTAATTGACCGACAAGATCACTTTTGGCACAAAAACTCCTCCCCGCTCTTTTGGCAAGCGAGTGCTGCTTATTTGGTGGGTGACTTCAGGGGCAGAAATAGGTAGCGGTCAGGTGGAGGGATGGGACACACCTGCAGCACGCGTTAATAGAAACGGGAAACTTCCTGCTAACAATTAACACTCTGCTGCTTTTGGGTGTTGCACGGGGAAAAATAGCTCCCCTCCACTGCAAGGTGCCCTTGTCTTATTCCACTGCCCAGTGGTGGATGTGGCTTCAAACTCGGAACGCCAGTTTCAGCAAGAAAATTATATTTACCATAGAATCTAAGTAAAATAAATATAATTTCAATATATTTAATTGAATCTAAACCAATTATTAAAGCTTTTCGTCTAATTCAAAACTTGTTTTTCTTTGTTTGTTGTTTTGTTTTTTTTGCTGTAATATTTTTAATAAATGTTGATTTTTTAAATTATATTTAAATATATATTAAATTATTATTTTAATTTGTTTAAATATTATGGGATAATTATTACTTTCTCTATACTCACTATGTACATAGTGTATAGAGAATGTATTGCACTCCACCAAAAAATTCGATTCCGAGATTTCACCGGAAATATATGTTTTAGGCTCCCCTGTATCCAAAAAAAGTATTTTCAGAAAAAGGTCCGTGTGTGTGTGTGTCCGTGTGCTAGAGTGTCCGTGTGTCTGTGAACACGATAACTCAAAAACGAAAAGTCGGTAAAATAGCAAACTTGGTATTTAAGTTTAGTATCTTCCAGGGATTCGACACGAAGATTTTGAGAAAAATCCCCCCACCCCAAACTGCCCTTTACATGGAACTTTTTTCGAAAAGTTTGATGGCTCTAACGATTTTGATTAAAATATCATATATATCGTATATAAGTTATTTACCTGACAAATTAAATGTATATTTTGAATTTTATGGGAATAGCCTCTGAAGACTACTTTATTCTGGACGAATTTTTCATACCTACTAAACCGTAAGAGATGGACACAAACTTAACCCACAGAAAATGTAGAGCATGTTAAAACACACAATTTATGTTATATACATTTTTATCGTGGAGTTGACCGTTTTTGAGATATTCCTTTTTCTTGGTTTCAGCTTTGAAAAACTTGTACTTTTCTCATACAGGAATTTTTCAACTCCTGTCCACACAAACAAAGGAACATCAGCCACATAGTAACCAGCTTTTTTTTTTTTTTTTTTTTTTTTTTTTTTTTTGGTAGTTTAACGTCCTTTAACCTGGTTTGGTCGTATCGGACGATGAATGAAATGGATGATATGATGCTCAAATGATCTCGGGGTCCATGGAGCTTAAAGTTACTCGACATTCATCTTCTCAGGATAAGGGAAAACCCCGAAAAAAACCTTACCCGGGTAACTCACCCTAAGCGAGATTCGAACTCACGACCTTTTGAACGTGACATGCTACCACCACACTACCCAGGCGTAACCAGCTTTTGGCTTTCACTTTAACCTATGGTACTCACTTATTTCGCTTCTACTTACAATAAAGCAAGAAATAAGACTATTTCTGCTAAGTTTTCTCGATTAGCACGAAATAAATAAAAGATAAGCTTATTAACAATAATAATTTACAGAGATATAGAGAAAGTCATGTGAATGGAGCACATCAGATTTTTTTTTAGACACTTACGATTGAGTTGTTCCTATTTAGAGCCAAATATATAATTTTTACTTTCTCTACTTCGTACACAGTCACATACTTTCTCCCAAAACATCGATATCGAATTTTTACGAAACAGCGTCCCCTGTATAAAAAAATACTATTATATAGTAGGCAGAGAAGGTATTGTATCCCACCGAAAAATTCAATGCCAAGATTTCAATGAAAATATGTTTTAAAGTCCTCTGAATACAGATACAATTTTAGAGAAAGGTTCGTGTGTGTGGGCGGGGGGGAGAATTCATAGAATAGCTCAGTATCTTCCAAGGATGCAACAAATGATTTTTAAGATGTATGTTTTAATGAGAGCCACATTATTTGTGTAGTAAACTTTTTCCATTTCTTACAATTTAACATCCAGAATGAAGACGTCTTCAGAGGCTTTCTCAGAAAATTCAAAATGTCTAAACTTTTTATTTGCCATGTATATTTTATATACGGCATTTTACCCAAAATCATAACTAGAATCATTTTTGAGAAAATCAAATTTTCGATTTTTACATTCTCTACACATACTATGTACATTGTGAAAAAATTCTATACCAAAATTTCACCGGAGATACATGTTTTGAGGTCCGAAAACAATTTTTAGAAAAATGTCAGTGTGTGTGTCTGTCTATCAGTGTGTATCTGTGTGTATGTGAGTGTATGTGTGTGTGTGTGTGACTCTGGGCAGCATAGCTGAAAAACGGAAAAACTTTTAAATGCCAAACTTCACATTTGTGTTTAGTATCTTTCTAAGATGCGGCACGAAGATTTGCAAGACAATCCCCCACCACAAACTACCCTTTACGTGGCATTTTTGTTGTTGAAAATGTTATTTTTCTCTAAAATAGTTCTAAAGATATTTGCATCACAAATAAAAAGTATATCTTGAATTTTTTGGGAATAGCCTCTTAAGACCTCTTTATTCTGAATGAATTTTGCGTAAGTGGTAAACCATAAGAGATTGACAAAACTTACTACTCAAAAAATTTAGATAGTTAATTATGCCATATACGTTTTTTTTTTTTTTTTTTTTTTTCGTGGAATTCACCATTCCTGGGATATTCCTTGTTATTTGTTTCAGATTTAAAATACTTAAACTTTTTTCACACAGAAAGGTTGTAAACTTCTGGCCCTGCATAGACACGAATTTCAGCCACATGGCAACCGGCTTTTAAAAGATTTGACTATTGGTTTACCTAGTGTATTCCCTTGTTTTCTTTCTACTTACAAGAAAGCAAGTAATTAAGACAATATGTGCTAAAATTTATCTCGATAGAAGAATTTGCTTTTTAACAATAATTTGTTACAGCGATGTATTGAAAGTCATGTGAATGGAACACATCAGATTTTTTTAGGAAAACGTCCGTGTATATATGTGTGCCTGTGGCCAAAAATGAAAAGGTCCTTAAATACCAAACTTGGTATTTGTGTTTAGTACCTTCCAAAGATGCGGCACGAAAATTATTAAGAAAATCCCCCGCCCCCCACAACACAGTTTATGTCATATACGTTTTTCTTATAGAGTTGACCGTTTTCGAGACATTTCTTGTTATTGGCTTTAATTTTAAACTACTCAACTTTTTACTTTCTCTATACGTACTATGTACATACGCACTCCACCCAAAAATTCGACAAAACCTTACCACACAAAAATGTAGAGCACGTTAAAACACACAATTTATGTTATATACTTTTTTTTTTTTTTGTGGAGTTGGTCGTTTTTGAGATATTCCTTGTTTTTGGTTTCACCTTTGAAAAACTAATACATTTCTTATACAGGAATTTGTCAACTCCGGTCCACACAAAGGAACATCAGTCACATAGCAACCAGCTTTTGGCTTTCACTTTAACCTATGGTACTTCTTTGTTTCGCTTCTACTTACAAGGAAGCTAGAATAAGACTATTTCTGCTAATTTTTTTCTGGATTAGCATGAAGTAAATAGAAGCATAAGCTTTCTAACAATAATTTGTTGCAGAGATGTAGAGAAAGGCATGTGAATGGAACATGTCAGATTTTTGGGTGCTGGTCTGACGGAGAAAAATAATCCTTTATTGGTAACACTGCGAGATGGATCGTTAAAGCGGAGGACGTTTCTGTAGCAGCTAGCTATACGATATCATGAGATATTAGGACGGAAGGGAACACCTTGCTTAGGGCGATGCCATGATGGAGCAACGAGCGGGATGGCTCAGGCGGTTTCGCTTCCCGTGGCCGGCCTACCTGACCCTCATTTTCGTTGTCATTTCATTCATCCTCCATCCCATTGACTTCTTTCAAGGTTAGAAGTGTCGGCGTAGGTGCTCGGTGCGGCGTGGCACGGAAAAAGGATGCTCTGAGTAAATATCTGTGTCTCGCGATTTCGGCTGGTTGCCAAGATGCCGCTCCTGGTGGAGGCGTTGGACCGTATAGGCGCGGGAAGCCCTGGTGTACCTGTCCGACTGTTGGGATGCTATAGGGACCCTGTCATTGCTGTGCAGTTGTTCCTGGTTTCGGCCACCCGGTGTATTCTCTGACCTGATTCCTCGTTCTTGAAGGCGCCAGATACAATAACCTCAGATTGGTGTCCCCTCCGGCCAGTGTCCTGTCCTGTCGTGATGGCCGGAAGAGTTCCCAGATCCGCACGCGAGGAAGACCTAACATTACCACCTCGATCATCTCACACCATCACAATTAAATCAAATTGAGGTTTATTTATGGACGCTCTTTAACTGAAGTGGTTCTCAGCGTCCCATTCTATACTGGGCGTGAAATACTTCTTAAGTTTGCTCAGATGCCTCTTTATCAGGCTTGAGGTTCTTTTACGTGCCGTAAGTCTATGACACAGAACCCACGGCTTTACTTCCCTTCCGAAGGAAGCCATGCTAAGGATTTTTACGCCCGGGTTTGAACCCGCGACCTTGAGGGCATGAAGTTACCATAACATTACACCACGGAGGGCAACTATTTCGTTTTAGAGTTATGCTGTCCAAACACACACACACATACACACCCATACACGAACATTATTCTAAAAATCTAATGTTAATCTCACTTGACTTTCTCTAGCTGCTCTACAAACCTCCTACAAAAGATTATTCTTCTTTGTACACAATGCTAATCGAGATAAATATTAGCAGAATGTTATTACTTAGTTCCTAATAAGTAGAACAGAATAAGGGAATGCGCTTTGCTAAAATGATTGTCAAATGTTTTAAAAGCTATCGTTATGCGATTGTCATCGCAAATCACTTCTTTGCTTGGCCAGGAGTAGAACAAAAGAAAAGCGGACACTTCTTGTCTGAGAAAAGTTAAAGTACTTCACAATTGAAACCAATAACAAGGAATATCTCAGAAACGGTTACCTCCACTACAAAAACGTAAAGGACATAAATTGTGTGTTTTGACGTGATGCACATTTTTTGTGGTGTGAGTTTTTTTTCTATCTCTTACGGTTTAGCAGTTAAGCAAAGTTCATCCAGAATAAAGAGGTCCTAAGAGGCTAATCCCCTAAAATTAGAGATATACATTTTATTTCGGATATAAATAGCTTTAATATACGGAATTTTAATCAAAATCGTTAGAGCCATTTTTAAGAAAATCAAAATTTTCGAAAATTTTTCCATGTAAAGGGTAATTTTTAGGAGGATTTTTTTGAAAATCTTCGTGTCGCATCCTTGGAAGATACTGAACCTAAATATCAGTTTGGTATTTAACGGTCTTTTCGTTTTGGGGCTATGCTGTCCACAGACACACACACATGGACCTTTTTTTAAAAATGCTTTTTTCGGACTCAGGGGAACCCAAAACATATATTTCCGGTGAAATCTCGGTATCGAATTTTTGGGTGCATTACAATACCTTCTCTATTCCTATGTAAATGTACATATGGGGCTAGAGAAAGTAAAAATGCTGTTCAGAGGTCTCAAAATATGTATTTTTGCTGAAATCTCGGTATCGAATTCTTGAGTGGAATACAATACCTTTTCTACCTATATATACATAGTACACACGTGGTTGAGAAAGTAATATTCAATGCGTTAGGTAGACCGGCCACAGGTATCGAACCCGCGACCTCTCGAATGTGTGCCACAGACGAAACCGCCTGTCCGTTCGGTCACTTTGAGCGATATGTTCACAGACAACTTGGTGATAATAGAATCCAACAATAAATTCTTTGTAGTGAACTTTCAGTCTTCAGATCCTGAGCTCGTACTTTCATTCATCATCTCTGTAGACCTTTTTATAGGGTAATATAGGCAGCACGCATTTCCAGAATTTGGCACAAAGCCAGTATTCTTGGTAGTACACAAGGCACATAAAGAAATCGGCACTGTCTTGTACACCGCATTCCTTACCATTTGTAGGGTACTTTATTACGTCATGTTTTTATTTTACTGTCTGATACTGTCACCTTGCAGGCGAGTATTCTATATCGACCCAATAGAGCATACCTATGCTGGGTTTGTCAACTCATTCGCTAATAGGAATAGCCACCTCCTCAACTGGAAGTGAGATTAGGTAACGTGGACTACAACAGTAAGCTACAACCCCTCCTCCCTCCCCAATTAGAGTGACGGTGGGGCCAGCTATCAGAAAACACACCCTACAGACAATCAGAAATGCCATGTCTAATACTAGTTGTGCTCTGTGTACAATCCAGATCTTTATCTCTACAGATCGTTCAGTTAGAGAATTCCTTGATACAGTTTGCACTTCTGCTCTGAAATGCACAATTCCACTCCGTACATCAATAATTTTGACCAAATTATGTGTTTAAATTAACCAATTTTCAACTCAGCTGTATTTAAGCATTATTATAAAACACTATTAATGATTTTGATGAGGTTTTGCCAACTGTGAATGAAAAATTATTAAACATTTTAAGTTGTGTGCATTTCAAAACATGCATATGTTCAGTTTTGTAAAATTCTTAAGTTCTTTCGTATTTTTTTCGAAATAAATAAAATAACAAAAGTTGTTATACTGCCTATCAATAAATATATCTCAAAAACAGAAACACTTACGTTTTTTTCCGGATTTCTATATCAAAAGCCTCAGAGTAAACTAAAAAAACCTGATGTATTCCATTCACAGACTTTCTCTACATCTCTGAAACAAATTATTATTAAAATGCTAATACTTCTATTTACTTCCTGCTAATCGAGAAAAAATTAGCTGAAATAGTCTTATTACTTGCTTCCTTGTAAGTAGAAGCGAAATAAGGGAGTAAAAGTGATAGTCAAAAGTTGGTTGCTATATGACTGAAGCTCCTTTGTTTGTATGGACAGGAGTTGAAACATTCCTATATGAGAAAAGTAAAAGTTTGTCAAATCTGAAACCAATAACAAAGGAATATCTCAAAAATAACCAATCCCACGAACAAAACGTATATGACATAAATTGTGTGTTTTATCGTGATCTATATTTTTGAGTAGTAAGGTTTTGTCTATCTCTTACGGTTTACCAGTTATGCAAAATTCAATAAAAATCATCCAGAATAAAGAAATCTTTAGAGGCTATTCCCAGAAAATTCAAGATATACATTTTGTTCGGCATGTAAATGTCTTAAATATAAGAGACTTTAATCAAAATAGTTAAAGCCATTTTCAAGAAACACAAAATTTTGAAAATTTTTCCATGTAAGGGGTAGTTAGGGGTGGGGGGATTTTCTTGAAAATCTTCGTGTGGCATCCTTAGAAGATACCAAACTTAAGTACCAAGTTTGGTACACACACACACACACACACACGGAACTGTTTCTGAAAATGCTATTTTTGGATACAGGAGACCCTAAAACATATATTTCTAGTGAAATCTTAGTATCGAATTTTTGGGTGGAATGCAATACATTCTCTATACACAATGTACATAGTACGTGTAGAGAAAATAAAAAACGATTCCTGTAAAATTTTTCAAATGGCGTTTGTTGAATTTTGTTATAACGGTCCTCAATTGGAGGACAGACTGCTGTGTAACGAAGGGCGTGGAGGAGTGTCTAGCGCAGTCACCTAACACAGGTAACTGCTATTAATACGGGAGGGAGCTGGCTTCAACAGCGGAAATAAAACATCTTCGTGGAAAACTACGCTACGCGACAGTTCATGCCCTCTCCTTCATTGGTCAAGCTGCCAAGAGGGTGTACTCTATCTAGTGCTTCTTGTCTTTGATTGGCCTCAAAATAAACAGCTCTACTTGCGGCCTTTTGGGTCTCCAAAGCTATGTTAATATTATTAAAATCTGATGTGTTACACTCACATGCCTTTCTCTAGATGCTCTACAAACTTCTTACAAAAGATTATTGCTTTCTCTACACGTAGTATGTACATAGTGTCAAGAGAGGACATTGCATTCCACCTAAAAATTCGATACCGAGATTTCACCGGAAATACACCACCTGAATCCACCTGGGTCCACCTGAATCCAAAAAAATAAGTTTTACAAAAAGGTCCGTGTGTCTCTGTGTGTGTGTGTGGACAGCATAGCTCAAAAACGAAAAGACCATGAATACCAAACTTGGTATTTAAGTTTGGTATCTTCCAAGGATGGAACACGAAGATTTTCAAGAAAATCCCCCACCCCCAATTACCCTTTAATGGACCTTTTTTCGAAAACTTTAATTCTGTCAAAAATGGCTCTAACGATTTTGATTAAAATCTCTTATTTTTAAGATATTTACATGCCAAATAAAATGTATATCTTGAATTTCCTGGGAATAGCCTCTGAAGACTACTTTATTCTGGATGAATTTTAGAAAACTTTGCAAAACTGCTAAACCGTAAGAGATGGATAAAAACTTACCACACAAAAAAATGTAGATCATGATAAAACTCGTGGAGCTGATCGTTTTTTAGATATTCCTTGTTATTGGTTCAGCTTTAAAAAATTTATATTTTTCTCATACAGGAATTTGTCTACTCCGGTCCATACAAACAAAGGAACTTCAGTCACATAGCAACCAGCATTTGACTATCCCTTTAATCTATGGTACTCCCTTATTTCGATTCTACTTACAAGGAAACAAGTAATAAGACTATTTTTGCTATTTTTTTTCTCATGTATGAAGTAAATAGAAGCATAAGCTTTTTTACAATAATTTGTTGCAGACGACTGTAAGTAAAGGTTACATACGTTTTAAAATACAAAAAATCTTATGTGTACCATTCACATGACTCTCTCTATATCCCTGCAACACATTATTCTTAAAAAGCTTATACTTCTATTTACCTCATGCTAATCAGTAAAACATCAGCAGAAATAGCCATATTACTTGCTTCCTTGTAAGTAGAGGTGAAATAAGGGAGTACCGTAGGTTAAAATGATAATCAAAAGCAAGTTGCTATGTCACTGAAGTTCCTTTGTTTGTATGGACAGCAGTTGACAAATTTCTGTATGAGAAATGTTACTCATAGCAAATACCAAAAATAAGGAATGTCTCAAAAACGACGAGCTCCACGAAAAAAATGTACATAACATAAATTGTGTGTTTTCACGTGCTCTACATTTTTTGTGTAGTAAGTTTTTGTCCATTTCATACGGTTTAGCAGTTATCCAAAATACAGTAAAATTCATCCAGAATAAACTACTCTTCAAAGGCTATTCCCAGAAACTTCAAGATATACATTTTATTTGTCAGGTAAATGTCTTTAGTATACCAAATTTTAATCAAAATCGTTAGAGCCATTTTTGAGAAGATCAAAATTTTCGAAAAAGGTTCCATGTAAAGGGTAGTTGGGGGTGGGAGGATTTTTCTCAAAATCTTCGTGTCGCGTCCCTGGAAGAAACTAAACTTAAATACCAAGTTTGGTATTTTACCTACTTTTGGTTTTTGAGTTATCGTACACACACGGAGCTTTTTCCGAAAATGCTTTTTTTAGATATAGGAGACCCTAAAACATATATTTCCGGTGAAATCTCGGTATCAAATTTTTTGGTGGAGTGCAATATTTTCTCTATACACTATGTACATAGTACGTATAGAGGAAGTAAAAACAGCGTTAACTTTAGGTGATTCTCTGGCAATGTTGAGTATAACTGTAGGACAGTTTATATGTGTTTCTTGACTTATGTACCGCCTTGAAGTTGGGTGCAGCGGGAGACGACCTTGTTTTGTTTGTTGGAATAATTAAGGAGCTGTGACGACACTGATGGAGTGACTTGCAGAACCTATTGCTCCCAAGTTACTACTGTCTATTCTCAGCTCTATCCTTGACCTAACCCAAAATACCCGAGTCGATACTCTCGCGTCACAGACGATGACCAAGTCTTCGGCGGCCGTTTTAAACTGTCGTTATAACATAGCGCATTTTCGACATTCCGAAAAGAAGTAAAGCTTTTAAAATTTCCCAATAGAATTCTTAAAGGCTATAGAACCAGGGTAAAACCTTCTATGGCTAAAGGCGACGTTTAAATCGACTTGCAAATACAAGTTTTAAACTTGTTTTTCTAAGGTTTACATTCATTTTTACATTCACTAGCTTATAGGTACCATAATTTACATAGTAGGTAGAGAAGGTGTTGTATTCCACTCAAATTTCTCCGAAAATATATGTTTGAGGTCCCCTGAATAAAAAAGAAATCTAATGTGCTCATTCACATGACCTTCTCTGCAACATATTATTGTTAATAAGTATATTCTTCTATTTCATACCAGCAGAAACTGTTTTATTACTTAGTTCCTTATAAGTAGAAGGGAAATAAGGGAATACACTAAGCTAAACCGACAGTCAAATGTTTTAAAATGTGGTTGCTATGGCATTGAAATCCGTTTCTTTGCGTGGCCAAGTGTTGACAAGTTCCAATATGAGAAAAGTTTTAAGTATTTTAAAACTGAATTAAATAACAAGGAATATCTCTAAAGCGGCCAACTCCACGAAAAAGGTATATGTATGATTTAAATTGTGTGTTTTATCGAGATCTACATTTTATGTCGCTAGTTTTTGTTTATCTTTTACGGTTTACCAGTTAAGCAAAAATCCAATAAATATCATCCCAAATAAAGAGGTCTTTAGAGGCTATTCCCAGAAAATTCATGATGTACATTTTATTTGTCATATAAGTATCTTTAATATACGGTATTTTAAACAAAATCATTAGACCAATTTTTGAGAGAATAAAAAAATTCAATTTTTTTCCAAGTAAACGATAGTTTGAGGTAGGAGGATTTTTCTCAAAATCTTCGTGTCGCATCCCTAGAAGATACTAAACATAAATATCAAGTTTGGCATTTTACCGACTTTTCGGTTTCGAGTTTGTGTTCACAGACACAATGAAACACACGGGTCTTTTTTCTGAAAATACTTTTTTTTGGATACAGGGAACAATAAAACGTGTATTTCCGGTGAAATCTCGGTATTGCATTTTTGGGTGTTTTGCAATACCTTCTCTATACACTATGTAGAGAAAATAATAAAAATGCGGTTTCTTAGGAATTTTTTGCTTATATATATATATATATATATATATATATATATATATATATATAAGAGCAACATCTGCTTGCGTAATACTTGCGGTTACGCGAGACTGACGTAGTAAAGTGTCGGTAGCAGAGAAGACTTCCGCTCCGCTACATCCAGGCGTTTGTCAATAATACGTCACAACCGCTGTTTAACCTATCTGCCTTGGTCGGACACGGATCACGTAGAACGTGATGTACTTAGGAAGTCTTCAGTTTTTATGCACGCTAAAAATGATGCTTCATTGACCTCAACACACGACGTTACTAAACCTTGGGAGTTGTTAAGTATTAGAGAGAACAGAATTTACAAGTAGGTGCTCTAAAAGCTTAAAACAGACAAGTAGACTCTACAAGTTCAAAATAGAAACTAATATAAGTCCATTAGTAATGATACGCATTGAAGTAGGTTAAAAAATAAAAAATATTGTTAAAAAGTTTATGCTTCTATTTACTTCATGCAAATCGACAAAAAATTGGCAGAAATAGTTTCATTCCTTGCTTCCTTGTAAGTAGAAGCAAAATAAGGGAGTACCATAGGTTAAACTGATAGTCAAAATCTGGTTGCTATGTGACTGAAGTTCCTTTGCTTTTATAGATAGGAGTTGTCAAATTCCTGTATGAGAAAAGTATAAGTTTTTCAAAGCTGAAACCAAAAACAACGAATACCTTAAAAATGATCACCTCCACGAAAAGAAAAAGTATATGACAAAGCTTGTGTGTTTTAAAATGCTCTACATTTTCTGTGTAGTAAGTTTTTATCCATGTCTTACGGTTTAGCAGTTATGCAAAATTCCGTAAAATTCATCCAGAATAAAGTAGTCTTCATAGGCTATTCCCAGAAAATTCAAGATATACATTTTATTTGTCAGGTAAATATCTGTAATATACGATATTTTAATAAAAATCGTTAGAGCCATTTTTAGAAAATCAAAATTTTCGAAAAATATTCCTGGGTGGTGGGGGGATTTTCTTGAAAATCTTCGTGTCGCATCCCTGGAAGATATCAAACCTAAATACCAAGTTTGGCTTGTAACGGACTTTCCGTTTTTGAGCTATGCTGTCCACAGACACACAGAAACACACACACACGCACGCACACACGGAACTTTTTGTAAAAATCCTTTTTTTGGATTTAAGAGGACCCAAAACGTATATTTCCGGTGAAATCTCGGTATTGAATTTTTGGTTGGAATGCAATACCTTCTCTATACACTATGTACATAATACTGTAATGAAAGCAAAAAGGTATTCTCCTATCTACTTCATGCTAATCTAGATTAACATTAGCAAAAATTGTCTTATTACTTGCTTCGTTATAAGTAGAAGGGAAATAAGGGAATACACTAGGCTAAATCGACAGTCAGATGTTTTAAAATGTGGTTGCTATGGAATTGAAATCCATTTCTTTGCGTGGCCAGGAGTTGGCAAGTTCCTATATGAGAAAAGTTTAGGTATTTTAAAACTGACAAGGAATATCTCAAAAATAGCCAACTCCACGAAAAAAATGTATATAACATAAATTGTGTGTTTTACAGAGATCTACATTTTTTTGTGCAGTAAGTTTTTCTCTAACCCTTACGGTTTTCTATTTATGTAAAATTTAAAAACAAAAATCATCCAGAATAAGGAGGTCTTTAGAGAACTATTCCCAGAAATTTCAAGATATACATTTTATTTGTCATGTAAATATCACAAATATACGATGTAATCAAAATCGTTAGTCATTTTTCAGAAAATAAAATTTTTCGAAAGTTTTTCCAAATAAAGGGTAGTTGGGGTGGAGGGATTTTCTTGAAAATCTTCGTCTCGTATCCTTGGATGATACTGAACTTAAATATCAAATATGGTACTTAACGGACTATGCTGCACACTCACACACAAAGACAGACGCACAGACGGACCTTTTTCTAATTATTTTATTCAGGGGGTCCCAAAACATGTATTTCCGGTGAAATCTCAGTATCGAACTTTTGGGTGCAATGCAATACCTTCTCTATACACTATGTACATAGAACACGTAGAGTAAGTAAAAATGTATTATTTACTATTCTACACGCACAATGTACGTGGTAGATAGAGAAGGTATTGTATTGCACACAAAAGGACCCAGTAATAAACAGAGATAGTTTTAGAAACATCTGTTGTATTCCATTCACATGATTTTCTCTTGCTGTTCCACAAAAAAAAACTTTTATCTACTTCGTGCTAATCGAGATAAATATTAGCAGAACTGGTCTCATTACTTACTTCTTTGTAAGTAGAATGGAAATACGGGAATAAACAAGGCTAAGCGATAGTTAAATCTTTTAAAAGTCGGTAGCCAAGTGAAACAATTGAAATTCGATTCTCTTTGATTGCTAGAAGTAAACCAAAGAGACACACAAGAAAGATGTCATTTGAGAAAAGTTGAGTAGATCAAAAACGGAAAGCAATCTCTCTGAAGATCTCTAAAACAGTTAACTCTACAAAGGAAATGTACTCGTATTAATTGTATATTTTAATGAAATCTACATTTTTTTTGTGTAGTAAGTTATACAAAAGTTACACAAAAGTCATCACGAATAAAGAGGCCTTCAGAGGTTATTCCTAGAAAATTAAAGATATACATTTCGTTTGTCATGAAAATATCCTAAACATGTGGCATTTTAATAAAAATCGTTATAGTCATTATTGAGAAAATTAAAATTTTCGAAAACTGTTCCATATAAAGGGTAGTTGCATCTTTTTCGTGTCGCATCTTTGGAAGACTCTGAACTTATATACCAACCGACATTTCGTTTTTGAGCTATGCTGTCCACAGGAACAAACACAAGTATACTCACAGACATGCTTCTAACATTTTTGGAGGGGTTCAGGGGATTTCAAAACATGTATTTCCAGTGAAATCCGCATTAGAACTTTGGGTGAACATTGTACATACGTGCTAGATAAAATAAAAGGGACATGTGTGTGCGTGTGTGCCTAGCAACAGCATAGCTCAAAAACGAAAAATCGTTTATAACCAAACTTGATGTCTAAGTTAAGCATTTCCCAAAGATGCGACCCGAAGAAAAATTCATCACTCAAAGATTTTTTGGCACGTTTTGACTTTCACAAAAATGCCTCTAACGATTTTGATAAAAATACCGAATGTTTATTCTGTTTTTAGACAAATATAATGTATATCCTGATTCTTCCTGGAATGATCTCTGAACCTCCTCATTCTGGATGACATTTGAATAACGGGTAAAGCGTAAGAGATAGATAAAAAAGTTACACACAAAAATGTAGATTTCAATTAAGTTTTCTCAGATGGAAGGTCTACATTCATTTCATATTTCTCTTGATTTACTCCAGACCATGCAAAAATTACCGAATTTAAATTGCATCATATAAGGACCATATTTTAAAGAATTTGACAATCGCTTTAGAGAAATTAAATGGGAGGGAATGAGGGAAAGGAGAGTGGAGGTAGAATACCCACCCCTCCATTCGTCTGGGCGTCCAACTCCATAGTCAGAGTGGGTAATTGTAGGGAATCGAACCCGGACCTGCCGAGTGCGAGCCTCACACGTTTCAACACGTTTAATCTTGCTTGATTAAAATTTCATATCAACTTACGGCTGAATAGTTAAAGACACTTTGTTTATAGTTTAGCTACATTAAGAGAAATACGGAGTTCAGTAAATTTAATGCAACATACCAGTTGCCCAACAAGATGTGTTCAGATAAAAGAGTTGCAGAAATAAACGGGGCAATTGGAAGCAGTCAATGACGGGTTAACAAATAGCGCGAGCGACCTTCGTTGCACACCTGAATCCAAAAAAATAATAGAAAAAGGTCATTGTGTGTATGTGTGTCTATGGAAAGCATACAAAACTCCGTTAAACACGAAATTCCGTTAAACACCAAACTTGGTATTTAAGTTTAGAATCTCCCAAAATGCGAAACCATGATTTTCAATAAAATTCCCCCACCGCAGACTACCCTTTACATGGAAAAAAATCTGATGTGATCCATGTGATCCAGTCACATGACTTTCTCTATATATCTGTAAATTATTATTGTTATTAAGCTTATCTTTTATTTATTTCATGTTAATCGAGGAAAATTAGCAGAAATATTCTTATTGCTTGCTCTATTGTAAATACAAGCGAAATAAGGGAGTACCATAGGTTAAAGTGAAAGCCAAAAGCTGGTTGCTATGTGACTGATGTTCCTTTGTTTGTATGGACAGGAGTTGACAAATTCCTGTATGAGAAAAGTATTAAGTTTTTCAAAGCTGAAACCAAGAAAAAGGAATATCTCAAAAACGATCAACTCCACGAAAAAAATGTATATTACATAAATTGTGTGTTTTAACGTGCTCTATATTTTTTGTGGGTTAAGTCTTTGTCCATCTTTTACGGTTTAGTAGTTATGAAAAATTCATCCAGAATAAAGTAATCTTCAGAGGCTATTTCCAGAAAATTCAAAATATACATTTTATTTGTAAGGTAAATAACTTTAATATACGATATTTTAATCAAACTCGTTAGAGCCATTTTTGAGAAAATCAAAATTTTCGAAAAAAGTTCCATGTAAAGGGTAGTTTGGGGTGGGGGGATTTTTTTCAAAATCTTCGTGTCGCATCCCTGGAAGATACTAAACTTAAATACCAAGTTTGGTATTTTACCGACTTTTCGTTTTTGAGTTATCGTGTTTACAGACACACGGACACACGGACACACACGTACCTTTTTCTGAAAATACTTTTTTTGGATACAGAGGACCCTAAAACATATATTTCCGGTAAAATCTCAGTATCGAATTTTTTGGTGGAGTGCAATAAATTCTCTATACACTATTGCATAGTGAGTATAGAGAAAGTAAGAAATCGAACATTTTCATTTTCTCAAAAATGGCTCTAAACGATTTTGATTAAAATCTCTTATATTTAAGATGTTTACAGGCCAAATAAAATGTATATCTTGAATTTTTTGGGAATAGCTTATAAACACCTCTTTATTCTCGATGATTTTTATTGAATTTTGCACAACTGGTAAACCGAAACAGATAGACAATAACTTACTGCACAGGAAATGCAGATCTCGTTAAAATACATAATATACATTTTTTTTATTTTGGTAGAGCTGATCGTTTCTGAGATATTCCTTGTAATTTTTTTCAGTTTTAAAATATTTAGAAGTTTTCTTACACGGGAATTTGTGTACTCCTGACAATGCACATTTTAAAACATTTGGCTGCCGGTTTAGCCTGGTGTATTCCCTTATTTCCCTTCTACTTATAAAAAACTAATTAATAAACCGGTTTCTACTTATGTTTATCTCGATTAGCATGAAGTAGTTAATTTGTTACAGTAATGTAGGGAAAGTCATTGAATGGAGCACATCCGTTTGTTTAACTAGGGGTCCTGAAAGTATGTATTTCCTGTGAAATCTCGATAGCAAAATTTCTCTACCTACCATGTATGTACATACGTATGTACATGATTTCTCTAGCGGTTCTACAAACTTCATACATAAGGTTCTTCTTCTTTCTGCACCTTGCTAATCGTGGTACTCATTAGCACAATGTTCTTATTATTTAGTTCCGAATAAGTAGGAAGAAAATAAGGGAATACACTAGGCTAAACCAATAATCAAATGTTTTAAAAGCTGTCGTTATGCGATTGTCATTACAAATCGCTTCTTTTCTTGCCCAGGAGTAGAACAAAAGAAAAACGGACACTCCCATCTGAGAAAAGTATAAGTACTTCATAACTGAAACTAATAACAATGAATACCTCGAAAACGGTAAGCTCCACGAGAAAAATGTATATGACATAACTTGCGTATTTTAACAAGGCCTAAATTTTTTCTATAGTAAGTTTTTGTCTATCTCTTACGGTTTACTAGTTGTGCCAAATTAAGCAAAATTCATCCAGAATAAACAAGTCTTCAGAAGCTATACCCAGAAAATTCAAGATATATATTTTATTTGTTAGATAAATATCTTTAATATATGATATTTTAATCAAAATCGTTAGAGCCATTTTTAAGAAAATCAAAATTTTCGAAAAATGTTCCATGTAAAGGGTAGTTTGGGGTGGGGGGATTTTTCTCAAAATCTTCGTGTCGCATCCCTGGAACATACTAAACTTAAATACCAAGTTTGGTATTTTAGCTAGTTTTCGTTTTTGAGTTATCGTGTTCACAGACACAATGACACACACGGACCTTTTTCTGAAAATGCTTTTTTTGGATACAGGAGGTGCTAAAACATGTATTTCCGGTGAAATCTCGGTATCGAATTTTTGGGTGGAATACAATACTTCTCTATCCCTATGTACGTACATTGTACATATGGGGCTAGAGAAAGTGAAAAAAGAATATCTTAGTCACATTTCCAGAACAACGAAACTTGTGCCAGTTGGACTGGCGAAAGCTGACGAAGCACCAAAGGTCCACTACAGTGATTTTCTGCGCCATCGTCTGTGATCTTATCAAATTATCAGGCGACGGCGAGGTCACATGTGTTTAGATTCCTCCTGAACACCAATGTAAAGGCAAAGGCCATGTAGGGGATCACTAATCACGTCTGTATATTTGCTTTCATCATTAACATGTACCGCGCAGGGTCGGCAACCTCAGTGTGGTAATCCGTCTCGTTATGCCCACTTACCACTTTAAAAATCTCATTTTACTTTCTCTATACGCACTATCGACATAGTGTATAGAGAAGGTATTGCACTCCACCAAAAAATTCGATACCGAGATTTCACCGGAAATATATGTTTTAGGGTCCCCTGTATCAAAAAAAAAAAAGTATTTTCAGAAAAAGGTCCGTGTGTGTGTGTGTCTGTGTGTCTGTGAATACGATAACTCAAAAACGAAAAGTCGGTAAAATACCAAACTTGGTATTTAAGTTTAGTATCTTCCAGGGATGCGACACGAAGATTTTGAGAAAAATCCCCCCACCCTAAACTACCCTTTACATGGAACTTTTTTCGAAAATTTTCATTTTTTCAAAAATGGCTCTAACGATTTTGGTTAAAATACCAAATATCAAAGCTATTTACCTGACAAATAAAATGTATATCTTGAATTTTCTGGGAATAGCCTCTGAAGAGTACTTTATTCTGGACGAATTTTTGGCAATTTTGAATAACTGCTAAGCCGTAAAAGATGGACAAAAACTACTACACAAAAAATGTAGAGCACATTAAAATACACACTTTATGTTATATACATATTTTTCGTGGAGTTGATAGTTTTGAGATATTCCTTTTTCTTGGTTTCACCTTTGAAAAACTTCTACATTTCTCATACAGGAATTTGTCAACTCCTGTCTATACAAACAAAGGAACATCAGTCACATAGCAACCAGCTTTTGGCTTTCACTTTAACTTATGGTACTCCCTTATTTCGCTTCTAGTTATAATAAAGCAAGAAATAAGATTATTTCTGCTAATTTTTCTCGATTAGTATGAAATAAATAAAAGATAAGCATAGTAACAATAATTTGTTACAGAGATATAGAGAAACTCATGTGAATGGAACACATCAGATTTTTTATGTACACATGACTTTCTCTGGCTACTTTGCAACAAATAAATGGAGAGAAAAACCGCAAAGAAGTCTTTATATAAATTTTCGGCCCACTTATTAGTTTATTTTGACAATTTTAATATTATTAACATATTAAATTTGATAGTATTAAAAATCATATAATATTAATTCATAATACAGAGTGATCTATGTAGAACTGACACATTTCTTTCTTTAATTATTCCGTTGGAAATGCATTCAATGACCCAATTTAGCACCAAATTAAGCAGAATGTTCTGGAGTTTCGATTCCTTGTCACTACTATGGTTTTTTAGATATCCATTGTTTTTGGTTTTGCTATGAAAAACATACTTTTCTCATACAAGAATTTGCCAACTCTGTCCATGGAAATAAAGGAACTTCATTCACATAGCAACCAGTTTTTGGCTTTCACTTTAACCTATGGTACTCCCTTATTTCCCTTCTACTCACAAGGAAGCAAGTAATAAGACTATTTCTGCTATTTATTTCTAGATTAGCATAAGCTTTTTAACAATAATTTGTTGCAGAGATGCAGAGAAAGTCATGTGAATGGAACACATCAGATTTTTTCCATTGCAATGACTGAACGATGGGCCGGAGCATTGTCATAATGAAATAAGTTTGTTTGTCTTTTTCTTTTTTTCGAATAAGCTCTTTTTCTTTGCACCCCATCACTCAAATGTTGCAGTAAGCTTGCGTAGTGGTCACCAGTGACACTTTTACCCTTTTCCAAGTAATCTATAAAAATAATGTGCATTCCAGAAAACACTCTTCCTAACGTTGTTAGCTGACAAAATTGACTTTGCCTTTTTTGGCGCAATCCATTATTTTGACTGTGATTTACTTTCTGGAGTGAAGTGATGTATCCAAGTTTCATCCATGCTAATAAGCTGTCTCAAAAATTCACTGGGATTTTTACGGTAGAGCTCCACATTCTTAACAGAAACAGTTTTTCCTTGCAACTTTTGATCAGGTGTCAACTAACGCGGAACTCATCTTGCACAGACTTTGTGAAAGCCCAAAAGATTACTTAAAATATTACCTGCGCGTTCTTTTGATATGTTTACAGTCTCTGCTATCCCAAACAACTTTAATTTGCGGTCTTCCAGTACAAAACGATGCATTTTTTCAATGATCTAATCACTGCTCGTTTTTCCAAATCCTCCATTTTCGTGAAAACTCTAAATTGTCTTGTTTAAAATGCTGTCATTCACAAACTAAACAAGCTATTGGCCTGTAACTATGGATACAAGCTAGAGATAAACTATACGATGATACCGACTAACTGGCCCGGGACTTATCAGCCGCGCTCGCTAAAGTGTCTCGCTTTGGCGCTTCGTGGTGCACAGGATCGTGGGTTAGAGTCTCATAGGTATTTCTGTGTTTGTAAATGTGTCTATGTTTGTGTATGTATATGTAAAAGGAAAACGTTAAGAATAAGAAGGTCTACTAAGGTAACATAGGAAACTGAAAAAATGGAGAGAAAAAAGGAATACAGCGCCGGAGTCCTGACAAGCCTCCGGAATCGTATTTTATTATAAAAAAAAAGAGAAAAAAGAAGGAAATTATGGAAAGGAAGTTGTGGAGAATCTACATCCCAGCATTCGCCTAAGTGACAGGAGAGACCACTAAAAACCCAAGTCAGAGTACGCGGTCGATGGGGTTCGAACCTGAGACCTCCCGTATTTGAATCGTCACCGCATTGCCACCTCCTCGGAAGGTCACGCGTAAGTCGAAAAGAACCCCAAGGGTCCACGTGTGGTGCTCTGTCCCAGAGACTGGGACCCGTATCCAAGTTTATCCTTATGCTTAGTCCAACACAGTATTCACCATGTGTATGCGTGATACAAAACGTTAGATGATGCAAAATGCGTTTGATAATACTAATAATAATTACTATCCGGTTTCCCTTAACTCAATGTTTATGTTTCTGTTGAATTAAGGTCAATCTTTGACCCAAAACTAGCCACTTATCAAGTCTAAGGTCATGAATGATAACGAATTCAGCGGAAAATTTTGCGATATGATATCGCTAATTAACTTACTGGGAAAATCATATGTTGTAAGGCTTGCAATTTTAGAATCATGTCTAGAAATGTGACACCAAATAAAAGAGGAGCTATAGCTTTTGTATGACAGCAAATCGGGATATTATACAACGTTTATATTATTAGTGGGAGTGGGCACAATGTGCAAAGAATGAAATTGATTAGTATTTTACTTTCTCTAGCCCCGTATGTACAATGTACATAAGGATAGAGAGGTATTGTATTCCACCCAAAAATTCGATACCGGGATTTCACCGGAAATATATGTTTTAGGGTCCCCTGTATCCAAAAAAATCTGATGTGCACCATTCACATGACTTTCTCCATATCCCTGCAACAAATAATGCTTAAAAAGCTTATACTTCTATTTACTTTATGCTAATCAGAAAAAATTAGCAGAAATAGTCTTATTACTCGCTTCCTTGTAAGTAGAAGCGAAATAAGGGACAACCGTAGGTTAAAGTGATAGTCAAAAGCTGGTTGCTATGTCAATGAAGTTCCTTTGTTTATATGGATAGGAGTTGAAAGTTCCTGTATGAGAAAAGTATACGTTTCTCATAGCAGAAACCAAAACTAAGGAATGTCTAAAAAACGACGAGCTCCACGAAAAAAATGTATATAACATAAATTGTGTGTTTTAAAGTGCTCTACATTTTTTGTGCAGTAAGTTTTTGTCCGTCTTTTACGGTTTAGCAGTTATGCAAAATTCCGTAAAATTCATCCAGAATAAACTACTCTTCAGAGGATATTCCCAGAAAATTTAAGATATACATTTCATTTGTCAAGTAAATGTGTTTAATATCCGAAATTTTAATCAAAATCGTTAGAGCCATTTTTGAGAAAATCAAAATTTTCGAAAAAAGTTCCATGTAAAGGGTAGTTGGGGTGGGGGGATTTTTCTCAAAATCTTCGTGTCGCATCCCTGGAAGAAACTAAACTTAAATACCAAGTTTGGTATTTTACTAACTTCTCGTTTTTGAGTTATCGTGTTCACAGACACACGGACACACACACACACACACACACACACACGGACCTTTTTGTGAAAATGCTTTTTTTGGATATTGGGGGCCCTAAAACATATATTTCCGGTGAAATCTCGGTATCGAATTTTTGGTGGAGTGCATTACTTTCTCTATTCACTATGTACATAGTGCGTATGGAGAAAGTAAAAAGGATTTTCACAAAAAGGTCCATGTGTTTGTGTGTCTGTGAACACGATAACTCAAAAACGAAAAGTCGTTAAAGCGCTAAACTTGGTATTTAAGTTCAGTATCTTCCAGGGATGCGACACAAAGATTTTGAGAAAAATCCCCCCACCCCAAACTATCCTTTACATGGAACATTTTTCGAAAATTTTTATTTTCTAAAAAATGGCTCTAACGATTTTCATTAAAATATCGTATATTAAAGATATTTAGCTGACAAATAATATGCATATCTTGAATTTTCTGGGAATAGCTTCTGAAGACCTGTTTATTCTGGATGAATTTTACTTAATTTGACATAACTAGTAAACCGCAAGAGATAGACAAAAACTTACTATACAAAAAATGTAGGTATTGTTAAAATACACAAGTTATGTCATATACATTTTTCTCATGGAGCTTACAGTTTTCGAGGTATTCATTGTTATTAGTTTCAGTTGTGAAGTACTTATGCTTTTCTCAGACGGGAGTGTGCGGTTTTCTTTTGTTCTACTCCTGGCCAAGAAAAGAAGGGATTTGTAATGACAATCGCATAACGACAGCTTTTAAAACATTTGACTATGGCTTTAGCCTAGTGTATTCCCTTATTTTTTCCTACTTATAAGGAACTAAGTATTAAGAACATTGTGCTAATGAGTACCTCGATTAGCAAGATGCGGAAAGAAGAATAATCTTATGTAAGAAGTTTGTAGAACAGCTAGAGAAAGTCATGTGAGTGTAACACATATTTTCTTATTTAATTTATTATAGTCGCTTCAACAATGACGTCATATCGCGACTGAACACTGAGTTGTACTATGAGGTAGAATTACAAAATGTTACAGTAGGTAATTAAGAATAACAAACTTGGCAACAATTTAAATATCATTAATAATTTTGCACATTTTTATGAAGTTGATGACTTTCCTGCGGCATTGTTGGTCATCCAAGGCCAGCTGTAGGTTTCCAGGAACTCCACAGTTAAGTCACTCAGTATATCTCGGGCAGATGAGAGCAGAGTTACATAGAGTACACGTTGGAGTAAGTTCATGAGACAGGAGGTAGGAATGGGTTAGCGCAGTGTGACCAGAGTTACTAGTATCTGGTCTCGCCGGTTAAGAATTGTAATAGACGTAGCTAGATTAGGTACTGTCCAAGCGGGGCCTGAGGGATGAGCGAGCGAACTGTTATCTGGTCACGTACTAGTGGATCTGTTTACGTTTACTACGTATGTGTATGGACCAACCTATTGCTGCCACATCTAATGCTCGTTTCAGTAACTGCAGTGATGTATTGTACATTACTTGGCTCTCGCTGCTAACACGCGCTACGGCATATATTACTACAGTTATATGATATTTTGTTACTTTTATTCTTGCTTTAATATTTAAATGCAGAGAGCGGCAGCGGCAGCAAGATGAGGACTTCTCCGACTCGGATCTTGCACGACAACTTGACTTCTAGCTAAGTGTGAGTTATGTGACAACACTGTATATTTCAGATGAACCTAACGACCTTGTCATATCCAGATGTCGAGCATAAACATCATGCGGACAGCAAAAGTGTTTACCTAAGTGCTTACGTGAACTTGCCTTCTTGTGTTGGGTCATCAGTACTGGGCAGGCATCATGTAGTTTACTAGTGGATGTTATAGTCCAGTCTGTCTTCCACTGCTGCACGATTCTGCGTCTTAGATGTGCTAAGTAGTCTTCATGAGAAAGCTTGAGTTCTGGTAAAGCACGTGGATGCTTTGTAGCTTCCTTAACGGCAGTGTCGGCAAGACCGTTACCTGGTGAGATGGTATCCATGCATAGATGAGTTGTTTGCCAGATGAGACGGATTATCGCCCAGGTGAATAAGCGCATAACCAATATTTGTAATTGATTAAATTGTTTAGGTTAATTAGTAAGTAAGATATCATATATTTATTGTATATTGGATGTTCAGAGAGATTGTTCCTGGAAAGCGTTTCTAACTTCAACCCAAGAGTTCTCAAGCGACGAATTCGGTTGTTTACGCTATTTCTTTGTATATTGCAAGAGGGGGAAAGACGCTATTGTGTGGTCACGTCTCCGCAAGAGAAAGCGAAAGCGACATATAAACCGGGGAACCACGAGGAAATTTAGGCCAAGAATCACGTGAATGACATATTGACCAATTACAATTAATCACGTCACGGCAGAAGCGCACCCCAAGCAACTTTCGGCGCCAAAAATGGGCCAACGTGTTGAGGGTTTTGCGCGTGGGTAGAATTTGTTATGAATATAGAGTATTCGCTGCAATTTTCATGCAGTTGAGATGTAATCCCAAGCGGAACCTGCGAAGCCCAAAACAAGTATGCGCGAGTTAGCTGAGTTATTATAGTGATGAGGCAGTTGGAATGTAACTACACGTAGACTCTGTGACGCCCGAAACAAGAATCCTCGTAAATATAGTAAAGTTATTTCAGTGATTCACCCAGTTGAAATAAATGTCACGCGTAAGGAAGCCACGCGAAAATTTAAAGTGTCTACAATTATTCTACATGTAACAGTTGCACTCGTCGCCGCGTAAAGTTTAGTTACCTTTTTGCGCGTTACGCTCTTGTTCGAGGGAAATTATTGAAGCTCAACCGCGCCAGGAACATTCTCGGGAACGCTTGAAAAAGAGAAATAAAGCTTGATTGGACGAAAAGTGCCGATGTCATTTAATTCCCGTACCACTCCCTGGAGGTCACCGAAGCTAAATACCAGAGCTAGATATAAATATCTCTCAATTGCTCGTCGCTGAGCCCACCAATAGCCGAGGAGCATCCAGAATCGACTTTAGCAGCTGCAACGCCGGAGAGAGGACCAGTCGTCGCTGCGCAGCCCAGCCCCACCACCACTCAGACGATATTAAGTCATTGTATAATAGGTGAATCTCGTTTACCAAAGTATGGCGAGGAGATCGCTGTCGTAGGGCACTTAGGGAATCAGTGAACCGGAGAACCCGGAGAAAACCCGCCCCAGCGCCGCTTTGTCCACCACAAATCTCACATGCGGTCGCTTGGGATTGAACCCCGGCCGTCTAGGTGAGTGGTCTAACCACTCGGGCACGGCGCGGCCGTGTGTTTGTGAACAGCATACCTAAAAGCGAAAAGACGGTAAATTCTAAACTTGATATTTAAGTTCGGCATTTTCCTAGGTTGCGTCAATAATTTTCATTATTATGCCGTATATTAAAGATATTTACATGAAAAAATAATACATATATCTTGAATATTCTAGGAATGGCCTTTGAGGACCTCTTCATTCTGGATGAGTAACTGACTTACTCAACAAAATTTTTAGGCCCCGTTATATACGAGGTACGTCCAGAAAATAAGTTCCATTTCAATTTATCTCCGCTGCAGCGCTGCGATCGCAGGTCCGCACATGCGCGATAGACGCTCTGTATCAAGGAGAAGAAACGTGCGCCATTTTGAGATCACTGTCAGCCACATACGCTTTGTTGTGCTTGTTTACAATGTCGGTGTTGATTGAAAATCCCGCCGCTTGTGAAATCAGATCTGTGATTCGTTTTCTCGCCGCTTGTGAAATCAGATCTGTGATTCGTTTTCTGAATGCTAAGAAAGTGAAACCAATTGAAATTTATCGGCAAGTTTGCGAAGTTTACGGACAAAATGCGATGAGTGATTCAATGGTGAGAAGATGGATCCGATAGTTCAATGAAGGACGTAGTGAAGTGCGCGATGAAGAACGAAGTGGGCGTCCATCTTTGGTTACAAAAGAACTGGTTCACGCGATTGATGACAAGATCCAGGAAAACCGCAAGTTTACAATTAGTGCTCTCGATATAGACTTTCCCCAAAGCTCACGATCACTAATTCATGAAATTGTTACCGAAAAACTGAAATTGCGTAAACTTTGCTCATGTTGGGTACCAAAGATTCTTATTGAGCAACACAAAACAAAACGGGTGGGTAGTGCACTTCAGTTTTTAACCCGTTATGATGAAGACGGCAAAGAATTTTTGACACAGATAGTCACAGGAGATGAGACTTGGGTTTCTTACGACACCCCTGAAAGTAAGCGGCAATCAATGGAATGGTGGCACATTTCATCCCCAGCAAAGGTTAAGCCGAAATAAATCTTGACACCTCGAAAAATGATGTGCACAGTGTTCTGGGACTGGAAATGCATCTTACTCATTGATTTCTTACCGCGTGGTCAAACAATCAAAGCAGATGTTTATCGCGAGACACTTAGGAAATTGCGCCGCGCAATACAGAATAAGCGCCGAGGATTGCTGTCAAAAGGTGTTGTTTTTCTTCACGACAACGCACGACCACACACTGCAAATGTGACGAAAAACCTCCTACAGGGATTTGGCCTGGACGTGTTTTACCATCCTCCGTACAGCCCTGACCTCGCTCCTAGCGACTTTCATCTGTTCTTACATCTCAAGTATTTCCTTGGCGGTCAACACTTCAACAATGACGAAGAGCTGAAAAAAAATGAAGACACAGGCGACAAACTTCTATGAAGAAGGTATACAAAAACTTGTGCCACGCTATGACAAATGCCTGCAAAATTTCGGCAGTTATGTGGAAAAGTAGTTTAAGAGTTGTAGAATTTTGTGCAATAAATAATTATTCTGTATCTGTATACAATTTAATTTATTACCAAACGGAACTTAGTTTCTGGACGTACCTCGTATTATATACAATTGTTGACATTTCCAACATATTTCTTGTTATAGGTTTCAATTATAAAATACTAGAACTCTTCTCAAACGGGACTTAGATATTCCTTTTTTTTTTTTTTTTTTTTTTTTTTTTTTTTACTTCTAGCCATGCAAATATAACCTAATTTCAATCACACAGATTTTAAATTATAAGGAACTAAGTAATAGATTAAGCAAATAAAAGAATAAGCTTTTGTAAGAATAGTTTGTTATAAAATGTCATGTGAATGGAACACATTAGATTATTATAATTCTAGTCAGAGAAGAACTGTGAGTATTGCGTATGTGCCCTGAATATTGCGCAAGTAAATGATATACTCAGTGCCCCATTTAAACCTCTCAAGGAGAACAAATAACAACTTTTTAATCAGAGCATACAAACAGCCTAAGTCCTGACTTTTTGAAAAAGAAAATAACCTTGGTCATGTTTGTATCTGTAATGAAGGTTAGTTGTCTGCTGTTTAGATCTGTAAATCTTACACGTGCATCATAAAGATAAGCAAAACAAATATTTGTCCCGCCGTCGACAGAAGATATGTATTTGCAAAGAATTGGGGAAAAATGCCCTTTCATGTGACAGGATAACATTTCCTGGCTACTGCTTATTTAGGAAAATAAAGAACTGTTACTTATATATCTGGCTGATTGTAACACGAGTATATATGTTTTTACGAATGTCACAGTGATTATCCTTGTGTTACATACAAATTTGCTAAATGAAAAATCTAATGTGTTCCATTGACATGATTTTCTCTATATCTATGCAAAAAATTATTGCTAGAAAGCTTATACCTCTCTTTGCTTCATGCTAATCAAGAAAAATTAGCAAAAATAGTTTTATTACTTGCTTCATTGTAAGTATAAGCGAAATGAGGGAGTTTCATAGGTTAAAGTGATAAACAAAAGATGGTTGCTATGTGACTGTAGTTCCTTTGTTTGTATGGACACGAGTTAGCAAATTCGCGTATGAGAAAAGTGTAAGTTTTTTAAAGCTGAAACCAATAACAAGGAATATCCAAAAAAAACGAACTCCACGAAAAAAAAAAATGTGTATAAGATAAATTGTGTGTTTTAATGAGCTCTATATTTTCTGTTAGGTAAGTCTTTGTCTATTTCTTATAGTTTGCCAGTTATGCAAAATTCCGTAAAATTCATCCAGAATAAGGTAGTCTTAGAATTTTGCCAGAAAATTCAAGATATACATTTCGTTTGTCATAAAGTATCATATATAAGGTATTTTTAATCAAAATCATTACAGCCAGTTTTGAGAAAATAAAAATGTTGGAAAAAATGTTCCATTAAAGGGTAGTTGGGGGTGGGATTTTCTTGAAAATCTTCGTGTCGCGTCTTTGTAAGACACCAAACTTAAATACCAAGGTTTTTGAGCTCTGCTGCCCACATATGCACACACACACACACACGTGCGCGCGCTTACCAAGCGGGATACCTGGGTTCGATCCCCAGTACCGGCGTGAGGATTTTTCCTCCGCTGGGAGACCTGGCCCGGGGTGCACTCAGCCTCCTAAGGTCTTGATGGAGTAGTAGCCGCTCCAGGTCATGAGGACCGGATTAACCGGCCGGGGGGCTCGAGGCGCTGACCACGTCTCACCCTCCAATACTGCACCCCATCCATGACGTCTGTAGTGGACCGAGATGGGGGACGCAGCGGCCGGGAGGTAGGCCAAGGTTCCCCGTGAGCTGTCGTGCTCCTATATTTACGCTATCATCGGTATGGTTTTTCAGCTGATTTTAGAGTACCATCTTGTTTTGTATTTTCCAAGGATGCGACAGTAAGATTTTAAAGAAAATCTCCCCAAACCAAAGTGCCCTTTCCATGGAATATTTTCGAAATTGTTTACTATCTCAAAAATGTCTATGATTTTCATTAAAATGTTTTATATTAAAATATTTACAATAATAATGTATATTTTGAATTTTCTGGGAATAGCCCTTTATTCTGGAAGACTTTTGCATAACCGATAACCCGCAAGAGATTGACAAAATCTTACTGCAAAAATGTAGCTTTTTGGAGATATTCCTTGTAATTTGATTCGATTTAAATATACGTAATATTTTCTCGATAAAACGACAGTTGTCTTCCCGCTTGAGAAAAGTTTAAGAAGTTTATTTTGAAGCCATTAACAACGAATATCTCGGAAATGGTTAACTTAAAAAAATATATATCATAAATTGTGTGTTTTAATGAAATCCACATTTATGTTTAGTAAGTTTTATATATCCCTTATGGTTTATGACTTACACAAAAGTCACCCAGAAGCTCTTTAGAACCTATCTACACAAAATTCAAGACATACGTTTCGTTTGTCATGAAAATATCTTAAAAATAAGCTATTTTAATCGAAGTCGTTTGAGTAATTTTTGATAAGATGACCCTATTCGAAAATGTTCCATGTAAAGGGTATTTTGGGGTAGTGCGATTTTCTTGAAAATCTTTATGTTTCATCCTCAGAAGATAGTAAATTTATAAATCAAGTTTGATATTTAACAGACTTCTCGTTTTAGGCCTATGCTGCCCAAAGACACACACGTACATACACCTCACGGACATTGTTCTAAAAATGTTTTTTTCATTATTATTTAACGGTCTCAAAAGATGTATTTCCGGAAAATTCTCTGTATCGAATTTCTCTATCTACTATGTGCATTGTACATACATGATAGAGAAAGTAAAAATAGAGTTTGCCCAATTTTGAGCCCCCGCAATATTATAGGAATAATTCATTATATTTCTTACTGGAGGCAGTAAAAATAAAATGGATAATTATCATATGTACTATGTACTTTTATGTTCATTTTACCTACTATGTAAATAGTATATAGAGAAGGTATGGTATTCCACCCAAAAATTCGATGTCGATATTTTAAAGAAATACATGTTTTGAGGGACCTAGTCCAAAATAATTATAAAAAGCTCCGTGTTTAACTGTGGACAGCATAGCTCAAAAACGAAAATACCGTTAAATTTCAAACTTGGTATTTAGTCCCAAACTATCCTTTACATAGAACATTTTTCGAAAATTTTGATTTTCTCAAAATTGAGATTAAAATACCTTATGTATAAGATATTTTTATGGCAAACGAAATTTATATCTTGAATTTTCTAGGAATAGTTTCTCTAGATCTCTGCATACTGGATGACTTTTGCATAGCTGGCAAACCGTAAGAGATAGGCAAAAACTTACTTAACGAAAGATGCAGAGCTCGTTAAAATACACAATTTATCTTATATACAATTTATTCGTGGAGTTGACCGTTTTTTAGATATTCCTTGTTGTTGTTTTCAGTTCTAAAATAATTATACTTTTCTCATACGTGAATTTGTCAACTTCTGGCCATACAAATAAAGGAACTTCAATCTCATAGCAACCAGCTTTTAAAATATTTGACTATCGTTTTAGCCTAGTGTACTCCCTTATTTCTCTTCTACTTGCTAAGATCATTTTTGCTGATTTATTCATGATTAGCATGAAGTAAATAGAAGAAAAAGCTTTTTTAACAACAATTTGTTACAGAGAAGTAGAGAAAGTCATGGAATGAGACACGTCAGATTTTTAATCGGGGGATGTACCACTGTACCCTGATGTACTTGCCTTGCGAATACGTAATCTCAGTTTGACCATGATCGACGTGACGTGACAGAAAGAATCACAGTGTGGAAGCGTGACGTTCACGTGGTGTCGATCCCCGCCCCTCCCTTCTCCATTTCATTCAGATGTCATGTCTGGTATGACGTGTCTTTCCTGCAGTTATTCTTCGTGTTGCAAGGTCAGGACATGCTGATGTCGCTAAACTTTGTATGGGCGGGGCGTTGCCTCGTGCGCTCTAGCTTCTTCTTTGTTTCCTGCAAAAATAGAAACACAAAAGGTTGGTGTGATACATCCACGCGACATTTTTACCAATATATTCTGATAATACTATTCATATGTGCTGCGTTCAATAAGTCCTTAGAAATAGATAGCAAAACAAATTATTTTGGCAGATTTTTTCAACATAATCTCCATTTGGCTCCATACACTTTTCTGCGGTAGGTCCTCAAAATAGGCATCTGTTTGGGAGATGACCTCTTCGTTAGATGTGAGTCGTTTTCCGCCGAGCCAATTTTTACTTTTTCTACATGTACTATATACATAGTGTATAGAGAAGGTATTGTGTAGCACCCAAAATTCGATACAGAGATTTCATCTGAAATACATGCTTTGGGTCCCCCTGAATTAAAAAAAAACATTTTTAGAAAAAGGTCCATGTGTGTCTGTGGACCACATAGCTCAAAAACGAAAATATGGTTAAATACCAAACGTGGAATTTATTTTGGCATTTTCCAAGGATGCGATACGAAGATTTTCAAGAAAATCCCCCACCCCTATCTACCCTTTACATGGAAAAATGTTCAAAGATTTTGTTTTTCTTAAAATCTCTTACATTTAAGATATTTACAAGCCAAATAAATTGCATATCTTGAATTATCTGGGAATAGCCTCTAAAGACCTCTTTATTCTGGATGATTTTTCTTGAATTTTGCATAACTGGTAAACCGTAAAAGATAGACAAAAACTTAGAACACAAAAAATGTAGATCACGATAAAACACACAAGTTATGTCATATACATTTTTTTTTCGTGAAGTTGGCCATTTACGAGGTATTCCTTGTTATTGATTTCAGTTTTAAAATACTTGTCAACGTTTGGCCACTCAAAGAAATGGAGTTCAATCCCATAGCAACCGCATTTTAAAACATTAGACTGTGGTTTAGCCTACTCTATTCTCTTATTTCACTTCTACTTATAAGCGAACTAAATAAGATCGCTTCTGCTAATGTTTTAGCATTAAATAGAAGAATAAGCTTATTAACAATAATTTGTTACAGAGATGTAGAGAAAGTCAGTGGATGGAGCACATCAGATTTTTCAAGTTTGGAAATAAAAAAAAAAAAAGTCACTGGGTGACAAATCTGGTGAATACGGTGGATGTTGTAGCAATTCGAACCTTAATTCTAGAATTTCGCCATCGAAACTGCGCAGGTGTGCACCCTTGTCTTGATGGAAGAGAATCTTTTTCTTTGCCAGATGAGGGCGTTTTTTCTTGACTTATTCATTCAACCGGTGCATTAACGATGCACAATACTCTCCACTTATCGTTCTTCCTTTCTGCAAGTAAGTAATCAATGTAGATGATTCCGCGTGCATCCCAAAAAACCGAGGCCATCACCTTGTCTTCAGATTTCACCTTCTTCGGAGCCGGTTCGCCTTTAAAAACCCACTATTTCGACTGTACTTCTGTCTCTGGACTGTAGTAGTGTATCCATGTTTCATCCACCTATGTATCGATGTAGAAGCTCATCACGATTGCGACGGAAAAGTGCTAAACCAGCTTCCGAATCGATCATACGATTGCGTTTATTCTTCATTGAGAGCAAACGAGGCACATATTGCCGAGAACTTTGTGAACCCTAATTTTTGGTGCAACATTGAGAACACTGTACCTTATGACATGTCTGTGGTATCTACTATTTCGCGAAATTTGATTCGTTGATCTCTCAAAACCATATCTTGGATTTTGTCAATAATTTTGGTGGAAATCATTTTTACTGGACGTACGGTACGGTGTTCATCTTTTGTGAATGTACGGCCACGTTTAAATTCTTTTATCCTATTATAAAATGTTACAAACGAGGGAGCAGATTTGCCACGACTATATCCAACTGGGCTTTTATCTCTTTGGGTGTTAAGCCGTTTGAATAGAGGTGTTTAATCACAGCACGAAACTCGTTTTTTTCTATCTTTCTAAAGAAGCACAAGATTGTTGATTCAATCGCCTATTGCGACGAAACTACGTGATGGATAAAGCTGAAACTGTAACTGCCATCTACTACGAGACGACGGTTACTAAATACAATTTTTTTTTTTCTATGCTACGAGTGTAATTCCTTGACACTTCTTAAAACCAAATAAAATGCATTTTTCTTTTCTACTACTTCCTATATTAAGAAGATGAATTTATTGCGCCCAAAAATTCGATATCGAATTTTATTGGATCTTTTGTCACTCCCTCCCTCCCTAAAAATGTTTTAGTACAGATTTAATCGGAAATACATGTTTTGAGACTCCTAAATCCTCCAAAATGTATTTTAATAGATATGTAACCAGAAATAAATGTTTTGTCACTCCCTGAACCCCTAAAATACATTTTAATACATAATTAACCGGAAATACATGTTTTATACTCCCTAATTCACCCAAAATACATTTAAAAATGTATGTTTTGACACTCCTGAACTCCTTCCAAAATAGATTTCAGTATAGATTTAACCAAAAAATCATGTTCTGACAATCCTTAATTAGCCCCCAATTTTCTTTTTAGTACAAATTTACCCGGAAGAGATTCCCCAAAATCTCCAAAAATGCATTTTGTTTCTCCTCTACTTACCTATAGTATGAAGAGGAAGTATATTATTTCATCCAAAAAATCAATATCGAAATTTCACTGAAATTACATGTTTTGAGGCCACTGAATCCATTCTTAAATTCTAGCTCTTTTCTGAAGTGTTTTCGTCACGAAACAGGTGACAAATGAAGCGCAAGAGTTTCTTTTTCTTCTTCTTCTTCTTCTTCTTCTTCTTCTTATTAACGTCCTTTAACCTAGTTGGACATATCGTGCGATGAATGAAATTGTTGAAATGAAGCTCAAATGATCTCGGGGTCCATGGAACTTAAAGTTACTCGACATTCGTCCTCTCAAAATAAGGGAAAACCCCGAAAAACCTTTATCTGGTAACTCAGCCTATGCGAGATTCGAACTCACAACCTGTACTCTAGCTACATAATGTTTATTCATATGTATTATGAAAACTATTTGAGCTAAAAATCTGTGGTGTTTACGGTTCTGCTACGAACATTACTCTCCATCTTCCTCGTGTTTTTTTTGTGCAAAATTTGAATATTTTGTATTAGCGCGAGTAGTATTTATGAGAGAGAGAGAAAGTACATTTTTTTCGTGGAGTTCGTCTTTTTTTAGAAATTCCTTATTTTTTGTTTTTGCTATGAAAAAAATATTTTTCTCATACAGGAACTTGTCAACTCCGATCCATATGAACAAAGGAACTTCATTGACATAGCAACCAGCTTTTGACTATCATTTTAACCTATGGTAGTCCCTTATTTCGCTTCTACTTACAAGGAAGCAAGTAATAAGTCTTTTTATGCTAAATTTTTCAGATTAGCATAAAGTAAGTAGAAGTATAAGCTTTTTAAGAATAATTTGTTGCAGGGATATAGAGAAAGTCATGTGAATGGTACACATCAGATTTTTAAATGATAGATTAAATGTGAGTCACTTACTTTTACCATAAATTCTCGAAACGTAGTACTAAGGAGCCAGAACTGTTTGTTATTTTAACCCTTTGTTACCTGTCGGTACCTATAAGTTCTGCTGGTTTTAGGTTTAACTATACAAATAGGGTTGTACTCTAATATTAATTTCATGTTATACTAACTATAAACAACGAGTAATCAAGGCTTATGTTATAAAAATATTTACAGTTTTGCCCTAAACTTACAGTGGTTTTTACTTTCTGCATACGCACTTTGTACATAGTGTATAGAGAAAGTATTGCACTCCACCCAAAAATTCGATACCGAGATTTCACCGGAAATATGTGTTTTAGGAACCCCAATATCCAAAAAAAGCATTTTCACAAAAAGGTCCGTGTGTGTGTGTGTGTGTGTGTGTGTGTGTGTGTGTGTGTCCGTGTGTCCGTGAACACGATAACTCAAAAACGAAAAGTCAGTAAAATACCAAACTTGGTATTTAAGTTTAGTATCTTCCAGGGATGCGACACGAAGCTTTTGAGAAAAATCCCCCCACCCCAAACTACCCTTTACATGGAACTTTTTTCGAAAATTTTGATTTTCTTAAAAATGGCTCTAACGATTTTGATTAAAATGTCGTATATTAAAGATACTTACCTGACTAATAAAATGTTTATCCTGAATTTTCTGGGAATAGCTTCTGAAGACCTGTTTATTCTGGATGAATTTTGCTTAATTTGGCATAACTAGTAAACCGTAAGAGATAAACAAAAACGTATTGTACAAAAAATGTAGGCCTTATTGAAATACACAATTTACGTCATGACATTTTTTTCGTGGAGCATACCGTTTTCGAGGTATTCATTGTTATTAGTTTCAGTTGTGAAGTACTTCTACTTTTTTCTCAGACGGGAGTGTCCGTTTTTTACTTTCTCCATACGCACTATGTCCATAGCGTATAGAGAAAGTATTGCACTCCACCAAAAATTCGATACCGAGGTTTTACCGGTAATATATGTTTTAGGGTCCCCAGTATCCAAAAAAAGGCATTTTCACAAAAAGGTCCTTGTGTGTGTGTGTGTGTGTCCGTGTGTCTGTGAACACGATAACTCAAATAAAAATAGGTAAGTAAAAGTAGGTTAAAATACCAAACTTGGTATTTAAGGACACGGATGTGACACGAAGATTTTGAGAAAAATACCCCCACTCCAATCTACCCTTTACATGGAACTTTTTTCGAAAATTTTGATTTTTTTCAAAAATGGCCCTACGATTTTGATTAAAATTTCGGATATTAAACATATTTACCTGACAAATGAAATGTTTATCTTGAATTTTCTGGGAATAGCCTCTGAAGAGTAGTTTATTCTGAATGTTGTACTAAATTTTGAATAACTTCTAAACCGTAAGAGATGGACAAAAACTTACTGCACAAAAAATGTAGAGCACATTAAAACACACAATTTATGTTATATACATTTTTTTCGTGGAGTTCGTCGTTTTTGTGACATTCCTTATTTTTGGTTTCTCTATGAAAAACGTATACTTTTCTCATACAGGAACTTGTCAACTCCTATCCATATAGGCAAAGGAACTTCATTGACATAGCAACCAGCTTTTGACTATCACTTTAACCTACAGTTGTCCCTTATTTCACTTCTACTTACAAGGAAGCGAGTAATTAGACTATTTCTGCTATTTTTTTCTGATTAGCATAAAGTAAATAAAAGTATAAGCTTTTTAAGAATAATTTGTTGCAGGGATATGGAGAAAGTCATGAGAATGGTACACATCAGATTTTCTTTTGTTCTACTCCTGGCCAAGAAAAGAAGCGATTTGTAATGACAATCGCCTAACGACAGCTTTTAAAACATTTAACTATCGATTTAGCCTAGTGTATTCCCTTATTTTCTTCCTACTTATAAGGAACTAAGTAATAAGAACATTGTGCTGAATACCTCGATTAACAAGGTGCAGAAAGAAGAATAATCTTATGTAAGAAGTTTGTAGAGCGGCTAGAGAAGGTCATGTGAGTGTAACACATCAGATTTTTAAACTTGGATTAAAAGAAAAATGGTATATATAGTATACTAGTGTAGGCAACTAAGGGTTAATAAACTATTTGCTGACCTGTTTATCAATGGTGGGCCAGCTCACTGTATCTTCGCTAGTCATTCGTCTAGAAGGAACGAGCAGCCTGTACCATCCTTTCCTAATCTTTCAAAGTTAAAGGACAAGGTTGCGGTGTTCGGCGGGTTGTGGCTGGATGATGACTTGAGCATTGTAAACGGGTTATTCTGGCATTGTCGTCGGGACTCACTTTCAGGTTTGGGGCTCTTCCTGGGGGGCAGCCGAGAGGCTTGGCGCCTCTAAGCAAAAGTATAGACGGCTTCGGAGGATTTCTTACTGCAGCTAATAGGCAATCCGTCCAAGTTTACTCCCATTCGTTATCAGATTTCTCCCCTCATCCCTCCTTCTCATCATGTGCTGCTTATGCCGCAGTGTACGTGAATAAATGCATAAATTATTCTTCTATTTCAATTCTTATAATTTTGGATAGTGCGTATCTGAACTTATAGTGCCTATTTTACATTACAGCGCCTATTGCGCCGAGCTCCACTTATCTGATTACACAATGATGTGCAAACAATAAACTGATCTTTTATTTGGGGCAAAGCCTCACCACATTGTTATCTTTGACGGATGTACACGTGGATTAGTTTTGAAGAGCTTTTGTACTTCTATCAGGAACAAAAATAAATTACATAAACAGCTCTTGTTGCTAGGCCGGGTTGTAATTTGATTATCGTGAAGTGTGACGTCATGTCACTTTTCTGCTGCACTGAAGAGGGAGTTGAGTGGGGGAAATGCATTTTCTTTTCATGCCATAAACAAGTTAACGCCCTTCAAAGCTATTACAGTATAGCATTCCCTATTCAATTATTGGAAAAAGTTTCGTTAGGTACGGGGCTTTGAAATACAAATGAAATCGCAAGAAAACAATCTAATGGGTTGCATTCACATTACTTTCTCTACATCACTGTAACAAATTATTGTTAAAAAGCATATATTTCTATTTAAAGACAATTGAAATAAACATTATCAGAAATTGTCTTAATTACTTGCTTCCTTCTAAGTAGAAGAAAAGAAATCTGATGTGTTACACTCACATGACTTTCTCTAGCTGTTCTACAAATTTCATACATAAGATTCTTCTTCTCTCTGCACCTTGCTAATCGTGGTACTCATTATCACAATGTTCTTATTATTTAGTTCCATATAAGTAGGAAGAAAATAAGGGAATACACTTGGCTAAACCAATAGTCAAATGTTTTAAAAGCTGTTGTTTTGCGATTGTCATTACAAATCACTTCTTTTCTTGGCCAGGAGTAGAACAAAAGAAAAACGGACACTCCCGTCTGAGACAAGTATAAGTACTTCACGACTGAAACTAATAACAATAAATGCCTCGAAAACGGTAAGCTCCACGAGAAAAATGTATATCACATAACTTGTGTATTTTAACAAGATCTAAGTTTGTTGTATAGTAAGTTTTTGTCTTTCTCTTACGGTTTACTAGTTATGCCAAATTAAGCAAAATTCATCCAGAATAAACAGGTCTTCAGAAGCTATCCCCAGAAAATTCAAGATATACATTTTATTTGTTAGGTAAATATCTTTAATATATGATATTTTAATCAAAATGGTTAGAGCCATTTTTAAGAAAATCAAAATTTTCGAAAAAAGTTCCATGTAAAGGGCAGTTTGAGGTGGGGTGATTTTTCTCAAAATCTTCGTGTCGCATCCCTGGAAGCTACTAAATTTAAATATCAAGTTTGGTATTTCAGCTACTTTTCGTTTTTGAGTTATCGTGTTCACAGACACACGGACACACACACACACACACACATCCACACACGGACTTTTTTTCAAAATGATTTTTTTGGATACAGGGGGTCCTAAAACGTGTATTTCCGGTGAAATCTCGGTGTCGAATTTTTGGGTGGAATACAATACTTCTCTATCCCTATGTACATTGTACATATGGGGCTAGAGAAAGTAATAAGGTAATACATTAAGCTAAAACGATAGTCAAATCTTTTAAAAGCTGGTTGCCATGTGGTTGAAATTCGTTTACAACTTTCCACGTGAGAAAAGTTAAAGCATTTAGAATCTGAAACAAATAACAAGGAATATCTCAGAAATGGTTATATACACGAAAAAAAGTATATGATATAAATTGTGTATTTTAACGCGATCTACATTTTTTGTGTAGTTAGCTCTTGTCTATCTCTTACGGTCTACCAGTTACGCAAAATTCATCGAGAATAAAGAGGTCTCCAGAGGCTATCCCCAGAAAATTCAAACTATGCATTTTATTTGTCATATAAATATCTTTAATATACGGTATTTTAATTTAAATCGTTAGGACCATTTTTAAGAAAAACAAAATTTTCGAAAATTTTTCCATGAAAAGGGTAGTTAGGGGGGGATTTTTCTCAAAATCTTCATGTCACATCTCTGAAAGATACTAAACTTAAATATCAAGTTTGGTATTTTTTTCGAATTTTCGCTTTTGAGTTAACGGACACACACACACTCACACGCACACACATACACTCGGTGCTTTTTCTAAAAAAAGGTTTTGATACAGGGGACCCTAAAGTGTATATTTCCGGTGAAATCTCGGTATCGAATTTTTGGGTGGAATGCAATACCTTCTCTATACACTATGTACATAGTACCTGTAGAGTAAGTAAAAAGAATGACATAGAACTTTAAAATACATGACAAGTATTGCAAAATCAAACCAGTGGAAACGAATATATCGGAAATGTTCGTCACATAAACAAAATTATTTATTACCTAACGCACATTATTTATGTATTTTAACAAAGTCTTATAGTAAGTTTTTTATCTGAAAGGACTTCAAAGGCAGTGACAGAAAATTCAAGATTTACCTTATATTAACTAAACTTGAAATTACAGTGACTTTTTTAAAATGAATAAAGGAGAAAACCGACATAACTACAGTCAAATGTAACTCCATTAGCTTCCTAGCAGCACACTGATTATTTTACTTGGGCTCTCCCCGTCCTTTACCACAGTCACTGGGATTTGAACAACTTGCAACATTTGGCTTTGAAAGGATCGCCATTCCATTACCTATCATCTAATACTCATGGTCGTTAGAACTATTTTTTTAGTAGTGCTTTTGGCAGCATTATGAAAACTGATTTAGAAGAATTTAAACTTTAAATTGGGAAGAAAAATATTAATAAAAGAGCTATATTTATTTTCATTCTTATTTTCTGTAATTTATATAATAATTTTATAGGTTTATTCCCGAATATTTTTACTAGAACTCCAGTTTTAAATTTAAATTAAAGGAAAAACGGCATATGTAGTATACCGGTGCAGGCAACTAAGGGTTAACCAAATTTCTATTAGTAAAATTTTATCATTTTCATCAATTAATCATACTAGATGAATACTGGGTGCATTTGTTTCAAAATTTCAGAATTAGTTACGCATAACAGTGAGGTTGAGCGTTAAAAATGAACGCGTGCGTGCGTGCGTGTCTGGTAGGCTCGTGGTGAGCCTAGGTGGTGTTGCTGTGTACCTACCCTGGTAAGGGTTTAACCACAGGAATGAGGTGAAGGTTGAGGTTTTAATTTTGGAGTTTTCGAGTGTTGGTGGTAAGTAGGTAGCGCTGGTAGGCTCCTCGAGCGGTTGTATTTTCAGGAGCAGCATCCTTTCCTCTGCTCCGCTGGTGTTTATTTTTTATTTAATTATGGTGGTGAAATTTTGATAGACCTCTCCCAATGGGAGGGGGGAGTGCTTTGTTCAGCTATTACGCTGTTGGCTGGTTTAAAGCCGTTGTTAGCGGGGGTGCTCACAAGCCATGCGGGGAACCCGGAACCGCCTCTTTCGGCGTTCAGAGGTCTGACAAGTGCGTTCTGGCGTAGAATTTTTGAGCCCGGGGCCTAATAACATCTTCCACATATTGGAGGGCCGAAGCTTCATGTAGTAGCCTCAAAGGGAAATGTCGACATACAGAATATATGGACCGGAGTCCTCTATTCTGTACCCGCTGTAACCAGAGAAGCCAGGAGTCTGCTGCCATACCCCACACTTCGCAGGCAAAGAGCATCAGGGGGACTACAAGCGCCTTGAAAAGGCGTAACTTTAAGTGAACCGGCATCTGGGAGGCCAACACAGGGTAAAGGGAGGCTACCGCCCCCTTCGCTCTGTCCGACGTTCCTCGCACGTGTTCACGAAAAGTTAGGCCCTTATCAAGAATGACGCCCAAGTATTTGATGGAATTCCCCCACTCTATCCTTTGGCCCTGATAGGAAAAGTTGGGTATCTGGTTTATTTCGGGGCGTTTTCTGGTGAACAGAACAGCATGACTTTTGCCCGGATTAACGGACATCCGCCACTGTCTGCACCAGTCCTGGACGAGACGGAGGTGTCTCTGTATGGGGTTGAAGGCTCTGCGTATGTTCCTGTCGGTGCGGTAGAGCAGGACGTCATCAGCAAACTGGGCCATGTTGATGCCCTGCACTGTAGGGAAGTCTGCCATATAAAGGCTAAACAAGGTGGGTGATAGTACAGAGCCTTCTGGGACTCCGCCTCGTAGGGGTTTAGGTGTAGATGTTTGCCCCGCAACTGCAACTACAAAGGTGCGCTGGTGTAGGAAGCTGTGTATGATGTTGATTAACTGTGTGTGTAGGCCAATCTGGATGAGTTTAAACAGGAGACCCTCATGCCAGGTGGTTGAGAAGGCCTTCTCGACATCCAAAGACACTGCCGGCGTGAAGGCCCCGTACTGGAACCCCAGGGCGGCAGCCTCCACCACCCGCAGCAGCTGTTGGGTTGTCGAGTTCCCAGGACGGAATCCAAACTGATGGAGAGGAATGGCTTGAATGTCGACTACCTGCGGCGACAAGGGGTGTAGAACTAACCTCTCGAAGACCTTCGAGAGGGTGGGTAGGAGGAAAAAATGAACGCAATTTCATAAGAAACACTAAATTTGAAATTTCCCCAGGTTGCTCCCCTTGACTGCTTGGTCATATCCTGACAATTCTGTTAAGAGACACTCGTTTTGATCCATATGTTGGACAGTAGCCTTCATGGTCTTTTTCCCCATGCCCCATACCACTTGCGCTTCGCGCCAAACACACGGTACAAGGTGCCATCCAGTCTGACTGCTTTTTCCCCTTCTGTTCTCAGATGATGCCATCTATACTTATGCCTTATACACCATACTATTTTGCTCTGCGACAAGCAGATGGACCTGGAGTATGTCCGGTCTAGCTGTTTTCATTATCTGTGGATAGATGTCAGCTCAATCACAATTACCATCTACCTTTCAGCTTTACCATTATTTTATACTAAAGGCGAAACTTTGGGTCGTGGTATTGAATATCTAACCCCATATTTATCTTCGCGACTGACCACGAAAATACGTCAGATTGGTTGAGTCCACGGGATTTGTTTTCAAAATATCCCACACGTGCATTATTTTAACAAAAATCGTTAGAAATTATAGCCATGTTTGCTATAATAAAAAAAATCTGATGTGTTCCATTCACATGACTTTCTCTCTATCTCTGAAGCAAATTATTGTTAAAATGTAGACTTCTACTTACTTCATGCTGATCGAGAAACTATTAGCAGAACTAGTCTTATTAGAAGTGAAATAAGGCAGTGCTATAGGTTAAAGGGATAGTCAAAAGGTGGTTGCTATGTAACTGAAGTTCCTTTGTATGGATATAGTTTTTTAAAGGTGAAATAAAAAACAAGGAATAACTTAAAAACGATCAACTTCACGAAAAAGGTGTAAATAACCTAAAATGTGTGTTTTAATGTGCTCTACATTTTTTGTGTGGTAAGTTTTTTTTTTTTCATATGTTACGGTTTAGCAGTTATGCCAAATTCCATAAAATTCGTGTAGAATCAAGTAGTCTTCAGTTGCTATTCCCAAAAAATTCAAGATATACGATGGTTGAATGAAAAATAATGCCTGCACTCTTCAACAGATGGCAATATTGGTATGCGGCAGGTACTGGCTTGTTCCGTAGCCTCTTCTCTACACCCCCAATTGGCGGGAAGCCTTAGCATTGAACGGTTGTGTTGTTACAGTGTAAAGTATGGAACCCTGCGCTGATGGTCGGTCAATGCGATTTAAATAACATGCAGTCATTGAATTCTTGACAGCAGAAGAAGTCACCCCAAAGGAGATTCATCAGAGAATGAAAGCAGTTTATGGTGATTGTGTTGTGCGACGTTGGGCGAGTAAGTTTAAAGATGTTGAGGTGGGAACATCTGGCTTGCGTGACAAACAAAGAGTTCGAGTCCTTCTTGTGAAATGCGGGTTGTGCTTCCAATTTCTCTCTGAGTGATATGACGATCGTCATGAATCAATCTGTTAATATTTTGCTTCGGCGGTTGCTGTCATATCAACACAATCACCATAAACTGCTTTCATTCTCTGATGAATCTCCTTTGGGGTGACACCTTCTGCTGGCAAGTATTTAATGACTGCACGTTGCTTGAATCTCATTGACCGACAATCTGCGCAGGTTTCCATACTTTACACTGTAACAGCACAACTATTCAACGCTAAGACTTCCCTCCAACTGGAGCTGTAGAGAAGAGGCTACGGAACAAGCCAGCACCTGCCGCATACCAATGCTGCCATCTGTTGAAGATGGAGGAATTACTTTTCATTCAACCCTCGTACATTTTATTTATCAGGTAAATATTTTTAATAAGCGACATTTTAATCACAATCGTTAGTCATTTTTGAGAAATTCAAAATTTTCGAAAAAAATTCCGTATATCTTCGTGCTGCATCCCTGGAAGTTACTAAAATCTAAGTGATACAGGGGACCTAAAACTATTTCCATTGCAATCTCGGTATCGAATTTTTGTGTGGAATGTAATACCTTCTCTATACACTATGCACATAGTACGCGTAGATAAAGTAACAATATATAAATTCGGCGACTATGTGACCGAAACCCTCCACGTAAGTCGTACTCCAAGCGTTTACACGATGCACAAAACGTGGTGGCCAACAGTCTTGGCCTCCTGAAATCACGTGTGACATTCTCACGATAAAAATTGGGGCATGTTGGCGAAGTTAACGCAGCAGCTATTCCCGGTGTTGTGGAGGGAATGTGGATGGTCTGGGAACCACGGAAATAGCTCGTCGACACCCGCTCACTTGCAGGGGGATTTGAGTTTACAAACATACCGCATACGTGCCCTTCATATCGAGCGTTAATTCACACTCTTTAACCCGTTCTACGCGGATTTACAGAAGGAAAAACTTTCTCTACAAACTAATTTTACTTTTTCTATACGTACTATATACGTAGTGTATAGAGAAGGCATCGTAATGCACCCAAAAATTCGAAACCGAGATTTCGCCGGAAATACATGTTTTGAGACTCCCTAAATCCAAACAAAAGCATTTTTAGACAAATATCCGTGTGTCTGTCTGTCTGTGTGTGGTATTTATGTTTGGTATCTTCCAAGGATGCGACATGAAGATTTTCAAGAAAATCGCCCCACCCCCAACTACCCTTTACATGGAAATTTTCTCGAAAATTTTGATTTTCTCAAAAATGGCTCTAACGATTTTGATTAAAATACCATATATTAAATATATTTACACGACACATAAAATGTATATCTTGAATTTTCTGGGAATGGCCTGTGAAGACTACTTTATTCTGGATGAATTTTACGCAATTTCGCATAACAGCTAGACCGCATGAGATGAACAAAGACTTGCCACATAAAAAATTTAGAGCGCCTTAAAACACACAGTTTATGTCATATACATTTTTTTCGTGGAGTTGATCGCTTTTGAGATATTCCTTGTTACTGGTTTCAGTTTTTTATACTTTTCTCATACATGAATTTGTCAACTCCTCTTCATACAAAGGAACTTCAGTCACATAGCAACCAGCTTTTGACTATCACTTTAACCTATGGTACTCTCTTATTTCGCTTCTACTTACAAAGAGGCATATAATAAAACTATTTCCGCTAATGTTTTCTCAATTAGCATGAAGTAAATAGAATCATAAGCATCTCACAACAGTTTGTTGCAGAGATGTAGAGAAAGTCATGCGAATGGAACACATCAGATTTTTTTTAATTTGTATTACTTTCTCTATATACAGGAAGTATTGTATTCCACCCAAAAACTCGATACCGAGATTTGGTATCTTCCAATAATTCGACACAAATATTTAAAAAAAATCCCCCCACCCCAAACTACATGGAAAAATTTTCGAAAAATTTGTTTTTCTTATGACTTTCTATGATTTTGATTAAAATGTCACATATTAAAGCCATTTCCATCACAAATAAAATGTATATCTTGAATTATCTGGGAATAGCTTCTGAAGACCTGTTTATTCTGGATGAAATTTGCTGCATTTTGCACAACTAGTAAACCATTAGAAATAGACAAAAACTTACTACACAAAAAATGTAGATCCAGTTAAAATACACAATTTATATCCTACACGTTTTTTCGTGGAGTTTACCGTTTTCGAGATATTCCTAGTTATTAGTTTCAGTTGTAAAGTACTTAGACTTTTCTCAGATAGGAAGTGTCCGGTTTTCTTTTGTTCTACTCCTGGCCAAGCAAAGAAGCGACTTGCAATGACAATCGCATAACGATAGCTTTTAAAACATTAAGCATAGCGCTTATAAACTAAGTAATTGGTACATTCTGCTAATGTTTATCTCGATTAGCTTTGTGTAGAAATAAGAATAACCTTTTGTAAGAAGTTTGTTTGTAGAGCAGCTAGAGAAAGTCATGTGAGTGTAACAAATCAGATCTTTTAAAAGTAGTTTATAGACGAGTGAGAAGAGAAAGAGAAGTGTATGCAGCACAGAATTTTTATACCTCGACGTAGTTATGGTTTGCCTCGAAGTCGTAAGTTTTAAGAGATTTTTACTTTCTCTATACGTACTATGTACATACTTTATAGAGAAAGTATAGTATTGCACCCAAATATTCGATACCGAGATTTCACCGGCAATAGATGTTTTGAGACCTCCTGAATCCAAAAAAAGCATTTTTAGAAAAGTTTCCGTGTGTGTGTTTGTCTGTGTCTGTGTGTATGTGTGTGTACCTGTGGGCACAAAGCTCAAAAGACCTAAAAAACCAAATTGGTATTTAAGTTTGGTATCTTCCAAGGATGCGACACGAAGATTTTCAAGAAAATCCCCCCACTACCCAAACTTATTTTCTTATTATTATTTTCTTAAAAATGGCTCTAATGATTTTGATTAAAAGCTCTTGTTTTTAAGATATTTACTTCCCAAATATTTCTGGCAATAGCCTCTCAAAACTACTTTATTCTGGATGAATTTTACGGAATTTTGCATAACTGCTAAACCGTAAGAGATGGACAAAAACTTACCACACAACAAACGTAGAGCTCGAACAAACACACAATTTATGTTATATACATTTTTTTCGTGGAGTTGATTGTTTTTAAGATATTTCTGTTTTTTTTTTTCGTATCAGCTTTGAAAAACTTATACTTTTCTCATACAGAAATTTGTCAATTCCTGTCCATACAAACAAAGAAACTTCATCACAAAAAAAACTTTTGACTGTCACTTTAACCTATGCTACCCTCTTATTTCGCTTCTACTTACAAGGAAGCAAGTAATAGACTTTTTGTGCTAATTTTTTCTCAATTACTATGAAGTAAATAGAAGCACAAGCTTTTTAACAATTATTTGTTATATAGATGTAGAGAAAGGCATGTGAATGGAACACATCAGTATAAATGTGTATAAACTATGTAAAGTTTGTGCCCATTTGAATATGTTTACCAATAACTGTAAACCAAGGCGTTAATAACTTTGCATGGATCGTCACAGTAACGAACGCTCCTAATCGTCGTTACAATAAACTCCAGATAACGAAACAGCGACCGAATATATCTGTATTTGCAGTAGCACAGGCTCAGATACCGTATCGGCCATGAAACACGCCTGCTTGTGCTAATTCCATGAGTCTATTTTCGTGCTCCTAACCAAACACAAAATTTTCCACGCATCTGTTACATACGTGATTAAAACTCTTGTTTATACCCTCTCAGCGAAAAAGCTTCCGGTTCTCAAATTCTGCGCAGTACAACGCAGAAATATGTTTTAATTTATTAAATTTTTACTTTCTCTAACACGTATGTACAATATACATAGCAGATAGAGAAGTTATTGTATTCCACCCAAAAATTCGATGTCGAGATTTCACTGGAAATATATGTTTTGTGGTCTCCTGAGTCCGAAAAACCCTATTTTAGAAAAATATCATTGTATGTTTTTATGTGTTTAGCACCAGATTTTACTACTCGTGGCACCACAGGCGATGAGACTCATGATACGTGGAATGAAGATGGAGCACCGGTGGAATGTAATGGCGGAGGAAACCGGAGAATCCGAAGAAAACCCGCCAATGCGCCGCTTTGTCCACCACAAATCTCACATGCGGTCGCTTGGGATCGAACCTGGGCCGTCTAGGTGAGAGTTGGGTGGTCTAGCCACGGCGGGGTGTGTATGTTGTGTTTGTGTGTCTGTGGACAGCACAGCTAAAAAACCAAAAGACCGTAAGATACCAAACTTGGTATTAAATGTAGTATCTTCCAAGGATGCAACACGAAGATTTTCAAGAAAATCCTCACCACCAAAAACTGCCTTTACATGAAAAAAAATTTTAATTTTTTTTTTCAAAAATGTATCTAACAGTATTATTTAATATATATATATATATATTAAATAATAATATATTAAAGATATTTATATCATATCTACTTATAGGAACTAAGTAATAAGAACATTCTGTTAATGTTTATCTCGATTAGCATTGTGTAGAAAGAAGAATAATATTTTGTAAGAAGTTTGTAGAGTAGCTAGAGAAAGTCATGTGAGTGTTACACATAAGATTTTTTGTTTTATTTCCAGGAATGCTAAAAGAACCGATTTCAATTGTTTCACATAGCGATGGGCTTTAAAAGATTTGACTATTTCTTTAGCCTAGTGTATTCCCATGTTTCGTTTCCAATTACAAACAAGCAAGTAATAAGACCAATTTTGCTAATGGTTATCTTGATTAGCATTATGTAGATAAAAGACTAATCCGTCTACATCAAACTCTCCTTATAAATAGAAGGGAAATAAAATGCACAGGCTAAAGCGATGGTCCCGTTCTTTAAAACCAATGCTTGTGATACGGATTTTACTAGTTTGGAATCAAGCCGATGCCCCACGGTCAAATATTTTGGTCCAATACTCTTCAAACTACAAATTGGGACATCGGATAATTTCATTGTATGCAATTTCCGTCCTATTTTTTTATCCAATTCCAGTTTGCTAAAACAGGATACAGCGGTTTCTAATTTTTTATGTAATCAACCAATGAGCGACCTTGTGGTAATGACGTAATTAGTGGCAGCTAACTCTTGGTCTTCCTCCCCCGCCCCCACGTGATTGTTGTGTGAAACTTTGCTGTATCTTGTAGACTTTGTCCTAAATAATAGGGTTATAGTAGCTGGGCTATTGTTGAAATACACTTTTTTGTGCGGCAGAGATTTATGAAATAATGACTCAGGTATTTATAATCCCTGCAAATGTATTTTATCGGGCCCATTTGTACCTAACCTTCTTTTCTCAACAAAAATATAAAAATGTGGTCTTACTTTTGATTTGCTGGTATGGACTGCCTCATATTTGTGTCTTGGCGAGTGATTTTTGCCTCAAATAAGGACAGCAACTTGCCAAACAAATTTTCATCCATTCTAAGGAAGTTAAAATAATTTACAGAGTCAGAAACGAGTTCATTTTGCAACATATGTATTACATCTCTTCCTTGGCTGGCATTCCTACGTTCCAGCTATGGTCTAGCCCACCAACACCTCTTTATTGATTTTTTCTTTCTATTATAATATGCTCTTGCAATGGATTCATAAACTAAGCTTGCGATAGCGAACGTAAATAACTGTGGATCAGCAGCCTCCACCATTTTCTATCAGCTGTTCATGTGCATGCGAGAAATATTTGGACCAATACACACTCCCGTGGGAATGGAATGGAGAACTTGTACACAACGATCACGATGTATAAAAATCTGATGTGTACCACTCACTTTCTCCATATCCCTGCAGGAAATAATTCTTAAAAAGCCTATACTTCTATATACTTTATGCTAATCAGAAAAAATTAGCAGAAATAGTCTTATTACTCGCTTCCTTGTAAGTAGAAGCGAAATAAGGGACAACCGTAGGTTAAAGTGATAGTCAAAAGCTGGTTGCTATGTCAATGAAGTTCCTTTGTTTATATGGATAGGAGTTGACAAGTTCCTGTATGAGAAAAGTATACGTTTTTCATAGTAGAAACCAAAAATAAGGAATGTCACAAAAACGACGAGCTCCACGAAAAAAATGTATATAACATAAATTGTGTGCTTTAATGTGCTCTACATTTTTCGTGCAGTAAGTCTTTGTCCATCTCTTACAGTTTAGCAGTTATTCAAAATTTAGTCAAATTCATCCAGAATAAACTACTCTTCAGAGGCTATTCAAGATATACATTTTATTTGTCAGGTAAATATGTTTAATATCCCAAATTTTAATCAAAATCGTTAGAGCCATTTTTGAGAAAATCAAAATTTTCGAAAAAAGTTCCATGTAAAGGGTAGTTGGGGGTGGGGGGATTTTTCTCAAAATCTTCGTATCGCATCCATGGAAGATACTAAACTTAAATACGAAGTTTGGTATTTTACCAACTTTTCGTTTTTGAGTTATCGTGTTCACAGACACAGGGACACACTGACACACGGACACACACATGGACCTTTTTGTGAAAATTCTTTTTTTGGATATTGGGGACCCTAAAACACATATTTCCGGTGAAATCTCGGTATCTAATTTTTTGGTGGAGTGCAATACTTTCTCTATACACTATGTATATAGTGCGTATAGAGAAAGTAAAAACACATTTTGGTATAAGCTTAAACATTTTTGAGCTATACTTTATTACTTTCTCTATACATACTATGTAGATAGTATATAGAGAAGGTATTATAATGTACCCAAAAATTCGATATCGAGATTTCACCAGTAATACATGTTTTGGGCCCCCCCTGAATAAAAAAAAACATTTTTAGAAAAATGTCCATGTGTGTGTGTGTGTGTCTGTCTGTCTGTGTGCTTGTGTGTGTATGTGTGTGTGTGACTATGGGTAGCATAGCTCAAAAACGAAAAGAATGTTAAATACCAAACTTGGTGTTTAAGTTTGGTATCTTCCAAGGATTTGACATGAAGATTTTCAAGAAAATCCCCCAAACCCAAACTACTCTTTACATGGAACTTTTTTCGAAAAATTTTATTTTTTCATATATGGCTCTAACAATTTTGATTCAAATGTCGTAAATTAAAGACATTTTCTTGACAAATAAAAGGTATATCTTTAATTTTCTGGGAATAGCCTCTGAAGTTCTCTTTTGTGCTCCCTTCACATGATTTTCTCTACATCTCTGCAACGAATTATTTTTAAAAATCATATGCTTCTATTTACTTCATGATAATCAAGAAAAAAATCTGTGTTACACTCACATGTCTTTCTCTAGCTACTCTACAAACAAACGTCTTATAAAACATAATTCTTCTTTCAACACCACGCTAATCGAGATAAACATTAGCAGAATTTTATTACTTAGTTCCTTATAAGTAGACTGGAACTAAGGGAATGCACTAGGCTAAAGTGATAGTCAAATGTTTTAAAAGCTGTCGTTATGCGATTGCAATTGCAAATCGCCTCTTTGCTTGGCCAGGTGTAGAACAGAAAAACGAACACTCCCGTCTGTGAAAAGTATAAGTACTTCACAACTGAAACTAATAACAAGGAATAACTCTGAAACGGTAAGTTCCACGAAAATAATGTTTATGACATAACTTGTCTATTTTAACGAGATCTATATTTCTGTATGTAAGTTTTTTTTTCTATCTCTTACGGTTTACTAGTTATTCTACATTAAGCAAAATTCATCCAGAATAAACAGGTCTTTAGAAACTATTGCCAGAAAATTCAAGATATACATTTTATTTGCGATAAAAATGGCTTTAATATGTGATATTTTAATCAAAAGCGTTTGAGCCATTTTTAAGAAAAACAAAATTTTCAAAAATTGTTCCACGTAAAATGTAGTTAGGGGTGGGGGGATTTTCTTGAAAATCTTCGTGTCGCATCCTTGGAATATACCAAAACTAAATACCAAGTTTGATATTCAACCGTCTTTTCATTTTTGAGCTATGCTGTTCACAGACACACACGGACCTTTTTCTGAAAATGCTTTTTTTGGACTCAGGGGTTCCTAAAACATGTATTTCCGGTGAAATCTCGACAGAGAATTTTTGGGTGGAATACAATACTTCCTTATCCCTATGTACATTGTACATACGGGGCTAGAGAAAGTAAAAATAGCGGAAATATTCTTATCACTTGCTTCCTTGTAAGCAGAAGCGAAATAAGGGAGTATGTTAAGTTAAAATGATAATCAAAAGCTGGTTGCTAGTGACTGAAGTTCCTTTGGTTGTATGGAATGGAGATGACAAATTTCTGTGTGAGAAAACTAAGTGTTTTAAAGCAATAACAAGAAATATCTCAAAAACGATCAACTCTTTGAAAAAAATATATAATTGTATGTTTCATCGTGATCTACGTTTTTTTTTTTTTTTTTTTTTTTTTTTTTTTTTTTTTTTTTTCATAGTACGTTTTTGTCTATCTCTTACGGTTTATCACTTATGCAGAATTCAATAAAAATCATCCAGAATAAACAGGTCTTTGGGGGCTATTCCCAGAAAATTCGAGATATACATTTCATTTGGCATGTAAATATCTTAAATATAAGAGATTTTAGTCAAAATCGATAGAGCCATCTTTGAGAAAATCAAAATTTTCGAAAAATGTTCCATTTAAAGGGTAGTTTGTGGTGAGAGGATTTTCTTGAAAATCTTCCTATCTCATTCTTAGAAGATACTTAACATAAATACCAGGTTTGGTTTTTAACGGTCTTTTCGTTTTTGAGCTATGCTGTTCACAGATACACACACACGCACTCATGGACCTTTTCCCCAAAATGCTCTTTTTTTTTGGATTCAGGGGAACCCAAAACATGTATTTCCGGTGACATTTCGGTATCGAATTTTTGGGTGCAATACAATAATTTCTCTATGCACTATGTACATAGTACGTGTAGAGAAAGTAAAAATGTAGATATCATTAAAACACACAATTTATGTTATATGCAATTTTTTGTTTTGTTTTTGAGTTAACTGTTTTCGAGATATTCCGGGTTTTTGGTTTCAATGTTAGCCACTTAAACTTCTCTCAAACGGGAAAATATCTTTCTTCTTGTTTTTCACTTGTTTACTACTGGAAAGCAAAGAGACTGTAATTTCAATTGTTTCACATAGCCACCGGCATTTTAAGAACGAGACTATCGCTTTTAGGCTGTGCATTTTCTTATTTCCCTTCTACTTACAAGGAAGCTACTAATAAAACTATCTGTTTATGTCTATCTTGATTAGTACGCTGTAGATAACAGATTAATGTTTTGAATAAAAGTTATGTTTACCGAACAGCTAGAGGACTTTATGTGAATGGAGCACATTAGATTTTTCCCTTCTACTTACAAGGAACAGTGTAATAAGGACAATTTTTGCAAATGTTTATCTCGACCAGCATAATGTAGATAGAAGGATATGTTTTTACTTTCTCTTGCCCCATATGTACAATGTACTTAGGGATAGAGAAGTATTGTATTCCACCCAAAAATTCGATACCGAGATTTCACCGGAAATACATGTTTTAAGACCGCCTGTATCCAAAAAAAGCATTTTCAGAAAAAGGTACGTGTGTGTGTCCGTGTGTCCGTATATCTGTGAACACGATAACTCAAAAACGAAAAGTAGCTAAAATACCAAACTTGGTATTTAAGTTTAGTATGTTCCAGGGATGCGACACGAAGATTTTGAGAAAAATACCCCCACCCCTAACTACCCTTTACATGGAACTTTTTTCGAAAATTTTGATTTTCTTAAAAATGGCTCTAACAATTTTAATTAAAATATCATATATTAAAGATATTTACCTAACAAATAACATGTATATCTTGAATTTTCTGGGAATAGCCTCTGAAGAGTAGTTTAATCTGGATGAATTTTACTGAATTTTGAATAACTAGTAAACCATAAGAGATAGACAAAAACTTGCTAAACAAAAAATTTATGTCTTGTTAAAATACACAAGTTATGTCATATACATTTTGCTCATGGAGCTTACCGTTTTCGAGGTATTCGTTGTTATTGGTTTCAGTTGTGAAGTACTTATACTTTTCTCTTATTTTCTTCCTACTTATACGGAACTAAGCTATAAGAACAGTCATGAGAATGGAACACATCAGATTGTTTTCTTTGTTACCTCTTTTATCGTTACTTTAGTAATTGAGACGTCTCCTAATTTTGAATCCACCGGCTGGGACTTTGTATGACAAGCAGGAGTGCTGAGGGATACAAAATGCCCCGTTTTGAACACTCCAAGCGAGCTGGGAGTACGGCACGTGTTGGAGAGCAAGATGACAGGTAACAAGTGCCAAACGGTCAGTCCCAGCATCTCCCACGCAGCGTCCCCGCGCGTGTGAGGCGGAACCAAACCTCTCTCTCGAATGGAAATAATTATTACTGGCTCTCATTCCTTGGCGCGGCTTACACGTAAAAACAAACATGACCAGTAGCATCTGGAACACATCCAGCTATCGGAATGGACGGCGTCTTCCAAGGCCATCTAGAATAGTGCGCAGTTGTGGTGGTATCGTTTACTGAAAATACACAGGGCGTCGCCCTGCAAACAGAGCGGTGTTGACTCGCCGTGCTGCGTCACAACTGCGAAACCAAACGCTTCTCACTTAGTTTCAGGAGCACAACCAAAATATCTGCGAACAACCGCCACTTGAAAGTTTTTGTGTTTAAATATATATATAAAGATCCTATCGCCAATGTTAAAGCAATGCATCTTTGAAAATAAAATTAACTTTCTGCTGATTACTTTGACTTGTTTACTACATACACAAAACATGCAACATTTAGTACAGATAAAATTTTTTAGAAAAATTTCCGTGTGTGTGTGTCAGTCCGTGTGTGTGTGTGTGTGTGTCTGTGTACAGCATAGCTCAAAAACGAAAAGACCGCTGAATACCAAACTTGGTATTTAAGTTTGGTATTTTCCAAGGATGCGACACGAAGATTTTCAAGAAAATCCCCCCACCCCCAACTACCCTATACATGCAACATTTTTCGAACATTTTGAATTCATCAAAAATGGCTCTAACGATTTTGGTTAAAATATCGTATATTCAAGATATTTACTTCACAAATAAAATGAATATCTTGAATTTTCTGGGAATAGCTTCTAAAGACTACTTTATTCTGGATGAATTTAACGGAATTTTGCATAACTGCTAGACCGTAAGAGATGGACAAAAACTTACCACACAAAAAATGTGGAGCACGTTAAAACACACAATTTATGTTATATACATTTTTATCCGGAGTTGGTCGTTTTTGAGATATTTCTTGTTTTTGGTTTCAGCTTTGAAAAACATACTTTTTTCATACAGGAATTTGTCGGTTACTGTCCATATAAACAAAGGAACTGCAGTCACATAGCAACCAGCTTTTGACTGTCACTTTAACCTATGGTACTCCCTTATATCGCTTCTACTTACAAGGCAGCCAGTAATAATACTGCTAATTTTTTCTCGATTAGATGAAGTAAATAGCATAATTTTTTGCAAAGATGTAGAGAAAGTCATGTGAATGGAACACATCAGATTTTTCATACGGGAACTTGTCCACTCCTGGCCACGCAAATAATTGGATTTCAAATCCATAGCAACCGCACATTAAAACATTTCACTGTCGGTTTAGCCTAGTTTCCTTCTGCTTATCAGGAAATAAGTAATAACTTATAATCAGACCGTTTCTGCTAATGTTTATCTGGATTGGCATGAAGTAGTCAGAAGAATAAGCTTATTAACAATAATTTGTTACAGAGATGCAGAGAAAGCTATGTGAATGGAACACAACAGATTTTTTTTCATATACTCCACAGTGGTTGAAGTTTTGGGGCGTTATCCACATTGATCTTAAAGAGAAGTGTACCCACGTTTTAATTTTGTTGTCTAGTTTCCATTTTAAGAAATACAAATAACATGTTTATTTGAGTGCGGTGGTTCGGGTGGTAATGCTCGTGGCCTTTATTCTAGAGGTCCTGGGTTAAAAGCACATGGGTCGACTAATCTGGCTAGATTTGATCGATCGTATTTTCCACAATCGCCAAGGTAAAAACCGCTTTGATATTAATACCACGCCCAAAACTTCCACCTTAAGTCTAAATCAATAGTAAAGCTGCAAACAGTGAAAGCTAGAGCACCCCCAAGCTTTGCTGCGGAGCAAAGTGTAATGAGGCCTCGAAAGTTGGTTGTACTTCTGAGTAAAGATGATGATGCCTTCTGACTACAGATGGTGAAAAGCAACTAGACTGGGTGGAACTCTAACATCATCGTGGAGGCTACAGATCCTTCGCTAAATGACCAAGTAATCAAAGCGATGTAATATAAATAGAATACTTATTACTTGCTTCATTGCAAGTAGAAAGGAAATAAAGGAATACACTAGGCTAAAGCGACAGTCAATTTTTTTAAAAGTTATCGCTATGCGATTATCCCTGAAATTCGGTTCTCTTTTCAAGGCCAGGAGTAAAACAGATATTAAACGAATCAGGACTTCCCATCTGAGGAAAGTTTAAGCATTTTAAAATTAAAACTATTCACAGAAAATATGTCAAAATGAATAAAAGAAAAGAAAAAAAAAAAAACTCAGTAACATAAACTGTGTGTTTTAAAGAAATCTACGTCGCTTGTGTAGTAAGTTATGTATCTCTTACGGTTTACCAGCTGCACTAAGGGCCGCGCCACTTGCCTCTCACCCCGACGGCCCGCGTTCGATCCCAAGGGACCGCATGTGAGATTTGTGGTGGACAAAGCGGTGCAGGGGCGGGTTTTCTCTGGGTTCTCCGGTTTCCCCCGCCATGCCATTCCACTGGGACTCCATTTTCATGTATCATCAGTGTCATCGCCTGCTACAAAAAAAAAATTCCACTAAGGTCATCCAGAATGAAGAGGACTTCAGGACCTATTCCCAGGGAGTTCAGGATATACCTTTTTATTTGCCATGTAAAGTCTTTAATGTACTTACAGCATTTTAATCAAAATCGTTAAGAGCCTTTTTTGAAAATCTAAAATTTCATAAAATGTTCTATGGAAAGGATAGTTTGAAGTGGGGGGGGGGGGATTTTCCTAAACTTTTTCGTGACGCAACCTTGAAAGAAACTGAAATTAAACATCAAGTTTGGTATTTGAAGGAGCTTTCGTTTTCGAGTCATATTGTTCATAAAATATCTCTCTCTCTCTCTCTCACTGACATTGTTTCTAAAGTTTTTTTCGATTCAGGAGTCCTTAAAACATGTATTTTCTGTGAAATCGAAATTTTGGCTGGAATATGATATTTTCTCTACATATTAATATATCTGTGCTATAGAAAGTAAAGAAATAATAGCAATATTAGTAATAAACAATAATAATAACAATAATGAATTAATACAACGCTATCTCTGCGGCAAGTCAGAATTTTTCATCTTGTCCGCGTATTAAACAAATTTCTCGTCCGGAATTAGCACGTGGCATTATCTGTTACGCTCGAGCCATTATTATCCGTGAAGAACAGATGCGGAAATAGATAGGACTTCGGCGCGTGAAAATAAAAACGCCGTGTAAGAAAAGCAAAGTCTAAGTTTGCACGTGTGTGTTTTTAAAATAGTTGTTACAAGCACTTAGCAACAAGATATTCCTTTGCTGCACTTGCAGATAACCATCAGACTTAGGGAAATACAGATTTCGTTGATGCAGTTATAACGTATTTTGGTGACGCACCTAATGGTGCCAATGAACCTTCTTCATTTGTCTCTAATAAACAAACATATATCCAGGTGGTGTATATACACATGAGGACGTGAAAGCTAGTAAGCATGCTTTTTGGATGCTCACAAAAGTTGAGCAGTCGTATAGTCGTAAGTGTGGAACAACATCTTCTACAAGATGATTAGACACAAATTTACACAACTGCAGCCAATCCTAACAACGACGACGATAAATTTGTTATTGAAACTTATTTGTTTGCAGATGACTTAGTGCTGAATATTTGTTATAAAAATCTGATGTGAACCATTCACATGACTTTCTCTATATCCCTGCAACAAATAATTCTTAAAAAGCTTATATTTCTATTTACTTTATGCTCATCAGAAAACAGCAGAAATAATCTTATTACTTGCTTCCTTGTAAGTAGAAGCGAAATAAGGGGCTAGCATAGGTTAAAGTGATAGTCAAAAGCTGGTTGCTATGTCAATGAAGTTCATTTGTTTGTATGGATAGAAGTTGACAAGTTCCTGTATGAGAAAAGAATTAAGTTTTTCACAGCAGACACCAAAAATAAGGAATGTCTTAAAAACGACGAACTCCACGAAAAAAATGTATATAAGATAAATTGTGTGCTTTAAGGTGCTCTACATTTTCTGTGCAGTAAGTTTTTGTCCATCTCTTACGGTTTAGCAGTTATTCAAAATTTAGTAAAATTCATCCAGAATAAACTACTCTTCAGAGTCTATTCCCAGAAAATTCAAGATATACATTTTATTTGTCAGGTAAATGTATTTAATATACGAAATTTTAATCAAAACCGTTAGAGCCATTTTTTGAGAGAATCAAAAGTTTCGAAAAAAGTTTGGGGTGGGAAGATTTTTCTCAAAATCTTCGTGTCGCATCCCTGGAAGATACTAAACTTAAATACCAAGTTTGGTAGTTTACCGACTTTTCGTTTTTGAGTTATCGTGTTCACACACACACGGACACACGGACCTGTTTGTGAAAATGCTTTTTTGGATATTGGGGACCCTAAAACATATATTTCCGAAGAAATTTCGGTATCGAATTTTTTGGTGGAGTGCAATACCTTCTCTATACACTATGTACATAGTGCGTATAGAGACAGTAAAAATGTTGATCATGATCATAGTAATAATAAAGTCGTAGATGCCTATCAGAAGGTATTAAAATGGTGTAATGTATTAAACTTAGTATAAATCAAAGTAAAACAGACAACATGCATTTTAAATTAAATCATTCATCAAATATTTCTGATTGTGGGGTAAAATTTTTGGGTATTTACCTTGGAGGTCACATATAAATCATATAAACAATAAAATTACTAAAGGTATATTCATGCTGCGTATGCTCAAGCACAATATTGATAAAAAAAAGCTTTACTGACAGTTTTATATAGTCATCTTAACTGTGGTGTCTTATTGTGGGGCAACCATTCTGATGCCAAAAGAACCATTCCTTGTACAAAAGAAGGCCATTAGGATTATCTGTGGAACTCCCAATACCCACTGTAAACCACTATTTATTGAGCTTGGTATTCTAACACTTCCTTGTATACATATTATGAATTGTCTTTTATTTGTTAAGGAATATATATATATATATATATGCAATTACATCCATAACTATTCTACAAGGACTTTTAACCATTTATATATAGACAAGTGTAGGTATACCATAACACAAAATAGCTACGAAATTGTATCTTTAAAATTGTTCTTGAAGTTGGTATTCATGTATAAATATAAAAGTATATCTATCTAATGATAACAATTATAATAAGAACAAGAATACAAACTTTCTTTAGAAAAAAGGGTATTTTTTATTTTCTATGCTTAGTAAATAGGTAGAGAAGGTATTGCATTCCACACAAAAATTCGATACCGAATTTCACTAGAAATACACGTTTTAGAGTCCTGTACCAATTTTTTTTAGAAACATGTCTGTAAGTATTTGTGGACATAGCTCAAAAACGTGAAGTCGGTTAAATACTAACCTTTGTATTTAAGTTCAGTATCTTCCAAGGATGTGGCATGAAGCTTTTCAAGAAAATGCCCCCACCTTTTACATGAAAAATTTTGGTTTTTTCAAAAATAGCTCCAGAAATTTTGATTAAAATCTTGTAAATTTAAGATATTTAGATGTTAAATGAAATGTATATCTTGGATTTTCTGGAAATATTCTCTGAAGACCTCTTTACTTTGGTTGAATTTTGCATAAGAGATAGACAAAAGCTTACTCCACAAAAAGTGTAGATCTCGTTAAAACGCACAATATATGCTACTTTTTATCTTTTTCGAGATATCTATTCCTTGTTATTCGTTTCAGTTTTAAAATACTTAAACTTTTCTCATACGCGAACTTGTCAACTCCTGGCCAGCAAAGAAACGAATTTCAATCCCATGGCAACCACATTTTAAAACATTTGACTGTCGGTTTAGCCTAATGTATTCTCTTATTTCCCTTCTACTTATAAAGGAACTAAGTAATATAACCGTTTCTGTTAATGTTTTAGCATTAAATAGATAGAAGAATAAGCTTATTAACAATAATTTGTTACAGAGATGTAGAGAAAGTCATGCGAATGGAGCACATCAGATTTTTAATATCTAGTATAATGCAGATGGCATCATTGTCAACGTAATGGTTTTAAACTCAGGTATAACGTTGCTGGTGTTTACTCGCGATACAAACACGGAAGTGAGTGAGTCTATTTAAAATTTAGGGCATTGGGTGAACCTTTTCACTGAACTTTATTGCTGGCACCAGAAAATCTAGTTCAACACAACACGCCTTACATTAACCTCTCAGCACGGGCGTCGTTTGTTCCCTCGCTGTGTTTACAACAGGAAGCATGGCATGCTGCAACATATTATGCTTAACAGCCCTGTGACCATTCTGCGTACAGGAATGTGTTATAATTAAAATATCAATGAACATGAACTATTCAGTAGTATGCATTATCAAATAATGTCTTCAAAATTCATATGTATTTATATTATCTATCTGCCTTATTGCTGTTGGTAGTCCCTCGTATTATTATTATTATTATTATTATTATTTTTTTTTCTTTTTTTTTAACAGTACCGGAGTCTGGTCAGGTCTCCTGTATCCCCTATTTACATTCCCCCCGCTGTATGATTACTGGTTTTACTGTTCCTTTACACAAACATCTACACATTGCATAGTCATATAACACCCATGCCCAAAGCGGGACTCGAACCCACGATCCCCTGCCCACGAAGCACCAAGGCGAGACACCTTAGCGAGGGCCGCGCCGTGGTTAGACCACTCGACTCTCACCTAGACGGCCGGGGTTCGATCCCAAGCGACCGCATGTGAGATTTGTGGTGGACAAAACGGCGCTGGGGAGGGTTTTCTCCGGGTACTCCGGTTTCCCCCGCCATCGCATTCCACCGGTGCTCCATCATCATTCATGTATCATCAGTGTCACCGCCTGCGGTGCCATTAGTAGTTAAAGCGGGCGTTAAACACTACCAAAAAAAAAAAAAAAAAACACCTTAGCGAGCGTGACCATGGGGACCGGCCCGTTTGCAAGGTCGGGGTTTCATACCCCTCGGAGGGTATGCAAAACTTCATTTGTACATTTCCTGCTGTTCAACAACAGATGATCGCAATGCTCTTCTATTTGGGGTTACGAAATTGCCGTTGTACGACGTGTTACACTATCTAGCATTGCTCACTGCATGGCCTCGATTAGTTCCTGCTAGTAGATAAACCAGTGAAAACTTAAAGAGAGCGCAGATTGAAAAATATCGAAAATACGAAAGAGTAGGCGTTCGACACGAAACAAATTTATGGATGATTCAAACATTTTTTGAGTGACAGAAGGAGAGCCTTTTTTTTTTTTTTTTTTTTTCGATACAGTAAAGATGTATCTAGTAATTTACTGCAACGAATTCTAAGTAAATTTGGTTGGTTTATGTTTATTTTCTTTTTAATGTTCATTTTTTTGGATCAAGCTTTATACTTTTATTTGTGAAAGTACTAATTTATTTACTAATCATATTATGAATTAATTACTTTATGATTTAGAACGATGCACATAATGTCGATACATGTAAGAGCTACTTTTGGAACAGATTATACCTCAATGTGTGCATGTTTACACTATAATCTTCTCCTCACTATTCTCTCTTTATACCGCTTACTACTCTGAGTGCGCTTCGGAACCCATAACCGAGCTCTAGTTATGGCAGTCTCCTTGCGAATCCTTAATGGACATCATCTGCGTCTAAATTTCTTAGCTCTCATAAATCGTAAGGCGCAAAGAAATAATTCATAGTTCATTAAATGCGCATCTTCATCACTTTCTGTAGTCCTATGCTTGCATTATTTTCAATATTTTTGGATAAACAATTTCATTATTGTAATCCCACTGCCGCGAGCGTCAGTTGTTAGTATGTACTTTTTATAACCTATTTATTTGTAAAAGATCGAGTGAATTTTCTTAATTTTTTTAAATTGTATCATTTATACAGCCCTCTTTAACATCGTGGGCTTTACATTAGAAACAACTCATCTGTAGGTTCTATACGTTGGGCTTAAATCGTTTTCTTTTCCTCAAACACACACACACACATACTTTCCTCTGTGGCGAATATTTTCTTTTGATAGAGTTTAACGCCCGCTTTTGCTACTTGTGGCACCGCAGGTGACCTTTGGGGGATAGCAAATAATTCTGATTATACAATAATTCCTCACCTCAGCCGGGAATCGAACCCAGGACATCCGGGTGAGAAGTCAGCTCGCTAACTACCCGACCACGGAGACAGTCATGGTATTATTGGTTATGATTCAATTTGAAACTTGCGGAGCACTTGGAACATACCGGCATGTAATTTACATATCTAGAAACCTGTGCCAAGTTCTTGTGTTACGCTTACACTGCATTGTGAATGGTCTTTCCTCGCGTCTGCGCTAATGCTGCGTTACGTTTGCGCTTGCATCTCATTGTGAATGTAATTGAAGTCTTTGGCCCCGTGTAGCAGATTTACGGCATGTAAAAGAACCTCAAACCTGATATAGAGGTCTCCGAGCAAAATTAAATTGCCCTTCATATAGAATGGGACACTTGAGAATTGCAGCAGTTAAAGAGCGTCCATAAATAAAATTCAGTTTAGTTTTTCTACCTTATCGGTGCTGCACGGGGCAGTTCTTGGAAAGTCGTTAGTGGCTAAGTTTGGCCTTCGTTGGTCAAATGTTGCAAATTTGTAGAAAAGGGCTTGAGTGTATGAGTGAATTTAGCTTTCTTTTATAATTTTTGTCAAGTTCAATAGCTCAGGTGAACCGAGTGAGGTGGCGCTGCGCTCGCCTTCGGGATGTCATGGGTTCGATTCACGTGGCCGATCTTCCTGACCCGAGGGCCTTTTCGATGTTTCCGCGGATCATCAGGGGAATGCTGGGAAAGTTCATTAATTTCCTCGAATTTTCTGTCGATCATTTCCTTGTCATGTTTTTCAGAGTTAAAGGAGCAGACGACGGTGTTCGCCGGTTGTGGCTGAACGGCGATTTCGCCTTGGGATTGCTGTGGGGTCACATAATCGGGACTCGCCACTGCAGGCGATGAAGATGGAGCACCGGTGGAATGTGGTGGCAGGGGACACAGCAGAACCCGAAGAAAACCCGTCCCTGCGCCGCTTTATCCACCACAAACCTCATATGTGGTCACTTGGGATCGAACCTAAGCCGTCTAGCTGAGAGGCAAGTGGTCTAACCACTCGGCCACAGCGCGACCTAAAGTAATAATTTATAACATTTTTCGACTAGATACAATATTTCAGCTGCCTTAGATATGAAAGAAGAGAGCTTTGGTTTATCATTGTCTTCATTTAAAAAAAAATCTGATGTATTCCATTCACATGACTTTCTCTACATCTCTGCAACAAATTATTCTACTTACTTCATCTAATCGAGAAAAAATTAGCAGAAATTATTTTATTACTTGCTACTTTGTAAGTAGAAGGGAAATAAGGGACTACTATAGGTTAAAGTGATATTCAAAAGCTGGTTCCTGTGTGACTTAAGTTCCTTTGTATGGACAGAAGTTGATAAATTCCTGTATGAGAAGTGTGTTTTTCAAAAACAAGGAATATCTTAAACACGACCAACTCCACGAAAAAAATGTATATATCATAAATTGTGTGTTTTAAGTTTTCGCCATCTCTTACGGTTTAGCAGTTATGCAACATTCTGTAAAATTCAACCAGAATAGTCTTCAGAGGCTGTTTCCAGAAAATTCAAGATATTCCTTTTTTTTTCAGGTAAATATCTTTAATATACGATATTTTAATCAAATTGTTAAGAGCCATTTTTAATAAAATGAAAAATTTCGAAACTTTTTCCATGGAAATGGCATGTTATTTATGGATGCTCTTTAACTGCTGTGGTTCTCAGCATCCCATTCTATACTGGGCGTGAAAGACCGCTTAATTTTGCTCAGAGGCCTCTCTATCAGGCTTGAGGTTCTTTTATGTGCCGTAAATCTACGATACGGGACCCACGGCTTTACTTCCTTTCCGAAGGAAGCCATGCTCAGGATTTGTACACCCGATTTTCCATGTAAAGGGTAGTATGAGATGGGGAGGATTTTTTTGAAAATCTTTATGTCGCATCCTTGGACGATACCAAACTTAAATACCAAATTTGGTATTTAACGGTCTTTTCGTTTTTGAGCTATGCTGCCCACAGACAGACACACACACACACACGGACATTTTTCTAAAAATGCTTTTTTTGGATTCAGGGGGTCTCATAACATATCTTTCCGGTGAAATCTCGGTATCAAATTTTTGGGTGCAATACAATACCTTCTTTATACACTTTGTACATAGTACTGTAGAGAAAGTAAGACTATAACTTTTTTAGATCTTCATGAATTACATGACCGATTAACATCTATATGCAGCAAACTTTGTAATAGTACATTCTGCTGGCATGATAGGAAAAGGACAGGAAATGGCATGGAAAAAAGAAAGAGAAGCAATACTTATGCTTTACTCTCCATTTATTATATTATTAACTGTACAGCTTTTATTGAAATGGACAGGTAAAGAAAGATATGATAGAGAAATTACAACCTTCAGGCTTGTAAAATATTTAGGAAGCAATTTCACATACATACATACATGTGTTATAAAGGTAGTCATGGTTAATAAAAGTGTATACAAGAGCATTTTTATTTTTTACTCACAAATTATAAATTATCTGCAGAATATTACAGTTATATACATAATATTAATTGCATTGTATATGGTTAAAAAACCTGAAAATTGCTTGGTGCTCAAGTCAGTCTTTTTAATCACACCTCTTCATCAAATATAATACACCTAAGTTCACCCCTGCATGCATGTTTACAACCCAGTTCCTTTATCTCATATGTGCCTCGTTTTCAGACAACCCAAATCAAAATATTTTCACTTTGGAATGTCAGTTTGTACATTCTCATAAAACAATAGAAAGGTAAGGTATCTTTGGAAAGAATTATGCATAGAAAAATGCTGGCAAATCAAACATTTTGAATTAAACATTGCTTGCAAATCTAAACATAAATATACATTTTACAATGTAAAAATATGCTATATGGAAGCACTCTGCAAGTAAAATATGGCACTTTGGTTTATGAAAATTTTGTATTTGACCATTGTATTACACTTGCTCTAATGCAGATTCTGTCTACATATGCACCCAAAACAATTACTGAGGTTGAACATTTAAATGTTTTAAAAGAACATCATTCAATAATTTCAAATTTGTTTGAAATTGTTATAAATATAGACAAAACCAAATTTAATAGAAATCAATAGACAAAATTAGGATGATTTTCCGAAATATTTGAAATTAAAACCTTACTGACAAATGTTTAAAACTTTGTATTCTTACAAAACAGGTTTAAATTATAACAATGTAAGTAACACAGCCCTCATGCTGAAACACAATTCAAAACTTTTGTTGTAGAGATGGTTTGTCCTAGACAAACCACATGGAAAATATTAGCTGCCAAAGCTGATTGCAAGGTTTTGGAAATGAGAACCAAATAATTCATTTGCATTGGATGGTTCTGTGAGTCAGTTTGAAATGATGAGAAACAAGTGACAGTGCAGCTCTACTTCTTTCAAGCAGAGATAACTATTTGCATTGCCATTATACATCTCACTTGTTTTTATAACCTTGAAGCTAAACCTGGCTACTTAAAAACATGTTTACCAAAGCAAACTTCTTTGATTTCTTAAATGAGACATTAAAAGAGAGAGTTTTTAAGTACAGTATACTCTATTATTTGTGTGCGGATTATCCATGCATCCCCACAAAAAAAATTATTTTAGATTGTTTTTCTTTAGGAAATATCAATAAAAGATGCACCATATGAGAATAATTGCCATTTCCAATGTTTAAATGATCACCACGTGACAACAGAGTACCGTTTCTATTGTTATCTGCCTGTCTGTTGCATGTAAATTATAAACAAGTTCTGTTTTTCTGATGTTAATCAGCATGTAAGTGTCAACGAAGCTAAAGGAAGTTTGTAAAAGAGATGGCAGAGAAATGAAAAATGTGTGTGTTGACATTAAAACAAAACTTAGAATTAATTGAAAGATTTGAGAAGGTGGAAACTGTTGCAAAATTAAGGGCTAATTATGGGATTGGAATGCAGACTGTTAGGGACATTAAAATCAAAAAGCAGAAAATACAGGAACTGTGATTCTAATTCTGGCCATCTGTACGAAAAAACATGAAGAGATCTACATTTGAGGACTTTTGCAATGGTTCAGCCAAAACGAGCATTGTTTCAGGCATGATGTGTTCCGAAAAGGCTACATTTTTTCATGAAACTCATGGTTAGAGGGAGAATTTAATAAATGTCAACTCCTCTCAGATGCAGAGCAACATCAGACATTTTAGGCCTATAATACCTATGCACAGAAGTAAAATTAACTTTTGAAAGAAGAATACATGTTGAAAAAAGCTTTTAAATGTAATTTCCTATTTACATATTATGTTGTACCTTAAAAGCATTAAATTATGGGTTTCTCGAATATTCGTGCTTCTTCTACCACGTATTACCCTCGATAATAGAGAGTATACAGTAATTAAAATGTCATTAAAATATTTTTAAGAGCAAACGCGTAATATGGTCAAATTTCTACAAGCAAATGCTTCCAAGATAGCTTTAATTATTCAATTGCACAGGTACAATAATTTTCATTATATGTAATACTTTTCCCAATGAACCAAGAAAAACAAGAAAGCTTATGATGGCTGAGTCTGAGGCAGAGGAACTATAGACTGGGGCAATACAAGGCTAAGTTGCAATGGATGCATGGTAGGGGACACCATTGCTGCATGACGTCGGGAACCAATTGTTTCACGGGCATGACGCTTGACGTGTTTCGCCAGGTGATCCGAGCGCATGAAGCGACGATCACAAACACTGCAGCCAAACTTCTTCTCACCAGTATGTGTGCGTTTATGACGTGAGAGTTCATCTGAACGGGAAAACCTGCGTCCACAGTTTTCCCATTGGCACGCAAAAGGCTTTTCTCCTGTAAATAAATAAGAAAATATATTAGTTAAACAATTGTAAGTAGGGGGATGGATAAAGGTACTTTTTGGATCACATATGCAGAATGCAGTACCAGAAATAGTATGACTCGATAATGGAACATACAGCAAATAGGTAAACTTGTTATATGAGTCATCCTGAAAAGTAGTGCATTTGCCCCAAAAAGATTAATTAGCATACACATTTCAAAGACTGGTTCATGAGCAACCAAAATGCCAATATTAAAATAATACATGATTTTAATGGGACTGTTAACAATTGACGGAAGCTTAACTGGGCCCAGAAATGGGAAAGAAGAGGATAATGTTGCAACCTTTGACTCCAAGCCTGCGTAACATTCAAGCAATATCCAAATCTAGCAGAATATCAAACTTGTGTCGCTTGTAAGGTATTAAGTTGGTAATAAATTCTGTAATGGGTGAATAATGCGGGAAATCATCGATTTATATATATATGGATAGATGGTATTGTATTATAGAATAAATGTGGTCTCTCCTTCATATAGTGATTAACTATGAATAATTTATTTGCTACATAACCTAAAATAACTATTGCATCATAACCTCATGCAAATCTGCAATATGAAATGAACTTGTGTTATATCACACCATTCTGCAATTTTAAATTAACCTTCAATTTGGGATTTCTTGTAATGTGTTTATTTAACAAATAATACAAAATTCTATTGTACAGTTACAGGTCGCAGTGTCTGACAAATTGTATGCTTTTACAATCTGGAATTAAATTTTCTCACCTTCTGGGGTTTAGAACATATTTTTAAATGTGGGTAACATATTTAGAATTTGTAAATATGATTAACAGTCTTAAGTAAATGGTGAGAGAATTATTATTATTCATGGGTTTAATTTTGAGTATTTTTGTGATAGGAGTTGCATTTTTTGCTGGCCAGTTAACTTTCATTCGAGTTTAAAATTGAAATTACACTTTGAGATATATATCACTTTTGTTTCCTTTCTCGATTTGCCAACCTGTTATCATAGCGACCTCTTCCTTTCTAAGGTTGGTGTGATTTAGTGAGATTACGCAGTGCCTGGATGCACGTTAAAGTGGGTTTTTTGATGTTTTGCAAATCAGAAATCCCCCTTAAGCATTTTAAGGAGCATTATTGTCATCAGTTCCCAAAAGATATTGAAATGTGTTACTTTGTTTACAGTTTCTGAAAAGCTTTCAGATTTGATTCTTTATGAGGTCATACATTGTTGATTGGAGGAAATCCAATTTGGCAGAACACTTACTAGTTGTTTTAATCAGTGACAGCAGCACAAGTTTCTCTATCATGTCATAGTGATCTTTAACATTTTTAGAGTTGAAGAAACTTGTGGACCCCTATAGCAGTCAATTCTTTCATGACTAGCCTGTTATTTGGGTTGCAGTGTTATGGTTTGCAATTGTTACTGGATCAATTTTTATACGAGAATGTTATTCTCAAGGAAAAACATTTAAGGGATTATTCATCCACTTAATATATTAAATTGACTTTTAACATCCTAATTAAAGGTTATGTGATACAAAAGGCACTCCAAAAGTTTTGAAAATGGACAACAATGAGTTGTGGTAAGCAACAACAGTTTTTCCTAACTTTAGATTGAAGTTCAGATAGTAATATGTGCAAGTCTGGGTGCACTCCAACAATGTGCATCGTTAGCAGCATGTGTGGTGCAAGAAACCACCCAATTTTTGCAGCATTTAGCACTGAGATATTTATCCCATCCTATGTAGAGCCCAGATCTGGCCACATGCAACTTCTTTCTATTCCACAAAATGAAATAAAAATTTGAGATCAACGATTTGAGCCAGCTGAAGCTGTAGTAGCTGCTTATGAAGTATGCATTTGTACCCTCTTCAAAGAAGAATTGCGTTCAGCATTTTCAAAATGGTTTGAAAGGTTGAGACGATGTACACAATGCAATGGAGAATATTTTTAAAAGATGCAATGATCAGAGAACATTTTATAATAGTTTATTGCATCCATTCTCAAAACTTTTGGAGTGACCCTCATATCAGGTTCCAACAAGAAACTGAACTCACCTGTATGCGTTCGTTTATGAGCCTTGAGGTGCGATGACTTGAAGTAATTCTTGCCGCAGTCTGGATGGTCACATTCATACACACGACGTCTCGTATCCACTGCAGCAGCTGCACAATCCTTGCTGATTCCAGTCATTGGCTGTTGCTGGGATGCGGTGAACAGCACAAAGCTAGCAGGTGCCCCTGGTGATGCTGGGTCTTGCTGCAGGACAATGTGGGTGACTGGCGATGCTCTGGTGGACGTTGCAGGCACTTGATTAGGGTTGCTAGGTGCTGTCGTAACAGGAATGAGGGTCCCGCCTGTCAATATCACAGCTTGAGTGGTGCCCTTATCCTTGCAGGGAACTGACACCAGAGGGAAGACTGGGCGAGACTGAGGACTTGGTGTGACGACAGCCAACTTTGGCGCAATGGCCACTAATGAGCTAGTACTACTACTACTGCTGCTGTGGTTAATACTGAGAGGAACGCTCTGATTATGTGTTGGTGAGAGATTCGTCTGCGGAACAGCAGCAGTCTGAGATCGAGGCAGTAACAATGATGGTGATAATGCAGGTACTGTGTGTGCGCTCTTGAGGCTAACAGCGCTGACCTCTCGATTCGTATCCTTGCTATTTATGAAGATCTCTTCCTTGCGGGTACTCATCTTGTACTTAAGACTCTTCAGTATGTTTTCTTCACTTGGTTCCTTCACTATTACATCTTTCTTCACACAAGCTCCACATTCCATCTTTGGCATAACATCTTTCTTGACTTCGTCTCCGCAGTTCTGGCATTCTCTCTCTTTGGCAAATGGCTGAGGTGAACAGGTACCATCTTTGTTAGCTTTCATTATTACAGACACTGGCATAGAGGTCACCACTGGTGCAGTAGAGAATTCTGGACTTGGAGTCCTGGGAGGAGTGCTGGACAGCAAAATCTGTAAGAATTGAAAGTTCTGTTTTAAAACAATTGCTCACAAGGCAATTAGTATCACTGGCCAGAATTTTAATCTAGTTAAGGATGGGGAGAACCTACATACAAATAATGGTGATTGGCATGCAGACTTATGAGACCATATTGTGCAACACTTTTTATGGACTTAATCTATAGAAGAAATCAGTTTTAATGCAAGCTAAGAATAAAATAAATTATTCAAAATATGTAGAGTTAAGATTGGTGAACATTCAAAGTTGAGGGGCCCAGAAACAAAATTAATTAGCATTATATTTTTACTGTAAATACCCTGAACTAATTTCATTACGTGATGTAATATTTTGTTTTATCATTTTTAAAAGTGCATTTTTACCAATTTTTATGTAATGCTACTAGATTGAACAAAATGAAATTTAAACATAAAAATTTCACATTTTTTATATGAGACTGAAAAATAAATCAATATATTAACTTTTGTGCTGCAATGAGTTATCAAAATGTTACTTATAATGTATATAAAATGTTTATAAAAGACTTTATTTGTCTATTGGACTGAAGTGTTGCACATAATTTGAACTCTCAAAAATTCATCAAATTTGCTTTTATGTTACAAATGTGAATAACTCACCTGTGCTAATTGACATTCTCCAGGGAGTTGTCGACAAGGACGTTTTCTTAGTGGCAGGTCTCCAAAGGTATCTTCCCCTTCGGAATCAGAATGCTGTGGTGTTGGCAAACCTGTAACAGGTAATGCCATTTCCTCCTCATGACTGAGGAGTTTTCTCTTCCTTGTAGACTCCAGCATAACTGCCGTATCTTTGCCACACATTGTTTTGGTGGCATTATTGAGATCTTCACTGAAAGACAGCAGTGTCTTCACAGCTTCCAGATCCACTGTATTATGTTGGTACCCCTGAAACAAACAAGAATAGAATTCTCTGTAACATGCATGATTAAACTTTCTTAATGACATTACTATGTTCTAGTATTTGATTTATGTCTGCCTATGTGGTCAAGCAGTTAGTGTTATACAATTACATTAGATTAGATAATCTTCTTCCATCCTCCACAAAATCTGAGACTATGAGAGCAAGTGTATCATGGCAAAAATTAAATTGAGTTTAAAATTGAAACAAAAAGAAACATTAGTGTTAAATCTATATTCTTTGTGTAGTAAGTTTGTGTCTATCTTACAGCTTTACCAGATATTCCCAAAAAATTCATGACAAATTTTGTTTGTCATGAAACTATGTTATACATGTTAATCAAAATCGTTATGGCCATCATCAAGAAAATCAAAATTTTCAAGTCACATTCTTGGAAAATACTGAACTTAATTACCAAGTTTGATATTTAACAGACCTTTCGTATTTGAGTTAAATTCTTCAACTGTCTGGCATGTTTCCCAGTAAACCACAAGGTGATCTCAAGTTATTTTGAGATGACAACCCCAATGGCAACAATAGTGTATCTTTACTTTCTCTACACTATGTATATAGTGTATGTATTGCATTCCACCAAAGAACTCGAAACCGAAATTTCACCGGAAATACACGTGTTAGGGTCCCCTGTATAAAAAAAAAATTTAGAAAAAGATTCATGTGTGTATGTATCAGTGAACACGATAACTCGAAAACGAAAAGTTTCTTCAGAGATGCGACACAACGATTTTGAAAAAAATTCTCCCACCCCAAACTACCCTTTACATGGAAAGAATTGCGAAAATTTTGATTTTCTCAAAAATGGCTCTAACGAATTTGTTTAAAATACCGTATATTAAATTTATATTTCAAATAAAGTATATCTTGAATTTTATGGGAATAGCCTCTAAAGACCTCTTTATTCTGAATGAATTTTGCTGGATTTAGAGTAACTGGTAAACCGTAATAGACAAAAAGTTACTACATAAAAAAAGTAGATCACGTTAATACGCACAATTTATATCGTATACGTTTTTTTCGTGGAATTGACCATTTCTGAGATATTCCTTGTTATTTGTTTCAGATTTAAAATATTTAAACTTTTTTTTGGTAGTGCTTATCGCCCGCTTTAACTAATTATGGCACCGCAGGTGGTGACATTGATGATACATGAATGTAGATGGAGTACCGGTGAAATGCGATGGCGGGGGAAACCGGAGAACCCGGAGAAAACCCGCCCCGGCGCCGCTTTGTCCACCACAAATCTCACATGCGGTCGCTTGGGATCGAACTCGGGCCGTCTAGGTGAGAGGCCACAGCGTGGCCATTAAACTTTTCTCACACGGAAAGCTGTCAAACTCCTGAACCTGCATATAAACAGATTTCAACCACATGGCGATGTCACAGCGATGTAGAGAAAGTCATATGAATGGAACATATCAAAATTTTAATATCTAAGCTTCATAGTTTAACCAACTATTACTGTTAATAAATTGATTTTTCCACACAAGCAGTCTTTAGGAAATGAATAGGTTAGACAGATTGAAAAATTTAGAGAAGAAACCATATTTGGCTCGTGACTTTATCAAAACGAAGAGCTTCAACAACCAGGTCATTGAGGCCCAAATCGCTAACGGGGTCATTGCAAAGCAGCGGTGTTGTTCAAGTAAAGGTTGTTTATTTCCATCTCTATATATAAACTTGCATGTTGAGGTGAATAAGGCCATAAACACCTTATTAACATATCAGCCTGCGACATACGACCTTATCCGCCAATAAAAATCAACCACGTCAGAGACAAGCCGCTTTTCCTTGACCCAATAAACGCACAACTAAGTAGCAAACACCCGCGCTTTGTTTAATAGGGATTTCCTGGATGTGTGTTTGAGGAACCAGTTTCAACTAGACGTGCCCACTCATCTCAGAAGTTTATTTACGTAGGCAATGGTAAGTGCCTCATTTGTCAATTTTTTGTCACCTACTAATTAAGGAGTATTTGTAATTCACAATGATGATAATAATGTAGTCGAGTGGTGAGCGAGCTGACTTCTCACCCGATGGTCCAGGGTTCGATTCCCGGCTGGGGCGGGGAATTTTTCTTTAACCACAATTATTCCCTATCCCCCACAAGGTCTGGAAGTATGTATGTGAGAGTTAATGTGCGTGTGTTTAGTTAAAAAAAATGATTAACCTAATGTTCTAAACCTACAGTAATACGAGTTGGATCACAAGTCAAAGCCCCCGATATGACCATTGAAGTTAAAGGGGGCTATACAAATGAAACAATTTAAAAAATAATAGTAATAATAATAACGTTAAATGCATTCAACTTTCCCTACCCATCTTTGTATATGTTTGGTTTGAAAGTCCATATTTTTTCTGACATCGAGGAACTACAGAATCAATTTATATATTTAAATGTTTTTATAAAGTCGACTTAACCTCGTCATATATAGGACTGACACCCCCCCCCAGGACCTAGATGTGGGTGCCTAGGGATCAGAAGGCTGTTAGGGAGCTAACGGCACGTAGCCACAGAATGAAGAACCCCTAGCCAGGCCTGAGCATGAGGAAATAGATGATAAGGTATGGTGGAACAATTGGTGGAATGAGTAGCGGGGGAAACCGGAGGACCCGGAGAAAACCCGCCCAGACGCCACTTCATCCATCACAAAACCCCACTTGTGGGATTGGGTTTGAACCCGGGCCGCCTAGGTGGGAGGCGAGCGGTTTAACCACTCTTATAGATACAATATACATATATTAAAAATTTGATGACTTTCTCTACATCTCTGCAACAAGTTATGTTAAAAAGTATATGCTTCTATTTACTTCATGCTAATCGAGAAAAAAAAATAGCAAAATAATATTTTTACTTGTTTCCTTGTAAGTAGAAGGGAAATAAGGGAGTACCATAGGTTAAAGTGAAAGCCAAAAGCTGGTTTGCAATGTGACTGAAGTTGCTTTGTTTGTATGGACACGAGTTCACAAAGTCCTGTCAAAAATGATTAACTCCACGAGAAAAATGTATATTACATAAATTTTGTGTTTTAACGTGCTCAACATAGGTTTTTGTCCATCTCTTACGGTTTAGCAGTTGCTCAAAATTCCGCAAAATTCATCCAGAATAAAGTACTCTTCAGAGGCTATTCGCAGAAAATTCAAGATACACGTTTTATTTGTCAGGTAAATAGCTTTAATATACGATATTTTAATCAAAATCGTTAGAGCCAATTCTGAAAACATCAAAATTTTCGAAAAAAGTTGCATGTAAAAATCTTCGTGTCGCATCCCTGGAAGATACTAAACTTAAATACCAAGTTTGGTATTTTACCGACTTTTCGTTTTTGAGTTATCGTGTTCACAGACACACGGACCTTTTTCCGAAAATGCTTTTTTTAGATAAAGGGGACCCTAAAACATGTATTTCCGGTGAAATCTCGGTATCGAATTTTTGGGTGGAGTGCAATACCTTCTCTATACACTGTACATAGTGCGTATAGAGAAAGTAAAAATGGATGACGCGGGAATTTGCATGATGCTAATCTCTACAAGGCTTGCTCACTTGGCATAACCTATACTCTGGTTTACCTATCCAAGGTTTGTTTGCGTGAGGATTCTCTAGAACTTCTTTTGTTGATAATATGAAGGATGGCATTGACAATCCTCACAGGTACTGCGAAACTGCATTTGAATATTCCTCTATAAACACTCCAACGGAATGGCAGAGAGGAAAATGCAATTAGCTTCAATGGAAGAGGCAACGTATAATCATTTGCTGGCATACAAACATTATATCACCGAGCATACCGGATTAGATATTTAATACTACGATCCGAAGTTCCACATTTTATCTAAAACAATTACAAAGCTGAAAATATATGGTAGTCGTCCTCCGTCGTGTAGTGTTACCTCATATACCTACCCAAGGTCGCGGGTTCAAACCCGGAGGAGGACGATGGATTTTTTCGGGTATAAAAATTCTTAGCCGTTGGTCCCGTGTTGGCACGTAAAAGAACCCCAAGCCTGATAAAAAGGTCTCAGCAAAATTAAGCCGTCTTTCACGTCCGGTATTGAAAGGGACGCTGAGAACCACAGCAGTTAAAGAGCGTCCATAAATAAAACGCCATTTCCATTTCTATCCACATATAATGTAAGCAGTAGACTGGACGGTGTCCCTAACCCCATCTGCTTGTCGCGGAGCTAAGTGGTAAATATGGTGTAAGAGATGAGACCTTAATAGACCAGCTGCACTTTACCATCTGACTACGGATGAAGAACAGCTACTTTACGCGAAGCGAAGTAAACAAAGCATGATTCGATGATGAGACCTTAAATGGCTACTGAAAAAATTAAATTGATTAATTGTCAATTACCAGGGCCATATCAGTGCCGCCGGTATGCCGAAATTTCGTCCCAACTATCTTGCCCAGGTTTGAACCCGCGACCTTGAGTTTAGAAGGCCAGCTACCTAGATCGACAAAATGGCTTCTGTCCTCCACACATCACACCATCAAAAAGTATTTTATCGATATTTTTTCCGTCGCGATATAACCAAGTTAAGTGACGTAAAATAAAACAGAAAACTACATCCTTTTGTGGTTTACAGCGAACTGTATATTGCAGTTGTCAGCTAAAGGAAACAAATCAATGTCGCAGACCGCACGTTAGAAAATTGAAACCATACACAGGACATTTTTATCGCCTTTTCAAACGGTTCCCGATATGGACTGAATTACAGCTGTATGCAGCGTGCTCTTAAAATGTCACTCATACTGCGCATTCGCGTGTTTCAAACTGTGGGGTGTGATCCCATGGATTAACACTAAAACTGTCTAAAAAGTTACCAATTATTTTCTTTTGTTGTGGAAATACCTATGCGTTAATAAAAAGTTGTATTGTGGTAAACAATACCAAAAAAAATCTGACGAGTTCCATTCACATGACTTTCTCTATATCTCTGTAAATTATTATTGTTAATAAGCTCATCATTTATTTATTTCATGCTAATCGAGAAAAATTAGCAGAAATAGTCTTATTTTTTTGCTTTATTGTAAGCAGAAGAGAAATAAGGGAGTACCATAGGTTAAAGTGAAAGCCAAAAGCTGGTTGCTTTGTGACTGATGTTCCTTTGTTTGTGTGGACAGGAGTTGACAAATTCCTGTATGAGAAAAGTATAAGTTTTTCAAAGCTGAAACCAAGAAAAAGGTATATCTCAAAAACGATCAACCCCACGAAAAAAATCTATATAACATAAATTGTGTGTTTTAACGTGCTCTACATTTTTTGTGGGTTAAGCTTTTGTCCATCTCTTACGGTTTAGTAGTTATGAAAACTTGATCCAGAATAAAGTAGTCTTCAGAGGCTATTCCCAGAAAATTCAAAATATACATTTTATTTGTCAGGTAAAAATTTTAATATACGATATTCTAATCAAAATCGTTAAGAGCTATTTTTGAGAAAATCAAAATTTTCGAAAAAAGTTCCATGTAAAGGGTAGTTGGGGTGGGGGGGATTTTTCTCAAAATCTTCTTGTCGCATCCCTGGAAGATACTAAACATAAATACCAAGTTTGGTATTTTACCAACTTTTCGTTTTTGAGTTATCGTGTTCACAGACACACTGACACACGGACCTTTTTCTGAAAATATATTTTTTTTTTTTTGGATACAGGGGACCCTAAAACATATTTCCGGTGAAATCTCGGTATCGAATTTTTTGGTGGAGTGCAATACATTCTCTATACACTAGTGAGTATAGAGAAAGTAACTTGTAAATTGTTTTGAGGTCTTTCAACAAGGTACCCTTAATTTTGTACAGACTTCACCCAATTTCAAATGTTTACCAAATTTAACTTCACACTCCACCCAGCCAGCATTACGCTTCGTGCGTTAAAAAAATTAAAAATAATTTTTGTACTCTATTTCTACAGAAGTTTGAATGACGTTTATACATACTAACAGAAACACAATTCAATAAACTTGGCTAGCTTTAATTTATTGTTGATTAAGTTTCTTATTATGATGTTTATTTTCTGCTTGCGTAATAGAGGTGACCTATTACAATAGGTGTGACAAGTGACGACCAATGTATATAAATGAAGGCCAAACTTTTGACGCACTCTTTCGAATGACGTCACGATAACTACTATAGTTTATAAACACCGATGTCTCGTAAAAATGGCTGTTTTGCAAAGGTTCCATCTGGTGAGATTAATTGGAGATCGGTTGCTTGGACCTTTTCGACGAATCCACTAAAATTAAAGATACATTCGACTGATTTACGAAAGGAGAGTCGAAATTTTAGCCATGAGAAATGAAAATACTGGAATAAAACACTAAATAAACAAATTTAAGTAGTTTAAATATTAAACTCTTTGTAGACGGCGCTAAAGCGAGAACCTTTTTACTTTCTCTACCATGTACCTATAGTATGTAGGCAGAGGAAGTATATACCACCCAAAACTGCGGTATCGAGATATCTGCGAAAATGCAACTTTTGAGACTCTCTGAACCCAGAAAAGAGAGAATAAGGGACAGCATAACTCAAACGAAAAGTCGATGTATAGTAAACTTGACATTTAAGTTATTTATCTTACAAATATACGACACGAAGACTTTCAAGAAAATCCTCCCTAAACTATATTTATACGTAAATTTTTGTTTATTTTCTAAAAAAATTGCTAAAAAAATGTTGATATTACACGTTATGTCGGCTTGCCCTCCCCATATTTAGGACTTACTAGGGGCCAGAAGCCTGTCGGGAAGCCAATGGCACGTAACCACAGAATGAAGAACCTGGAAAGAGTGGTCGGCGAGGCATGAGCGCGAGGAAGTTGAAATGAAATGAAGGCGAAATGGTCATAATGGAGCAATTAGTGGAATAAGTGGCGGGGGAAACCGGAGGACTAGAAGAAAACCCGCCCAGATGTCGTTTCGTCTACCATAAATCCAACAAGCGGGCGCTTGGGATAGAACCCGGGCCGCCCAGGTGGGAGGTGAGCTGTATAGCCACTCTGCCACCTTAAGATTTTACAAGACAAATAAAATTATTATTGAACTTTCTGCAAATAATTTTTGTAATCCTTTTCATTCGGAAGGAATTTATCTGATGCTATTTGAGCTGATAAACTATAACAGACGAAATCCCAAAAAATATACCTTATTGAAAGAGCTTTAGCTATTTTCGAAAATGTATTGCTATTGTTTGTCATTTTTAAGAGCTGACAATATTGAATTGTTTCTCGATTTTTTGGAAAGAGTGGAATTTCTAACCTAGCATATAGTTTTAAACATTTGACTACGCGCTGAGTTTCTTCTGTGCCATTGTACAATGAAAAACTAATGGAACTATTTCTGCAAAGGTTTTCTTCGATTAACATGAAGCAGAAAAATTGAGTCTTTATAAGAACATATTTATTTTAGAAACTATATAAAATAGGCACAGTGAGTAGAAAAAACCACCTGAACTTAACCCGCTATTTTGGCTCAACAGCTTTGTAAGCTCAGTAATGTATAATCACTTTTACTGTTGTTGCGTAGATTTTTATACCCCCCCCCCGCCTCGCCCGCTCACAATGATAAGGAATGACTCGGTGATTGATAGATCTCAATATATGCAACTGCGTAAATAATACTGCGCGATTAACAGCCATTATTTTCGTACGCTGGTGGCAACATATATTCACCACGTGGCGGAGAACAGAATTCGTGTAGAAGGTATTGTATTGCACCCAAAACTGCGAGTTTTCACTGGAAATAAAAAAAAAAAGAGGCATTTTTAGAAAAAGGTCCGTGTGTCTGTGGACAGCATAGCTCAAAAACAAACACCAGCCTTGGTATTTAAGTTTATTACCTTCCAAGCATGCGACACGAAGGTTTTCAAGAAAATCCCCCCACCCAAAACTACTCTTTGCATGGAAAAAATTTTGCTTTTCTCAAAAATAGCTCTACGATTTTGATTAAATACCGTATATTAAAGTTATTCACAATACAAATAAAATGTATATTTTGAATTTTCTGAGAATAGACTCTCAAGAGCACTTTATTGAGGTTGATTTTTGCAGAATTTGCATATGGCTAAATCGTAAGAGATAGACAAAAACTTGCTACACAAAAAATATAGATCTAGTTATAGCACACAATTTATGTCATATGCATTTTCGTTTTAGAGTTGACCGTTTCTAAGATATTCCTTGTTATTGGTTTCAATTTTACAATGCTTATACTTTTCTTAGACAGGAAGTGTCCGTTTTTATTTTGTTTTACTCCTGACCAAGCAAAGAAACCAATTTCAATGATAATCGCAAAACGATAGCTTTTAAAACATTTGAATGTTGCTTTAGCATAGCGCATTCTTTTATTCCACTTTTGTATAAGGGGCTAAGTAATAAGTACATTCTGCTTATGCTTATCTCGATTAGTATGGTGTAGAAAAAAGTTAAATCTTTTGTAAGAAGTTTGTTTGTGGAGCAGTTAGAGAAAGTCATGTGAGTATAACACATAAGATTTTTTTGAGATCTAACGTCGACAGATTCTGCATATATATACACACACATAAGTACTAGTTATTTTACACAATAACTGATAATTTTGCCAAGTTTCAACATTTTAGCTAGTATGGTTATTTAAATAATATTTTTTACTGTCTAAATTCATTCTTATAATAAAAATGCTCCACACAACGCATTTTTAAAAATATTCACTTAAAAATTCACATTCACGTTCAAGTTTTACGAAAATGGGTTTTAAAATATTCCCGTTATTGTATACAATTTTTATATATTAATCCATAATTATTGTAGCAAGAGGCGGCACAGAAGTTTTGAAACAATTAAAAAAAAAAAAAACTGCAGCGAATGGAGCATTTTGTGTACGGAAAAAGACTGAAAAGAAAGAAATAAAATATTAGAGAAAACAAGATTTAAAGTTGGGCGTACTTATTAAAAAGCACGAGTCTGTCAATTGTTTTCTGATCGCAGAATTAAACTATGCAGGCAACGTAATGATTTGGTTTTTATTCTACCATGTAGTTCCTAATAGTAGACGAAGTAATTATTTCTACCAAAAAAATAGATATAATGGGCGTTCACCGCAATTACATGTTGAAATATTTCAAAGACTAAATATCAAACATCGAAGTGGTATTTAAGTTCCACGACTGTCATTAAAATACAAGATATTTAGATGACAATTATATATCTCGAATCTTCTGGGTGTGGCCCTGAAGAAGTTTTGCAAACTTCTGTTTAACTGGAAATCCATTAGTCAAAAAGTTAATTTGTACACAGAAAATGTAGATTAAAACATACAATTTATTTATTTTGTTTGGGTGCGTGCCCGTCCGTATAGCTTCAATTTACGAGACATATATTGACATTTTTATAATTTTGAGAATCAGTTTTTGAAGTGCTGTCACATTCAATTGTTTCTCTCTCTCTCTCATCATAGAATTTCAAGGCCAGCATATTTGACCTTTGCTACAGGGCGGCGCCGTGGCATAATGGTTTGACCGATCGCTTCTCACCTCGAAAGCCCGTGTTCAATCCCAGATGTCTGCCTGTGGGATTTGTGGTGGAAGAAGCGGCATCTGGGCAGGTTTTCTCCGGGTCTTCGGTTTCCCCCGCCATACATTCCGTCAGTAGCGCCATAATCTTTCCTGTCATGACTTCTACTTCCTCGCTTTCATTCTAAGCACTGGACTGATCCTCAGTCCCTGGTTACTCATCTGACCTCAGGCATTGAGATGCAAGTCCTCCATAGGTGGAGGGTAAGCAGATGGAACAGAAAAAGGACTATTGCTACAGCCTCCTATATGCCTTTCTGTCTACAGCGAAATATGTCATTAAATTATTTCCGTAAAGGCCTATCTCGATTAGCAAAAAGTTAACAGAAATTTGAATCCTGTTGTAGTAGAACTAAATAGAAATATCGATTGTCTTGTGAATGTAATACATCAAATTTGCAAACATTTGGCTGTCCTATTTATTTTGTAACTATAACGATGTAATTAACCTATTTGTGCAAACATTATTTCAATTAACTTGAAGTAGATTGAAAAAAAAAGGAGTAGCCTTTGCAAATAATTTGCAGATCCTATATAAAAATAAAAGATCGTTGGTCGAGAAAATCGTCTGAATGTAACACAAAAATTTTCTTGATGTAAAGTAACAATTCGTAGGTTTTTAACATGCATCAGAAAGTTTTGGGGAAACATACTCAAATACTAATTTAAATGGCAGATATATTAATTTCCCTTCTACTTATAAGGAGATAATATAATATCTAAAAAAGATCAATTCCACGAAAAAAAAATGTCTAACACAAATTGTGTTTTTTAACGTGCTCTACATTTTTTGTGTAGATGGTTTTTATCTATCTCTTACGGTTTAGCAGTTATGCAAAATTCCGTAAATTTCAACCAGAATAAAGTAAGCTTCAGAGGCTGTTCCCAAAAAATTGAAGATATACATTTTATTTGTCAGGTAAATATCTTTAATATACCATATTTTACTCAAATTGGTTAGAGCCATTTTTGAGAAAATCAAAATTTTCGAAAAAAAGTTCCATGTAAAGGGTAGTTGGGGGTGGGGGGATTTTTTTCAAAATCGCATCCCTGGAAGATACTAAATTTAAATACCAAGTTTGGTATTTTAAAGACTTTTCGTTTTGATGAGTTATCGTGTTCACAGATACACGACACACACACGGACCTTTTTCTGAAAAATGCTTTTTTTGGATATAGGGGACGCTAAAACATATATTTCCGATGTAATCCCGCTATCGAATTTTTGGGTGGAAAACCTTCTCTATACACTATGTACATAGTACGTAGAGAGTAAAAAATCGCAAATATTCTACCATAAATAGGCAGGAAGCCCTGAGCCCACATTTTTTATAGCCATCTGCAAATGGTTTGAAGACAGGGCTGAATCACCAGACACGGAAAACGTTGGATTCTTATCTAAACGTAAGCATTTCTGGGAAATGTGCTGCACTCTCGTCCGGAGCTGCCTGCACGTATGTATGTACACAACCATAACAAAGGTTGCGAGGAGAGGTAAGCTGTCCACGTGAACACCAGCTGACTCCATCGTGCTCTCTCCCTGACTGACACGCTTCTGAGTCACTGACGCAAGCTTTTTACACGCGCCACAGCTTGAACTAAATGTGTTTCCCTTCGGTCAGCAGGGGTTTGTCACCTCGTGCAACCCCCACCCCAAGTAACAGCTTGGTCGATACAGCAGCAAAAATATTGTCAATTCTCGTGGTCGGATTAAATATGTATTTCATAAAGCTACAGTAAAAATAATGCGAATTCTTGAGGGTGACTTATAATGTACTTTATCAATTTGTGTATTTCACAACAATACAGCAAAAATAATGTAAATTGTTGGCTTGTATTATATAAAATCTTTGCTATATTTCACAAAATTATAACAAAAATAATGCTAATTCTTGCAGCTGCCACATACTATAAAAATAAACAGAGAAATCACTGGTGAAAGCCCTCGGAATTCTTTTGAAATCAGTAGTTTGATTAGAAACAATATTATTAATAATTGAATTAATATTATTTATAACAATGAATAGGACAAAGAGACATTCGATAGTCATGCATTTTGAAAATCAAATAATTTTAGGAAAAACTAAAACAAATGTTGTTTCTCACTTCATTTCAAATACTCTGGATAAATGTTTTTCAACTATAAGAATAATGTTGGCTATTTTGATTAATAGTTTTGAAATTTTATTTGGAAATATTGAAGCATTGTAGTGGGTTAATTTCTGAACATCGATAGATAATATAGCCATTTCTGGGATTGTATACATTTTAAAAAAATGCCTTCTTACATTTCGAGTCTCAATACTTTTGCGTAATTTATTTGTCAAGTACTTTTGGCTCGATTGTACTGAAGCTGCCTAAAAATACAATGAAGGGAAAGTTATTTTTTAAAGTGCAGTGTTTTCACCCTAATAGAATGCATGTTTTCAGGAACTTACCTTTGTCTGGGGGTACAGATGTTGCGGTGGAGGTGTTGTCGGGGGTGACAGCACCATTGCCGTTTCATCCATCACTGCGATGGACGCGTATAATGTAAATTCCCAAGAAGTCGGGTTCTTGCTCAAACCACTTCACAACCACACGACAAACTGAGAATATCGCTCCCCGAACCAAGTGTATTTCTGCGGCCATAGGGTGTGTAGTATCAGAAGCGGGTACGACCAACGAATGAAACATTGGAGGCTCGGCACTACGCGACCAATAGCCGTTCAGCTGTCAGGCACTCACTGCGTGATCCTCGGCGTGCTGTTCACGTGCTCAGAGGCTGACTGTGACGTCATGCTGGGGGCCGTGCCGCTGACGTCACGGCGTTGTATCGATTGTTACTCACACACTCCCACTAGTGTGTTTTGTTCGGGATGCGTGCCGTTTCAGGGTCACGCGTTGCGAAATCGCACATAGCCTCCTGTACTTTAGAATGCGGTTTATTGTATTCAGGAATAGCTTTGAACTTTCATTGATGCTGATAGAAAACTTGCGATAGAAATTGATCATGTGTATCGCTTTGTATTCTATCCTTTCTCTTGTCCCTTTGTTCTAGATTTTTCGGCTTACAATTCCAACAGACTCACTACACAAAACATTCTATTTTCTCTGTTCACTATCGTTTATTAGCCCACCTGGATAGTGGCGTAGTAGCGTATCTGCCTCACATTCGCGAGTTCGAATTTGCTTAGAGTGGCCCGGATTAGATTTTTTCGGGGGTTTCCCTGAGAAAACGAATTTCGAGTAACTTTAAGCTTCATGGACCCCAATATCATCTGGGCATCTTTCACCTATTTCATTCATCATTCAACCAAGTTAAAGGACGTTAAGTTTCAAAATATAATAAAACAAAAATCTATCGTTTTCAACTTTCTCTATTAGAAATACTGCATTCTCACCAAAACTTCGATCCCAAGCTTTCACCGCAATACACATTTTGAGACTAACTGAATCCATAACAACGCATTTTTACTTTCTTTACGTGTACTATGTGCACAGTATATAGAGAAGGTATTGTATTACACCCAAAAATTCGATACGAGATTTCACCGGGAATATATGTTTTGAGGTTCCCTGAGTACAAAAAAAAACTTCTAGAAAAAGGACCATGCGTGAGTATGTCTTTGGACAGCATAGCTAAAAATTAAAAGACCCTTAAATACCAGATTTGGTATTTATGTTTGGTATCTTCCAAGGATGTGAAGCGAAGATTTTGAAGAAAATCCCCCCAACCCAAACTACCCTTTACAAGAACATTTTTTTAAAATGTATTTCTCAAAAATGCTCTAACGATTTTGATTAAAATAGCGCACATTAAAACTATTTACATCACCAAAAAAATGGATATCCTTAATTTTCTGGTAATAGCTTCCGAAGACCTGTTCATTGTAAATGAATTTTGCTGAATTTTGCATAACTGATAAACCATAAGAAATAGACAAAAATGTATTACATAAAAGTGTAGATCTTATTAAAGTACACAATTTGTCATGTACATTTTTGTTGCGCAGTTGACTGTTTCCGAGATATTCGTTGTTATTTGTTTCAAGTTTAAACTCCGCATCTTCTCAGACGGGACCCTTTCGTATCATTTCTCTTTTGTTTTTCTGGAGATGCAAAGCGAACCGAACTTCAATTGTTCGCATATTGACCGGCTTTTACAAGATTTTACGTCGCTTTAGCCTGGTGTTTTTCCTTATCTCCCCTCTGCTTATAAGGAACTAAGTAGTAAGACCAATTCTATTTATGTTTATAATGGTGTAGCTGAAGAATAATCTTTTGTAAGAATAGTTTTTTTAAAGTCATGTTAATGCAACATATTAGATTTTTAGAAAAAGGATCGTGTGTGATTATGTGTGTGTAATGGTATATTTCTAAAAACGCAAAATTAGTTAAATACTAAACCAAATTGGCATCCTTCACAGATGCCACGTGAAGATTTTCAAAAAAATCCGATCACCTCATGATACCCGGAAAATATTTCTATATTTATTTTTCTTTCTTAAAAATAGAACCATTTTGATTCAATTTATAATATTTGCATGAAAAATAAAATGTATATCTTGAAGTTTCTGGGAATATCTTTTGAAGCACTCTTCATTCCGAAAGATGGATATAAAATTGCTAAACTGTAAGAGATAGAACAATCTTACTATACCCCCAAAATAAAAATTAAAACACACAATTTGTTCTTTTTATTTTATGTCGTGAAACCGTTTGCGAGGTATTCTTTGTAATTTGTCTTCATTTTCCAATACTTATACCTTTTTTTTCAAATGATAAGTTAATATTCTTTTTACTTTCTCTACCACGTACAGTTACATAGTATGTAGAGGTGTTGCATTCCACCGAAAAATTCGATACCGAGATCTCGCTGGAAATATGTGATTTGGGGTCCCCTGAATCCAAAAAAGCATTGTTAGAAAAAGCTCCGTGAATGCTTGCGTTCGTGCGTGTGGTGTCCGTGTATCTGTGACCAATTGAAAAACGAAAAATAGCAAAATGTATATACACGAAGATCTTAAAGAAAATCCCTCAACCCAAGCTATAAAATTTCGTCTTCACTAGGAATACTTTGTTTATTTTCTAAAATATGGCTCTAACAATTTTGATTAAAATACTATATGTTTAAGATAAATGAAATATGTATTGAATTTTCTAGCAGTAGCCTCTGAAGACGTCTTCATTCTGGATGCCTTTTGCATGACTGGTAAACCGTAAGAGATATACAAAAAAGTACTTCACAAAAACTAGATCTCGATAAAACACACAATTCATAACATACATACTTATTCTTTTGGAGTTGGCCATTTCTGGGATATTCTTTTTTATTGGTTTTAATATTTCAATACTCACACTTTTCCAAAAATAATTTTACTTTGTTTTTACTCCAGACCATGCAAATAGTACGAAATTTCAATGTTATTACTTAGCGAACAGCTTTTAAAAGAACAGCTTTAACCTGTTGCAGCCCTGGGGTGCTCGTAAACGGAGGGGAAATGTGACATCTCCTCATTCCAGGAGTTGTTATTAAGAATGTTGTTTGGCATGTAAAGTACAACAGTGGCGGAACTGCCATTTTAAAGATGAGTAGCCAAGTACGAAAATAGGTATTGCAATATTTCTTCCTCAAATGAGGCTTTACAATCGTGTTTTTTTAATGCTTTTTATCGATACATATTTATCAATATCGGATTTAATGATAGACACAGAGAGACACATTGCTGACCAAAGGGATCCTCATTTAAACTGGTGCGTTACTTATCACTCTTTATTACAGTTAATTTTTTTTTTTTTTTTTTTTTGCTCGCATATACAAGGTAGATAGTAGATAGAGAAGATATTGTATTCCATCCAAAAATTCAATACCGAAATTTCACGAAAATAATATTTTGAGACCCTCTTAATTAAAAAAAATAAAAATTTTTAGAAAAAGGTCAGCGTGTATGTGTGTCTGTCTGTGGACATCATAGCCCAAAAACAAAAAGACCGCTAAATGTGAAATTTGTATTTAATTTTGATATCTTCCAAGGATGTGCCACGACTAACCTTCACATGGAGCATTTTTTGAAATTATTTTTCTCAAAAACAGCTCTAATGGTTTTGATTAGAATACCGCGTATTAAAGGCATTTACATAGCCTCTGAAGACCTCTTCATTCTGGATGACACTTTTTTATATATAAGAGTTAACAGTTTCCGAGATATTGTTTATTATTAGTTTCAATTTTAAGCTACTTAAACTTTACTCAAACGGGAGATCATCCTTCGTTTTATCTCGCTTTTGTTTTACTGCTGACTGAGTAATGCGAGCCGAATTTCAGTTGTTTCACATAGTAACCAGCTTTTAAAGGAGTTGACTGTCGCTTTGGAATACTGTATTATCTCATTTCTCTAGAAGGAATTAATATACCATATCTGCTAAGGTTTATCTCGATCACGGAGATTAAAAAAGTTGTATAATGACTTCTACAAACTGTGATTAAAAAAAGCTTATTTTTCTATCTTCTTCAAGATGATCCAGATAAGCGTTTGCACGTCATTTAAATTTCGTTGAAGTACAAGAAGGATACAGAAGGCTGAAGCGAATCAAATCTTTCTAAGCGGAACGCTATCAATATGATGACTTTGAAGCATCGCCAGAAACAACCTATAACACGGGTATTGATGAAATTCAAACCATTAAAACCACAGATCTTCCAGTCTCTACCCGCTTGCTCTACCACTGAGCTACCATTGCAGCATGCCGGCACGCATTAAACTTCTCACTGATTCGCATGTTTCCCGGTAAGTCCCAGAATTTATAGTATAGCAAAATATTATGCTCAAATAGTCTTAATTTAATTGCCTTTTTCACACAAGACACACCATTTTGCTTTCTCTATACGTATCATGTACACAGTGTATAGAGAAGGTATTGCACTCCACCAAAAAATTCGATACCGAGATTTCACCGGAAATATATGTTTTAGGGTCCCCCAGTATCCAAAAAAAGTGTTTTCAGAAAAAGGTCCGTGTGTGTGTGTGTCCGTGTGTCCGTTTGCCTGTGAACATGATAACTCAAAAACGAAATGTCGGTAAAATACCATACTTGGTATTTAAGTTTAGTATCTTCCAGAGATGCGACACGAAGATTTAGAGAAAAATCCCCCCACCCCAAACTACCCTTTACATGTAGCTTTTTTCGAAAATTTTTATTTTCTAAAAAATAGCTCTAACGATTTTGATTAAAATATCGTATATTAAAGATATTTACCTGACAAATAAAATGTATATTTTGAATTTTCTGAGAATAGCCACTGAAGATTACTTTATTCTGGGTCAATTTTACAGAATTTTGCATAACTGCTAAACCGTAAGATATGGACAAAAACTTACATCACAGCAAATGTAGAGCATCTTAAAACGCACAATATATGTTAAATACATTTTTGTTGTGGAGTTGATTGTTTTTGAGATATTCCTTGTTTTTGGTTTCAGCTACAAAAAACATAGGTACTTTTCTCATACAGGACTTTGTAAACTCGTGTCCATACAAACAAAGGAACCTCAGTTACACAGCAACCAGCTTTTGGCTATCACTTTAACCTATGATCCCCCCTTATTTCGCTTCTACTAACAAGGAAGCAAGTAATAAGACTATTTCTGCTATTTTTTTCTCGATTAGATGAAGTAAATAGAATAATTTGTTGCAGAGATGTAGAGAAAGTCATGTGAATGGAACACATCAGATTTTTTAAATTTCTAAACTGACTCGGATGTTTCCCGGTGATTAATGCCGTGCCGGCATGTTGCCATGGTAGCTCAATGATAGAGCAACCGGCTAGAGACCGGGGGATCCGTGGTTCATGTCCCGGCTATGGTATTGAATTTTTCAGTTTGTCTCTACCTATCCAACTCGGCTTGTGTGAAAAAATCTGATGTGATCCATTCTCATAACTTTCTCTACCTCTCTAACAAATTATTGCTAATAAACTAATTCTTCTATCTACTCCAGGCTAATCGAGATAAACATTAGCAGAAACGGTTTTTTTACTTAGTTCCTTATAAGTAGAAGGGAAATAAGGGAATACATTAGGCTAAACCTACAGTAAAATGCTTTAAAATATGGTTGTTATGTTGTAGAAATTCGATTCTTTGCGTGGCCAGGAGTTGACAAGCTCCCATATGAGAAAAGTTTAAATATTTTAAAACTAAAATTAATAACAAGGAATATTTTAAAAACTGTTATCTCCAATAAAAAAAAAATCTTATAACATAGTGTGTGTTTTAACGAGCTCTAAACTTTTTGTGTAGTACGTGTTTGTCTATCTCTTACGGTTTACCAGTTAGGCAAAATTCCGCTAAATTCATTCGGAATAAAGATTTCTTCAGAGACTATCCTTAGAAAATTCAAGATATACATTTTATTTGTGATGTAAATATTTTTAATAACGATATTTTGATCAAAATCGTTAGAGCCATTTTTGAGAGAAACAAAATTTTCGAAAATTTTTCCATGTAAAGGATAGTTGGGCATGGGGTATTTTCTTGAAAATCTTCGTGTCCCAGCCTTGGATAGAGAAGGTATCGTATTGAACACAAAAATTCGATGCCGAGATTTCACCGGAAATACAGCTTTGAGACCCCCTGAATCCAAAAAAATATTAAGAAAAATGTGTGTGTGTGTGTGTGTGTGTGTGTTTGTGTGTGTGTGTGTGACACGAAGATTTTCAAGAAAATCTTCCACCCCAAATTACCCTTTACTTGGTAGATATTTCGAAAATATTGATTTTTTCAAAAATGACTCTAACGGTTTTGAATAAATTCTCTTATATTTAAGATATTTTCAGGCCAAATAAAAGGAATATCTTGAGCTTTCTGGGAATAGCCTCTAAAGATCTCTTTGTTCTGAAAGATTTTTCTTGAATTTTGCATAACGGATAAACCGTAAGGGATAGACAAAAACTTACTGCAAAAACATGTAGATCACGACAATACATACAATTTGTGTCATATACATTTTTTTCTTGAAGTCGATCGTTTTTTAGATATTCCTTGTTATTGGTTTCAGCTTTAAAAACGTATACTTTTCACACATTGTCAACTCCTTCTATACGAACAAAGGAACTTCAGTCACATAGCAACCAGCTTTTGGCTATCACTTTAACCTATGGTACCCCTTTATTTCCCTTCTACTTACAAGGAAGCAAATAATAAGACTATTTCTGCTAATTTTTTCGCGATTGGCATGAAGTAAATCGAAGCATAAACTTTTTAACAATACTTTGTTGCAGAGATGTAGAGAAAGTAGGAGCACATCAGATTATTTAGATTAAGGAGGTCCTAAAATATGTATTTCCGGTGAAATCTCGGTATCGAATTTTTGGGCGCAATACGGTACCTTCTCTGTACACTATGTACATGGTACGTGTAGAGAAAGTAAAGCCAATTAAATCAATGTATATTTAGTTATCTCTCTCCAGTATCTATGTATTTTGCAATGTTTTGATGCGGAGTCCTTGGACAGGCAAGTTCGTTTTCATCATCAAGCAGCAACGTATATCCGATTTCTCCTTTGTATTTGTCTGGTGGGAGCGAGCCGTAAACCTAGGAGTGGCAGGAGTTGAAGGGCTTGGCCGGCGAGCCTACTTCATCTTGGGCAATGATGAACACTCACAAACAGCCTTGATGTTCCGATATATTTAGATGTGCACATACATCCCGGCCATGTGCTGTCAACCCACCTAAAATTTAACTATAAAATAGTTATTTTCAACCAATTTTCACGCTGATATAACACGGTACATTTCCTCTTCTTCTCCCCTCCTTAAACATAAGCGTTTATTCCATAACATCTGATGATTTCCATTCTCATGACTTTCTCTACATCTCTGCAACAATTATTGTTAAAAGGCCTATGCTTCTATTTACTGCATGCTAATCAAGAAAAAATTAGTATTTTACTTGCTTCCTTATAAGTAGAAGCGAAATAAAGAAGTACCATATGGGTTGACAAATTCTGTATAAGAAAAGTATAAGTTTTTTACAGCTGAAACCAATAGCAAGAAACATCTCAAAAAGGACCAACTCCACGAAAAAAATCTTATGTGTTCCATTCACAACACTTTCTCTACATTGTAGCAAATTATTATTAAAAAGCTTATACTTGTTTTTACTTCATGCTAATCTAGAAACAATTAGCAGAAATAGTCTTATTACTTGCTTCCTTGTAAGTAGAAGCGAAATAAGGGAGTATCATAAGTTAAAGTGAAGTCAAAAGCTGGTTTCTATGTGACCGAAGCTCTTTTGTTTGTATGGACAGGAGTTGACAAATTCCTGTATGAGAAAAGTATAAGTTTTTTTACAGCTAAAACCAATTACAAGGAATGTCTCAAAAAGGATCAACTCCATGAAAAAATATATATATCTGGCATACATTGTGTGTTTTAACATGCTCCACATTTTTGGTGTGGAAAGTTTTTGTCCATCTCTTACGGTTAGCAATTATGCAAAATTTGGTAAAATTCATCCAGAATAAAGAGGTCTTCAGAGGCTATCCCAAGAAAATTCAAGATATACATTTTATTTGGAATCTTTAAAATATGGCATTTTTATCAAAATTGTTAGAGCCCTTTTTGAGAAAATAAAAATTTTTGAAAAAAGTTCCATGTTAGGGAAGTTTGAGGCGGTTGAATTTTTCTCAAAATCCTCGCATTGCATCCCTGGAAGATACTAAACTTAAATACCAAGTTTGGTATTTCACCAACTTTTCGATTTTGAGTAATCGTGTTCACAGACTCACGGATACACACACACACACACACACACACACACACACGGACATTTTTGTGAAAATGCTTTTTTTGGATACAGGAGACCCTAAAACATATATTTCCGGTGAAATCTTGGTATCGAATTATTGGGTGAAGTGCAATACCTTCTCTATGCACTATATACATAGTACGTATAGAGAAAGTAAAAATGTATCTGACATAAGTTGTGTGTTTTAACGCATTTTTGGCGTGGAAAAGTTTTTGTTCATCTCTTACGGTTAGCAGTTATGCAAAATTCCGTAAAATTCATCCAGAATAGAGAAAGTAAAAATTATGTGTTACACTCTCATGACATTCGCTAGCTACTCTGCAAAAAAAAACTTTTTGCAAAAGGTTATTCTTCTTTCTACTGAATGCTAATCGAGATAAATATTAGCAGAATGTTCCTATTACTTATAAGTAGAAGGGAACTAAAGGAATACGATATACTAAAGTGAGGTCCCGGGTCTGCTTGTCCAACGGCCGGGATCTTGATCTGGAAATTGTAGGGACCCTATCATTGCTGTGCAGTCACACCTGGTTCCGGCCACCCGGTATCTCCTCTTACCTTAACTCTCCCCGGGGCGGCTTTTCGAGGGCGTTAAGTACAATATCCTCATTGGATGTGCCGAGTCTCCTCCAAAAACGCCCTATCATTATGTCTATACATTAAAAATATGACATTTAAATAAAAATATTTTGATCCTTTTTACTTTCTCTAGCACATATGTGCACACACTGTACAAGTAGCTATAGAAGGTACCTGTTGTATTCTACCCAAAATTCGATGTCGAGATTTCACCGGAAATGTATGTGTTGAGGTCGTAAGAGTTCGTAAAAAAACATTTTTAGAAAAAGGTCCATATCTGTTTGTATGTGTGTATCTATGCAAAAGTAGCTCAAATATGAAAAGACCGCTGTAAACTAAACTTGATATTTATGTTTAGTATCTCTCAAGGATGCGACACCAAGTTTAAAAAAAAAAAAAAAAATCCCCCCACCTATACTACCTTTTACATGGGAAAAAATTTTGAACATTTTTCTTCAAATCTGGCTCTAACGATTTTGATTAAAATGCCGTATATTAAAGTTATTTAAATCCAAATAAAATATATGTTTTGAATTTTCTGGGAATACACTCTGAAGACCTGTTGAGTTTTGCAGAATTTTGCATAACGGTTAAACCGTAAGAGATAGACAAATTAATGCACAGAAAATGTAGATCTCGTTAAAACACATAATTTATGTCTTATTCGTTTTTCTTGTGGAGTTGACCGTTTTTTACTTTCTCTATACGTACTATGTGCATAGTGTATAGAGAAAATATTGCACTCCAACCAAAAATTCGATTCCGAGATTTCACCGAAAATATATGTTTTAGGGTCCCCTTTATCTAAAAAAGGTATTTTCAGAAAAAGGTCCGTGTGTGTGTCCGTATGTCCGTGTGTCTGTGAACACGATAATTCAAAAACGAAAATTTGGTCAAGTTCTAAACTTGGTATTTAAGTTTAGTATCTTCCAGGGATGCGACATGAAGATTTTGAGAAAAGTCCCCCCACCCCAAACTACCCTTTACATGGAACTTTTTTCGAAAATTTTGATTTTCTAAAAAATGGTCTAACGATTTTGATTAAAATATCGTATATTAAAGATATTTACCTTACAAATAAAATGTATATTTTGAATTTTCTGGGAAGAATTTTCTGAAGACTTCTTTAATCTGGGGCAATTTTACGGAATTTTGCAAAACTCTAAACCGTAAGAGATGGACAAAAACCTACCACACAACAAATGTAGAGCACTTTAAAACACGCAATTTGTGTTATACACATGTTTTTCGTGGAGTGATTGTTTTTTAGGTATTCCATGTTTTTGGTTTCAGCTATAAAAAACATACTTTTCTCATTTAGGACTTTCTGAACTCGTGTCCATACAAACAAAGGAACTTCAGTCGCAGAGCAACCAGCTTTTGGCTTTCCTTTTTACTTATGGTACTCCCTTATTTCGCTTCTACTTACAATAAAGCAAGAAAAAAGACTATTTCTGCTAAGTTTTTCTCGTTTAGCAGGAAGTAAATAGAAGCTTAAGCTTTTTAAAAATAATTTATTCCAGAGATATAGAGAAAGTCATGTGAATGTAACAAATCAGATTTTTTAGATATTCCTTGTTATTGGTTTCGGTTTTAAACTCGGTATGAAAATCTCTGTCGCAAACTTGAAATATTTTATTTTACCATCTGACCTTATTTTGGGTTTGCCAAAAGAGAGAATACTTTAAAACATAAAATAATCACATACAAATAATGTGTTGGTGAGCAAACTTGACAATACAATAATAATAGGATTAACTGCTATATCTCTGCAACAAATTATCGTTAAAAATCTTATGCTTATATTTACTTCATGCTAATCGATAGCAGAAATAGCAGAAATAGTCTTATTACTTGCTTCCTTGTAAGAAGCAAAATAAGGGAGTACCATAGGTTAAATTGACAGTCAAAAGCTGGTTGCTATGTGACTGAAGTTCCTGTGTTTGTATGGACAGGAGTTCACAAAGTCCAGTATGAGAAAAGTCTGTTTTTACAGCTGAAACCAAAAACAAGGAATATCTCAAAAACAAAAACTCCACAAAAAAAAATGTATACAACATAAATTGTGTGTTTTAAAGTGCTCTGCATTTGTTGTGTGGCAAGATTTTGTTCATCTCTTACGGTTTAGCAGTTATGCAAAATTCCGTAAAATTGACCCAGAATAAAGAAGTCTTCAGAGGCTATTCCCAGAAAATTCAAAATAAAACGAATAATATTTTATTAGACAAGTTTGTTTCGGTACAGCTAGAGAAAGTAATATGAATAGAACACATGATATTTGTTATAATTTATTACTTTCTCTACACGTACTATGTATATAGTGTATACAGAAGGTATTGCACTCCACCAAAAAATTCGATACCGAGATTTCACCGGAAATATATGTTTTACGGTCCCCTGTATCCAAAAAAAAAGTATTTTCAGAAAAAGGTCCGTGTGTGTGTGTCCGTGTGTCTGAGAACACGATAACTCAAAAATGAAAATTCGCTAAAGTTCCAAACTTGGTATTTAAATTTAGTATCTTCCGGGGATGCGAGACGAAGATTTTGAGAAAAATCCCCCCACCCCAAACTACCCTTTACATGGAACTTTTTTCGAAAATTTTGATTTTCTAAAGAATGGCTCTAACGATTTTAATTAAAATATCGTATATTAAAGATATTTACCTGATAAATAAAATGTATATTTTGAATCTTCTGGGAATAGCCTCTGAGACTACTTTATTCTGGATGAATTTTACGGGATTTTGCGTAACTGCTAAACCGTAAGAGATAAAAACTTACCACACGAAAACTGTAGAGCACGTTAAAACACACAATTTATGTCATATACATTGTTTTCGAGGAGTTGATTGTTTTTTAGATATTCCTTGTTTATGGTTTTAGCTTTAAGAAACATACTTTTCTCATACAGGAGTTTCTCAACACCTGCCCATAAAGATAAAGGAACTACAGTCACATAGCAACCAACTTTAGACTATCACTTTAACCTATGGTACTCCCTTATTTCTCATCTACTTACAAGAAAGCAAGCAATAAGACTATTTCTGCTAATTTTTTCTCGATTAGCATGAAGTAAATAGACGCACAAGCTTTTTAACAATAATTTGTTGCAGAGAAGTAGAGAAAGTCATGTGAATGGAACACTTCAGTTTTTTTTTTTCCCCCCACGCGATGACACAAATTGTTTAGTAACTGTTCCCCTTGCCTCAATACAATATTTTGAATTTGACTTAAATACCATGTTTGATATAGACCAGATTATTCGTCTATGAGTTTTACTGTTTTCACAGGTGCGCGTGCGCACACACTCACTACACATTTTAGTCTTTCCTAGCGAAATCTCGATCTTGGGTTCCTAAATTGCAGAGAAAGTAAATCATTTCTTGGTGGGCTGTGGAGTTATTAAAGTAGGTATATGCACTTTCATTTTACGTCAGAAACAAGTGCAATTTGTTCCGTGTTGCAAACAAAATGATTATTGCGTCATGCAACTTACGTCACCATTTTCACCATAATCTGCTCAATCTACTCAAAGCACAAAGGTAAAGCATGTTACTTAATGTTGAGGTGCATGGACGTACATTAATGGTGCAACAATAGAAATATAAGCTTGTTTAGATTTTGGTCAATCCAAAATCTGAGTTATTATGTAGACTAGTAAAATGGCAATTATGTACGCTCACTGGTTCTTTCCGTTTTCGAAGGTCAAATGTGGATTATAAATCGCTGGCTTAACGGGAAACTACAAAATCTTAAATTATCATCAGAGATAAAAAAATTTTATGTGTACCATTCACATGACTTTCTCTACATCTCTGCAACAAATTATTCTTACAAAGGCTTATGTTTACTTCATGCTAATCAGAAAAAATAGCAGAAATGGTCTTATTATTTGCTTCCTTGTAAGTAGAAGCCAAATAAGGGAGTACCATAGGTTAAAGTGATAACCAAAAGCTGGTTGCTATGTCACTGAAGTTCTTTGTTTATATGGACAGCAGTTGACAAATTCCTGTATAGAAAAGTATAAGTTTTTCATAGCAGAAACCAAAAACAAGGAATGTCTCAAAAAAGATGAACTCACGAAAAAAAAATGAATATAACATAAATTGTGTGTTTTAACGTGCTCTACATTTTTTGTGTAGTAAGTTTTTGTCCATCTCTTACGGTTTAGCAGTCATTCAAAATTGCGTAAACTTCATCCAGAATAAACTACTCTTCAGAAGCTATTCCCAGAAAATTCAAGATATACATTTTATTTGTCAGGTAAATGTCTTTAATATATGATATTTTAATCGAATTCGCTAGAGGCATTTTTGAGAAAATCGAATTTTTCAAAAACATTTCCATATAAAGGGTAGTTTAGGGTGGGCTTCAAAATCTTCGTGTCGCATCCCTGGAAGATACTAAACTTTAATACCAAGTTTGGTATTTTACCGACTTTTCGTTTTTGAGTTATCGTGTTCACAGACACACGGACACACACACGGACCTTTTTCTGAAAATATTTTTTTTGGATACAGGGGACCCTAAAACATATATTTCCGGTGAAATCTCGGTATCGAATTTTTTGGAGTGCAATACCATCTCTATACACTATGTACATAGTACGTATGAGAAAGTAAAAAGGTAAACAAACTCCCATAACAAAACCTCTTATATTATGAAGATGCGTGAAACAAATATATTATTCTTTCAGGGCTCAAGATGTACATGGAAAAAGAATACTGTATCTTCAACAATATGTGGACCAAAACTTTAGTTATTAAATATAACACAAAAAGTTATTAACCAAGTGTAAATTCACGAGAGAAACTACTAAAAAATCTGACGTGTTTCATCCACATGACTATCTCTACACCTCTGCGACAAATTGTAGCTAAAAAGCTTATGCTTCTATTTACTTCATGCTAATTAGCAGAAGCAGTCTTATTACTTGCTTCCTTGTAAGTAGAAGCGAAATGAGGGAGCTGCATAGGTTAAAGTGATAGCCAAAAGCTGGCTGCTATGTAACTGAAGTTCCTCTATTTGTATGGGTAGGAGTTAAGAAATTCCTGTATGAGAAAAGTATACGTTTTTCAAAGCTAAAGCGAAAAACTAGGAATATCTTAAAAATGATCAACTCCACGAAAAAAAATGTATATGACATAAATTGTGTGTTTTATCGTTAGCTACATTTTCTGTATAGTAAGTTTTCCCCCATCTCTTACGGCTTAGCTGTTATGCACAATTCCGTAAAATTCATCCAGAATAAAGCAGTTTTCAGTGGCTATTCCCAGAAAATTCAAGATATACATTTTATTTGTCAGGTAAATATCTTTAATATATGATATTTTAATCAAAATCGTTAGAGCCATTTTTAAGAAAATCAAAATTTTCGAATTTTTTTCCATTTAAAGGGTAGTTTGGGGTGGAGGGATGTTCTTGAAAATCTTCGTGTTGCATCCTTGGATAATACCAAACTTAAATACCAAGTTTGGGTTTTAACGGTCTTTTCGTTTTTGAGCTATACTGCCCATAGGCGCAGACACATACACACAGACATTAAGACTCACACACAGACATTTTTCTAAAAGTGCTTTTTTTGTATTCAGGGAGTCTCAAAACGTGCATTTCCGGTGAAATCTCCGAATCGAATTTTTTGGGTGCAATGCAATATCTTCTCTATACCCTATGTACATAATTCGTATAGAGAAAGTAAAACATCTGATGTGTACCATTCTCATGACTTTCTCTATATCCGTGCAACAAATTATTCTTAAACAGCTTATACTTCTATTTACTTTATGCTAATCAGAAAACATTAGCAGAAATAGTCTTCTTACTTGCTTCCTTGTAAGTAGAAGCGAAATAAGGGAGTACCAAGGTTAAAGTGATAGTCAAAAGCTGGTTGCTGTGTCATTGAAGTTCCTTTGTTTATATGGATAGGAGTTGACAAGTTCCTGTATGAGAAAAGTGTTCGTTTTTCATAGCAGAAACCAAAAATAAGGAATGTCTAAAAAACGACGAACTCCACGAAAAAAAACGTGTATAACATAAATTGTGTGTTTTAATGTGCTCTACATTTTTTGTGTAGTAAGTCTTTGTCCATCTCTTACGGTTTAGCAGTTATTCAAAATTCAGTAAAATTCATCCAGAATAAACTACTCTTCAGAGGCTATTCACAGAAAATTCAAGATATATATTTTATTTGTCAGGTAAATATCTTTAATAAACTAAATTTTAATCAAAATCGTTAGTCATTTTTGAGAAAATCAAAATTTTCGAAAAAAGTTCCATGTAAAGGGTAGTTGGGGGTGGGGGGACTTTTCTCAAAATCTTCGTGTCGCATCCCTGGAAGATACCAAGTTTGGTATTTTATCGACTTTTCGTTTTTGAGTTATCGTGTTCACAGACACACGGACACACACACACACACACACACACACACACACACACACACACACACACACACACACACACGGACCTTTTTGTGAAAATGTTTTTGGATATTGGGGATTCTAAAACATATTTCCGGTGAAATCTCGGTATCGAATTTTTTGTTGGAGTGCAATACCTTCTGTATGCACTATGTACATAGTGCGTATAGAGAAAGTAAAAATTAGATAAATGTCCGTGTGTGTGGATGTGTATGTGTGTTTGTGTGTGTGTGTGTGTGTGTGTTTCTGTGGGCAGCATAGCTCAAACATTTGGTATTTAAGTTCAAGATTTTCAAGAAAAAAATCTGATGTGTTACACTCACATGGCTTTCTCTAGCTGCACTACAAACCCCCTACAAAAGATTCTTCTTCTTTGTACACAATGCTAATCAAGATAAATGTTAGCAGAATGTTATTACTTAGTTCCTTATAAGTAGAAGGGAATAAGGGAATGCGCTATGCTAAAGTGATTGTCAATTGTTTTAAAAGCTATCGTTATGCGATTGTCATTGCAAACCACTTCTTTGCTTGGCCAGGAGTAGAACAAAAGAAAAACAGACACTTCCTGTGTGAGAAAAGTTTAATTACTTCACAATTGAAACCAGTAACAAGGAATATCTCGAAAACGGTTACCTCCACAACAAAAACGTAAAGGTCAAAATTTGCGTGTTTTGTCATGAGGTACATTTTGTGTGTAGTACGTTTTTGTCTATCTCTTACGGTTTAGCAGTTAAGCAAAATGCATTCAGAATAAAGAGGTCCTCAGAGGCTGTTCCCAAAAAATTCGAGATATACATTTTATTTCGGACATAAATAGTTTTAATATACGGGATTTTAATCAAAATTGTTAGAGCCATTTTTATGAAAATCAAAATTTTCCATGTAAAGGCTGGTTTGTGGTGGGTTTTTTTTTTTTTAAATCTTCGTGTCGCATCCTTGGAAGATACTAAACCTAGATACCAAGTTTGGTATTTAACGGTCTTTTTGTTTTGGGGCTATGCTGACCACAGACACACACACACACACACACACACACACACACACACACACACATACACGCGCCGCGGACTTATTTTTAAAAATTTCTTTTTTAGGACTCAGGGGACCCCAAAACATATATTTCGGTGAAATCTTGGTATCGAATTTTTGGGTGCATTACAGTACCTTCCCTATCCCTATGTACATTGTACGTATGGGGCTAGAGGAAGTAAAAATGCTTTTTTCGGACTCAGGGGACCCCAAAACATATATTTCGGTGAAATCTTGGTATCGAATTTTTGGGTGCATTACAATACCTTCCCTATCCCTATGTACATTGTACGTATGGGGCTAGAGAAAGTAAAAACCCCAACTACCATTTACATGGGAAATTTTTCGAAAATTTTGATTTTCTCGAAATTGGCTGAAACGATTTTGATTAAAATATCTTACATTAAAGATATTTACATGACAAATAAAATGTATATCTTGAATTTTCTGGGAATAGCCTCTGAAGATGTCATTATACTGCACGAATTTTGATGAATTGTAAACCATATGGTATTTAATGGTCTTTTCGTTTTTGAGCTATGCTGGCCACAGACACACACGCACACAGACACACAGACCTTTTTCCAAAAATGCTTTTCTTGGATTCAGGGGGACCCAAAACATGTATTTCCGGTATTGAATTTCTGGGTGCATTACAATACCCTCTCTACACACTATGTACATAGTACGTGTAGAGAAAGTAAAAATTAATACTTCAGATTCAGAAGTTATTTGTATTCGATTCTGCCCACCAGTTCTAACAAGTAACAACGTGTCCTTCTGTTCCGGAAGGTGCACCCGAGTTAATCCTGAGATAACTTGCCGATGAGAGTGTCGGTTGTTTCCGTTGAACGTCAGTTTACCGCGAAACGGCTACCTGAGACAAACAATGTTACATGACCTGTTAGTAAATGACGTAGTCGAGCCGGTATGAGCCGGATCGGAGTTAACGCCCACCTGCTGCCACTGGCGCATGCGTGCTGAACGAGAAAATTCTGGTTTACGTTCCTTGTTTTTGTGTCGCTTCCTGTGGTCCTTGCCATTATTTGAAGTTAATGCACTTTCATCTGTGTCTTCGGGAATTCTGGAGTTTTGTTATAGAACCCTTATGTTACACAAAATATCTTTTATACTGGGTGATTATGATAATACAAATATAATCGTATTTTGAAGTATTTGAAATAGGCCTTATTTAGCATATTTTGACTTTTTATTCTCTCTACTATATAAAAAAAATCTGATGTGTTCCATTCACATGACATTCTCTACATCTCAGCAGCAAATTAATTTTTTTTTTTTTTTTTTTTTTTAATTATTTCATCTGTATAGCCCCCTTTAACTTGAATGGTCATATCGGGGGCTTTGACTTGTGAAACAACTCGTATTACTGTAGGTTAGAACATTAGGTTAATCATTATTATATTACTAATACACACGCACATTCACTCTCACATTCATATTTCCAGACACTGTGGGGGATAGGGAATAAATCTGGTTAAAGAAAAATTTCCCGCCCCAGCCGGGAATCGAACCCGGAACCTCCGGGTGAGAAGTCAGCTCGCTGACCACTCGACCACGCAGTTAAACAAATTATTGTTAAAAACCTTATGCTTCTATTTACTTCCTGCTAATCGAGATAAAAATTAGCAGAAATAGTGTTATTACCTTCTTCCTTGTGAGCAGAAGCGAAATAAGTGAGTACCATAGGTTAAAGTGATAGTCAAAAGCTGGTTGCTATGTGACTGAAGTTCCTTTGTTTGTATGGACACGAGTAAACAAAGTCCTGTATAAGAAAAGTATAAGTTTTTAATAGCTGAAACCAAAAACAAGGAATATCTCAAAAACAATCAACTCCATGAAAAAAAATGTATATGACATAAAGTGTGTGTTTTAAAGTGCTCTACATTTGTAGTGTGGTAAGTTTTTGTGTATCTCTTGCGGTTTAGTAGTTATGTAAAATTCAGTAAGATTGACTCAGAATAAAGTAGTCTTCAGAGGCTATTCCCAGAAAATTCAAAATATACAGTTTATTTGTCATGTAAATGTCTTTAATATACGATATTTTAATCAAAATCGTTAGCCATTTTTTAGAAAATCAAAATTTTCGAAAAAAAAGTTTCATGTAAAGGGTTTGGGGTGGGGGGATTTTCTTGAAAATCTTCGTGTCGCATCCTTGGAAGATACCAAACTTAAATACCAAGTTTGGTGTTCAACGGTCTTTTCGTTTTTGAGCTATGCTGTCCACAGACACACATACCCACACACGCACACACACGGACCTTTTTCCAAAATTTTTTTTTTTTGGATTCAGGGGGACCCAAAACATGTATTTCCGGTGAAATCTCGAATTTTTGGATGCATTACAATACCTTCTCTATACACTATGTACGTAGTACGTGTAGAGAAAGTAAATATATATGTCATAAATTGTGTGTTTTAACGAGATTTTTGACGTAGTAAGTTTTTGTTTATATCTTACAGTTTACCAGAAAACTTCATCCAGAATAAAGAGGTCTTCAGAGTCTATTCCCAGAAAATTCAACATATACGTTGTATTTGTTATGTAAACGTCTTAAATATAAGAGATTTTTATCAAAATCGTTAGAACCATTTTCGAACATTTTTCAGGTAAAGGGTAGTTGGGGGTGGGGTGTCAATCCTTGGAAGATACTGAATTTAAATATCAAGTTTGGTATTTAACAGACTTTATGTTTTTGAGCAATGCTGCACACACATAGACAAACACACGAATATTTTTCTAAAAATGCTTTCTTGAACTCAGGGGGTCTCAAAGCATATACTATTTCCGGTGAAATCTTGGCATCGAATTTTTTGATGAAATACAATACCTTCTCTATACACTATCTAATTAGTACGTGTAGATAAACTAAAAATCATAACGCTTATTTATTAAATATGGAGAATTCAACCTAAGATGTTTCTGCATTCTAGTCCAGCTATGAAAAAAAGTAATGTTGCGTTCTAACCTTTAGTTTATAGTTACAACGTGATAAGCTAGAAATAGCAAATACGCACTTTTAGTGAAAAAAGCGTTTTATTTAAACAGTTGGACCCACAGAAATCGCAAAGGCTCTAAATATTATGTAATCTAACAAAGACAAAAATGTAAGTTCCATTCAAATATCTTTATCTATCTGTTTTCCAAATAAACTTCTAACAAAAGATTATTTTTTATCTAATAATGCTACTAACCAAGATAAAGATTATCAGAAATAGTCTTATTACTTAATTCTTTATAAATAGAACGGAAATAAGGGAATACACCAAGCTAAAGTCAAATATTTTAAAAGCTATCGCTATATAAAAGAATTGAAATCGGTTCGCTTTCCAGGAGTAAAACGAAAGAGAAATGAAAGGAAATATAGCTTACCGTTTTCGAAAAATTTAAGTAACTTGGAATTTTAACCAACAACAAAGAATATCTTGTAAACGGTTAAATTTACAACAACAAAAATTAAAAGTGTATATTTATTTATTTATGCTAAGCTTTATACAGGTGAATATGACCGGTGTTCAGCCCTGGCTCTTTACCGGTCATACTCATATTTTACAATAGTTTATTAATTCTAGTTTATTACACCATTTTGTCTATCTACTGTCCATATCCATTTATTTTTCACTTTGCATAAGAATTGTCCAATCTTCTTACTATCTTTTTGAATCATTCCAACTACTGCTACATTTCTATCTATTTTAAACCATTTCTTATTAATATACTCTTTTCTCCAAATTTCAGTCCCTTTACATTTAAATAAAATGCGTTCCATATCTTCATTTCCGCCACATATAGGACATTGGTTTTGTGGAATACCTTTCCTTAAACCTTTTAATCTCCATACTCCTGCTTTCAGCCATGCAATACCTTCTCGCTCCTCTTTATTTGTCACATCAATCCATCGTGACTTAGATCCTTCTTCCTTCACCGCAGGAGCACCTCTCAAAACACAACCTTCCTCTATCACTGCCGGCTTAGCACTCTAAAGTGTATATGACACAAATTGTGTGTTTTAATGAGATCTACAATTTTTGGGGAGTATTTTAAGTTTACCGTTATACAAAAGCCATCCGGACTTAACAGGTTTTCAAAGCCTATTCCCAGAAAATTCAATATATACATTTCGTTTGTAATAAAGACATCGTAATGCTTTTTTAAAAAAATCTAAATTTTCGAAAAATCTTCTATAAGAAGGGTGTTTGCGGGTGGGGGGGATTTTCCACAAAAGCTTTGAGTCGCATCCCTGCAATATCCTGACATTTCGTTTTTGAGTTGGCTGTCCACAGCAACACAAGAAACACAGCTATTTTTCACAAAATAGCTGTTTTTATGCAGGGTCCTCTAAACATGTATTTCCGGTGATATCTTGATATCGGATTTTTGGGTGCCATACAATACCTTATCTATTATGTTCATTGTACATACGTGCTAGAGAAAGTAAAACACCTGATATGTTCCCATTCACATGACATTCTCTACATGCCTATAAATAGTATTGTTAAAAACTTATTCTTCTATTTCATGCTAATTGAGTTAAACATTGGCAAAAATTGTCTTATTACTTGCTTCCTTGTAAGTAGAAGCGAAATAAGGGAGTACCATAGGTTAAAGTGAAGTCAAAAGCTGGTTGCTATGTGACTGAAGTTCCTTTGTTTGTATGAACACGTGTTCACAAAGTCCTGTATGAGAAAAACAAGTTTTTATAGCTTAAACCAAAAACAAGGAATATCTCAAAAACAATCAACTCCACAAAAAAAATGTATACAACATAAATTGTGTGTTTTAATGTGCTCTACATTTCCTGTGTGATAAGTTTTTGTCTCTCTCTTACGGTTTATCACTTATGCAAAATTCCGTAAAATTCATCCAGAATAAAGATGTCTTCAGAGGTTATTCCCCAAAAAATCAAGATATACATTTTGTTTGTCATGTAAATATCTTAAAAATAAGAGATTTTAATCCAAATCGTTAGACCAATTTTTGAGAAAATCAGTATTTTCTAAAGTTTTCTGGCACATATTTAACGAGGTTGTTCTTAAGACACTACATGTTTATCACGGACAAAGCTGTTAAGTACGTAAGACTGAGACAACGTGTCTAGACAATTATCACGCGATCTTTATCAGATATTTATTTAAGAGCAAAGAGCAAACAATAGTTACCTTGTCACTAGCACAAAACAATTGAAGGGAGATGACGCACAGCTTTAAAGAAAATACAGGCACAATAGGCGTGTGTTTCTTAAGTGCATTCGTACTTGGATACTTTCTATACCTTAAGGGACATTGGAAAAGGTTTTTTAATTTTCATCCAAAATTTTATGCAGAGATTTCACTAGAAATACACATTAAGAGGTTTCTTGAGTCCAGAAAAAGAATTTAAAAAGTCTGATGTGTACCATTCACATGACTTTCTCTATATCCCTGCAACAAATTATTCTTAAAAAGCTTATACTTCTATTTACTTTATGCTAATCAGAAAAAATTAGTAGAAATAGTCTTATTACTTGCTTCCCTGTAAGTAGGAGCAAAATAAGGGACTACCATACGTTAAAGCGATAGTCATAAGCTGGTTGCTATGTCAATGAAGTTCCTTTGTTTATATGGATGGGAGTTGACAAGTTCCTGTATGCGAAAAGTATACGTTTTTCATAGCAGAAACCAAAGATAAGGAATGTCACAAAAATGACGAACTATACTAAAAAATGTATATAACATAAATTGTGTGTTTTAATGTGCTCTACATTTTTTGTGGAGTAAGTTTTTGTCCATCTCTTACGGTTTAGCAGTTATTCAAAATGCAGTAAAATTCATTCAGAATAAACTACTCTTCAGAGGCTATTCCCAGAAAATTCAAGATAAACATTTTATTTGTCAGGTAAATATCTTTAATATACGAAATTTTAATCAAAATCGTTAGAGCCATTTTTGAGAAAATCAAAATTTTCGAAAAAAGTTCCATGTTAAGCGTAGTTGGGAGTGGGGGGATTTTTCTCAAAATCTTCGTGTCGCATCCCTGGAAGACACTAAACCTAAATACCAAATTTGGTATTTTACCGACTTTTCGCTTTTGAGTTATCGTGTTCACACACACACGGACCTTTTTGTGAAAATGCTTTTTTTGGATATTGGGGACCTTAAAACATGTATTTCCGGTGAAATCTCGGTATCGAATTTTCTGTACACTATACACATAGTGCGTATAGAGAAAGTAAAAAGTCTATGTGTGTATGTCCGTGTCTATGTCTGTGAACAGCATAATTCAAAGAAGGACGCTGCACAAAGACTTTCAAAAAGTTTTCCCACCCAAAACTATCCTTTACACTTGTCGAACATTTTTGTTTTCCCAAAAATGTCTCTGATGATTTTGATTAAACTTACATTTGTTTAGGACTTTTACTTTCTCTACACGTGTCCTTAGTGTATAGAGAATGCATTGTATTCCACCAAAAAATGTGGTATCGAGGCTTCGCCGGAAATATAATATGCTTTGAGGTCCTCTGATTCCTATAAAGTAATTTTAGAAGAAGCTCCCTGTGTTTGCCCCTCTCTCTCTTTCTCTCTCACTGTGTCAGTGAGCAGCGCAGCTCAAAACCGAAAACTTGATATTTAAGTTCAGTATCTCCCATGGATGCGACTCGAAGATTTTCAAACCCCCCAGGCCCCAATTACTGTTTACATGGAAAACATTTCGAAAATATTGATTTCCTCAAAAATGGCTGTAACGATTTTGATTAACATCTCTTATATTTAAGATATTTACATGAAAAATAAAATGTATGTCTTAAATTTTCTGGGAATGGCATCTAAAGCCCCATTATTCTGGATGATATTTTGTTTTTTTTTAAGTTTGCTTGACTTGTAGATAGACAAAAACTTAATGCACAAAAATGTAGTTCTCGTTAAATCAATTTATATCATATACATTTTTTCACGGAGTTGACTGTTATTAGTTTCAGTTTTAAAATAATTAAACTTTTTTCGTACAGGAACTTGTCAACTTCTGCCCACGCAAAGAAACGCATTTCAATCCCATCGCACCGCATATTAAAACATGTGAGTATTGGTTTAGCCTAGTTTAACCGTAATTTCCCTTCTATTTTTAAGAAACTAAGTAATAAGACCGTTTCTGCTAATGTTTATTTCAATTAGCCTGAAGTAAACAGAAGAAAAGCTTATTAACAATAGTTGGTTACAGAGATGTAGAGAAAGCCATGTGAATAGAACACATTAGATTTCTTATTTTTCTTACATATACTATGTACATAGTGTATTGAGAAGGTATTGTATTGCACCCAAAAATTCGATACCGAGATTTTACCGGAAATACATATTTTGAGATCCCCTGAATCCAAAAAAAAGCACTTTTAGAAAAATGTCCGTGTATGGCTGACTGTCAGCGTGTGTCTGTGCGCGCGCGTGTGTGGGCAGCATAGCTTAAAAACGAAAAGGCCGTTAAATACCAAACTTGGCATTAAAGTTTAATATCTTCCACAGAAACAGTGTATATCATATACACGTTGTTTATAGAGCTAACCATTTCCAGGATACTTAATACTTTCTCAAACGAGAAGTCGTCAGTCGTTTCATATCTCATTTGTTTTACTCCTGACCATGATAAGAGAACCGAATTTCAATTGTATCACATAACTAATAAGAAAATTTCTGCTAATGTTTATCTTCAATAGCATGATGTAGATAAAACAAAATATTTTGTAAGAATAGTTCGTAGATCAGGTAGAGAAGGTCATGTAAATGGAGCACAATCGATTTTACTTTCAGTTTTGTACATTAAAATAGTTCCACACTTATAGAAGAATTTTGTACTAATTTATTTGTCCTATTTAGTTTTCGGCTCAGCCTGAAAGAAAAGGAACTTTAGAACATGTGATGTGTTAAATTCATATGACTTCCTCTACCCATCCTTTAGCAAACTATTCTTTTGTTTACCTTACTTTAATCGAGAAATACTTCTATTACATTTTCCCGTGTAGATGAACTAGAATAAAGGAATACACTAGGCTTAACCGATAAGTCTGTTATATGCCAAACTTGGTGTTTAAGTTCAGTATCATCCACTTTTCAAGAAAGTCACCACACTCCCAGCTACCCTTTACATGGAACACTTTTCCAAAATTTATATTTTACTTTCTCTATACGTACTATGTACATAGTGTATAGAGAAGGTATTGGCACTCCACCAAAAAATTCGATACCGAGATTTCGCCGGAATATATATTTTAGGGTTCCCTGTATCCAAAAAAAGTATTTCAGAAAAAGATCCGTGTGTCCGTGGTCAGTGTGTCCGTGTGTCCGTGTGTCTGTGAACACGATAAATCAAAAACGAAAAGTTGGTAAAATACCAAACTTGGTATTAATTTAAGTATCTTCCAGGGATGCGACACGAAGATTTTGAGAAAAATCCCCCCACCCCAAACTACCCTTTACATGGAACTTTTTTCGAAAGTTTTGGTTTTCTTAAAAACGGCTCTAACGATTTTGATTAAAATATCATATATTAAAGGTATTTACCTGACAAATAAAATGTATATCTTTAATTCTCTGGGAATAGCCTCTGAAGATTACTTTATTCTGGACGAATTTCACGCAATTTGCATCACTGCTAAACCGTAAAACTTAGATAAAAACTTACTTCACAAGAAATGCAGAGCACGTTAAAACACACAATTTATGTTATATACATTTTTTCGTTGAGTTGATCGTTTTTAAGATATTCATTGTTTTTGGTTTCAGCTACGAAAAACTTACTTTTCTCATATACGAATTTGTCAACTCTTGTCCATTAAACAAAAGAACTTCAGTCACATAGCAACCAGCTTTTGACTATCACTTTAACCTATGGTACTCCCTTATTTCGCTTCTACTTACAAGGAAACAAGTAATAAGACTTGCTAATCTGTTCTCGAGTAGCATGAAGTAAATAGAGGTATAAGCTTTTTAACAATAATTTGTTGCAGAGATGTAGAGAAAGGCATGTGAATGGTACACATCAGATTTTTTTCAAAATGTCTCTAACGATCTTGATTAAAATAGCACGTGTATTTCTTCAATTTTCTGTTAATAGCCTCTGAAGACCTCTTCATTCTGGAAGACTTTTGTATAACTGATAAACCGTAAGAGATATGCAAAAACTTACAACACTAATATAGCAATTTATGTGCTTTATATTTTAGTTTCAGGGTTACCTTGTAGTTAGTTTCAATTTGAACATTTTACTACTTTTCTCAAACAGGAAGTTGTCGGTGTTTCTTCTGTTTTACTCCTGGTCATGCATGGAAATCAATTTCAATGACAATCGCATAGCGACAACTTTTAAAATATTTGGCTATCCTTTTAGTCTACCGTATTCCCTTATTTCCCTCCTACTTACAAGGAAGCAAGTAATAAGACCGTTACAGCTAATGTTTATCTCAGTTGGCCTGATTTAGCAATAAGAATAATTTTCTGTTAGAAATTTGTTTGCAGAAAAAATAGAGAAATTCGTGTAAACGAAATAATCTGAGTTTTTAAAGTACTGCCCTTACCTTGTTACTTTCTCTATGCGTACTATGTGCATAGTGTATAGAGAAGGTATTGTATTGCACCCAAAAATTCCATACCGAGATTTCACCGGAAATAATGCTTTGGGACCCCTGAATCCGCAAAAAGCATTTTTATAAAAATGTCCTTGTGTCTGTCTGTCTGTGTGTGTGTGTCCGTGTGTATGTGTGCGTGTCTGTGGGCGGCATAGCTAAAAATCTGATGTGTACCATTCACATGACTTTCTCCATATCCCTGCAACAAATAATTCTTAAAAAGCTTATACTTCTATTTACTTTATGCTAATCAGAAAAAAATAGCAGAAATAGTCTAATTATTCCCTTCCTTGTAAGTAGAAGCGAAATAAGGGACAACCGTAGGTTAAAGTGATGTCAAAAGCTGGTTGCTATGTCAATGAAGTTCCTTTGTCTATATGGATAGGAGTTGACAAGTTCCTGTATGAGAAAAGTATACGTTTTTTATAGCAGAATCCAAAAATAAGAAATGTCACAAAAACGACGAACTCCACGAAAAGAATGTATATAACATAAATTGTGTGTTTTAATGTGCTCTACATTTCTTGTGTAGTAAGTTTTTGTCCATCTCTTACGGTTTAGCAGTTATTCAAAATTTAGTAAAATTCATTCAGAATAAACTACTCTTCAGAGGCTATTCCCAGAAAATTCAAGATATACATTTTATTTGTCATATAAATATGATTAATATACGAAATTTTAATCAAAATCTTTAGAGCCATTTTTGAAAAATCAAAATTTTCGAAAAAGGTTCCATGTAAAGGGTAGTTGGGGGAGGGGGGATTTCTCTCAAAATCTTCGTGTCGCATCCCTGGAAGATACTAAACTTAAATACCAAGTTTGGTATTTTACCGACTTTTCGTTTTTGAGTTATCGTGTTCACAGACACACGGACACGCGGACACACACACACACACACACACACACACGGACCTTTTTGTGAAAATGCTTTTTTTGGATATTGGGAACCCTAAAACATATATTTCTGGTGAAATCTCGGTATCGAATTTTTTGGTGGAGTGCAATACTTTCTCTATACACTATGTACATAGTGCGTATGGAGAAAGTAAAAAACGAATAGAACGTTAAAAACCAAACTTGGTATTTAAGTTTGGTATCTCTCAAGGATGTGACACGACGATTTTCAAGAAAATCCCCACACTCCAAACTACGCATTATATGGAAAAAATATCCAACATTTTGATTTCCTCAAAAATGGCTCTAACAGTTTTGATTAAAATCTCTTATATTTAAGATATTTACATGTCAAATAAAATATATGTTCTTCAATTTTCTGGAAAAAGTTTCTGAAGACATGTTTATTCTAGTTAAATTTTGCGGAATTTTGCATAACTGGTAAACTGTAAGAGATAGGCAAAAATTTACTGCACAAAAATGTAGAGCTCGTTAAAACACAGTTTATTTTATAAACATTTTTCTCCTAAGATTGACTGTTTTTGAGATGTTCCTTTTTATTAGATTCAGCTTTAAAATACTTATACTTTTTCCATGCGGGAATTTGTCAACTCCTGCCCATACAAACAAAGGTACTTCAATCAGATAACAACCAGTTTTTAAACTATTAACTATAATTTTAGCCTATTATCACTTTACTTGCCTATTTTCTGTCTAGTTATAAGGAAGCAATTAATAGGACCCTCTGTGCTAATTTTTTTTTCGATTAGCATTAAGAAAATAGAAGATAAAGTTTGTTTAAAAATAATTTATTGTAGAAATGTAGAGAAATTCATGTGAATGGAGCACATCAGATTTTTTTTTTAAAATTGTAGCTATTCTGAAGTAAGTTGAGAATAAAATACATTTCGGATTAACTACCAGTTGGCCGAGGAGTATTACATATGTTTCAGAGCCCCGTGATTTAGCGGCAACTACTTCGTCAGGCCTGTTTTGCCATTCAGAGGAAAGTATATCATCCAGGCGTAAACTTACACTGTTCCGACATAGTGAGGTTACACTATGGTGCGACTTGTTCGGGAGATGCCGGGTTCGATAATTTCCCCTGTGTTCCGTTTCGTTCTCATCTGTTAGATGTGCTAATATTATTTATATTAGATTAGGTATTAGATTAGCTTAATATATGTTTTAGGGTCCCCTGTATCCAAAAAAAAAAGTATTTTCATAAAAAGGGCCTTGTGTGTGTGTGTGTGTGTGTCCGTGTGTCCGTGTGTCCGTGTGTCTTTGAACACGATAACTCAAAAACGAAAAGTCGGTAAAATACCAAACTTGGTATTTAAGTTCAGTATCTTCCAGGGGTGCGACACGAAGATTTTGAGAAAAATCCCCCACTCTAAACTACCCTTTCATGGAACTTTTTTCGAAAATTTTGATTTTCTAAAAATGGCTTAAACGATTTTGATTAAAATATCGTATATTAAAGATATTTACCTGACAAATAAAATTTATATCTTGAGTTTTCTGGAAAATGCGTCTGAAGAGTATTTTATTCTGGATGAATTTTACTCAATTTTGAATAAATGCTAAACCGTAAAAGATGGACAAAAACTTACTCCACAAAAAATGAAGACCACATTAAAACACACAATTTATGTTATATACATTTTTTCGTGGAGTTTATTATTTTTGATATATTCCTTGTTTTTGTTTTCAGCTATAAAAAACATACTTTTCTCATACACGACTTTGTGAACTCATGTCCATAGAAACAAAAGAGCTTTAGTCACATAGCAGCCAGCTTTTGACCATCACTTTAACCTATGGTACTCCCTTATTTCGCTCCTACTTATAAGGAAGCAAGTAATAAGACTATTTCTGCCAATTTTTTCTAGATTAGCGGGAAGTAAATAGAAGCATAAGCCTTTTAATAATAATTTCTTGCAGAGTTGTAGAGAAAGTCATGTGAATGGAACACATCAGATTTTTAACGTTATATCGGACGATGTATGAAATGGGTGAAATGATGCTCAAATGAGCTTGGACTCCGTAGAGCTTCGAACTCGGAACCTCTTGAATGTGAGGCAGACACGTTACCAAAGAGTAGTGAAATATTTTTCTGATCAAATAAAATTATCTTAAGATTATCTTTATATTAATTTCTATTTTAATGTTAATGATTCCATAAATTTGTATGAAAATATGGAAAATAAATTAAATATTTTCTTCTAAATTCGGTAGTGTACGACAATGCTGGACAGTTGGCGTCAATACATGGTCAATGAAAAATAATTCCCCGATTAGCAAATGTTACCTTGTTAGGTTGGAAATGTAATTTAAAGAAATCATATTGTAACAGCTTCAGATGTCTTCCTTTATGGAATGAAAAATAAAATGATGTGTTACACTCACATTACTTTCTCTAGCTGTTCAACAAAAATCTTCTTAATGAACATTATTTTGTTTTCCAGACCATGCTAATCGAGATAAACATTAGCGGAGTGATATCATTGGTTAGTTCCTTATCAGTAGAAAGGAACTAAAGAAATGCACTATGTTAAAGAACTACTCGAATTATTCTTTAAAGCCTGTCGCTGAGTTGTTGTTGGTTTCTTTGCTTGACCAAAAATAAAACAAAGGAAACACGTGCAACTTCCTGTCTAAAAAAAAGCATAAGTATTTTAAAACTGAAACCAATAACCAGAAATATTTTGGGAACGGTCCAATCGATCACTCCACATTTTTTGTACAGAAAGTATTTGTCTATCTCTTATCTAGATAAAGGGTAGTTTACGCTGGGGGAATTTTCTTGAAATCTTCGTGTGACTTCCTTGGGAGATACCGAACTTAAATACCAAATTTGGTATATAACAGACTTTTCGTTTCTGAGTTATGCTGTCTACACATTCACACACACTGACCTTTTTCTAAAAATTATTTTATTTGTATTCAGGAATCTCAAAACATGTTTTCAGTGAAATCTCAGTATCGAATTTCTGGGTGGAATACAATACCTTCTCTATCTACTATGTACGTAGTCCAGTAAAAACACTAGTGTTACTTTCACATGATAAGCATTTTTAGATACATGTGTGTGTGTGTTTATGTGTGTGTGTGTGTCTGTGGACAGCATAGCTCAAGGAGGAAAAGACCGTTAAATACCAAACTTGGTATTTAAGTTTGTATCTTCCAAGGATGCTACACGAAGATTTTGGCCGCGCCGTGGCCGAGTGGTTAGACCACTCGACTCTCACCTAGACGGCCGGGGTTCGATCCCAAGCGACCACTTGTAAGATTTGTGGTGGACAAAACGGCGCTGGGGCGGGTTTTCTCCGGGTGCTCCGGTTTCCCCCGCCATCACATTCCACCGGTGCTCCATCATCATTCATGTATCGTCAGTGTCACCGCCTGCGGTGCCATTAGTAGTTAAAGCGGGCGTTAAACACTACCTAAAAAACAAAAACAAACAAAAACGAAGATTTTCAAGAAAATCCCCATAACCCAAACAACTATTTACATGGAAAAATTTTTGAAAATTTTTATTTTCTCAAAAATGGCTCTGGCGATTTTGATTAAAACTCTTATATTTAGGATATTTACATTCCAAATAAAATGTATATCTTCAATTTTCTGGGAATAGCCTCTAAAGACCTCTTTATTCTGGATGACTTTTATTGAATTTTGCATAATTGGTAAACCATAAGACATAGACAAAAACCTGCTACACAAAAAATTTAGATCACGATAAAATACACAGGTTATGTGCTATAGACTTTTACGTGGAGTTGACCGTTTTCGAGATATTCCTTGTTACTAATTTCAGCTTTAAAATACTTTAAACTTTTCTCATACGGGAACTAGTCAACGCTTGGCCACGCAAAGAAATGGATTTCAATCCCATAGCAACCACATTTTAAAACATTTGACTCTCGGTTAGCATAATGTATTCCCGTTTCGGTTAATATTCTAGTATTAATAACAATAATTTGTTACAGAGATGTAGGGAAAGTCGTGTGAATGGAGCACATCAGATCTTTCTTTATTCTTCCTGCGGAATTACAATATGCTATTCTTTTCGTTTATTTTATTATACACATGGACTGTTTTCTAAAAATGTTTTTTTTTTAGGCTTTAGGAATCCTCAAAACATGTATTTCCGATGAAATGGGGCTATCAAATTTTTGGCAATTAAATTAAATGTAGAGAAAGTAAAAAAATGGCTTCTAAATATAACTTTGAAACTCCTTTTTATTTGAAAAGTAGTAGACATATCAGAAAATGTGAAATATCAGCAAATGAAAATTATAAAAACTTTCGGAATTTGTCAATGCCACGAAAATGTGTATATATAAACATTGTGTCTTAACAAGATCTTATTGCTAGGATATTTTTGAAAAAATCAAACTTAAGAAATGTTTTCTGTAGAGCTCTAGTCAGTTTGAGGCGCGGTTTATATTAAAAATCCTGGCGTCAGATTTTTTAACACACATATACACACATAATTTCAATTTAACGCTGTTTTTATATGCTTTCTTGTTGTAACATTTTTTGTTCTTTTTAACAACATTTGTTGCAGAAATGTAGAGAAAGTCATGTGAATGGAACACATCAGATTTTGTTTACCACATATTTGTATCTAAATACGCTTTATTTTAACAAAAAAAAGTTTTTATGTATATGAATTAGTAATTTTCTTAAAATTTAAAAATCATCGTTTTTCAATAAAATTGTGAGAGTTTTATTAAGAATAATGAAAGCTTTCCTTCTAATGAGCAGAAATATTTTATTTTTCATCAATCAACTGTAAAGGAATTGCTAAATATACCTTGAAAAAATCTGATGTATTCCATTCGCATGACGTTCTTTACATCTCTGCAACAAATTATCGTTAAAAAGCGGTGCAGGGGCGGGTTTTCTCCGGGTTCTCCGGTTTCCCCCGCCTTCACATTCCTCCGGGGCTGTATCATCAGTGTCATCGCCTGCGGTGCCTGAGCAGTAAAAGCGGGCGTTAAACACAAAAAGAGAGGCTATTCCCAGAAAATTATATATATATATACATTTTATTTGTGAGGCAAATATCTTTAATATACGATATTTTTAATCAAAATCGCTGGAACCATTTTTAAGAAAATATTTTTTTAGAAAAAATTCCATGGAAAGGGTGATCTGGGTTGGGGGGGATTTTTCTCAAAATCTTCTTGTCGCATCCCTAGAAGATACTAAACTCAAATACCAAGTTTGGTATTTTATGGACTTTGAGTTATCGTGTTTAGAGACACGCGGTCACACGGACCTTTTTCTGAAAATGCTTTTGTTGGTTACAGGGGACCCTAAAACATATATTTCCGGTGAAATCTCGGCATCGAATTGTTGAGTGGTATGCAATACCTTCTCTATACATCATGCACATAGTACGTGTACAGAAAGTAAAAATGTAGCTCATTATGTTAAATTGTTGCTGAGCTAATTGGTCAAATTTTAACATTGGCAAGATAGGGCGTTACAAGTCTGCTTAAATGCAGCGGTTCTTGCTTCTGCTGTTTAAAAATGTTGCGCCATCTGTGTACAGCTTTATTCCCCTTCATTGATTTAGTCGTCGGCGCTGGTGTACTGCAGTACTCACCTTGGCCGCTAGATGGCAGACCTTGCTGTTTTCTTCACAAAGTTTATTGTAGTAGTGATAGAGATCTCAGCTGAGTTGGAACAGGCGCGTACTTTAGACTGCTCGTTAACGATAAGGTTTGTTGTTCTCTGACCGGCCGAAGATTATCCCTGAGAGATAACGCGCGTTCCACCGTGCTGACGTCACGACTCATGTACGATGTCAACTGACAGATTCCATCTAGCGACGCTCGCTTGACCTGCTTTTCTATTGTCGCTTAAAGTGGTATGCAATATTTCTTTTGGCAGCTAAGCCTATCGTAACTTAAATCAGTCTAGTTCAGTTTGGCTTTGGATCCGACAGGTTTGTTCAGCTCTGATATAAGATTTAGAGTTTTTACTATCTGGTAGATCTTCGGTATTGTCGTTCTTTGCGTGTGACACTGGGAGTGAAATTTTAAATTTCAAAATCCCGTCTCTGAATCTTTCCACTTTACAGTTGCTAAGTTGGACCACTCAATAATAATAATAATAATAATAATAATAATAATAATAAAGAACATAAAAAAAGCTTTAACCGTTAGACTTCCTAAACCAATGACTAGAAATTTGGTCAACAATCTGATGTGTTACACTCAATGACTTTCTCTAGCTACTCTGCAAACGAACTTCTTACACAAGATTTTTCTTCTTCCAATACCATGCTAATCGAGATAAACATTAGCAGAATGTTATTACTTAGTTCCTTATAAGTAGACTGGAACTAAAGGAATGCACAAGGCCAAAGCGATAGTCAAATGTTTTAAAAGCTGTCTATATGCAATTGTCATTGCAAATCGCTTCTTTGCTTGACTACGAGTAGAACAAAAGAAACACACACACACACACACACACACACACACACACACACACACACACACACACACACACACTTCCGTCTGAGAAAAGTAGAAGTTCCTCACAATTGAAACTAATAATAAGGAATACCTCGAAAACGGTAAGCTCCACGATAAAAATGTATATGACATAAGTTGTGTATTTTAACAAGATCTACATTTTTTTGTGTAGCAAGCTTTTGTCTATCTCTTACGGTTTACTAGTTATGCCAAATTAAGCAAAATTCATCCAGAATAAACAGGTCTTTAGAAGCTATTCCCAGAAAATGCAATATATACATTCTATTTGTAATAGAAATGGCTTTAATATGTGGTATTTTAATAAAAATCGTTAGAGCCATTTTTAAGAAGAACATAAATACAGGGATTTGGCTGGGACGTGTTTGACCATCCTCCGTAAAGCCCTGACCTCGCTCCTAGCGACTTTCATCTGTTCTTACATCTCAAGTTTTTCCTTGGCGGTCAACACTTCAACAATGACGAAGAGCTGAAAGAAAATGTTTCCAACTTTTTGAAGACACAGGCGGCAAACTTCTATGAAGAAGGTATACAAAAACTTGTGTCACGCTATGACAAATGCCAATTTCGGCAGTTACGTGGAAAAGTAGTTTAAGAGTTGTAGAATTTTGTGCAATAAATAATTATTCTGTATCTGTACACAATTTAATTTTATTACCAAACGGAACTTACTTTCTGGACGTACCTCGTATTTGTGTGGTCGAGAAGGTAAAATTGAAATTCAAAGTTTTTACACTGGTCCATAAAAGCAACAAATAATGAAGACATCATCACTGAGATGATAAAGCACACTTTGAACATGCTGTCAGTAATGGACACATAGAAATCTTCCACTTAGGGATCAAAGCAGTTAGTTCGATAACGATACCAAGCTGAGCAAAAAGCAATGATCATGTGTTTCTCTTCACGTGATGGAATGTGGTGATGACAGAAAGGACATCATTATAATATTATTCTGTTACTTTGTGTAATGAAGTATGATCTTGCACTGGTCTAAACTCAACAAAAACTTCGGAACTGGTTATGTTAATATCTGAATCAAAAAGCAAGTCACTTTAAGTGGCTCAATTTGACTTTGATTAGATTTGTATAAATTTTGCATTGCGTCCAAAAGTCTTGCAGAATAAACATCTGAATTGTTACACTATCATGACTTTCACCGAGCCATTCTGGAGGTCCGGGTTTGATCCCCGTTGACTGCGAACTCTGACCCTAGGTTTTTCCATGGTTTACCTTGGGTCTCTTAGGAGAATGCTGGGGTGCTCTATGTCTACCACGGTTCCTTTCCCGTTCATTTCATTTCTCTTCTTCATCTTTCAGTTCGGCGAAGTTATGGCTTGAGGCTTTGCAGGCAGATGACACGGTTGCTTGCTCCGAGTGAAACTATCTTCGCCCTGGTTGCGTCTAGGTGCCGTTGTAGAGGCCTCCTTCCGGCCTCCCGGCGCCTGTATAGCCTGTATATTTATGGACGCTGTTTAGTGCTGTGGTTCTCAGCATCCCATTCTATACTGGGCGTGAAAGACCGCTTAATTTTGCTCAGAGGCCTCTCAATCAGGCTTGAGGCAAATCTACGACACGGGACCAACGGCTTTACTTCCCTTCCGAAGGAAGCCATGCTAGGGATTTTTACATCCGAAAAAATCATTCGTCCTCCGCCGGGTTTGAACCCGCGACCTTGGGTATATGAAGTTAGCATGGTAACCATTACGCCACGGAGGAGACATAGTCTCCGTGACGCACCATGGTTGCCATTTAGTGAAATTGTTAGGGACTTCCGCGCGTCTCTGAGCTTATCTTTGTCGTTTCCTGTGTGCTGGCCTGTAGTTTCCCCTCCTCTCTTCCCTTCCCCAGGGGGGGGGCGTAGGCTGCAATAGATCAGCACTTGGTCGCAATTGCCGAGGTTTCCCCCCAAGTTTACATGCTCTTAATCTCTAACCACTTATGACATTCTCTTCCAATTACAACTTCATATAAACCTTAATTATAAGACCCTGGAGAGATGTCAAATTTTATAGGTCAGCCCTGGAGAAATGTTAAACCCTATTCCACCTGTTCAGCATGTAAAGTACAACAGTGGCGGGGCTAGCCAATTTTAAAGGTGAATGGCCAGGCACCAATATCTTGCATTCATTCTTCCTCTAATAAAAATTTGAAAACCTTTTTTACTTTCTCTATGCGAATTATGTACATAGTGTAGAGAAAAGGGATTACATTTCACCCAAGAATTCAATACGGAATTTCACATTTTAGGGTCCCTGTATCCAAGAAAAGCATTTTGGAAAAAAGATCCGTGTGTGTGTATGTGTGTCAATGTGTCTGTGAGCACCATAACTGCAACACGAAAAGTCCGTAAATACCCAAATTGATATTTAAGTTTAGTATATTTCAGGGATGCGACTCGAAGATTTTGAGAAAAATCCCCGCACCCCAAACTATCCTTTACATGGAAAAAATTTCGAAAATTTTGATTTTCACAAAAAAGGCTCTAACGATTTTGATTAAAATACCGTATATTAAAGATATTTATATGGGAAATAAATGTATATTTTGAATTTTCTGGAAATATCTTCTGAAGACCTCTTTATTCTGAAGGAATTTTGCTGAATTTTGCGTAACTGGTAAACCGAAGAGTTAGAAACTTAGTACAAAAAAAAATGTAGATCACGTTAAAATACACAATTTATGTCATATACGTTTTGGTTGTTTCGTGGAATTGACCATTTCTGAGATATTCCTTTTCTCGCACGGAAAGTTGTAAACTCGTGACCACGCATAGAAACGAATTTCAACCAAATGGCAACCAGCTCTTAAGATGTTTAAATTTAGTTTTAGCTTTTCGTACTCCCTTATTTTCCTCCTACTTACAAGGAAGCTAGGAATTAAAATTTCTGCTAATGTTTTTGTCTATTAAAATAAAGTAGGTAGAGGAGTATGCTTTTTAAGAACAATTTGTTACACCGATGTAGAGAAAGTCATGTGAATGGAACACGTCAGATTCTTCTGGGGTACAGTAGAACGCAAAAACCTATTCTCGACAAAAATGTTTCAATGGCAGTCTTAATTATAGACACAGAGAGGGCAGTGTTGATAGAAGGATATCATCATTTAAATATTAGTGTTTGCACACTCTTAGTATACTTCAATTTTTACTCTCTCTTGCCCCGTATGTACAATGTACATAGGGATAGAGAAGTATTGCATTCCACCCAAAAATTCGAAGTCGAGATTTCACCGGAAATACATGTTTTAAGACGATAACTCAAAAACGAAAAGTAGCTAAAATACCAAACTTGGTATTTAGGTTTAGTATCTTCCAGGGATGCGACACGAAGATTTTGAGAGAAATCCCCCCACCCCCAACTACCCTTTACATGGAACTTTTTTCGAAAATTTTGATTTTCTCAAAAATGGCTCTAATGATTTTGATTAAAATTTCGGATATTAAACATATTTACCTGACAAATAAAATATATATATCTTGAATTTTTTGGGAATAGCCTCTGAAGAGTCGTTTATTCTGGATGAATTTGACTAAATTTTGAATGACTGCTAAACCGTAAGAGATGGACAAAAACTTACTCCACAAAAAATGTAGAGCACTTTAAAACACACATTTTATGTTGTATACATTTTTTCGTGAAGTGCGTCGTTTTTGTGACATTCCTTATTTTTGGTTTCTGCTATGAAAAACGTATACTTTTCTCATACAGGAACTTACCAACTCCTATCCATATAAACAAAGGAACTTCATTGACATAGGAACCAGCTTTTGACTATCACTTTAACCTACGGTTGTCCCTTATTTCGCTCCTACTTACAAGGAAGCGAGCAATAAGACTATTTCTGCTAATTTTTTTTCTGATTAGCATAAAGTAAATAGAAGTATAAGCTTTTGAAGAATTATTTGTTGCAGGGATATAGAGAAAGTCATGTGAATGGTACACATCAGATTTTTATTTTCTGTTGCCCCGTATGTACAATGTACATAGGGATAGAGAAGTATTGCATTCCACCCAAAAATTCGATACCGAAATTTCACCGGAAATACATGTTTTAGGACCCCCTGAATTCAAAAATAATATTTCCAGAAAAAGGTCCGTGTGTGTTTGTCAGTGTGTCCGTGTGTCCATGTGTCTGTGAACACGATAACTCAAAAACATAAAGTCGGTAAAGCACCAAACTTGGTATTTAAGTTTAGTATCTTCCAGGGATGTGACACGAAGATTTGGAGAAAAATCCCCCCACCCCAAACTACCCTTTACATGGAACTTTTTTCGAAAATTTTGATTTTCTTAAAAATGGCTCTAACGATTTTGATTATAATTTTGTATATTAAAGATATTTTGCTAACAAATAATATGTATATCTTGAATTTTCTGGGAATAGCTTCTAAAGACCTGTTTATACTGGATGAATTTTGCTTAATTTGGCATAACTAGCAAACCGTAAGAGATAGACTAAAACTTACTATACAAAAAATGTAGGTCTTGTTAAAATACACAAGCTATGTCATATACATTTTTCTCGTGGAGCTTACCGTTTCCGAGGTATTCATTGTTATTAGTTTTAGTTGTGAAGTAATTATACTTTTCTCAGACGGGAGTGTCCGTTTTTCTTTTGTTCTACTCCTGGCCAAGAAAAGAAGCGATTTGCAATCACAATCGCTTAACGACCGCTTTTAAATCATTTGATTATTGGTTTAGCCTAGTGTATTCCCATATTTTCTTCCTACTTATAAGGAACTAAGTAATAAGAACATTGTGCTGAATACCTCGATTAACAAGGTGCAGAAAGAAGAATAATCTTATGTAAGAAGTTTGTAGAACGGCTGGAGAAAGTCATGTTGGTGTAACCCATGGGATTTTTTATATTCGTACCTAAAAGTTTAAGTTTTCCATGCTGAGAGTTAAAACATCACCTGAAGTTATAATTTTTCACATGGCACACTTGTTTATACATAATAAACATTCAGTCTTTTTAGAGCGCAGGAATAATCGATTTCCCTTTCTTTGCGAAATTTGTGTCTAGCATTCTCGTGTGCCATCCTTGATGGCCTCTCACCAAGGGCGACCGCATGTGGAATTTGAGGTGGACAAAGCGGCGCAGGAACGGGTTTCCCCCCGCCATCGAATTTCACCGATGCTTCGTCCTCTTTCCATGTATTATCAGTGTCATCACCTGCGATTCCATAGCAGTATAACTGGGCGTTAAACACATCCTGCATGAAACACCAGTCTGTTGTTATTCGTCATGTGCGCAGTAAAGCAGGCACAATGGTAAGATTGTAATGTTTCCGTACAAATGTGAGCAGGCTCCCAAGGCCAGGTATAAAAAGATAACAGAGGGAGACACTATTATAAGGATCATCCAATAAATAGTCGTATTTTTACTTTCTCTACACGTACTATGTACATAGTGTATGGAGAAGATATTGTGATGCATTCACTGAAATTTCACCGGAAATACATGTTTTTGAGACTTGAGATTTTCTCAAAAATGGCTCTAAGGATTTTTATTAAAATATCGTATATCTAAGATATTTTTATGACAAACGAAAAGTATATCTTGGGTTTTCTGGGAATAGCCTCTGTATACGTCTTCATTTTGGATAACTTTTGTATAACTGTCAAACTGTAAGAGATATACAAAAAAAAGTAAATTTCATTAAAACATACAATTTATGTTATATAAGTTTTTTTTTGTGATTAACCGTTTTCGAGATATTCTGGATTATTGGTTATAATTTTAAGCAACTTTTCTCAAACGGGAAGTCATCTTTATTCTGGTTTCTCGTTTGTTTACTTCTGGAAAGCAAAGAGATTGGAATTTCAATTGTTTCGCATAGCGACCGGCTTTTAAAGGATGAGACTATCGCTTTAGCGTGTGGATTTTCTTATTCTGTTCTACTTACATGGAGGTAATAAGATTAATTCTGCCTTTGTTTATCTTGATTAGCATTATGTAGCTAACAGATTAATGTTTTGAATAAAAGGTTTGTTTGCCGAACAGACACATTAGATTTTCCTCATAATGTAGGTATTTCCTTACCTTGAGGATACCTATCTGTGAACATTGATCAAAAAGTGCAAAAAACGTAAAAAAAAAAAAAAAAAAAAAACTTCCCTAATTAAATGTAATGCTTTGTAGTTGAATTTCCGGTTGTTTTTGTTACCATGCGGGGCTTTAAACCGTATCACGTGACGATTTAAATGGATGACGTAAGTGGGTGTGGTGTTTTAATCTATTCACCAGGGTGGAAAATTAGTAAAAATCCGAAATTTGGTTTTGACCAATAATATTTGGCATTTGGCATTAAATATATGCATTAAATATGCACTAATAAATAAAAAATCTGATGTGTACCATTCACATGACTTTCTCCATGTCCCTGCAACAAATTATTCTTAAAAAGCTTATACTTTTATTTACTTTATGCTAATCAGAAAAAAATAGCAGAAATAGTCTAATTACTCGCTTCCTTGTAAGTAGAAGCGAAATAAGGGACAACTGTAGGTTAAAGTGATAGTCAAAAGCTGGTTACTGTGTGACTGAAGTTCCTTTGTCTATATGGATAGGAGTTGACAAGTTCCTGTATGAGAAAAGTATACGTTCTTCATAGCAGAAACCAAATATAAGGAATGTCACAAAAACGATGAGCTCCACGAAAAAAATGTATATAACATAAATTGCGTGTTTTAATGTGCTCTACATTTTTTGTGCAGTAAGTTTTTGTCCATGTCTTACGGTTTAGCAGTTATTCAAAAGTTAGTAAAATTCATTCAGATTAAACTACTCTTCAGAGGCTATTGCCAGAAAATTCAAGATATACATTTTATTTGTCAGGTAAATACGTATGTTTAATATACGAAATTTTAATCAAAATCGTTAGAGCCATTTTTGAGAAAATCAAAAAGGTAAAATGTAAAGGGTAGTTGGGGGTGGGAGGATTTTTCTCAAAATCTTCGTGTCGCATCCCTGGAAGGTACTAAATTTAAATACCAAGTTTGGTATTTTACCGACTTTTCGTTTTTGAGTTATCGTGTTCACAGACACACGGACACACGGACACACACACACACACGGACCTTTTTGTGAAAATGCTTTTTTTGGATATTGGGGACCCTAAAGCATATATTTCCGGTGAAATCTCGGTATCGAATTTTTTGGTGGAGTGCAATACTTTCTCTATACACTATGTACATAGTGCGTATGGAGAAAGTAAAAAAGTGAGTACAGTAATATGTTTCAAAATTTATAAAACAGGTCTCACACCGGATACTTCTACCTGCCTCGTCATCATCCAGGCATGCTGTACCACCGATTATTTAACCTGGGCCCTCCCCATCCTAAATCAGCTGTGAAATAGAGACTGTTTTGGCGGCAAAGTGCAGCTTGAGTCGGACCAAATGACTTGCAGGTTTTCTTTGCTTTATATATTACTCGGAATTAGTGTAAATAGTCCGTGAGGGTTGACAGATATTCATTGCCTAAAATTGCTGCAGGATAATATGAAATTCTAAGACTTACAAAGAAACAGTGTTAAATTGTATGTTAAACCTTATTTTTCAGCGTTTTCAAAATTTCAAATTGTTCCACACGATGCAGTTTTCGAAACAGAAGTTTGAAAATGTTTGTTTGGATAAAAATAGTACAAAAGAAAATTGACGAGATACTTTTTTTCTAATGTCACCAGTGCTTGTGTAATTAAATAATACGCTTCATATTACCATAGCAAAAATACAAAATTAATCAAATGGCAATTACTTTTTTACTTTCTCTAGCCCCATATGTACAATGTACATAGGGATAGGGAAGGTATTGTAATGCACCCAAAAAGAGACCACCGGAAATATATGTTTTGGGGTCCCCTGAGTCCGAAAAAAGCATTTTTAAAAAAAAGGTACGTGTGTGTGTGTCTGTCTTTCTGTTTGTGTGTGTCTATGGACAGCATAGCCCCAAAACAAAAAGACCGTTAAATACCAAACTTGGTATTTAGCTTTAGTATCTTCTAAGGATGCGATACGAAGATTTTAACAAAAATTCATCCACCACAAATTACCCTTTACATGGACAAATTTCGAAAATTTTGATTTTCTTAAAAATGGCTCTAACGCTTTTGATTAAAATCCCGTATATTAAAGCTATTTATGTCGAAAATAAAATGTATATCTCGAATTTTTTGGGAATAGCCTCTGAACACCTCTTTATTCTGAATGAATTTTGCTGAATTTTGCTTACCGTAAGAGATAGAAAAAAAAAAAAAACGTACTACACATAAAATGTACCTTATGACAAAACACGCAAATTTTGACCTTTACGTTTTTGTTGTGGAGGTAACCATTTTCGAGATATTCCTTGTTATTGGTTTCAATTGTGAAGTAATTAAACTTTTCTCACACGGGAAGTGTCTGTTTTTCTTTTGTTCTACTCCTGGCTAAGCAAAGAAGTGATTTGCAATGACAATCGAATAACGATAGCTTTTAAAACATTTGACAATCACTTTAGCATAATGCATTCCCTTATTCCCTTCTACTTATAAGGAACTAAGTAATAACATTCTGCTAACATTTATCTTGATTAGCATTGTGTACAAAGAAGAAGAATCTTTTGTAGGAGTTTTGTAGAGCAGCTAGAGAAAGTCATGTGAGTGTCAGCTAAAAATTTCATCTCATCAGTTTACTAATACTGTATTTATCAGTATAACTGCAAAGTATTATATTTCTGTAACTAAAGTTGCATCGTGTGGGATGATTTAATTAAATGACAATAAAATACTATAAATATGTTAATATCACAGGAACTATTTTGAGCAAACGTCTGAAAATTTGCATGTAAACTATTCTTAGTACTATAATTGCTGCATTAAAGTTTCAAATCAATACAAGCATGATTGTAGATTTTTGGTTTTTACTTTCTCTATACGCACTATGTACATAGTGTATAGAGAATGTATTACACTCCACCAAAAAATTCGATACCGAGATTTCACCGGAAATATATGTTTTAGTGTCCCCTTTATCTAAAAAAAGCATTTTCGGAAAAAGATCCGTGTGTGTGTGTGTGTCTGTGTCCGTGTGGTATTTAAGTTTAGTATCTTTCAGGGATGTGACACGAAGATTTTGAGAAAAATCCTCCCACCCCCAACTACCCTTTACATGGAACTTTTTTCGAAAATGTTGATTTTCTCAAAAATGGCTCTAACGATTTTGATTAAAATTTCGTATATTAAAGATATATACCTGGCAAATAAAATGTATATCTTGAATTTTCTGAGAATAGCCTCTGAAGAGTAGTTTATTCTGGATGAATTTTACTAAATTTTGAATGACTGCTAAACCGTAAGAGATGGACAAAAATTTACCACACAAAAAATGTAGAGCATGTTAAAACTCACAATTTATTTTATATAAATTTTTTTCGTGAAGTTGATCGTTTTTGTGTTATGCCTTATTTGTGGTTTCTGCTGTGAAAAACGTATACATTTCTCATACAGGAATTTGTCAACTGCTGTCCATACAAACAAAGGAAGTTCAGTGACATAGCAACCAGCTTTTGATTATCACTTTAACCTATGGTACTCCCTTATTTCACCTCTACTTACAAGGAAGCAAGTAATATGGCTATTTTTGCTAATGTTTTACTGATTAGCATGAAGTTAATAGAAGTATAAGCTTTTAAGAATAGTTTGTTGCAGGGGTATAGAGAAAGTCATGTGAATGGTACACATCAGATTTATCACAGATAGTGTATCCGTGATAGCATATGATGCTCCACACTATACAATGAACGTCTGGAACACAGGAAGTTTGCCTTGTTTTACCAGTTTGTGTTCACGAATAGAGAGATACCACAAGGAGCTCTAGGCGCTCTAATACAACCGCTGCAAATCCAGAATGCAGATAAAGGGCTAGAGTACACGTATCAAAACTTCGATTATCAATTCGTCACGTCCTTGCCTGGACTATGAAGAGCGTGAAATCTCTCCAGCGTTCGTATTGCCTTGTGGGATTTGTTCCATAAAATTATACATTTAAAACACAGACCACACATTCTATTGTATTTACACTCCGGGGTTTTAGAAACCTGTATAAATATTGTAAACTGACAACACCAGAGGCCCTTCTCTGTTCCGGAATTTCTCTCACCAAGCTACGTGGCTCAAGCGTTTCGTCTGTGATTAAAGTTGGAGAGAACCATAGTGATCCCTGACAGTTGTGTTGCCTGGTGGCCGCTCCGTCACACTGTTGCCACTTCGCACCAAACCTCTGTCATTTGGCAGGCTCTTCTCCTAAATCATCTTCTTCGTCAACTTTATCTTCATCGTTGCTTAAAGTCAAAAGCAGTGTCATTGTCATTGCTTATATTTACAATCATATTAGATTTACAATACAAATAAAAAACAATAAATGAATACCAGCTTGTAAACGCTCCGGTTTATACCCAATATTTTATTTTAAAGTACCTTTTGATATTTATATATATATATATATATATATATATATATTATTAAGAATTATATTAACCCTAAGAATTATATTCCATAACCTGAGCTTAAACCGGTGTGAGTCAGTTTTTAATTTTTTAATTTTATTAAATACTTTGGAAGCAACAGAAACTGTATTGAGGAATGTTTGTTACGTCTTGCAACAATGATGACGTCATTGCTTACGTAGCATGAATCTATTGTCAGACACACCTCTTATCAGCTGAGACAGCAGGGATCACTATGGATCTCCCCGAGTTTAGTACTCGGATGGTCATAGGTTCGATTCCCACTGTCGACCTCTCTGACCGGGGACACCTCTACAACTGCGACCAAGTATTGACCTATTATGACTTACCCAACTCTCCCCGGGAAGGGTTGAGAGGAGGGGAAACCACAGGCCAGCACACAGGAAATGGCCGAGCTAATCGCAGAGAGACACGGAAGTCCCTAATAGTGTCGCTAGATGGCAGGATATACAAGCGCCGGGAGGCCGTCGGAAGAATGCCATTATTACGGCACCAAGGCGCAAACAGGGGAAAGAGAGTTTTATTCGGAGCGTGCCATCTGCCTGCAAAGCCATACCTACCGATCTGAAAGATGAAGAAGGGATATGAAATGAAGAAACCGTGGTAGATATACAGCACACCAGCGTTCGTCTAAACGGCCTCAGGAAACTCACGGAAAAACCCGGGGCCAGAGTGCGCGGTCGACGGGGAGCGTAGCCAGTTAGAGACGAAACCGCCAAACCAGCTCCGTCTGGTCCATAGAATTATTCGGGTCACGAGGCTTCTTCATCCCTCTAATTTCCTGACCCTCCATGTCTTCTAACTGATCTCTTTCAGGGTTGTAAGTGTCGCTGGGATCTACGATGGTGGCGCCCTTCCGTGTTGCTGAATGCGCTCTGGAAATAGAGCTCTTGGCGGCGGGGTGGTGTTGGAGTCGCCTGTGAGACCCAGGGAGTTCGGTCAGAGCTGAGGCACGGGCTTCTAGTGCTCCCCGCATAGAAATGAAGAACTGTTTGCACTATGTTTGGGGCCCTGTACGGTGGCTCTTTCCGTTCATTTATTTGCAAAATCATGTCCGATCACTTAAACTATACCTACTACTTATCCTAATGTACAATAATATTAATAACAATAATAATAATAATAATAATAATAATAATAATAATAACAATAATAATGTTGTTGTGGTTCTTACTTTCTCTACCTCGTGTATAGTACTAAGTAAAGAAGGTATTGCATTTCACCCAAAATTTGATACCGATATTTCACTGGAAATACGGGTTTTAAGGTCCCATGTATCCAAAAGCATTTTAGAAAAAGGTTCGTGTTCGTACATAAGTGTGTGTGTTTACACACCCGCGTGTTTTTGTCAACTGCATAGTTAAAAAATCTGATGTTTCATTCACATGACTTTCTCCAGCTTCCGCAAGCAAAACTATCCTTAAAAAAGAATGTTCTTTTATCTAAATTATGCTAATTGACATAAATATTAGGAGAAATGGCCTTATTACTTGCTTCCTTGAAAATATAAGGGAAATAAGGAAATAAACTAGCCTAAACGATAGTCAGATCTTTTAAAAGCTATCTGTATGTGAAAGAGTTGAAATTTGGTTCTCTTTGCATGTCTAGGAGCAAGACAAAAGAGGTATGAAATGAAAGGTGACTTAACGTTTGCGAAAAGTTTAAGTAGTTTAAAATTGAAAACAATAAGAAAGAATATCTTGGAAAGGGTCACTGTACAAAAAAAAAAAAAAAAAAAAGAATATAACAAAGGATATAGGTCTTCAGAGGCTATTCCCAGAAAATTCAAGTTATGCATTTCGTATGTCATAAAATATTTTAAACATACGGTGTTTTGATCAAAATCGTTAGACCTATTTTTGACAAAATCAAAATATTGAAACATTTTCTATTTAAAGGGCAGTTGGGGATGGATGGATTTTTTTGTCAATTTTGGTAGCATCCTTGGATGATACTGAACTTAAATACCAGGCACACATACAAACACATACACTGACCTGTTTCTAAAAATACTTTTTTGAATTCAGGGAGTCTCAAAACATATATTCACAGTGAAAGCTTGGTATCGAATTTTTGGGTGCAGTACAATACCAACCCTACACACTGTAATCTACGAGATCTGCATAAGTTTTTCTCTGTCTCTAAAGGTTTACTAGTTATGCAAATTCCAGCAATATTCATCCCGAATAAATAGGCCTTCAGAAGCTATTCCTAGAAAATTCAAGATATACATTTTATTTGTCATGTAAATATCTTTAATATAGCGTATTTTAATCAAAATCGTTAGAGCCATTTTGAGAAAATCAAAACCATCGAAAAATGTTCCATGTAAAGTTAGTTTGGAGTGGAGTAGTTTCCTCAAAGATTACGCGTCGCATTCTTGGAACATACTAAACTTAAATACCAAGTTTGGTACAGTATTTTTGAGAACATAACTCTGTCCAACTCTTTTTCCAAAGTTTGCCTTTAGGGAGTTGCAGTTGGAAACCAACCCTGTTGCTAAATCATCCTTAACTGAGACTCGATTCTCGACTTGCAAGCAATGTCTCCAGAAAACAGTTTTTACTAGGTTGTCTCTCACTCCTAGTACAGTTTCGTCTTTTGTTTGCTAATGGTTATTGCCCACTGGTAGGGGAGCGGTCTCGTTTAAAGACCATCATGGTTTGTATAAAATGATACATGGAGCTTTTTCTAAATATATTTTTTTTTACTTTCTCTACACGTACTATGTACATAGTGTAAAGAGAAAGTATTGTAATGCACCCAAAAATTCGATACCGAGATTTCACCGGAAATACATGCTTTGGGTCCCCCTAAATCCAAAAGAAGCATTTTTACAAAAAGGTCCGTGTGTGTCTGTGTGTGTCTGTGGACAGCATAGCTCAAAAACGAAAACACCGTTAAATACCAAACTTGGTATTTAAGTTTAGTATCTTCCAAGGATGCGTCACGAAGATTTTCAAGAAAATTCCCCTACCCCCAACTACCCTTTACATGGAACTTTTTCCGAAAATGTTGATTTTTTTAAAAATGGCTCCAACGATGTTGACTAAAATGTCAAATATTAAAGATATTTACCTGACAAATAAAATGTATATCTTGAATTTTCTGGGAATAGCCTCTGAAGACTACTTTATTCAGGATGAATTTTATTGAAATTTGCATAGCTACTAAACTGTAAGAGGTGGACAAAAACTTAACACACAAAAAATGTAGAGCACATTAAAACACGCAATTTATGTCATGTATGCTTTTTTCGTGGAGTGGTGGTTTTTTGACACTTTGGTTTCAGCTTTGAAAAAATGATACTTTTCTCATACAAATTCCTGTCCATACAAACAAAGGAACTTCAGTCACATAGCTTATGGTTATCAGTTTAGTCTATTTGCAAGGAAGCAAGTAATAAGACTATTTCTTCTATTTTTTTCTCGATTAAAATGAAGTAAATAGAAGCATAAGCTTTTTAACAATTTGTTGCAGAAATGTAGGGAAAGTCATGTGAATGTAACACATCAGTTTTTTAATACGGGGCGCCCTATAACGTGTATTTTCGGTGAAATGTCGGTATCAATTTTTGGGTAGAATGCAACACCTCTATATACTATGTACAGACTTCGTGCAGAGAAGGTAATTAAATGTGGTAAATGTTTCCAGGATGTTGTATTACAGATTTTATTTTGTACATGACAGAGAAATTAAAATGTTTGTTACTGGATTCTCTTATACCATTGTCTTCAGAAGAATTTACACTTACGCTACAGTGTCGTTATGTCAGGATATGTAGAGAACACGCTTTGCTTGTCAGACAGAATAATAGCGGCTGATACCAGTTCCACAGGTGGGGCAACCTAAAACTTCCTTAAAAGGTGAGGGTCGCTGACTCCAAATGTGGGGAACACACTGACCGCTTTTCTGTCTTCTTGTTTTGCAAGTGTTTCTCGTCAGACCGCCCAAACTTCCGGAAACTGCCTTACTTCCGCCGCCTACTTCTGCTAGAAACTCTTTGAATTTCTGATCAACGTATCTTTGCCCACATTTATTCTCTCACCCATACAAATAAAAAACCTGATGCTATATTTACGAGAATTTCTCTATCTCCTGTCGTTTATTACTTCTCTACTGCGTTTAGAAAGCAGGGGAATTATTGTTATTATTGTTATTATTATTATTATTATTACTACTATTATTATTACTATTATTGTTGTTACTATTATTATTATTATTATTATTATTTGTAGCTTAACGTCGTTTAACCTGGTTGGTCATATCGGACGATGAATGCAAGTGGTGAAATGATGCTCAAATGATCTCGGAGTCCATGGAGCTTAAATTACTCGACATTCTTCTTCTCAGGACAAGGAAAACCCCTGAGGGAGATTCGAAATCACGACCTGTTGAATATGAGACGGACACGCTATCACCAAACTACACAGATGGGCTAGGGGAATTATTGTATCTCACCCAAAAATTCGATGTCGAGATTGCACCGGATATAAATGTTTTGAGGTCCCCTAAATCCAATAATAGAATTTTTACTTTATCTACTTAGTAGATAGACACTTTATCTTTAAATTCGAAACCGGTATCAATTTAACCGATTTAGTGTCTCTTGCATTCTAAAAACGTTTTTTAGAGAAATTGTGCGGGTATGTGCTTTTTTTATAGTGTTTAACGCCTGCTTTTACTAATATGGCACATCAGACGATGTAACTCATGATACATGGAATGAAAATGAAGCTCCAGTGGAATGCTACGGTGAGTGAAACCGGAGAAAATCCGCCCCTGCGCAGCTTTGTCCACCACAAGGCACAAGCGACTCCGGGTACTCCGGTTACCCCCGCCATCGCATTCCACCGGTGCTCCATCATCATTCATGTATCATCAGTGTCACTGCCTGCGGTGCCATTAGTAGTTAAAGTGGGCGTTAAACACTACCAAAAAATCTGATGTGTTCCATTCACATGACTTTCTCTATAACCCTGCAACAAATTATTCTTAAAAAGCTTATGCTTCTATTTGTTCCATGCTAATCTAGAAAAATTAGCAGAAATAGTATTATTTCTTGCTTTATTGTAAGTAGGAGCGAAATAAGGGAGTACTATAGGTTAAAGTGAAAGTCAAAAGCTGGTTATGTGAATGTTTTTCAAAGCTGAAACCAAGAAAAAGGAATATCTCAAAAACGATCAACTCCACGAAAAGATGTATATGACTTAAATTGTGTGTTTTAACGTGCTCTACATTTTTTGTGGGTTAAGTTTTTGTCCATCTCTTACGGTTTAGTAGATATGAAAAATTCATCCAGAATAAAGTAGTCCTCAGAGGCTATTCCCAGAAAATTCAAAATATACATTTTATTTGTCAGGTAAATAACTTTAATATACGATATTTTAATCAAAATCGTTAGAGCCATTTTTTAGAAAATCAAAATTTTCGAAAAACGTTCCATGTAAAGGGTAGTTTGGGAAGATGCTAAACTTAAATATCAAGTTTGGTATTTTACCGACTTTTCGTTTTTGAGTTATCGTGTTCGCAGACACACGGACACACTGACACACGGACACACACACGGAACCTTTTTGTGAAAATGCTTTCTTTGGATATTGGGGATCCCTAAAACATATATTTCCGGTGAAATCTCGGTATCGAATTTTTGGGTGGAATGCAATACCTTCTCTATACACGATGTACATAGTGCGTATAGAGAAAGTAAAAAAAGGTCGCTTTGGATCGAATCCGGGCTACCTTGGGTATGTGTGTGTGTGTGCGTGTGTGTGTGTGTGTCTGGCTCTATGTCCGTGCGTTTGTGAACACTACAACTTAAAAACGAAAAGTTACTGAGATAACAAACCAAATATTTGAGTTTAGTATCTTCCGGATGTAACAGTATGATTTTCAAGAAAATTCCCCCATAACAAAATATCTTTTAAATGAAAAAAACCCGATATATTAAATACCTATATTTACATGGCAAAAACACGTATATCTTGAATTTTCTAGGAATAGCCTACGAAGACTGGACGACATTTGCATAGCTGGTAAACCATAAGAAATAGACAAAAATCTACTTCAAAAAATGTGTATCTCGTTAAAACAATCAATGTATATTATATGTACTCTTTTTCGTGGAGTTGATCATTTCCGAGACATTTTTATTTATTTCACCTTTAAAAGGCTTAAAAAGGTCAACCATTTTTGTTTTGTTTTACTTCTGGCTATACAAACAACAGCATTTCAAACTCAATCATATAGCAACAGGCTTTAGCCTAGTGTATTCCCTTATTCCTTTTCTGCTTACAAGGGAGCAAGTAATAAGACCCTTTTTTCTAATGTTTATTTCGATTAGCATAATGTAGATAAAATAATAATTTTTTGTAAGAATAGTTAGTTTGCAGAGCAGGTAGAGAAAGTCATGTAAATGGAAGACATCCTTATTTTGTTCGTTTTAATTTCATACGCTATTATTTACATTCAATTATCTACTAAAAAGTCTTTAAAAGACTGTTAAACGAAACAAATATCCATTTTTACTTTCTCTACACGTACAATGTATATAGTGTGTAGAGAAGGTATTGCACCCAAGAATTCGATACCGAGATTTCACCGGAAATACATGTTTTGGGTCCCCCTGAATCCAATTTTTTGTTTTGAAAAAGGTTCATGTGTGTGCGCGCGCGTGTCTGTGGACAGCATAGCTCAAAAACGAAAATACCAAACTTGGTATTTACATGGAAAAAGATCGTAAATTTTTTGTCAAAACTGAGTAACGATTTTGGTTAAATCTCTTATATATAAGAGATTTACTGCGAAATAAAATGTATATCTTTAACTTTCTGGGAATAGCCTCTAAAGACCTCTTTATTCTGGATGATTTTTATTGAATTTTGCATAACTGGCAAACCATAAAGAGATAGAGAAAAATTTACTACACAAAAATGTAGCTCACGATAAAACATACAATTTATATCATATACATTTTTTTCGCGCAGTTGACCGTTTTTGAGATATTCCTTGTTATTGGTTAGAGATTGAAAAATGTATACTTTTCTTATAAGGGAAAGCCAAGCTCCTGGCCACGCAAAGAAACGGATTTCAATACTATAGCAACTACATTTTAAAACTGTGGGTTTAGCCCTCCTACTTATAAAGGAACCAAGTAATAAAACCGTTTCTGGTAATGTTTTTGCATTGATAGATGGAAGAATAAGTTTATGAACAATCATTTGTTACAAAGATGTAGAGAAAATCATGTGAATGGAACACAGTTGGCATCACTGTAAATATCACCCATCTACAGGTCAAATGAAAGCAGGAGTTCTAAGATATTCTTCTCTCTCGCACTCAATCAGCATTGTGTGTTTGTGAAAGTGTGGTTTACGTCTTTCTTTGCCCACTTCCTTTGCAATGTTGGTAAAAAAGGAAAACGTTAATCCTTATTGCAAGACTTCTACTGCCATCTTGACGTCCTCCAAAAGAACCGGCTGATTTGGCACACTTTCACAGTAAGATTGATTTGCCTGGATCTCATTAAATTGCAGAAATTAATACTTTCGTATCACATATGCCAGTTCAGAGAGATCGTTATATATAATGAGCAGAATTATTTTATTTTTAATAGCTTAGCGTCTTTTAAGCTGGTTGGTCATATCGGACGATGAAGGAAATTGATGAAAAGATGCTCAAATGACCTCGGGAACCATGGAGCTTAAAGTTACTCGACATTAGCTTCTCAGGATAAGGGAAAACCCTGAAAAAAACCTTATCCGGGTAAATCACCCTAAGCGAGATTCGAACTCACGACCTGTTGTGAGGCAGACACGCTACCACCACACTACCCAGGTGGGTAACAAATTATAGTTCAAAATCCTATGGCTCTATTTACTTCATCCTAATCCAAAAAAAAAAAAAAAAAAAAAAAATTAGCAGCAATAGTCTTATTACTTGCTTCCTTGTAAGTAGAAACGAAATAAGGGAGTACTATAGGTTAGTCAAAAGCTGGTTGCTATGTTACTGAAGTTCGTTTGTTTGTATGGATATGAGTTGACAAATTCCTGTATGAGAAAAGTTAAGATTTTCGATCCTGAAAACAAAAACAAGGAATATCTAAAAAACGATCAACTCCAAGAAAAAAATTTATACAACACAAATTCTGTGTTTTAATGTGCTCTACATCTTTTGTGTGGTAAGTTTTTGTCTATCTCTTACGGTTTAGCAGTTATACAAAATTCCGGAAAACTCACTTAGAATAAAGTAGCCTTCAGAGGCAATTCCCAGAAAATTCAAAATATACATTATATTTGTCGAGTAAATGTCTTTAATATACGATATTTTAATCAAATTCGTTAGAGCCATTATTTAGAAAATCAAAATTTTCGAAAAAAGTTCCATTTAGAGGGTAGTTGGGGGTGGGGGGATTTTTCTCAAAATCTTTGTGTCGCATCCCTGGAAGATTCTAAACTTAAATACCAAGTTTGGTATTTTACCGACTTTTCGCTTTTGAGTTATCTTGTTCACAGTGAGACAGTAACTCTTCTATATCCGCTTAAACCATAGAAATTATGTAACTAACAATAATATGTAAAAAAACAATAAGATGTATTGCGCAATGAACCGATAGTGATCATTATACTTAATTAAACAGATAGCATTTGTATATAGTAATGTTGTATTAATCATAGTAAGGGGAATAAGTTTTGCTTTAACTATTAATTTATTTGTCAATATTTGTATTTTTGTTAGTAGTTTATACGCTAAGACGACAAGGTTGGAAACGTGGTTTTAACTGTACATGCACAGATTTCCGTTAGCAAGACCTTGAAGTATTGTTAGTGGCGTTTTCAAAAGGAAACATTCTAAAAAGGCTATTGCTCTGTCATTTGTCTTTCGTTGAGTTACTTTAGGGAATAGAGGCATAAGCACATGCAACCAATAGCAAGAAGGGACACTATTCATACAGAAGGATGTTTAAGTTTAAAATTCACAACCGTTTTGGGCAGCTCTTCGCCAGATTCCAAGGGCGACACTATGTCGGTCACTGGAGCAAAATCGCGCCACATTGCTCACCGCGGTTGAAACCAAGAAGTCATGGTTTTGCGTTCCCCAGGTTTATAATCAAGTTTGCAGGTGTCACTTGGTTGTCAACGGTTAGGGTTTATACAGTGTAATATTATACCATCCAATTTTCTTCAATAATATTTACGAACCAGTGAATATTGTTATTTTCTTACTACCTCTTGTATTTCCTTCTGTACCACGCCCTGTACCGAGTTATTCATGTTCGCCGATGAAGATGAACAACCTGAGCTAACACCGGAGCAGCAAAGACATCAAAAGGTAGGGAAATGTCACTAGGTTCCACCCTAACCGGACCAACTGACCCACACAATAACGCCGACGCTACTTTGTCATTACCATTAAAATAATATTCAGGACAAAGTCGCACCCAAACAACGTTGCAACAGACACACGGACATACACGGATCTTTTTCTGAAAATACTTATTTTAGATAAAGGGGACCCTAAAACATATATTTCCGGTGAAATCTCGGTATCGAATTTTTTGGTGGAGTGCAATACCTTCTCTATACACTATGTACATAGTGCGTATAGAGAAAGTAAAAATTAGCAGCAATGGTCTTATTACTTGCTTCCTTGTAAGTAGAAACGAAATAAGGGAATATCATAGGTTAGTCAAAAGCTGGTTCTATGTTATTGATGTTCTTTTGTTTGTATGGACAGGAGTTGACAAATTCCTGTATGAGAAATGTAGAAGTTTTTCAAAGGTGAAACCAAACACAAGGAATATCTCAAAACGATCAACTCCACGAAAAAAGGTATATAACATAAATTGTGATTTTTAACGTGCTCAACATGTTTTGTGATGTAAGTTTTTGTCTAACGGCTTTAACAAGTTGATAAACTATCCAGATATTACAGAATAGATGTCATTAGGAGATAACTTTTATTCTGTTTTTATTCAGGATTATAAGGTTTACATTTTTTACTTCTTACTTTCTCTACATGTACTATGTACATAGTATACAGAGAAAGTATCGCATTTCACCCAAAAAATCGATACCGAGATTTCACCGGAAATACATATTTTGGGCCCCCCTGAATCCAAAAAAAGCATTTTTGAAAAAAGGTCCATGTGTGTGTGTGTGTCTGTGAGCCTTTGGATAGCATAGCTCAAAAACGAAAAGACCGTTGAATATCAAACTTGGTATTTAAGTTTAGTATCTTCCAAGGATGCGACACGAAGATTTCTAAGAAAATCCTCCCACCCCAAACTACCCTTTACATCGAACTTTTTCAAAATGGTTGATTTACTTAAAAATGGTTCTAATGATTTTGATTAAAATCTCGTATATTAAAGATATTTATCTGACAAATAAAATGTATATCTTGAATTTTCTGGGAATAGCCTCTGAAGACTACTTTATTCTGGATAAATTTTATGGAATTTTGCATAACTGCTCAACCGTAAGAGATGGACAAAAACTTACCGCACAAAAAATGTAGATTACGTTAAAACACACAGTTTATGTAATATATATTTTTTCGTGGGGTTGATGGGTTTTTAGATATTGCTTCTTTTTGGTTTCAGCTTTGAAAAATGTATACTTTTCTTATACAGGAATTTATCAACTCCTGTCCAAAGAAATAAAGTAACTTCAGTCACATAGCAACCAGTTTTAGACTATCACTTTAACCTATGGTACTCCCTTATTTCGCTTCTACTTACAAGGAAGCAAGTAATAAGACTATTTCTGCTTATTTTTTCTCGATTAGCATAAAGTAAATAGAAGCATAAGCTTTTTAACAATAATTTGTTACGGAGATGTAGAGAAAATCATGTGAATGCAACACATCAGATTTTTTTTTTTCAAATTTCGATTGTAGTGAACTCCCATAGTTTTTACGGATTAGAAAATGTTAAAAAAAAAGAAAAAAAAGTAATAGATATTAAATTACGTTTGTATTTGAGTCAAAATTAGTTATTAACACATTGGAACCTGTAACCTTCTCACCCTAAATAGGACGTTTTCTTTTATGCAGAACATGACTGCGAGAAGCGATGAAAACACGCCATTTTACCCGACAAGGCGAAGCGCAAATAAAGTTTTATCTTTTTAAAGCTCTAACCTCGTATCCATGAGAAACCGTTTAGTGAAAGTTTCACATTAATATCTTAATTCTAAAGGATATTTAGAACAGACTGTGCCAAGTCGACTCATCTGAGTCAGCGTACTCAACCACAAACCTCGGAGCAGAACGTGAAAGCGAGCATAGTAACCAACACGTGGCAAAGGTTACAACCCAGTTTTTGCGTCCAGCCAGTTCATTACCAACAATTCCCCAATGGTGGATCGCGGATTCGAGTCTCGCCTTGGGCATGGGTGTTTGTGTACTTGTATATATGTGTGTATATCTGTGAAAAAAGGAAAAGTAATAAACAAATAGGAAATGTAAGGAAAACAAAAGAAAGGAAAAAAATACTCGATTCCCTGTGACGATAACTTGCCCTCAATGCTGCGCTGTATTGCATGTTGCAGGCATATCTCTTAGAGACGTGAGTCTCGCTTCTCTTTTGACGCGCATTCAAACTGATTTAGACATTTGAAGTAGCAGCTGCAAGCCATTCAGACATTTAAATTTCTTGGGGTTGTGACGTGGTGTTTGGTGTGTGATAATTCCTTGTTTACTTTCTCTACATAGACGTTGTACGCAGGTAGAGAAGTATTGCACTCCACCCTAAAATTCGATACCGAGATTTCTCCGGAAATACACGATTTTAGGATATTCTGTATCTAAAAATCGCATATGTTACACTCACATGACTTTCTCTAGCTGCTCTACAAAAAAAAATCTTACAAAAGATTCTTCTTCTTTCTACTCAATTGCAAATGAGATAAACATTAGCAGAATGTTCTTATTACTTAGCTCCTTATTGAGTATAAGGGAACTAAAGGAACGCTATGCTAAAGGATAGTCGAATATTTTAAAAGCTGTCGTTATGCGACTGTCATTGCAAATCACTTCTTTGCTTAGCCAGCAGTAGAACAAAAAAAAAACGGACAATTCCTATCTGAAAAATCTGATGTGTTACACTCACATGAATTTCTCTACATCTCTGCAACAAACTACTCTTAAAAAGCTTATACTTCTATTTACTTCAAGTTAATCAAACTAAAATAGCAGAAATAGTCTTAATACTTTGTACCTTGTTGCTATGTTTGCTTTGTTCCTGCTGGTTGCTATGTCACTGAAGTTCCTTTGTTTGTATGGAAGCAGTTGACAAATTCCTATATGAGAAAAGTATAAGTTTTCATAGCAGAAACCAAAAACAAGGAATGGCTCAAAAACAATGATTCCACAAAAAAAATGTATATAACATAAACTGTGTGTTTTAACGTGCTCTAAATTTTTTGTGCAGTGAGTTTTTGTCCATCTCTTACGGTTTAGCAGTTATTCAGAATTCCGTAAAATTCCTCCAGAATAAAGTAGTCTACAGAGGCTATTCCCAGAAAATTCAAGATATACATTTTATTTGTCAGGTAAATATCTTTAATACACGAGATTTTAATCAAAATCATTAGAACCATTTTTAAGAAAATCAACAATTTTGAAAAAAGTTCCATGTAAAGGCTAGTTTGGAGTGGGGGGATTTTTTTCAAAATCTTCGTGTCGCATCCCAGGAAGATACTAAACTTAAATACCAAGTTTGGTATTTTACCGACTTTTCGTTTTTGAGTTATCGTGTTCACAGACACACGGACACACACACACGAATCTTTTTGTGAAAATTATTTTTTTAGATACAGGGGACCCTAAAACATATATTTCCGTTGAAATCTCGGTATCGAATTTTTGGGTGGAGTGCAATACATTCTCTATACACTAAGTATATAGTGCGTATAGAGAAAGTAAAAAAGTATTGGTTGGTTTCTATCTTTAATTTTATTAGATATCTTAGTATGATAGGACCAGGTATTTGAAATACTTTTATTAGTATTGAATTTTATTAATTTGACTACTTTGGCAGAAGTGTAACAGATTTAGAATCTGTAAATATGATAAATAATCAAAAGTAGTAAATGGTAAGGGAATGATTAATATTAGTATAAGTACTTTACAATTGAAACTAAAACAAGGAATATCTCGAAAACGAAAAAATCCACGAAAAAAATGTTTGTGAGATAAATTGTGTATTTTAGCGAGATGTACATTTTTATGTTGCAAGTTTTTGTCTATCTCTTACGGTTTACTAATTAGGCAAAATTCTGCAAAATTCATCCAGAATAAACAGGTCTTCAAAAGGTATTCCCAGAAAATTGACGATATATATTTTATTTGTCATGTAAATATCTCAAATATAAAGAATTTTAATTAAAAAAAAAAACGTTAGAGCCATTTTTGAGAAAATCAAAATTTTCTAAATTTTTTCCAAGTAAAGGGTAGTTGGGGAGGGGGGATTATCTTAAAAATCTTCGTGTCGCACCCTTGTAAGATGCCATACTAAAATACCATGTTTGATATTTAATGGTCTTTTCGGTTTTGAGTTATGCTGTCCACAGACACACACACGGATTTTTTTCCAAAATGCTTTATTTTTGGATTCAAGGGGACCCAAAACATGTATTTCCGGAGAAATCTCGGTATGGAATTTTTGGGTGCAATACAATATCTTCTCTATACAACACGTACATAGTACGTGTAAACTCCATGGCACGACAGCTCACAAGGAACCTTGGCCTACCGTCTGGCCGCTGCGTCCTCCATCAAAAATCCCCTCGCCGGTACCGGGAATCGAGCCCAGGTTTCCCGCTTGGCAAGCAGCTGTGCTACCTCCACGCTAAGGAGATGACCACATAGTACGTGTAGAGAAAGTAAAAATCTGAGTTATTCCATTCATATAACTTTCTCTACATCTCTGTAATAAATTATTGTTAATGAGCGTATTCTTCTACTTCATGCTAATCGAGATAAACATTAGCAGAAACGGTCTTATTACTTAGTTCCTTATAGGTAGAAGAGAAATAAGGGAATACACTGTGTTAAACCAAGTCAAATGTTTTAAAATGTGGTTGCTATGGGATTGAAGTCCCTTTCTTTGCGTGGCCAGGAATTGACAAGAAAGCACACACTGATTCTAAATCCAGCATACAGGCGCTACAAGATATGTTCTCTACAAATACATTAGTCCAAAAAATTCAAAAAGTATCTACACCTCTAATGAAACAAGGAAGGAAAATATATATAATAATGTGGATACCCTCGCATCAGAGCATTTTAGGTAATGAGCAGGCAGACTCTGCAAGCAAAGAAAGCCACAAGACTCCCAATACATGAAGAGACACCTTTACCCCACAAAGATGTTGCAAAATATGCATCCAGAAAATGTTACAACCTCTGGCAAACAACATGGGCACAATCACCTCCTAGCAAACTACACGAACTTAAACAGAACTCCAGAACATTATATCCACTGCAGAAACTGAGACGAAAAGACCAGGCTGTCATCACCAGGCTACGTATCGGACACACCAAGTTAACCCATTCCCATCTACTGAATAAAACACACCAACCTAAATGCAACATTTGTCACACTACCATCACTGTACGCCACTTACTCTCACAGTGTCCTCAGTATCAACAGCAGCGAGCGGAGTGCAATCTACCAGACATCCAAGAAATTCATCACACAGCAAAATACTACTTAAATACTTAAAACTAACAAATATGTATAATGAAATATAATATTATTCATGAAATTGTATTTACCAATGTCAATTGTTTGTAAATGGTACTATTAAAACATGTCGCGATATGACTACTTTGTAAGTTAAAGCTACATAAAATAAATAAATTAAAAAAAAAGTTCCCGTATGAGAAAGTATTTCAAAACTGAAACCAGTATCAAGAAATGTCTCAAAAAAGGTCAACTCCACCAAAAAAGTGTATATAACATAAATTGTGTGGTTTAACAAGCTCTAGATCTTTTGATAAGTAAGTTTTTGTCTCTCTCTTACGTTGAGCCAGTTATGCAAAATTCCGTAAAATTCATGCTGAATAAAGATGCCTTCAGAGGCTATTCCGAAAAATTCAAGATATACATTTTATTTGTCATGTAAATATCTTTAATACACGATACTTTAGCAAAAATCGTTATAGGCATTTTTGAGAAAATCAACATTTTTGAAAAAGTAGTAGGGGATGAGGTGATTTGCTTTAAAATCTTCATGTCGCATCCTTGGAAGATACCGAACTTAAGTATTTGAGCTATGCTACCCACAGACACACACACACACTGGCAGACACACTCACGGAGATTTTCCTAAAAAAAATATATTCAGGGGACCTCAAAACAAATATTTCCGGTCAATATCGCATTTTGCAGTGAAATACAATACCTTCTCTATACACTATGTACATAGTACGTGTAGAGAAAGTAAAAATGTTTATATTAACACGAACGTTAGCAAAGGATGGCTTCGCAGCTCAGACAGTAGAGCGCCTGTCTGCTGTACGAGGGGTCCTGGTTCGACATCCCAGCTGGAGGAGGGCATTTTTCTCTAACCAAGAATGTTCCCTATCCTCCCGAAGTATGGATGAGAGCGTGAGTGTGTGTGTAAGAGGGGTATCCAACGATAACAATGTTCAAAATGTGAATGTCGCCGATATGACTGTACAGCAAAGTCGATAAGTAAAAAAACAAACAAAAAACACGCATACACAGACGCACACCAACAAAAACACACACGGACACACCAGACACGCCTTAACAGAGTCACACAGACACAGGCACAGAGAGACAGACACATACACACACCAACAAAAACACACAGCCTGCCTGCCTCATATTCAACAGGTCGTGTATTCGAATCTCGCTTAGGGTGAGTTACCCGGATAAGGTTTTTTTCAGGGTTTTCCCTTATCCTGAGAAGACGAATGTCGAGTAACTTTAAGCTCCATGGACCTCGAGTTCATTTGAGCATCATATCATCAATTTCATCCATCGTCCGATATGACCAAACCAGGTTAAAGGACGTTAAGCTACGAAAAAAACACACGGACACACCAGGTACATTTCCAGACACACCTTAACAGAGTCACACAGACATAGACAACCCCACAGTCACAGAGAGACAGACACAGACGGAGCCACAGACACAGAGATATACTCAGGCACAAATATTCACACAGAAACGGACATGTAAAGATACAAACACAGACACAACTCTCAAGCACAGATACACACACGAAACACACAAAACACACCGTCACCCACTGACATACACAGATACAGACACTCGCACAAACACAGACACTCACAAAGACACAACAAGCACACGGACATACACAGACACAGAGAGACACATAGACACATCTGTATCATTATCCTATTTTCACATTCACTCTCACACTCAAACACAGAAACATTCTCACTATTACGTGCACTCTCAAATTCTCACTTACTCACCCTCACTTATTCTCACTCCCTCTCACTTTCACACTCACACTCACACACCCTCTCACACTCACACTCACACACCCTCTCACACTCACACACCCTCTCACTCTCACACTCACACAGCCTCTCATTCACGTGAACACTTTCATACTCACTATCGCTTTCAAAACTCACGTCACATTCACTCTCTCAACCTCTCACGGACACTCTCTCACACTCTTGTGAACACACTCTTACGAGCAAATTCAATCTCACGTACACACTCTCACGCATAAGCATTTACTCTCACGAATACACTCATTAACACGAGCACAATCTCACTCACACGGGCACACAGCAACACATACACAGAACAAATAGAAACAGACAGAAAAACACACAAACACACTCGGACACAGACAAGGCAGAGCCAGACACACATACAGAGATACGTAGAGACACACAGACACAGACTCATATAGACATACACATGAACAGCCGTCACAAACGTACAGTCACTCACAGACACAAGCTTACACATAAACACAAAGATAACATACACACAGACAGACACACCTCACACAACTACAATTATAAACACTGACACACGGATTCACACAGCCCTAGACAACCTCACAGACACAGACACACACAAAGACACATCACAGAACACGCAGACACAGACACACATAGACACACGGACACCCACAGACGCAGAGAGACACACACCACAGACACACATAAACACACAGACATACAGGCACACACAAACACGCGCAAACAGAACACAAAAAACAGACCATCTCACATTCTCTCTCAAATTCTCTCACTTTCCTCCTCACCCACCCTCCTACATACTCACATTCTCATGAACACCCTTTCGCTATCACTCTCTCTTGTCACTCTCACAATCACTCTCAAACCCTCACGTTTATACGAACACACACACACACACCTACTTTCACTTACTCTCACACCGAACATTCCCTCTATCACACAAACACACACTGTCTCTCACATATTGTCACAAAGAACACACAGTCACACTCTCACTCACGCGCTTTCACTTTCTCACACAGCCTCTCACACTCACTCTCAAACTCACTCCCATATTCACGCTCTCACTCTCACACGGACACACTCACACTCTCACGAACACACTGTCATATTCACCTTCTCTCCCACACAAACACCTTCTGCCACTTACACTCACACAAACACAGACTTCAAGAGACACACAGATATACAGACACCGATCACACACAGCCACCCAAAAATATATGTACAGACATATACAGACCCACAACACACACACACACACACACATAAAGGAGCAGACAACACCCAGCACACACAGACACAGAGACATCCACATACACACCAATGTTTTATTATTAAACTATTAAATCATTTAATGCTAATAATATGTTATATTATATTTTTAGCTCATTTTTGCCGAGACGTAAATTATGGTTGACTTTTACGTACACCATGCAAATGGTGCTTCAATATTTTTTGGACGGACACACGATGAGATAAACAAAGACACAGATACACACATATATAGACAAACACGGACCAAGACACTCACAGACACACCCACCCACGTATGCCAATACAGACAGAGCGAGGCACAGACGCATAGATACAGACTGTGACAGACATTCAGAGTCACACAGTCACACACAGCGACACGGACACTCAGGACACAGAAACAAAAATACACTGTCATACATGTATAGACACACAGCCACACAAGAACACAGACACACACAGACATACACAGAGACACACAAAAATACAATCAGATACTGTCACAATCCAACACAAACACACATAGACACACCTACACACAGACACTATACGCACTCACAGACACATATAAGAAACACACAAAGTCACCCACACTCAAATCCACAGAAAAACACAGACACACACGAATACCCCCCCCCCCACACACACAAACACAGACACACTAACACAATCATACTGACACAGACAGACACATAGGCGTACACAGAGGCACTGACAGATACCGACACACACATCAACAAAAAACACACAGCCACACATAAATACACCAACAAACACACAGCCACAGACAAGGACTCACAGACAGACACAGAGGCACACAGTTACAGTAAAACACAGACATACACAAACACACATACACACCATAGACAGACACAGACAAACGCTCGCACGGACACACACAGAGACACTCACAGACACTGACACAGAGTCAAAACATTAACACTGCCACAGACACATGCAAATACAGACACTCTCAGAGACACAGACATCACACAGACATAGGCAACATACAGATATACTCTCACACACAGAATCACACAAAGAAAAAAAAGACACACACAGACAAACTCGGACACTTAGACAAGCACACAGGGACACACCTACACACCAGGAAGACAGATACACATACATAGACGCACGCACAGACTCACACAAATACACAGACACATTTAGTATTATTTTAATATATTAATGTTCCCTAGTTATATTCCATTATTTGTCAGTGTCTTCAATTTTGTACTTTCTCTACAAGTACTATGTACATAGTGTATAGAGAAGGTATTGTAATACACCCAAAAATTTGATACCGAGACTTCACCGGAAATACATGCTTTGCATCCCCCTGAATCCCCCCCAAAAATGCATTTATTTAGAAAAATGTCCGTGTCTGTCTGTCTGAGTGTGTTTATATGTATATGTGTGTGTGTCTGTAGGCAGCATAGCTCAAAAACTAACAGGCCGTTAAATTCCAAACTTGGTATTTAAGTTTGGTATCTTCCAAGGATGCGACACGAAGATTTTCAAGAAAATCCCCCAACCCAAACTACCCTTTACATGGAACTTTTTTCGAAAATGTTTATTTTCCCAAAAATGGCAATAAGTTTTTTTTTTATTATTAAAATGTCGTAAATTAAAGATATTTGCTACACAAATAAAACGTATATCCTGAATTTTCTTAGAATAGCCTCTGAAGACTACTTTATTCTGGGTGAATTTTAAGAAATGCTGCATAACTGCTTAACTATAAGAGATAGGTAGAAACTTACCACACAAAAATAAAGGGCAATTTTAAAACACACAATTTACGTTATACACCCCTTTTGAGGTAGACTTTATTTTTGGTTTCACCTTTAAAAAACTTATACTTTTCTCATACAAGAATTTATCAACTCTCGTCCATACAAACAGAGGACCTTCATCACATAGCAACCAGCTTTTGACTGTCACTTTAACCTATGGTACTCCCTTATTTCGCTCCTACTTACAAGAAAGCAAGTAATAAGACTATTTCTGCTAATGTTTTCTCGATTAGTATGAAGTAAATAAAAAAATTTGCAGGGATGTAGAGAAAGTCATGTGAATGAAACACATCGGACTTTTTTTTATCATTTGATTGATGTAGATATTAAATAGTACTAGTGAAAGACTGCAAGTTTGTTTTACTCCTTGATTTGTTTCTGTATACTTCTTATAAACGCGTTATAAGTGAAAAAGAGGTTCTTCTTTTCAAAATGTGACGGGCGATTTTTTGAAGTCCAACGTGAGCGAAATATTTTGGTGGTACGGCTTTGGAGTTTTTTTATTTTAATATGTATTAATTGTTTATTTATTTACTTTCCGGTCATCTAGCCATACTGAAGAATACAGTGCAGCCAAATTATCCATCGCGCATCACTTAAAGCAATGCTGCCAACATTTTTTTTTTTTTTTTGTAGTTTAACGTCCTTTAACCTGGTTTGGTCATATCGGATGATGAATGCAATTGATGATATGATGCTCAAATGATCTCGGGGTCCATGGAGCTTAAAGTTACTCGACATTCGTCTTCTCAGGATAAGGGAAAACCCCGAAAAAGACCTTACCCGGGTAACTCACCCTAAACGAGATTCGAACTCACGACCTTTTGAACGCCACCCAGGCGGGCTTGCCAACATTATTGTTCGTCAATAAATTACACTAACTGTACACTAAATATACTGTTTGAACCTGCAATACAACGCGGCAGATCTTGGCAACTGTTATTACGAATGATGTGCATGTTGGCCGGTATGCAGTGTTGCCAATACATGATTCTTTTTTTCTGTCAGACCAACACCTAAAAATCCGTCAAAATCCGTCAAAATTACACATTTCTATATTTTTTTTTTCAAAAATAGAAATTAAATTAAAACTCACAGTGAGCATTTTGGAAAAAATGTCCTTGTTAGATCTGAAAAATAATCAAGGGATTTAATTGCACAGTGATTAACTATAAACAATGTAAGAGCAGCTTCTGCAGATGCACGTTCATACCTCATAGGCTGAAATAGAATTTTGACTGTGAAGTTGAAAAGGGTTCAGCTGCGTTTAAATGCTTTTATTACTTTATCTACACGTACTATGTACACAGTGTATAGAGAAGGTATTGCATTCCATCCAAAATGTGATACCGAGATCTCACCGGAAATACATGTTTTAGGACCCCCTGAATACAAAAAAGAATTTTTGGGAAAAGGTGTCTGCCAACACGATATCTCAAAAACGAAAAGTCGGTATTTGGTATTTAAGTTTAGTATCTTCCAGGGATGCGATACGAAGATTATGAGAAAAATCCTCAGAGTTGTTTGGAAGTGACAGTTAGTTACGCTGCACCTAAGCACACAATGTGCGGCAATAACTACAAATTCAAAATCCACGCTTCATATGACTTCCCAACCTGGGGAGTAAAAGCAGTAACGCAACATCACCCACATCAAAAGTACCCCTGCATATTACTGACCAACGTGGGGCAACTAATAACCCAGCCTACAACGAAACAAAAACACCGCTTCATAACGTGGGGCCACCAACGAAACGAAATCTACCCTGCAAAGAGTACGCGAGCTAACGACCTTTAAAATAATCCCTCAAGGCTTCCATACACCTTTGACACTCAAGAGCGTTTCTGCCAAGCAGAATTACAATTTTTAAGTATACTCACTGTTCACTTTAGTGACATTCACCTCGGAACACAGCCTCTAGGATAATAATGTTTGCATGTGTCTACTAGCACCTACCAACTTACGTCATCTAGTGGTGACATCCCATTCTGTGTACAACATGTTTTTAAATTTATATATTGCAATAACCGCATATTCGGTTATTCGGAATATATAAAATAGTTGCCATGACTTATGAAATGACCCTGGTATATATATATTTTTACTTTCTCTATACCCACTATGTACATAGTGTATAGAGAATGTATTGCACTCCACCAAAAAATTCGATACCGAGATTTCACCGGAAATATATGTTTTAGGGTCCCCTGTATCCAAAAAAAGTATTTTCAGAAAAAGGTCCGTGTGTCCGTGTGTCTATGAACACGATAACACAAAAACGAAAAGTCGGTAAAATACCATACTTGGTATTTAAGTTTAATATCTTCCAGGGATGCGACACGAAGATTTTGAGAAAAGTCCCTCCACCCCAAACTACCCTTTATATGGACCTTTTTTCGAAAATTTTTATTTTCTCAAAAATGGCTATAACAATTTTGATTAAAATATCATATATTAAAGATATTTACCTAACAAATAAAATGTATATCTCGAATTTTCTGGGTATAGCTTCTGAAGACCTGTTTATTCTGGATGAATTTTGCTTAATTTGGCATAACTAGTAAACCGTAAGAGATAGACAAAAACTTACTACACAAAACATTTAGGTCTTGTTAAAATACACAAGTTATATTATATATATTTTTCTCGTGGAGCTTACCGTTTTCGAGGTATTCATTGTTATTAGTTTCAGTTGTGAAGTACTTATACTTTTCTCAGACGGGAGTGTCCGTTTTTCTTTTGTTCTACTCCTGGCCAAGAAAAGAAGAGATTTGTAATGACAATCGCATAGCGACAGCTTTTAAAACATTTGACTATTCGTTTAGCCTAGTGTATTCCCTTATTTTTTTCCTACTTATACGGAACTAAGTAATAAGAACATTGTGCTAATGATTAGCAAGGTGCAGAAAGAAGAAGAATCTTATGTATGAAGTTTGTAGAACAGCTAGAGAAAGTCATGTGAGTGTAACACATCAGATTTTTTTTCATAGGTAGATAAAGATTTATATCCGTGAGTTTTTCTAAAGAAAGCCAATATAAACATTTCTAATAATTTCAACCGTCAAAACTAAATTTTGCCCGTCATATAACTTGATTTTGACGGCAAATCTCTCAATTTTGACAGTAAATCCGTCAAGTTGGCAACCCTGCTGGTATGTGAGATGTTGTAAAAGAGTCATTAATATTTTCCGCATTTTAATAACACAGTATTACGATGTGATAGATTTATCAATTTATAGCTATTCCAAGGAACGGGAGTTTATCCGTTTTACAAAATATTAAAATAATATAATTATGTTATATGTATCTTCAACTGAACCTCCTGCTTACAATAACATATTTATTAGTGCTTGAAGTAATTACTGTGGAGATTTTTGATTGGAGGATGCACGTGTAAAGTGGTGAAAGAGACATATCGCGTGGTTGTGAATGAAGACGCACCTGTGCTGGGAGGCGGCGTCAATTAGAGGCAGTGTTGTTCAGGCCAGGAGGCGCGGCGGAGAGGGGCGCACATCGGCCCGCCTCGCCTGCACTCGGCTCAGTCACTCGCACAACTCTGTCGAGGGTGGACGTCTTGCTGTACACACCGGGACGTTTTCACGTGTGCTAATGCGTGTGTGTGCGTGCAATGCCAGTGAACAGTGTTATTGTTAGTGTTGACATTTGCCACACGACAATGGAAACGTGAACACCTGACGTCATCGATATTCAGCACCAGAGGATGTCCCGCAGGAAACAGAGCAACCCAAAGCCATTAAAACGTGAGTACGTGTTTTGTTTACACCTAGCGAACTTGCCCCGTTTGACTGTATATTTGTTGTTTATGTTGTGGTGACACCCCATTTGACTCGAAAGCGATCGCAAATCGGACAATAACTAATAAAGTATGGTTCCAGTCTAACATTCTGACAAGAGGGCATATGGAAAAAGAGTGCGTAGTATACTAAGAGAAAACCACCAAAAATCACAAAATCTACTGTGAAATGTTACGAGTTTTTACTTTTTTACACGTACTATGTGCATAGAGAACATATTGCATTCCACCCAAAAATTCGATACCAAGATTTCACCGGAAATACATGTTTTAGGATTCCTAGAATCCAAAAAAAGTTTTTGGTAAGAGGTCGTGTGTGTGTGTGTGTGTGTGTGTGTGTGTGTGTGTGTGTGTGTGTGAACACGATAATTCAAAAAAGAAAAGTCGGTAAAATACCAAACTTTGTATTTAAGTTTAGTATCTTCCAGAGATGCGACACGGGGTGGGGATATTTTTCTGAAAATTCCCCATCCCAAACTACCCTTTACATGGAAAACGTTTAGAAAATTTTTATTTTCTCAAAAGTGGCTCCAACGATTTTGATTAAAATACCGTATATTAAAAGTATTTATGTGGCAAATATAAAGTATATCTTGAATTTTCTGAGAATAACCTCTAAAGACCTCTTTACTCTGAATGAATTTTGCGTAACTTGTAAACTGTAAGAGATTAACAGAAGCTTACTTAACAAAAACGTACATCACGTTAAAACACACAATTTATGCCATATACGCTTTTTTTTTTTTTTTTTTTTTTTTTTTCGTGGAATTGATAATTTCTGAGATATACCTTGTTATTAGTTTTAGATTTAAAAAACAAACTTCTCACACGGAAAGTTGCAAACTCCTGGCCCTGCATAGAAACGGATTTCAACCACATGACAACCAGTTTTTAAAAGATTTGACCATCACTTTAGCCTAGTGTATTCCTTTATTTCCGTTCTACTCACAAGGAAGCAAGTAATTAAGACCACTTGAACATGCATTTTAACAATAATTTGTTACAGCGATATAGAGAAAGCCATGTGAATGGAACACATCAAGTTTTTTGTCTATACTTTGATCTTGGAGGGAACGATTTATCTAGAAGAATATTAAGGTGGCGGTTGTAAATAGAGATCCACTTTTAAAATCATTTGCAAAAAGATAAATAATAAATATGAACTAATCTAAATTGAAATATTAAAAAAAAATGTTCATAGATTCAGTTGCAGCAATTAGAATTAAAATTAGATTTTGGTATTAAGTTTTACATTTTCTTATAGCAAACCAGGGTTGCCACCTTTTGCTGGCTGGGAATAAACGAACCCAATTTGAGAGGAGTAACTGCGCGATGATAGCAGGAAATCTTCCGTTTCTTTGTGAATTTTCACCTAAATCAATTTTAGAAATGTGTTTGATATAAATGCTTAAAGGAATATTAGTTAATAGGATGTAATAATGATTCCACCCCAGGAAAAAAAAAAAAAAATGCTTGAGCATGATGTTATTATTACTATAGGATGCATACAATATTTGGTATTATTTCAATTATTTCACTTTTATTGTCATTAGAGCCATTTTGCAGTTATTTGCTGGTATGTTATAAGCGTAGCCCAAGGTGGAGGGTCTTAAGCTACAAAGCATAGTCGAAGGATCTGTGAACCTAAGACTCCAATGTTCCCAAGAAGAAGTCAAAAGTTCGGCATTTTGCCGACTTTCACATCTGAAAACTTATGTTTTCAACACTTTTAAATATGGATCGCCAGTGGAAGTAACTTAAAGCACTTCTTAGAACGTTGTGACCGTCCGTGTGTGTGTTTTACTGTGAGGTTTGCTCACGTGCTACCTCGTGACCGTATTTATTTTATCGGTTATATAATATTGATGATCGATTTGACGTTTACGCACGAATACATCCGCGAGATTAATTGCGTGAAAATATAATTAAAACGTCTTTCTCTGGTATAAGCGGTGATAAATTGTATTTTTTATACCAATTCTTATAACTCACAATAAAAAATCTAATGTGTTCCATTCACATGACTTTCTGTACAATTATTGTTAAAAACTATATTGTATCTACTTCATGCTAATCGAGACAAACATTAGCAGAAATTGTCTTAATTACTTGCTTCCTTGTAAGTAAAAAGAAAATAAGGCAATACACCAAGCTAAAACGAGTCAAATCTTTTAAAAGCTGCTTGCCATGTGGTTGAAATCCTTTTCTATGCAGGGCCAGAAGTTTAAAACTTTCCGTGTGACAAAAGTTAAAAGTATTTTAAATCTGAAAAAAAAAAAAAAAAAAAATAGCAAGTAATATCTCGGAAATGGTCAATTCTACGAAAAAAACGTATATAACATAAATTGTGTGTTTTAACGTGATCTACATTTTTGTGTAATAAGTTTTTGTCTATCTCTTATGGTTTAACAGTTACGCAAAATTCATTCAAAATAAAGAGGTCTTTAGATGCTATTCCCAGAAAATTCAAGAAATACTTTATTTACCATATAAATGTCTTCAATATACGATATTTTAATTAAAATAGAGCCGTTTCTGAGAAAATAAAATGTTTTAATTTTTTTTTCATGTAAAGGTAGTTTCGGCTGGAGGGATTTTTCTGAAAATCTTCGTGTCGCATCCCATCTTAAATAGCAGGTTTGGTATTTTACCGACTATTTTTTTATTCAGGGGACCCTAAAACATGTATTTTTGGTGAAATCTTGGTATCGAATTTTTGAGTGGAATGCAATACATTCTCTATGCAATAGGTACATTGTACGTGTAGAGAAAGTAAAAATGTGTTAGTATTTTGACACAATCTTTGGAATATTAGTATTTTCAAGGTTTAATTCATCTTTGGAATGTTCGACTAGAATGTACAGGGTTACTACAAAAGAAATAGACAACTTCAATTGCCTGTAAAACAAAAACTATTAGAGATACCAACCTAATTATTTTGGAGGTATGTTGAGAAACTCTCAAAGTTTCGTTTGTTACTATTGGTAACGCTGTAGTGTTTTGTTTGTTGTTGCAGAAGCTGAAATGGCGGAAAATCCTGTGGAAAAGGCATATTGCGAGTTGGAATTTGCTAGAACGCAATCAGCAACTGTTGTCCAACGACATTTTAGAACACGTTACCACAAAAATGAAATGATGCGCTCACAAAAACCAGCATCGTCTTCATATGTCGCAACATGTCGATGCAAAAGTCACGCCGTATGACCTAATCTTCACTCAGAAACTGCAACATCTGTAATCTGTAAGGCATCATGTGCAGTCGCTTCCGCAAGATTTTCCATACAGTTTGCTGTGGAATTTGTAATTGCATGCTTGCCCTAGATGTCGATTTCTGTGGGCTTCTTATGTAGGCAGAACGAACACGTTCAACGTTTTCTTCCGAAACTCTTGGTCTTCCCGAGCTCTTCCCTTTGCACAAACATCCCGCTGTCTCGAATTTTCTATACCAGTCGTAGATTGACTGTCTAGTCGGTGGCGTTTTGTGTTAACGTGTGCTAAAATGTCGTTGGACAACAGTTGCTGATTGCGTTCTAGCAAATTCCAACACACAATATGCCTTTTCCACAGGATTTTCCGCCATTTCAGCTTCTGCAACAACAAACAAACCACTACAGCGTTACCAATAGTAACAAACGAAACTTTGAGAGTTTCTCAACATACCTCCAAAATAATTAGGTTGCTATCTCTAATAGTTTTTGTTTTACAGGCAGTTGAAGTTGTCTATTTGTTTTGTAGTAACCCTGTATTATATCGTATCAATTGGATATCAACTTTTCACTCACCATGTCATACGCGGACACGAAAGTAAACAGTTACCATTGTTTTATATACGTGACACAACACACAGAGTAAACAGTTGTTAGGTTTCTGTACACGTGCCCTATTTGAATTTACACCGGTTCAAAAGAGAGGTTAGTTGTCCGAAAATGTCCGTCAATATATTGCCAACAAAAGGTTATGGATTGATGAAAAATACAATACTTCTGTTAATAAGATAAGTTACGATGTTAATGAAAAACGATTATTTTTAAATTTTAAAATAATAAATAATCCATATACATAAAAACTTTTTCGTCAAAATAAAACCCATTTAGGTACAAATGCGTGGTAAAAATTTCAACCGTTAATGTCAATTAGCTTCTGAGATAATGGGGCATTTATATAGACAATATTACTTCAGAAATTGCTTTCAAACACATCATTTAAAAAGCAAATGTAACCCAATTTTTCAAACAACTTCGCAGTACTTCAAAACTGCTACATGAGCGGGATGCCAATGCTGTTAATGGATAAATGTTTTGCGATCAAAATAAAAAAAAATCTGATGTGTTCCATTCACGTGACTTTCTCTATATCACTGCAACAAATTATTCTATTTACTTCATCTAATGGAGCAAAAATTAGCAGAAATAGTCTTATTACTTGCTTCCTTGTTAGTAGAAGCGAAATAAGGGGGCTCCATTGGTTAAAGTGATAGTCAAAAGCTGGTTGCTCTGCGACTGAAGTTCCTTTGTTTGTATGGACACGAGTTCACAAAGTCCTGTATGAGAAAAGTGTAAGTTTTTATAGCTGAAACCAATAAACAAGGAATATCTCAAAAACAATCAACTCCACGAAAAAATTTGTATGACATAAATTGTATGTCTTAAGATGCTCTACATTTGTTGTGTGGTAAGTTTTTGTCCATCTCTTACGGTTTAGCAGTTATGCAAAATTCCGTAAAATTGACCGAGAATAAAGTAGTCTTCAGAGGCTATTCCCAGAAAATTCAAAATATAAATTTTATTTGTCAGGTAAATATCTTTAATATACAATATTTTAATTAAGATCGTTAGAGCCAATTTTTAGAAAATCACAATTTTTGAAAAAAGTTCCATGTAAAGGGTAGTTTTGGGCTGGGGGGATTTTTCTCAAAATTTTCGTGTCGCGTCCCTGGAAGATACTGAACTTAAATACCAAGTTTGGTATTTTACCGACTTTTTGTTTTTGAGTTTTCATGTTCACAGACACACGGACACACACACCGACCTTTTTATGAAAATCCTTTTTTTGGATACAGGGGACCCTAAAACATATATTTCCGGTGAAATCTCGGTATCGATTTTTTTGGTGGAGTGCAATACCTTCTCTATACGCTATATACATAGCACCTATAGAGAAAGTAAAAAGATCTCTTTTCTACACTTAATATTTACGAAGTTATTGATGTTTTACCAAGAGAGTGCACCAAACTGTAAAAAGAAACTTCAACAATATTTTAAAAATAGTTATAATTAGCGTAGTTCTATAAAAATTATACCAAACTGAGCGCGAGATTCGAAATATTCATATGCAATTAAAACAGAAAATGTAAAAAAGATTAGCAAATCCTATTTCGACTCCCCTTAAACTCCATCTTACTGTTCTGTGGTGAAATATAACGTTGACATTAATTCGAACCTTACATAAGTCATAAATATCCAGTAAATGATATCACAGAGGCTCTGGTGTATATAATTCTGTATTTCTGGTCAGAAGAGAGTTTGTCGAAAAGTTTAATTGCATATTATTCCCAGAGGAAGCCGATTAATTATAAAGCGGTTAAATATAGCCATTTCGGCTCTTAGTTTAAACATGTTACGTTACAAAAGAAGATGAAAAAGTCCAACGTGTTCCATTCACGTTTCTTACAAAAGATTATTCTTTTATGCATCCACAACTCTATATCATATTAATCGAGATAAAGGTTAGGGGCAATGATCTTCTTACTTGCTTCTTTGTAAGTAGAAGAGAAATAAAGGAATACTTTAGGCTAAAGCAATATTCAAATCTTTTTAAAAGTTGGTCGCTTTGTGAAATAATTGAAAATCGCCTGTTTTTTTAGGAGTAAAACAAAAGAAAATCTGATGTGTTACACTCACATGACTTTTTCTAGCTGTTCTACAAACTTCTTACATAACATTATTCTTCTTTCTGCACCTTGCTAATCGAGGTACTCATTAGTACAATGTTCTTATTACTTAGTTCCTTATAAGTAGGAAGAAAATAAGGGAATACACTGGGCGAAACCGATAGTCAAATGTTTTAAAAGCTGTCGTTATGCGATTGTCAGTACAAATCGCTTCTTTTCTTGGCCGGGAGTAGAACAAAAGTACTTCACAACTGAAACTAATAACAATGAATACCTAGAAAACGGTAAGCCCCACGAAAAAAATGTATATGACGTAAGTTGTGTATTTTAACAAGACCTACATTTTTTGTACAGTAAGTTTTTGTCTATCTCTTACGGTTTAGCAGTTATGCCAAATTAAGCAAAATTCATCAAGAATAAACAGATCTTTAGAAGCTATTCCCAGAAAATTTAAGATATACATTTTGTTTGTCAGGTAAATATCTTTATTATACGATATTTTAATCAAAATCGTTATAGCCATTTTTAAGAAAAACAAAATTTTCGAAAAAAGTTCTAAGTAAAGGGTAGTTTGGGGTGGGGAATTTTTCTCAAAATCTTCGTGTCGGATCCCTGGAAGATACTAAACTTAAATACTAAGTTTGATATTTTAGCTACTTTTCGTTTTTGAGTTATCGTGTTCACAGGCACATGGACACACACACACACACGGACCTTTTTCTTAAAATGCTTTTTTTTGGATACAGGGGGTCCTAAAACATGTATTTCCGGTGAAATCTCGGTATCGAATTTTTGGGTGGAATACAATTATTCTCTATCCCTATGTACATTGTACATACCGGGCTAGAGAAAGTAAAAAATGAAACGTAAGATGACTTCCCGTTTTGAGTGAGTTTAACTGGTTTAAAATTGAACCAATAACAAAAAATATCTCTGAAACGGTTTAATCTACCATAAAAAGTATGATATAAAACTGTAGGTTTTAACGAGATATGTGTTTTTTGGTTTGCCTTTTATAGTCATCCAGAATAAAGAGATCTTCAGAGGCTACTCCCAGAAAATTCAGGATATACATTTGCCATAAAAATACAATAAACATATGGTATGTAATACAAATTTTCTAAAAATAGTCTATGTAATAGAGAATAGAGTGTGAGTGGATTTTCCTGATAATCTTCATGTTGCTTCCTTCATAGATACTAAACTTAAATACCAGGTTGGTATTTAACCGACTTTTCGTTTTTGAGCTATGCTGCCCACATACATACACACACACACATATACACATATGGACCTTATTTCTATCTTTTTTTTTATTCAAGTTACCATAAAACATCATTTCGTTGAAATTTTGGTATCGAATTTTTGGGTGAAGCACAATACCTTCTCTCTCTACTATGTACACTATACATGCGTGCTAGAGAAAATAAAAATAGTGTTCTATTTACAGTGTTGCATTTAATTATCGATAAAGACTAGTACTGTAATCCACACAACCTTGATAAATACCTAAATATTGGGTTTGTCTGACATAATATTATTATAATATTTTTTTTTATGTTTTAAATGTTTTTTTTTTTGTAAAATTAAAAACTATATTTAATAAATAATAAATCGCAGCATTTATCTAGATGTGAGAAAAAGTGGCGTTCACTCACTAACAATCGATACCAAAATTTGTTTATTATGGGAGGTAGCTATGACGTGCAGAAATTTTGGAGAAATAATCTCCATGGTGTGTAAAATGGTTAGAGTAGTATCAGTAACTCTGATGAATCATTAACTAAATATGTCGTTTACATCTTATTAATATATTCAAACTGGGCGCCACGCAGACACTACATATCCCTAACCTAACGTGCGCATGCGCACATCCAAGTACCCGAAGAATCTGGGTAATGAAATCATTTATTTCTGGATACACTGTAATTATTATGGTATTTAGCGCCACATTCTATACTGGAAATTTAGCTCAGAGGCCATTATTATTATTATTATTATTATTCTATAAGATTTAAGGGTATTTACGCAAATCTACAAAACCGGCTTTATTTCCATTGCTAAGCGAAGCTACAAATTTTTTCGCACAAAAATTCGTTCTTCGGACGGGTTTGAACCTAAAATCTCGGAAGACGACTCGAACCTGGGTTATCTACCAGTATAATCCAAATATAAAGCATCGCGGTGGATCAAGTAGAAGAATATTTTACATTTTGTAAGATGGTGTCTATCCGTATGAAGATTTTACGACTGCGTTGTGTGAAATTACTTTCTCTATACGCACTATGTACATAGTGTATAGAGAAGGTATTGCACTCCATCCAAAAGTTCGATACCGAGATTTCAACGGAAATATATGTTTTAGGGCACCTTGTATAAAAAAAAAAACATTTTTACAAAAAGCTCCGTGTGTCTGTGAACACGATAACTCAAAAGCGAAAAGTCAGTAAAATACCAAACTTGGTATTTAAGTTTAGTATCTTCCAGGGATGCAAAACGAAGATTTTGAAAAAAAATCCCCCCACCCCAAACTACACTTTACATGGAACTTTTTTCGAAAATGTTAATTTTCTTAAAAATGGCTGAAACGATTTTGATTAAACTTTCGTATATTAAAGATATTTACCTGACAAATAAACTGTATATCTTGACTTTTCTGGGAATAGCCTCTGAAGAATACTTTATTCTGGATGAATTTTACGGAATTTTGAATAACTGCTAAACCGTAAGAGATGGACAAAATCTTACTACACGAAAAATGTAGAGCACGTTAAAACACACAATTTATATTATATACATTTTTTTCGTGGAGTCATCGTTTTTGAGTCATTCCTTTTTTTTTTTTTTTTTGGTTTCTGCTATGAAAACATACTTTTCTCATATAGGAATTTGTCAACTGCTTCCATACAAAGAAAGGAACTTCAGTGACATAGCAACCAGCAAGGAACAACGCAAACATAGCAACAAGGAACCAAGTAATAAGACTATTTCTGCTATTTTAGTCTAACATGAAGTAAATAAAGGTATAAGCTTATTAAGAGTAATTTGTTGCAGAGATATAGAGAAAGTCATGTGAATGGTACACATCATATTTTTTTTGTAATGAATCACTCCACAGTATTCTATTTACTTTTTACGCTAACACTGTGATAACTTAAGAATATATTTAGTTATACCCAGGCAATCTTGAGGTTGTGTAATTATTTATTTATCTCTTACAGTTTATCAGTAACGCAAAATTCATCCAGAATAGAGGCCTTTAAAGGCTACTCCTAGAAAATTCAAGATACACATTTTATTGCTCATTTAATAATCTTTTATATATGTTATTTGAATCAAAATCGTTAGCCATTTTTTGAGAAAATCAAAATGATCAAAATGTTTTGCATGTAAAGGGTAGTTTAGGGTGGGGGGATTTTCTAGAAAATCTTAGTGTCGCGTCCTTAAGAGATACTGAACTTAAATACAAAGTTTAGTGTTTAACGGACTTTTCGTTTTTGGGTTAAGCTGTCCACAGACACACACAGGCCTTTTTCTAATTTTTTTTTTTATTCAGGGGGTCTTAGAACACATTCCCGGTGAAATATCGGCATCGAATTCTTTGATGGAATGCAATACCTTCTCTATCTACTATGTACGCTGTACATATACGTTAGAGAAAGTAAAAAAAATGTGATGTGTTCCATTCACATGACTTTCTCTGCCTATTCTGCAACAAAATTTTATTACAAAACCTTATTCTTCTCTCTAACTCATGCTAATAGAGATAACACTAGCAGATACGGTTTTGTTAGCTACCTACAGGCTAAAGTGGTAGGTATTGGAATTCAAAAACTACCAATACGTTTTCTCAAACTTTGAGCCGCGTAGAAAATTTTGATTAAACAATGTATTTAAATAATAACACTTAGGAAATAATTTATATACTGCAAAGTATTTATCCAATTTTTATGATATTTGGTATTTATATCTGCGTAACAGCAACGAAATCACAATAAACATTTCTATCAACATCTATTTAAATATAGGAGAAATTTGAAATTACTTCCCGTGTGCATAAATATGGAACGATTTCAACTGCTAATTGATGTTTATGGTTATAATCGGTTAAAAGCACAGTTTATTATATGGCTCAAATGAGTAAATCAACGGCAGCAGAGATGGAAGTTTCTATATACAGTAAAAGGCTGTAAACGGGAAGACAAAATAAGAAATCAGAAATTAGACAGGAACTTAAAATGTTTTGCATGGAAGATGGAATATTGAAATTTAAATATAACTTGATAGAACACGAGCCAAATTCTAAAATGTGCAACGGAACAAGACTTGTTACAAAATTATGAAAAATTTTATATAAGCTATTATAATCAGGAAAGTTCAAAGGCGAGGATGTGCTTATTCAAAGAATACCAATTCGCAATGACAATAAATCCCCAAGTTCAATCTTTAGAAATGTGTGAAATATACCTTGAATTGCCGTGTTTTAGGCATGGGCAGTTGTACGTTGCGTGCTCGAGAGTCGGCAAACCATCGGCGCTATTTATTTTCTCTCCGGAAGGAAAATTGTACATTACAATAAAGTATTGTCAAATTATTTAATTGTAATTTTATTTCATTGCATGATTGTATTGTAAGCGGAAGATTTTGTCTCAGGTTTTTCATTGGTTGCACCACCCGTGCGAAGCGGGCAGCTAGTATATATATATACGTCCAGGAAGTAAGTTCCGTTTGGTAATAAAATTAAATTGTGTACAGATTCATAATAATTATTTATTGCACAAAATTCTGTAACTCTTAAACTACTTTTCCACATAACTGCCGAAATTTTGCAGGCATTTGTCATAGCGTGGCACAAGTTTTTGTATACCTTCTTCATAGAAGTTTACCGCCTGTGTCTTCAAAAAGTTGGAAACATTTCTTTCAGCTCTTCGTCATTGTTGAAGTGTTGATCACCAAGGAAGGACTTGGAATGTAAGAACAGATGAAAGTCGCTAGGAGCGAGGTAGGGCTGTACGGAAGATAGTCAAACACGTCCCAGCCAAATCCCTGTAGGAGGTTTTTCGTCACATTTGCAGTGTGTGGTCGTGCGTTGTCGTGAAGAAAAACAACACCTTTTGACATCAATCCTCGGCGCTTATTTTGTATTGCGCGGCGCAATTTCCTAAGTGTCTCGCAATAAACATCTACTTTGATTGCTTGACCACGCGGTAAGAAATCAATGAGTAAGATGCATTTCCAGTCCCAGAACACTGTGCACATCATTTTTCGAGGTGTCAAGATTTGTTTCGGCTTAACCTTTGCTGGGGATGAAATGTGCCTCCATTCCATTGATTGCCGCTTACTTTCAGGGGTGTCGTAAGAAACCCAAGTCTCATCTCCTGTGACTATCTGTGTCAGAAATTCTTCGCCGTCTTCATCATAACGGGTTAAAAACTGAAGTGCACTACCCATCCGTTTTGTTTTGTGCTGCTCAGTAAGAATCTTTGGTACCCAACGTGAGCAAAGTTTACGAAATTTCAGTTTTTCGGTAACAATTTCATGAATTAGTGATCGTGAGCTTTGGGGAAATTCCATAGCGAGAGCACTAATTGTAAACTTGCTGTTTTCCTGGATCTTGTCACCAATCGCGTGAACCAGTATATATTGAATAATTTATGTACTGGAAAGTATATATCCAGTTTTTAGATATTTGGTATTTATATTTGCGTAAAAGTAATGCAATCACAGTGAACATTTATGAAATATCTATATAGAGATACAGAAATTTGAAATTACCTCCCGTGTGCCAAAAATAAGGATTTCATATGTTAATTGAATGTCCATGGCTGTAATCGGTTAAAAATAAGTTGTTTTTTTATGACGTTGTGCTAAATATATACGAATTTTATGACTTTCGAGCGCTTTCCTGAACACATCTGAAATGTGACGTGTTGTGTACATTTACGATGTTGTTAACATGTGACTGACCGGCTGTGTCGGACAAGGTAAGGCCGCAGTCACATAAGAAAACACCCACATAGGATTGTCATTATAAAGGAGAACCAGTTTGCAGGAAATGTGAGGCCCACAGTCTCACTCCGATGTTATCTCCATGACCCCCTCTATGGTCTGCGGCGGGATTCCACAACCCTGATAAGGGTATCTGAAGATATTTGATGGGATCTAGATAGCGAGGAGGAATGCGGGCATGCACGCTCTACCCTCGTGCAGGGCACAAAATGAGTTTTACTTCTCATATTAATACTCTCTACATAAATGAAACATAATATCTAACCTATCATGGGATTTGAACAAAAAGTAAAAAAGGTTTGAAATTGTTTTTTGTTTTCAATGTAGAGAGAAGGTATTGTATTGCACCCAAAAATTCGATATCGAGATTTCACTGGAAATAAAATTTTTTAGACAACCTGAATCCAAAACGCATTTTTAGTTAGAAAAAGGTGTGTGTGTGTGTGTGTGTGTGTTTTTTTGGTAGTGTTTAACGCCCGCTTTTACTTCAATGGCACCGCAGGCGATGACACTGATGATACATGAAGATGGAGCCGCGGTGGAATGTGATGGCGGGGGAAACCGGAGAACCAGGAGAAAACTCGCCCCTGCGCCGCTTTGTCCACCACAAATCTCACATGCGGTCGCTTGAGATCGAACCCGGGCCGTCTAGGTGAGAGGCGAATGGTCTGACCACTTGGCCACGGCGCGGCCGTGTGTGTGTGTGTGGCTCAAAAATGAAAAGACCATTACAATCTAAATTTGGTATTTAAGTTTAATATCTTCCAACGATGCGACATGAAGATTATCAAGAAAATCCCCCCACCTCAAAGTTGCCCTCTTTGGTGTAATGGTGCTAGTTTCATATACCCAAGATGGAAAAAACTCACGATGGATTTTTTTCGGACATAAAAATCCTTTGCATGGCTCTTTTCGGAAGGGAAGTGAGGCCCGTTGGTCCCGTGTCGTAGATTTTCGACAAAATTAAGCGGCCTTTCACGCCCAGTATAGAATGGGACGCTGAGAACCACACCAGTTAAAGAGCGTCCATAAATAAAGCTCCATTTTTCCCCACCCCAAACAACACTTTACATGGACTTTTTTTTGAAAATGTTCTCAAAAGTGACTAACGATTTTAATTAAAATACCATATATCAAATATATTTACATGGCAAATATAATGTAAGCTTTGAATCTTCTGGGAATGTCCTCAGATCACTTAATTCGGGATAAATGTTGCATAATAGGTAAACCGTAAGAGATAGAGAAAGACTTGATGCATAAAGCATTTATGTCTCGTTAAAACACGTATTTTATGTCGTATATCTTGTTTTATTTTTTTTTTTTTTTTGTTTTTTTTGAAGTTGACGATTTCCCCAATATTCCTTTTTATTGGCTTCAGTTTTAAAGTACTAAAGGTTTTCAAACACTAGAATTTGTCAGCTCCTAGCCACGCAAACAAACGAAATTTAGTCGCATGGCAACCAGCTTTTAAAAGATTTGACAATCGCTTTAGCCTAGGATTTCCCCTTATTTCCTTTACCCTTAATACCTTCTTCCTTTTAAGCAGACGGGAAATAAGGGAGTACACTACGCTAAAGCGATAGTCAAATATTTTAAAATCTCGTTATCATGTGGCTAAAAGCCGTTTCTTTGCGTTGCCAGAAGTTGACAGATTCCCATATGAGAAAAGTATTTTAAAACTGAAACAAATAACAAAAATATCTCAAAAATATGATGTGTTCCATTCACATGACTTTCTCTATCTCTCTGTAACAAATTATTGTTAATAAGCTTATCTTTTATTTATTTCATGCTAATCGAGAAAAATTACCAGAAATAACCTTATTCCTTGCTTTACTGTAAATACAAGCGAAATAAGGGAGTACCATAGGTTAAAGTGAAAGCCAAGAGCTGGTTGCTATGTGACTGATGTTCCTTTGTTTGTGTGGACAGGAGTTGACAAATTCCTGTATGAAAAAAGTATACATTTTTCAAAGCTGAAACCAAGAAAAAGGAATATCTCAAAAGCGATCAACTCCACGAAAAAAAATGCATATAACACAGATTGTGTGTTTTAACGTGCTCTACATTTTTTGTGTGTTAAGTTTTTGTCCATCTCTTACGGTTTAGTAGTTATGCAAAATTCATCCAGAATAAAGTAGTCTTCAGAGGCTATTCCCAGAAAATTCAAAATACACATTTTATTTGTCAGGTAAATATCTTTAATATATGATATTTTAATCAAAATCGTTAGAACCATTTTTTTAGAAAATCAAAATTTTCGAAAAAAGTTCCATGTAAAGGGTAGTTTGGGGTGGGGGGGATTTTCTCAAAATCTTCGTGTCGCATCCCTGGAAGATACTAAACTCAAATACCAACCTTGGTATTTTACCGACTTTTCGTTTTTGAGTTATCGTGTTCACTGACACACGGACACACAAACCTTTTTGTGAAATGCTTTTTTTAGATTAAGGGGACCCTAAAACATATGTTTCCGGTGAAATCTCGGTATCGAATTTTTTGGTGGAGTGCAATACTTTCTCTATTCACTATGTACATAGAGCGTATAGAGAAAATAAATAAATATATATATATATATATTATAATAATAATAATAATAATAATAATAATAATAATAAATTGCCTGTTTTAACGATATCTACATTTTTTATGCAGTAAGTTTTTGTCTATCGCTTACTGTTTACCAGTTAAGCAAAATTCATCCAGAATGAAAACTCTTCAGAGGCTCTTCTCAGAAAACTCAAAATATACTTTTTGTCACGGTATTTTAATTAAAAATGTTAGAGATATGTTTGAAAAATCAAAATGTTCGAAAAATTTTCCAAATACAAGGTTAGTTTGGAGTGGTGGGATTTTGATCAAAATCTTCGTGTCTCATCCTTGGAAGATATTAATATTTTACCGAACTTTCGTTTTCGCGTTATCGTGTTAACAGGTACATACAGCTCTCTCTCTCTCTCTCTCTCTCTCTCTCTCAAAATAAATAAAAATATAGTACGGGGCGTCGGAGGAAAAGATGGAAGGAACAAGATTTTATGCGTCTCTGCCAGCGCCACTTTCCCAGCGACTCTCTCGCGCAGTGAAGAGAATCCGCGAAAGCGGTTACGTTATAATTTATCGACCCTATATAAAGGCGAAGTAAATATATGTTATGGACAGTAATAGTGTACTGTCTAAAATTCACTACTTATGAAAAAAATCTGATGCGTTCCATTCACATGACTTTCTCTATATCACTGCAACAAATTATTCTATTTACTTCATCTAATGGAGCAAAAATTAGCAGAAATAGTCTTTTTACTTATTTCCTTGATAGTAGAAGCGAAAGGGGGTAACATAGCTTAAACTGATAGTCAAAAGCTGGTTGCTCTGCGACTGAAGTTCCTTTGTATTGACACGAGTTCACAAAGTCCTGTATGAGAAAGGTAAACGTTTTTATAGCTGAAACCAAAAACAAGGAATATCTCAAAAGCAATCAACTCCACGAAAAAAATGTATATAACATTAATTGTGTGTTTTTAAGGTGCTCTACATTTGTTGTGTGGTAAGTTTTTGTCCATCTCTTACGGCTTAGCAGTTATGCAAAATTCTGTAAAATTGACCCAGAATAAAGTAGTCTTCATAGGCTATTCCCAGAAAATTGATGATATGCATTTTATTTCTCAGGTAAATATCTTTCATATACAACATTTTAATCAAAATAGTTAGAGCCATTTTTTAGAAAATCGAAATTTTCGAAAAAAGTTCCTTATAAAGGGTAGTTGGGGATGGGGTATTTTTCTCAAAATCTTCGTGTCGCATCCCTGGAAGATACTAAACTTAAATACCAAGTTTGGTATTTTACCATCTTTTCATTTTTGAGTTTTCGTGTTCACAGACACACGGACACACACATGCGGACCTTTTTCTGGAAATACTTTTTTTTGGATACAGGAGACCCTAAAACATATATTTCCGGTGAAATCTCGGTATCAATTTTTTTGGTGGAGTGCAATACCTTCTCTATACACTATGTACATAGTACGTGTAGAGAAAGTAAAAACGTTTTTAACAGTCAAATCTAGACGCCAATTTATGTAAAATACATGTGATTTAAATATACGACTGTATAAAGAATATTATGCGCGCACCGTTTTTTAGGAACTACTTTACGAAGAACTTGGCCGGGGGAAGATTGTCTTTCCGCAGTGTTGTCCACTAAAGAACGTTTCTTTCTTTGAGGCCCTCAGCTATTGTGTTAGATTATTTAATTTACCGCGAATTTGTTGAATTATTAAACGAAACATGGATATCAGGGCGGATGGCGTACCATTTAAAAGGTTAAAAACATCTGATATGCTTCATTCACATGACTTTATGTACCACAAACACACTAGGCTTACAAAAGATTTTTCTTTTATCTACATCATGATAAAGGAGATAAACATTAGCAGCAACGGTCTTATTACTTGCTTCTTTGTAGGTAGTAGGTAAATAAGGGAGTCCACTAGGCTAAATCGATAGTCAAATATTTAAAAAGCTCGTTGCTGAGTGAAACAAATGAAATTAAGCTCTCTTTGCAAGAAGGATGACTTCCTGTTTAAATTGAAACCAATAACCAAGTTTATTGGTTTAAATTGAAACCAATAAACTTCGGAAACCATTAATTCTACCAAAAAATGTATGACATAAATTGTGTTTTAACGAGATCTAAATATTTTATGTAGTAACCTCTTATGTCAGTAGTTATCGATAATGAACAAGCCTTCAGAGGCTATTCCCAGAAAATTTAAGCTATACATTTCATTAGTCATGAAAATAGTTTAAACATATGGTATTTTAATACAAATCGTTAGATCCATTTTTGAGAAAATCAGAATTTTCGAAAAATTTTCCAATTAAAGGGTAGTTGGGGGTCAGGCGATTTTCCCGAAAACCTTTGTATCACATGCCTGTAAGAAACTGAATTTAAATACCAAGTTGGATATTTAACCAACTTTTCATTTTTGAGTTAGACGGTTTAGTTTTCAAAAATATGTTTTTTTAATTTAATTCTCGGGACCCTAAAACGTGTATTTCCGTAGAAATCTCGGTATGTACATAGTGCTAGAGAAAGTGAAAACAAATTATGTAGTAGTATAAAATACTAAAAGTATCACAAACCGATTCAGTGTCAATGTTGCCATTCTACTTAGCTTCCAAAATTGCCCGAAGCGTACCGAATGAAGACCAGGGAGCCGAGCGCCCAAGAAAAAGTACGCGCACATTTCATATTTTCTTTATTTCGCAGGTTAAGTTAGATGCTTATTTTTAAACGATCTTTTCTTGTTTTCTCAAATTGCTGTACTGGAGTAATTTGTTTGCATATATAAGCTTTTTTCAACTCGCTTGACTTTACCTTAGTCATAAATTAATGCCTTATGTAGCCAAATATTTCTAAAGTAACGCCTTACAATTTTGTGAAAAAAGTAAAATAATCCATCCACGGAAATTGGAGGATGGTGCGTTCATTTTTATGTTCTCTACCACGTACATACAATGTACTTACTAGGTGCAGAAAGTATTGCATTCCACCCAAAAATTCAATACCAAGGTTTCACCTGAGGTATGTTTTGAATAAAAACTGCTTTAAGAAAAGGTTCACGGGCTATATCTTTGTTTATGAATAGCATAACTCAAAAACGAAACATTTTAAGTACCATCTTTGGTATTTAAGTCCATTATCTTTCAAGATGCGACACGAAAATTCTCCCCGCCCCAAACTACCCTTTAATGGAAGAATTTTCGAAATTTTTACTTTCTCAAAACTGACTCTTTAACGATTTTAATTAAAATACTATTCTTTAGCTATACTCGGAATAGGTTCCGAAGTTCTTCTAATTGTGAATGACTTTTGTATAACTGGTAAACCGCAAGATACAGACACATGAAATGTGATCTCGTTAAAACTAACAATTTATGTCATACATTTTTATGGAGTTAAGCTTTTTCGAGAAATTCTGAAGAGAAGTCAAATGAGAAGTCACTGAGTTTATTTTTACTTTCTCTACACGTACTATCTACATTGTGTATCGAGAAGGTATTGTAATACACCCAAAAATTCGATACCGAGATTTCACCAGAAATATAGGTTTTAGGTCCCCCTGAATCCAAAAAAAAAAAAAAAAACAAAAAAAAAAACAACATTTTTGGAAAAAGGTCCGTATGATGTCTGTTTGTCTGTAGACAGCATAGCTCAAAAAATAAAAGAGGGTTAAATACCAAACTTGGCATCTTCTAAGGATGCGACACGAAGATTTTCAAGAAAATTCACCCACCTCTAACTACCCTTTACATGGAAAAATTTTCGAAAATTTTGTTTTTCTTAAAAAAGGCTCCAACGATTTTGATTAAAATATCGTATATTAAATATATTTACTTGACAAATAATATGTATATCTTGAATTTTCTGGGGATAGCCTCTGAAGATTACTTTATTCTGGATGAATTTTACGAAATTTTGCATAACTGCTAAACCGTAAGAGATGGACAAATATCTACTACACAAAAACTGTAGAGCACATTAAAACACACAATTTATGTTACATAATTTTTTTACGTGGAGTTAATGGTTTTTACATATTCCTTGTTATTGGTTTCAGCTTTGAAAACATACCTTTCTCATAAGGGAATTTTTTCTCGAATAGCATGAAGTAAAAAAGAAGCATAAGCTTTCTAACAATAATTTGTTGCAGAGATATAGAGAAAGTCTTGTGAATGGAACACATCAGATTTTTTTTCATCCTGGTAGAACATAATTTCAAGGGTTTAACATAACGACCAGCTCTGAAAGATTTGAATATCGCTTTAGCCTAGTTTAAACCAGAAAGGTGGTCTAAATGCCACAGTTTACGTCTCGTTGATGTTGGCAGTGATTGTGAGTGTCCTAGAAACAGAGAAGATTACCTCTTTTAGCTGTTGACAATTTTTTTCTTAGAAATCAGGAAAATGACCTACATATCAGATTGCGTAGGCTTGCTAGTTGATTTTATCCTAGAAATCAGAAAAATCTTGTGTTCAATTCACATGACTTCCTCTACATCTGTAACAAATTTTTGTTAAAAAGCATATTCCATCTACTTGATGATAATCGAGATAAACATTAGCAGAAATTGTCTTTATTACTTGGTTCCTTGTAAGTAGGAGGAAAATAAAGGACTACACTAGGCTAAAACGATAGTCAAATCTTTTAAAAGCTGGTTGTCATTTAGTTGAAATCCGTTTACAACTTTCCGTGTGAGAAAAATTTAAATTTCAAATCTGAAAACAATAACGAGCAAAATATCGGAAATGGTCAATTCCACGAAAAAAGAAAAAAAAAAAAACGTATATGACATAAATTGTGTGTTTTATCGTGATCTACATTTTTGTGTAGTAGGTTTCTGTCTATCTCTTACGGTTTATCAGTTACGCAAAATTCATTGAGAATAAAGAGATTACTCCCATAAAATTCATTTCATTTACATATAAATATCTTTAATAAATGGTATTTTAATCAAAATCGTTAGAGCCATTTTCGAGAAAATTAAAATTTTCGAAACTTTTCCACCTAAGGGATAGTATAGGGTGGGGATATTTTTCTCAAAATACTGAAGATACTAAGCTTAAATACCAAGTTTGGTATTCTACCGAGATATCGTGTTCAGACACACGAACACACATATTTTTGCGGTTGACATTGACCTAGAACCCAGGAAAATGATCTAAATCCAAATAGTGCGTCTGTTTTACTGTTGGCAGTTGTTGATTTTGTCCTAGAATCCAGAAAAAATAGTCTAAGCGGCAGAAAATATGTCTTTATTTTGATTTTGTACCAGGTGGTCTAAATATTAATAGATTTTGACCAAGAAACCAGGTAAATATTATAAACGTTAAGTATTTTCTGTTTTTTCTTCGCGGTCGTTCATTTTGATCAGAAAATTGTGTGAATGTCGGAAATTACGTCTTCCTTTGCTGTTGACATCGTTGATTTTGCTCTAGAAACCAGAAATACGGTCTAAATATCAGTTTATGTCGTTCTGCTATAGCCAAAAGTTTAGCTGTTTTCCCTATAAACCAGGAAAATGGTATAAATGCCACTTATTTTTTGACAGTTGTTGATTTCGCCTTAGAACGATGAAAATTGTATAAATACCAGAGATACGGTCTTTTAGTTGTTGAAAGTTGTTGGCTTTGATCTAGAAAATGGGAAAGTCTTCCAAATGCCAAATATTGCATATTTTTGCTGTTGATGCTTGTATATTAAGTCTTAAAAACTAGGAAAGTGATCAAAATGGCAGAGATGCGTCTTTTTGCTGTTGAAGATTGTGGATTTTGCTCTAGAAATAAGAAAATTGTCTCTAAACGCTAAAGATGGGAGTTTTCTGGTCCTAGAAAATAGGAAGTTGTTGTAAATACTGCTTTTGCTAGAGGCAGAATTGGTATTTGTCCTGGACATATGGAAAATAGTTTAAAAGACAGAGGTTGCGCGTTTTGTTGTCGATTGTGAATTTTCCCCTGCAAATCTATAAAATAAAATGATCGAAATGCTAAACTTTTATCTTATAATGTAGCGGATAAACTGATACAAGGAACCTTAATGTTTATTATAATTATTATTCTCTTACAAGAGGAAGATTGAAATTTTATTTGAAAGGTAAACAAAGTAATGCTTATCTGCTTGCGTAAAGATATTCAGAACTGGTTATATATTTTATTTATTCAGTTGTTTCGAAAATGTTGAGTCAGAATATTCACACGAATAACAGATGTTAACTTCTTAAAACACACCCCCCAATGTATTTTGCTAACAGCTATGTGTGTTAGAAAAAATCTGATGTGTTCTATTCACATGACTTTCTCTACATCTCTGCAAAAAATTATTGTTAGAAAGCTTATTCTTCTATTTACTTCATGCTAATCGAGAAAAATTTATCACAATAGTCTTATTTCTTGCTTTATTGTAAATACAAGCGAAATAAGGGAGTACCATAGGTTAAAGTGAAAGCCAAAAGCTGGTTGCTATGTGACTGATGTTCCTTTGTTTGTATGGACAGGAGTTGACAAATTCCTGTATGAGAAAAATATAAGTTTTTCAAAGCTGAAACCAAAAACAAGGAATATCTCAAAAACGACCAACTCCACGAAAAAACTGTATATAACATAAATTGTGTGTTTTAATGTGTTCTACGTTTGTTTTTTGTGGTAAGTTTTTGTCCAGCTCTTACGGTTTAGCAGCTGTGCAAAATTCCGCGGAATTCATCCAGAATAAAGCAATCTTCAGAGGCTGTTACCAGAAAATTTAAATATCCATTTTATTTGTCAGGTAAATATCTTTAATATATGCATTTTAATCAAAATCGTTAGTCATTTTTTAGAAAACAAATTTTTTAAAAAAGGTTCAATATAAAGGGTAGTTTGGAGTGGGGGGATTCTCTTGAAAATCTTCGTGTCGCATCCCTGGAAGATACTATACTTAAATACCAACTTTTCGTTTTTGAGCTATCGTGGTCACAGACACACGGAAATGCTTTTTTTTTTTGGATACAGGTGACCCAAAAACGTATATTTCCGGTGAAATCTCGGTATTGAATTTTTGGTGGAGTGCAATACCTTCTCTATACACTATGAACATAGTACGTATAGAGAAAGTAAAACGAAATTGCGGATGAAAATCAAAGTTAGTATGTATAATTTTCGAGAAAATGCTTCTTTCCAAATTATACATTAAATACATAATACTTCTTTTATGTTCTCAAAAATGGCTCTAACGATTTTAATAAGGTATTTGCAGTCCAAGGGAATGCGCACAACAAATTTATACTGGAACCGCTTATTTTTATATACGATACGTACGAGAAAACTGAATCATGTAGACGGATACGTAAACAATTTCAGCAGTAATTTTTTGTTAAAGTTCCGGGTAGAGACACTGCGGGATGTTTGGTAAATAAATTTAGAGGAACAGAATCACTAAACGTTAAACCAAAAAAAGCGAAAATTACATGTTTTAACGGAGGAAAAGCTAGGCAAAATTGGTGCTGCGTTCGAACGCTCACCTAAGAAGTCTCTCAGTCGTGTTGCACAGCAAGTGGGTATTTCACAAATATCTGTTCATGCAGCTACTAAGCTTTTAAAACTGAAAACCCTACTGTGTGCCAATAGTGGAGAAATTGTGAATATTACATAAGAAGAACTTATATATTATTTGCAGTAAGTGACGCGGGAGTTACAGAACAGAAGGTATTGTATTATAAATATTGTAATCCACGCAAAAATTCGATACGAGATTTCACCAGAAATACATTTTTTTTGTCACCTTGAATCCAAAAAAGTACTTTTAGAAAAAATGTCTGTGCGCATGTGGTTGGGCCAGCATAGATAAAAAGAAAAAAAACACCCGTTAGATAACAAACTAGGTAGTTCAATATCTTTCAAGAATGCGACACGAAGATTTTCAATAAAATCCCCGCACAACTAACCTTTACATGGATCATTTTTCGAACATTATGATGCTTTCAAAAAAGGTTCTAACGATTTGAATTAAAATATTATAAGTTTAAGATATTTTCATGACAAACGAGTTGTATATCTAGAAATTTCTGGTAATAACCTCTAGTAAACCGTAAGAGATAGACAAAAACTTATTGCACAATTAAAACACAATTTATGCCATATATATTTTTTTGTTAAATTCACCGTTTTCAAGAAATTCCTTATTTGTTTCTATTTTAGCAATTTAAAACTTTTCTCAAATAGGAAGTCATCTTTCGTTTCAAACCTCTTTTGTTTTATTCCTAGGCACGCAAAGCGAACCTAATTTCAATTGTTTGACATAGTGGTAACCTTTGACTATCGCTTTAGCCCAATATATTGTCTTATTTCATATCCATTCATAAGGAAGCAAGTAATAACACCATTTCTGCTAATATTTATTTAGATTAGTATAAGATAAATGAATATCTAATCTTTTGTAAGAATAGTTTGTTTGCAGAAGAGGTATGGAAAGTCATATGTTGGAACACATATGAGATTTTTAAGTAGATCTTTCTCTTTATCAAGCAAAATTTCTTTTCAGCGTGAAATTCCACATCTTAAAGTGAAAATCTGGTAGAACAGGAAACTCTGTCAATAATGCATGTTCAACAGAGAAAAATGTTATCAGATCTGACTCCCGGAAGTAATAACAATTTATCATACATAAATGATGCGCACATCCGTAAACAGCCAAGTTAAAACAAAATGCGATCCCAGATATTGAAACATTACCCAGTTAATGCAATATTTACTATTTCTTTACTTTTGCTTTCTCAGCGGTATTTTCACGGCAGTTTCAGGATGTAGTTATGATATCCCAGCCAAAAATCGAGGATTGCATGTTTAGTACAGAAATACACATTTTGGATCCTCCAAAACTCTCCTGCTCTGGTATTTGTGAACATCATAACGTAGAAACGAAAAGCTGATTATCTCCATACGTGTAGCATTTTCTGTCACCGTTAACAAAATATTAGATGGAAAATGTTTAATAATTTTTACTGTATTAAGGGATACCAGGATTGACATTTTCAACGGTCTGTATATCTATATAGACTTTTCTGTGATACATTGTTGCGTAAACACGAATACCAAATTTAGAATAGAAAGTGTTTTATAGTTTTTACTGTCGTAAGGTATATTGTGAGTGAATTTTTTAAAATCTTTTCCTGAAAATTTTCTCTGTAATGGTTACCACATACTCAAGCTATGGCGGCTTGAAACCCGGCGGAGGACAATGGATTTTTTCGGGCGTAAAAATCTTTAGCATGGCTTCCTTTGGAAGGGAACTAAAGCCGTTGGTCCCTTTTCGTAGATATACGACACGTAAAAGAACCTCAAGCCTTATAAAAGAGGCCTCTGAGCAAAATTAAGCGGCTTTTCACGCCCAATATAGAATGGGACGCTGAGAACCACAGTAGTTAAAGAGCGTCCATAAATAAAACTGCATTTACATTTTGCTGTTATGTAAATATGAATACCAAATTTTGGATGGACGATATTTTACAAGTTTTACTGTCTTGGGGATAACGGGACTAACATTTTCAAATTTCTGTATAGATTTTCCTAAAAAAAAGTGCGTGATGCCTTACAGTTGTGTAAATATGAATAATACCAAATTTTGTTAAATTGGATAAATATATTTCATAAGAATGTTTAATTCGACCTTCTATAGGAAGGGATGAGCCATTACTTATATGCGTCTTAAACTAAACAATAAGTGCGATAGTTTTATATGAACATTTTTATCAACAACATGAAGACGAAGTCAAAAAATCTGATGTGTAGCATTCACATGACTTTCTCTACATCTTTGCAACAAATTATTGTTAAGAAGATTATGCTTCTATTTACTTCATGCTAATCGAGAACAAATTAGCAGAAATAGTCTCATTACTTGTTTCCTTGTAAGTAGAAGCGAAATAAGGAAGTACCATAGGTTAAAGTGATAGTCAAAAGCTGGTTGCTATGTGACTGAAGTTCCTTTGTTTATATGGGCAGGAGTTGACAAATTCCTATATGAGAAAAGTAAGTTTTTCATAGCTGAAACCAAAAGCAATGAATGTCTCAAAACCGATCAACTCCACGAAAAAAATGTATGTAACATAAATTATGTGCTTTAACGTGCTCTACATTTCTTGTGTGGTAAGTTTTTATCTAAGTCTTACGGTTTAGCAGTTATGCAAAAATCCGTAAAATTCGTCCAGAATAAAGCAGTCTTCAGAGGCTATTCCCAGAAAATTCAAGATATACATTTGTTTGTCAGGTAAATATCTTAAATATATGATATTTTAATCAAAATCGTTAGAGCCATTTTTGCGAAAATCAATATTTTCGAAAAAAGTTCCATGTAGAGGGTAGTTTGGGGTGGGGGGATTTTTCTCAAAACCTTCGTGTCGCCTCCCTGGAAGATACTAAACTTAAATACCAAGCTTGGTATTTTACCGACTTTTCGTTTTTGAGTTAACACACACACACACACACACACACACACAAGGACCTTTTTGTGAAAATGCTGTTTTTGGATATAAGGGACCCTAAAACACATATTTCCGGTGCAATCTCGGTATCGAAGTTTTTGGTGGAGTGCACATAGTACGTGTAGAGAAAGTAAAAAGTTTAGCGTGTTTATTTTTACGTTTTTTTTTTTTTATATACAATTTAATTTTCAGCTTAAATTGAACGATACACGGCGTTCCGCTATCAAGAACGTGTGGCGTGTAATATTATTCTGATGTAGTTTTCTATATTTTGGGAGAGGTAAAGAACTCTGCCAATCCATTGGCTAGAAATTATTTCGAGGAACAGAGGGGTGTTCATTGCCAACATAATACTACATTGGTTAGTAGCTGGTCAAGTTTGAACGTATTTGTGAGCGGAGTGATACATAGAATGGTTTAACGTACTCGAGGTACATACTGTGTCTGTTTTGCTTGCACCTAAGGGCGTTATCAGGCGGGGCTGCTGCCCGCATGTTGTTGTGTGTGGGGGTGTATTGTGTGGTCTGGAGGGGATGAGACCGTCAAAACCTGGAGTCAAGCTACCGATAGCGATCAAATTGTTGTACTGTCGCTGCCAAGTGCTCAGGTTACACCGTCCATACCTCAACTTGAAAATCTTCACAACAAAGTCAAATATAATATATAGATACTAATATTTAAACTCTTAAAAATCTCTCTCTATATCTCTGCTACAAATTATTGTTGGAAAGCTTATGCTTCTATTTACTTCGAGAAAAAATTAGTAGAACAATATGGTTGCTATGTGACTGAAGTTCCTTTGTTTCTGTGGACAGGAGCTTACTTTATTCTGGATGAAATTTACGGAATTTTGCGTAGCTTCTAAACCGTAAGAGATAGACAAAAACTTACTACAACAAAATATAGAGCACGTTAAAACAAACAATTTATGTTATATACATTTTTTTCATGGAGTTGATAGTTTTTTAGATATTCCTTTTTTTTTTCAGCTTTAGAAAACAAAATTTTCTCATACAGGAATTTGTCAACTCGTGTCCATACAAACAAAAGAACTGTCACTTTAACCTATGGTACTCCCTTATTTCGCTTCTACTTACAAGGTATCAAGTAATAAAACTATTTCTGCTAAGTTTTTCTCGATTAGCATGAAGTAAATATAAGCATAAGCTTTTTAACAACGAGTTGTTTCAGAGCTGTAGAGAAAGTCATGTGAATGGAACACAGATTTTTGAAGTCCCAGGATTTTCCCAATAAATGAGAAATCGTTTCATATTAACGGAATGGGTGTGAAATATCTGCGGAAGGCCTGTAAATATCTTTAAGAGGTGAAGTAGTTATCAATACGCGCACAATGTAGATAATTAAAGTGTGTAAACCTTTGTATCTTATCTTTAGTTCCCTCAGTTATTTGGTGGTAGTGTGGTTTTGGGGTGCACAACCGCCATGGTCATAAGCGTTCTCAGTGAAATTTTAATGTTCTGTATTATATAACTCACGAACGCACAGTAGGCAGAGAATGTATTGTGTTCCACCCAAAAAAATCTGATGTGTACCATTCACATGACTTTCTCTATATCCGTGCAACAAATTATTGTTAAAAAGCTCAACTTCCTTGTAAGGGAGTACCATAGGTTAAAGTGATAATCAAAAGCTGGTTGTTATGTCACTGAAGTTCCTTTGTTTTAATGGACAGCAGTTGACAAATTCCTGTATGAAAAATGTATAAGTTTTTCATAGCAGAAACCAAAAATAATGAATGTGACTAAAACGACGAACTCCACGAAAAAAATGTAAATCATATAAATTGTATGTTTTAACATGCTCTACCTTTTTTGTGTAGTAAGTTTTTGTCCATCTCTTACGGTTCATCAGTTATTTAAATTCAGTAAAATTCATCCAAAATAAACCACTCTTCAGAGGCTATTCCCAGGAAATTCAAGATATACATTTTATTTATCTTTAATATACGAAATTTTAATCAAAATCGTTAAAGCCATTTTTGAGAAAATCAAAATTTTCGAAAAAATTTTCATGTAAAGGGTAGTTGGGTGTGGGGGGATTTTTCTCAAAATCTTCGTGTCGCATCCCTGGAAGATGCTAAACGTAAATACCAAGTTTGGTATTTTACCTACTTTTCGTTTTTGAGTTATTGTGTTCACAGTCACACATACACACGCGCGAACCTTTTTCCGAAAATGCTTTTTCTTTAGATAAAGGGGACCCTAAAACATATATTTCCGGTGAAATCTTGGTATCGAATTTTTGGGTGGAGTGCAATACCTTCTCTATACACTATTTACATAGTACGTATAGAGAAAGTAAAAATCTGATGTGTTCCGTTCACATGACATTATCTCAACAAGTTATTGCTGAAAAGCTTACGCTTCTATTTACTTCATGCTAATCGAGATAAACATTAGCAGAAATGCTTTCTTGTAAGTAGAAGAGAAATAAATTAGGCAAACGTGATAGTCAAATCTTCATATAGTTTGTCGTCCAATTGCTGAAATACGTTTCTATGTATTGCCAGGAGTTGACGAATTCCCGTATGTGAAAAGTTTTAAGTATTTTAAAATTGAACGCAATAACAGGGAATATCTCAATGAAACGAAAAATTGTATATAACATAAATTGTGTGTGTTAACCAGGTCTTTAAATTTTTGTTTAGCAAGTTTTTTCTATCTCTTACGGTTTACTAGTTACGCAAAATCAGAATAAAGTGGTCTTCAGAAACTCCTCCCAGAAAATTTAAGATCTACATTTTATTTGCCGTGTAAATATCTTTAATATACAAAATTTATTTCAAATCGTTAGAACCATTTTTAAGAAAATCAAAATTTTCAAAAGGATAGTTTGGGGTGGGGAGATTTTCCTCAAAGTCGCAGCCTTGCAATATACTGAACTTAAACTTTTCGTTTTTGAGCTATGCTGTCCACAGGCGCGCGCGCACACAGTAGGCCCCAAACATGTATTTCCGGTGAAATCTCAGTATCAAATTGTTGTGTGCAATTGATCACTATACACTATGTACACAGTACGTGCAGAGAAAGTAAAATTTTGATGTGTTCAATTCACATAACTTTCTCTAGCTGTTTCATATACAAACGATTCGTACAAAATATTGTTCTTTTTTATAAATCATGCTAATATAGATAAACATTAGTGGAATTTGTTTTGGTGCCTGCTTCCTTGTAAGTAGAAGGGAGGTGTGAGGTTTCCAGAATAAATAAGTCCTCAGAGACTATTCCCAGAAAATTCAAAATATAATTTTATATGTGATGTAAATATATTATTTAATATTTGAATCAAAATCATTACAGCCATTTTTGAGAAAACCATTTTCATACATTTTTTGATGTAAAGGTTTGTGGTGGGAGAAGTTTCTTGAAAATCTTCGTGTCTTATCCTTGGAAGATACTAATCACTAATACCAAGATTGTTGGCATTTCCATTTTTGATCTATGTTGTCCATAGGCGCGAACCTTTTTCTAATTTTTTTCTATGAAACTTCGACATCAAAATTTTGGGTGGAAAACAATTCTGTCTAGCTACTGTGTACATGCTAGAGAAAGTAATACTTGATTTATTCAGGGGGTGTCAAATATGTATTTCAGGTGAAATCTCGATATCTAATTTTTGAGCGAATACAATACTTTCTTTATACACTATGTACATAGTACGTGTGAAGAAAGCAACAAAAAAAAAAAAAAAAAAAAAAAAGAAAAAAAAAAAAAAGAAAAGACGACAGTGAAAGAGATTAAGTAAAGCTTTGAGGACGATATAAGGCTCTCAATGAAGATCATAGCTCTCGGAAAATAAGAATAAGGAGTAAGGAAGGAGGGAAGGAACTTTCTTTGTGTGTAAATATAATAGAGAGGAATCGTAGAATTCACATTATCGTGTAAAAAATAAACTACTCGGCCGACAAATCTCTGACGAAGATATCAAATTCTCTCTCTCTCTCTCTCTCTCTCTCTCTCTCTCTCTCTCTGTGTATATATAATTTAACATGCACAGATAATCAATTCAATTATAACATCCAATTGAAAACGCCTGAAGTTTCTTAAGTTATTAAGAGATACTGGCATAAGTATTGATATCGCGCCGTCGTAAGCAAATCCGATTGTCTTTTATTTTGCTGTGTCTTTTGTTTTCTCAGTTGTTAAATCATGAAGGTCGATATGTATTTCTTAGAATGAAATTACCGGGCTTTTGTTTTAGTTTTATGTGCATTTTCTTCGGAATAATAACGTTATTTTCACACCTCTGCATTCTGGAGTTCAAATCCCGCGTGTTGAACTGACTGGGGCAGAGGAGCTTCTCTCCACGTCACAGAAAGTAACAGGAACATATTTTAGTATAGGAATCTGATTTGCAGAGAAATTTTTACTTTTTCTAGCCCCATATGTACAATGTATATAGGGGTAGAGAAGTATTGTATTCCACCCAAAAATTCGTTACCGAACTTTCACCGGAAATACATGTTTTAGGACCCCCTGTATCAAAAAAAAAAAAAAGCATTTTCAGAAAAAGGTCCGTGTGTGTGTCCGTGCGTCTGTGAACACGATAACTCAAAAACGAAAAGTAGCTAAAATACCAAACTTGGTATTTAAGTTTAGTATCTTCCAGGGATGCGACACGAAGATTTTGAGAAAAATCCCCCACCCCAAACTACCCTTTACATGGAACTTTTTTCGAAAATTTTGATTTTTTTAAAAATGGCTCTTAACGATTTTGATTAAAATATCATATATTAAAGATATTTACCTAACAAATAAAATGTATATCTTGAATTTTCTGGGAATAGCCTCTGAAGACCTGTTTATTCTGGATGAATTTTGCTTAATTTGGCATAACTAGTAAACCGTAAGAGATAGACAAAACTTACTATACACAAAATTTAGGTCTTGTTAAAATACACAAATTATGTAATATACATTTTTCTCGTGGAGCTTAGCGTTTTCGAGTATTCATGTTATTAGTTTCAGTTGTGAAGTATTTCTACTTTTCTCAGACGGGATTGTCCGTTTTTATTTTGTTCTACTCCTGGCCAAGAAAAGAAGCGATTTGTAATGACAATCGCATAACGACAGCTTTTAAAACATTTGACTATTGGTTTAGCCTAGTGTATTCCCTTATTTTCTTCCTACTTATACGGAACTAAATAGTAAGAACATTGTGCTAATGAGTTAGCAAGGTGCAGAAAGAAAAAGAATCTTACGTATGAAGTTTGTAGAACAGCTAGAGAAAGTCATGCGAGTGTAACACATCAGATTTTTTGGTAAATCGACACTGTCACAATCGACACGGACACAAGCGTAGAGTACCCTGGATTCCTGTTTAGCACAGCTTTGAATTTTTCGCCTACATCTCCTGCAACTACACTAAGTTTCTGTGAAGCACGTTCCATTAAATCCATAGAAGGGCACCGGATGTTTCCAACTGCTTGATGTTGCTAGGCAACCAGCCCAAGTTACTTTTGATGTAAGCACAGGTGCTTGCCACTTTCGGATCTGTAAAGGTGTCCTGAGATTCACGTATGAAAACAGCTACTTCTGAAGAGAACATGTTCACCACTGACTGAACTCCTTCAAAATGTTCACAATAGAAGTTCACAGTTTCTAACCAAGTACCCCATCTTGCAAGTACTGGCTCAGAAGGCAAAGGGAGTAGGAACTAGTCGCCCGAGTGTACTCGGGCGGGGGCAAATCACCACGGCACCTATCCGCTTTTCTTGCGGATTTACCCGTGTGATATAAAAGATGTAGTCTTGTGCAAGCGTTTATGTCTGTGTCGAAGTAATGTGGGCAGGGTGTTTCCCTCTGTGCAGCCGGCGCGGGCTGGCTTACCTACCTGAGTGGTTACCCACCCAGAGAGGGACCAGGCCCGATGCTGCTTACCTTGGCCAGCCGCTTGCGGGCTGTCAAGGAAAGCAGTGCCGGCTAGCGGGGAGAACTGAAGGGATGTAGGTACGGGGTGGGGGAAGCCAGTGTTGCAGATCTGGACGGTCACCCGTCCGAGTCGGGACCGGGCCCGATGCTGCTTAACTTGGCGGGTAGAACAATAAAGGGAGAGGCGGCCGGAAAACTACCATCCCAAGGCGTCCTTGGGAAGGCGGTAGCTTACGCGTCTCCTAGGCAGCGTGTGGTCGTAAAGACCGAGAGTGTTCACCTGGGGATTTGGGTGGGGAGCAAGTTTAGTGTATATTGTGCGAGCTCTTTCTCGCACAACGTCCACTATGTAAGGGATTCCGGAGTGGGAGTGGAGAATGTGGGACGGGAATCTACGGTCTGTGCCATATATAATCCTCAATGCCCTGTTCTGCACGGTCTGCAGCCTGCGGATGGTGGAACGAGCCACCGTACCCCAGACCTCGCAACCGTACAGCATTAGGGGCCGTAGTTTTAGGTGTGTAGGCGTGGTGGAGCGGAAGATGGGAAACAACTGCCGTAGGGCAGCGTGTTCCATACCGACCTTCTCCCTGACATGTGGAGTGAAAGTAAGGCCGCGGTCGAGGAGGACTCCAAGGTATTTGGCGGTGCGGACCCAGGGGATCCGCCGCCGCCGCAACCTCAGCGACATCTCCGGTCGCCAGCCACGGACTTGAGCCAGCAGTGGAGCTGAGAAGGCAAAGGGACATGTTGAGGTGATTTTTATAGCCTGAATTTTGTGCGGTGCTTTCACGAAGGTTTTTTTTTTTGTTGCCGATGTCAACATATTCACACAGGGAAAATTACTTCTTCAGCAACACGTTGCAATGCATGGGCCAAGCAGGTGAAGTGAAGTACATTTGGGTAGGAAACCTTAAGAGCAGAGCAGGTTTAACCATGTACACTGCAGCATCTGAATACACAATTAAAACCTTTTCCTCACACACACACGCATCCTCTGGCCACAGAACCTTCATCCCATCATCCCAATCTTGCAATTGTAGAATGATTTGTTTGTTCTAACACCTTGCAACAGATTAGAAATGGTTTTGTTGGACCTTCGGAATCTAATTTTCCTACTACTAAATTTGCTATGTACCGACCCATGTCATCTGTAGTTTCATCGACAGCAAACCAAATACAGGAGTCTCCAATTTCATTCCGTATATGAGCAACTGCTTCTTCATAACACATGAAGATACCTTTCCCTCAGAGTAGATTCGTCAGGAATATTTTTCTAGAAAGGAACGAAGTTGAGGAATTTGAAGTTTATACCACGGAATATTAGCTGCAACCGTTGCACTGACAGGTCTTTAAAAAAATAATTTCCGTATAGTTCCTGTTGCATTTGTGTCAACAGAACTTGCTTTCTAGAAGACTAGATGTGTGTTGCCTATGTGAAGAGCACTCTTGATATGTTGTCCCAATTGAGATTTCATAGAACCGCCAATTCCTTTACCGTATGCTTGATAGACTATTATTTTTCCGTCGGTTGTGAAGGCGCTATCTAATTTCACCCATGAATTCAACTTGCAGGATAGCGAGGACGCAATTGGTGACATTTTACTAAGACTTCCAAGAAACTAACTGCAGTATTATTGCCTCACTATATTTTGATGGTTGTCCAGCGGTTCCCTTTGTTTCCTCGCAGCTATTATATTACAAGATGCCGACTACCGCAACATGGTAACAATCAATTTCTCCAGTCCTTGTAAATGCCCAAAGTGACACTGGAGGTCATCATTGTCGAGCGGCACCTCCTTTGATATAAATGGACAACAATCAGAACTTAATCTACGCCTGTGAGATCTGGGGCATGGCGGCAGACTCCAGTCTGCTGTTGCTTCAGCGGGTACAGAATAGGTGTCTCCGGGCTATCTATTCTGTGCCTCGAGGCTTTCCAACGAGACTCCTGCACGAAGCCTCTGGTCTACCATACCTGGAGGACGAGATTAGGCGTCGGGCAACAAAATTCAACGAAGGGTTACCATTCCATCGGAGCGCCCTCGTTAGGTCTCTTGGGGATTACGATCCCACAAATCGCCGCTTCAGGCGATACCGGCTTCCCCGCATGGCTTGCGGGCATCCCCGGTAACGAAGGAGCACCACCAACAGCTGCTAAGGCTAAGCTCCTTATAATCCTTCAAGAGTTGCTTGGATTCAAAATTATAATCTCAAAAGAAACATTTTGATAAAAACACACCAGCGGTGCACAAGGGTCGTTGCACCATCAAGGCAACCGTCGAGGAGCAATATTCGCCTCCTCCTGTCACTCCACAACCCCAAAACACACCCGCCATCCTACAAAACCCACAATCCCGTCAGAACGTGGTTAAGTTCTCTCTGAGAACAGGGACACGTCTAACACACATCGGGCTGCCCTCAGCCTGCCAATTACACTGGACTGGACTGGAGGCGAGGAGTTATTATCGCATTCTTAATTTAATTTGCATCCTATTTCGCAGATTGATTTTTGGTGCTTTCAGCAAAACTTATGAAAACAATGGTTTATATTTTTTAAAAAATAATAAAACTGTAACGAAACCCAGAAAATGTGTACGTTTTATGTTACATCGTTAAAATATGTAGAAATGTGCAAATTATGTAAAACAAATGTAAAAAAATCTGATGTGTTCCATTCACATGACTTTCTCTAGATCGCTGTAACAAATTATTGTTAATAAGCTTATATTTTATTTATTTCATGCTAATCGAGAAAAAATAGCAGAAATAATCTTATTTCTTGCTTTATTGTAAATACAAGCGAAATAAGGGAGTAACATAGGTTAAAGTGAAAGCCAAAAGCTGGTTGCTATGTGACTGATGTTCCTTTGTTTGTATGGACAGGAGTTGACAAATTCCTGTATGAGAAAAGTATAAGTTTTTCAAAGCTGAAACCAAGAAAAAGAAATATCTCAAAAACGATCAAATCCACGAAAAAAATGTGTATAACAAAAATTGTGTCTGTTTTAACGTGCTCTACATTTTGTGTGTATTAAGTTTTTGTCCATCTCTTACGGTTTAGTAGTTATGCAAAATTCATCCAGAATAGTCTTCAGAGGCTATTCTCAAAAAATTCAAAATATACATTTTATTTGTCAGGTAAATGAATATCTTATGGTATTTTAATCAAAATCGTTAGAGCCATATTCTAGAAAATAAAAATTTTCGAAAAAAGTTCCATGTAAAGGGTAGTTTGGGGTGGGATTTTTTTTTCTCAAAATCTTTTACCGACTTTCCGTTTATGAACTATCATGTTCACAGACACACGGACACACACGGACCTTTTTCTGAAAATATTTTTTTTGGATACAAGGGACCCTAAAACATCTATTTCCGGTGAAATCTTGGTATCGAATTTTTTGGTGGAGTGCAATACGTATAGAGAAAGTAATAAAAATATGTAAGGGAGTCCCAAATGAGTAATTCGCCAACACTTTTACCAAATACACTATAGCTATAGTGTATTTGTTTTTACTATTCATTGAAATATTATACAGGATTTAAAATATGTAATTTCAAAAAAAAAAACAAAAAAAAAACAGGCTCTAGTGATGAACAAGAGTAAAGCAACACAAGAACTAATGACATTTTCTCGTTTGAGTAAAGTATATATATATATATATATATATATATATATATATATATAAGTGTTTTAAAATTGAATTTAATAAAAGTAATATATCGGAAATGGTCAACAATGGTAAATTGCATGTGACATAAATTGTGTTTTTTAACGAGATATTACATTTGTACTTTCTCTATATGTAATATGTACATAGCGTATAGAGAAGGTATTGCACTCCACCAAAAAATTCGACACCAAGATTTCACAGGAAATATATGCTTTAGGGTCCCCTGTATCCAAAAAAAAGTATTTTCAGAAAAAGGTCCGTGTGTGTGTCCGTGAACACGATAACTCAAAAACGAATAGTCGGTAAAATACCAAACTATTTAAGTTTACTATCTTCCAGGGATGCGACACGAAGATTTTGAGAAAAATCCCCCCAGTTTAAACTACCCTTTACATGGAACTTTTTTCGAAAATTTTGATTAAAATATCGTATATTAAAGATATTTTCCTGGCAAATAAAATGTATTTTTTGCATTTTCTGGGAATAGCCTCTGAAGACTACTTTATTCTGGGTAAATTTTACGGAATTTTGCATAACAGTTAAACCGTAAGAGATGATCAAAAACTTACCGCACAACAAATGTAGAGCACTTTAAAACACACAATTTATGTTATATATTTTTTTTTCGTGGAGTTGATTGTTTTTGAGATACTCCTTGTTTTGGTTTCAGCTATAAAAACTTATACTTTTCTCATACAGGACTTTGTGAACTCGTGTCCATATAAACAAAGGAACTTCCGTCACATAGCAACCAGCTTTTGGCTACCACTTTAACCTATGGTACTCCCTTATTTTGCTTCTACTTACAAGGAAGCAAGTAATAAGACTGCTAATTTTTTCTCAATTAGCAGGAAATAATTAGAAACACAAGCTTTTTAAGAATAATTTATTACAGAGATGTAGAGAAAGTCATGTGAACGGAACACATCAGATTTCTTGTTTTTGTTTTTAGTTTAACATCCTTTAACGTGGTAGATCATAAGAAACGATGAATGGAATTAGTGAAGTGAAGCTCAAAAGAGCCCGGGGTGAATGGAGCTTAAAGTTATTAGTCATTCGCCTCCACAGGATGAGGGAAAACTACGGGGGTTTGGGGGGTGGAGACCATATAAGGGTAATTCACCCTAATTGAGATTCGAACCCGTTACCTCCGTGGTTACCACGGTAACTTCTTATACCCAAGATCACGGCTTCAAACCCGGTGGAGGACGATGGATTTTTACAGGCGTAAACATCCTTAGCATGGCTTCCTTCGGAACAGAAGCAAATCAGTTGGTCCGGAGTCTTAGATTTACGGCTCGTAAAAGAACCTCAAGCATGATATAGTGGCCTCTGAGCAAAATTAAGCGCCCAGTATAGATAGACTGAGAACCACTGCAGTTAAAGAACGTCCGTAAATTAAACTCTTGTTTCATTTCATTTCTGAAAGTCTTATATCTGTTTTTGTAAATGTTTCGTTTCAAAATATTAATATTGAGCATGCAGCTTTTAAAATGGTTAGTTTACTTTTTTTTCTTTTGTGGTTTAACCTTTAACCTGGTTGGTGATATCGAACGATGAATGAAACTGATGAAATGATACTCAAATGATCTCGGGGTCCATGAAGCTTAAGGTTACTCGACATTCTTCTTCTCAGAATAAGGGAAAACCCCGAAAAAAAAACCTTATCCGGGTAATAAACTCTAAGCGAGATTCGAACTCACAACCTTTAGAATGTGAGGCAGACACGCTACCACTACACTACCCAGGCGGGTTAAAAGTTTACTTTTATTTGTTGTTCCTTACTTATAAATACGTATATCGAAGATTAATTTCAGCCATGCTAATCGATATAGCTTCATTTTATAATTTATTTTAATGGTACTTTTGTGTTAATTCTCTATGGTGTAACTCCACAGAGTTTGGAAACCACTGATGTACAACGAATGGGGGAAGCATTTAATGTTCTGTGTGTAGATAAAAGTCCCATTGTGTTCGTTACGTAAGGCAGAGATAGATAAGGCGATGTGGTCACTGATAACAGTTATAGCTTCTTCGGTAACAAAAACAAGTCAGTTACGTGAGTCTTTTGTTCTACAACTGCATTAGAAATGATGAATGCTTTTACTTTCTCTAGTTCTTTGTACATACATAGTAATGCAGTCATTGTATTTTATAAAAAAAAAATCTAGACCAGAATTTCACAGAAAATTTATAATTTGAGCACTCCTGAATAAAAAAATAGAAAAAGATCCGCGCGCGCGGAATTATTGTGTGTGTCTGAGGATAGAACAAAAATGAAAACTTGATTCGAGGGCCATTTTTTTTTTCAATCTCGAATAGGCTATAAATGAAAGACAAGTTCATAAAAAACAATTATTCTATTAATAACAATTTTGTACACTTATGGTTACTTTTCAACATAATCACCGAAAAGATTGAGACATTTATCGTACCTGTGCACAAGCTTTGCAATACCTGCTTCAAAAAATGTTGCCGCCAATGATTTCAAACCAAGTTTGGTATTGAACAGTATTTTTCCACAGGCGCACACGTGGACCTTTTTCTAAAAATGCCTTTTTCGGACTCAGGGGTACCCAAATCATATATTTCCGGTGAAATCTCAACATCGAAATTTGGGATGGAATAAAGAACAGCAGGAAAGGATTGAACTGTTATAAATATCCACTAATATGCAGGAAGAGGTCATGGGCCTGGAATCCTTACTTAAACGGGGGAACCGGCTTCCTTTTGAAAGTCAGACAAAGCGCTTTTAATTTATGTAAACACCTGCACACTTGTTGATCAGAATTCACCACAAGATTCCTAAAGTAGATAAACGAATAGAGCCGCTTAGAGATCGATATCTCTCGTTCGATTACTTGTACACATTATGGCGCAAAACGACGTGTATAACTGCGCCTGCCAGGTTGCCTTGGAAACACACCTCTTCCTTGTTGGTTGGGTTATTTATACCCAGAATTGAGAAATAGTGCGGGTGCATTGCATAGCTGGAAAGGATGCAATATGTTTGCTAAAAACCGTATGTGTTCCATTCACATGACTTTCTCTACATCTCGGCAACAAATGATTGTTTAAAAGCGTATGCTCCCTTTTACTTCATGCTAATGGAGAAAAAATCTGATGTGTTCCATTCACATGACTTTCTCTATATCTCTGTAAATTATTATTGTTAATAAGCTTATCTTTTATTTATTTCATGCCATCGAGAAAAATTAGCAGAAATAGTCTTATTTCTTGCTTTATTGTAAGTAGAAGCGAAATAAGGGAGTACCAAAGGTTAAAGTGAAATCCAAAAGCTGGTTGCTATGTCACTGATGTTCCTTTGTTTGTATGGACAGGAGTTGACAAATTCCTGTATGAGAAAAGTATAAGTTTTTCAAAGCTGAAACCAAGAAAAAAAAATATCTCAAAAACGATCCACTCCACGAAAAAAATACGCATAACTTAATTATGTGTTTTAACGAGCTCTACATTTTCTGTTTAGTAAGTTTTTGTCTCTTACAGTTTGCCAGTTATTCAAAATTCTGTAAAATTAATCCAGAATAAAGTAGCAGAGGCTATTCCCAGAAAATTCAAGATATACATTTTATTTGTCAGGTAAATATCTTTAATATACGGTATTTTAATAAAAAAGTTCGAACATTTTCCATGTAAAGGGTAGTTGGGCGTTTGGGGATTTTCTTAAATATTCTTCGTATCTTGGTAGATACTGAACTTTAATACCAAGTTTGGTAATTAACAGACTTTTCGTTTTGAACTACCACACACATCGACCTTTTTCGAATTTTTTTATTCAGGGAATCCAAACATGCATTTCCAGTGAAATCTCGGTATCGAATTTTTGGGTGGAATGCTATACTTTCTCTTTACACTATGTACATATTACGTGTAGAGAAAGTAATTATTTTACTATTTACATCATGCTAATCTAGATAAATATGCATAATTTGTCTTATTATTTGCTTCCTTTTGAGTAGAAGGGAAATAAGGGAATACATTAGTCAAGTCAAATATTTTAAAAGCTCTTCGATATGTGAAGCAATTGAGGAGGTTCAGATCGTTTTATATGGTCCGATTTCAGAAAGGTATAAGAATTTTAAAGCTAAAGCCAATAACAAGGAATATCTGGAAATCAGTCAACTCCACGAAAAAAATGTATATGACTTATATTGTGTGTTTTAACGAGATATACAATGTTTTGTGTAGTAAATTTTTGTCTATCTCTTACAGTTTACCAGCTAGGCAAAATTCAGAAAAATTCATCCAGAATAAAGAGGTATTTAGAGGCAGTTCCTATAGATTTCAAGATATGCATTTTATCATGTAAATATCATTAATACATTCTGTGAAGGAAGTACCGGGAATTGATCATTTAAAAATCCTGTTTAAAAGGGGATTCGAAATTATTGTTGTTGCTAAGTTGATACAGCTTTCCTCTATACCCACGCGGAGTTTGATCATCATCTGTCATCTAGTTTGTTTACAGTACGCCATTTTGTTAGTTCATCTCAAAGATGATTTGCGATTTCACGATGGATACAAATATTGAACAAAGAATCTGTCTCAAATTTTGCGTTGCAAATGGTATTTCGTGTGCCGAATAGTTGAAAATGTTACAGAGGGCTTTCGGTGAATCGACTTTATCAAAACCACGTGCATATGAGTGGTACAGTGCATTCAAAAGTGGTCGAAATGTGGTGGAAGATTTGCCTCACTCTGGTCGGCCATCAACGGTTTCAACTGAACTGAACATCGCTAAAGTGAAGGAAGTGGTGTCTGAAAATCATCATTTAGGTCTGAGAGAGATTGCCGCTGAACTTTCTGTGTCTCACGAATCGATTCGTACCATTTTAAACGATTGTTTGAGCATGACACGCGTTGCAGCTCGGTTAGTTCCGAAAGACTTGAATTTCCTACAAAAACTGAATCGCGTAAGGATTGCTGAAGACATGCTAGAACGAGCCAGTTCCGATCCCGCATTCATGAAACGCATTGTAACTGGTGATGAGACTAGGGTTTACGAGTTTGACACTCAATCCAGTCAACAAGCTTCCAAATGGCGCCTTTCAACTGAACCGAAATCTAGAAGGCCACGTCAAACTCGATAAAAACTGAAGGTCATGTTGACAGTTTTTTTCGATTATCGCGGTGTCGTGCACTCAGAGTTCTTGCCAGAAGATCAGATGGTAAATAAAGACTATTATTTGAGCGTTATGCGACGTTTGAGAGAATAAATACGGTGAAAAAGTCCAGATTTTTGGAACAACTCATGGATTGTGCACCAGCTCACCAGGCTATTATTGTGAACGAATTTCTGGGCAAAAGCTCAACAAATTTCATCGAACAACCACTGTAGTCACCTGATCTGGCTCCTGCTGATTTCTTTCTCTTTCCAAAACTCAAGTTGCCACTTCGAGACACCCATTTTCAGTCGATAGAAGACATAAAGGAAAATTCGCGGCGACAATTGACATCGATTCCTAAAAGTGCCTACAAAAACTTTTTTGGTGATTCGATTATTCGTTGACATAAATGTATACTTTCAGAAGGGCCCTACTTTGAAGGCGATAAAATAAAATTGGACGAATAATACATTTTTTGTGTTTTATTGACCAATTCCCGGAACTTCCTTGACACAGTAGTATATGGTATTTTAATCAAAATTGTTAAGGCCATTTAGAGAATTTCTTTCCATGGAGTGGGGAGATTTTCTTGAAACTTTTCGTGCCCCATCCTTGGAAATACCAATACCAAATACTTAAATACCAAACGTGTATTTCCGGTGACAGCTCGGTATCGAAATTTGGGTAGAGTACAATAACCTGGTCTACCTACGTATATACATTATGTAGAGAAAATAAAAATTGATGGAAATTTATCTCGAATTTATGCATTTCCTTTCGTTATCCAGAAGCACACCCCCAAATGTTTTAAATGTATATGGAGACTTCAACGCGTGAGTTTGAAATTCATATTCTTTAATTATATTCCTATGAGAGTTATTTAGTTTCTCTACGTTTACCTATGGTAAAGTGCAGTGGAGTACACAGTTCGGTAAGGGGGGCGTTTTCATAAAGGTTGTTCAGTTTATCAGGAGGGAAAATTTATCATGTTTTTATTTAAAATTCTGAGGTTGAGTCTTTTTTACTTTCTCTACACGTACTATTTACATAGTGTAGAGAGAAGGTATTGCACTCCACCAAAAAATTCGATACCAACATTTCACCGGAAATATATGTTTTAGAGTCCTCTGTATCCAAAAAAAGTATTTTCAGAAAAAGGTTCGTGTGTGTGTGTGTCAGTGTGTCCGTGTGTCTGTGAACACCATAACTCAAAAACGAAAAGTCGGTAAAATACCAAACTTGGTATTTAAGCTTAGTATCTTCCAGGGATGCGACACGAAGATTTTGAGAAAAATCCCCCCACCCCAAACTATCCTTTACATGGTACTTTTTTTCGAAAATTTTGATTTTCTCAAAAATGGCTCTAACGATTTTGATCAAAATATCGTATATTAAAGATATTTACCTACTTGACAAATAAAATGTATATTTTAAATTCTCTGGGAATAGCCTCTGAAGAGTAGATAATTCTGGGTCAATTTTACGGAATTTTGCATAACTGCTAAACCGTAGGAGATGGACAAAAACTTACTACCCAACAAACGTAGGGCACTTTAAAACACACAATTTATGTTACATACAGTTTTTTTTTTTTCGTGGAGTTGATAGTTTTTGAGACATTCCTTGTTTTTGGTTTCAGCTATGAAAAACGTATACTTTTCTCATTCAGGTATTTGTTAACTCCTGTCCATACAAACAAAGGAACTTCAGTCACATAGCAGCCAGCTTTTGACTATCACTTTAACCTATGGTACTCCCTTATTTCGCTTCTACTTTCAAGTAAGCAAGTAATAAGACTATTTCTGCTAGTCTTTTTTCTCGATTAGCATGAAGTAAATAGAAGCATAAGCTTTTTAACAATAATTTTTGCAGAGATGTAGAGAAAGTCATGTGAATGGAACACATTAGATTTTAATAATATTTGTAGGAGTTAATTTAACAATTTTCTTTTCTAGGGGACCCCAGTTTATATTCAACCAGAACAATATTTCTTATTTGTTTATACTATTTTACGTTCTGTTACGTTCCATGAAAACATTTCCCATATTATAATTTTGACGGTACTTTGCTCTTATTCGATTTGGCATTCTTGACATTTGATTTCTTTTATTCATTTAAGAGATTTTGAATTGTAACACTTTATATGGGCCAGCCTGTGTGCGTGTATACGGCATATGCTTTTACTTTCTCTAGCCCCGTATGTACAATGTACATAGGGATTGAGAAGTATTGTATTCCACCCAAAAATTCGATGTCAAATTTTCAAATACATGTTTTAGGACACCCTGAATCCAAAAAAAAAAACATTTTCAGAAACAGGTCCGTGTGTGTGTGTATGTGTGGGGAGGTCTGGAAAGTATAGTTAAAAAACGAAAAGTCGGTTAAATACCAAACTTAGTATTTAAGTTTGGTCTCTTCCGAAAATGCGACACGAAGATTTTCAAGAACCCCCCCCCCCCATTCTTATATGGAAAAAAATTCGAAAATGTTTTTCTTAAAAATGACTAACGATTTTGATTAAATACCACATATTAAATCCATTTTCATCAAAAACAAAATGTATACTTTGAATTTTCTGGGAATAGTTTCTAAAGACCTGTTTATTTAGGATGCATTTTGTATAATTCTTAACTAGTAAACCGTAAAAGATAGTCAAAAAACGTACAATACAAAAAATGTAGATCTTGTTTAAATACACAAGTTATGTCATTTACATTTTCTTCGTGGAGCTTACCGTTTTCGAGCTATTCCTTGTTATTGCTTTCAATTGTGAAGTACTTACACTTTTCTCACACGGAAGTGTCCGTTTTTTACTTTCTCGACACATACTATGTACATAGTGTATAGAGAAGGTATTGCACTCCACCAAAAAATTCGATACCGAGATTTCACCGGAAATATATGTTTTAGACTCCCCTGTATCCAAAAAAGTAGATATTTTCAGAAAAAGGTCCGTGTGTGTCCGTGTGTCTCTGAACACGATAACTCAAAAACGAAAAGTCGCTAAAATACCAAACTTTGTATTTAAGTTTAGTATCTTCCAGGCATGCGACACGAAGATTTTGAGAAAAATCACCCCACCCCAAACTACCCTTTACATGAAACTTTTTTCGAACATTATGAATTTTAAAAAATGGTTCTAACGATTTTGATTAAAATATATATTAAAGATATTTACCTGACAAATAAAATGTATATTTTGAATTTTCCGGGAATTGCCTCTGAAGAGTACTTTAAACTATAAGAGAGGGACAAAAACTTACCACACAAAAAATATAGAGCACATTAAAACACAATTTATGTTAGATAATTTTTTTTGTGTGTGGCACTGATCGTTTTTGAGATATTCCTTGTTTCTCACTTAACATGAAATAAACAGAGGAATAAGCTTTTTAACAATAAATTGCTGCCGAGATGTAGAGAAAGTCATGTGAATGGAACACATCAGATTTTCTTCTGTTCCACTCCTGGCCAAGCAAAGAAGCTATTTGCAATGGAAATCGCATGTCAGCCTTTCAGTCTAGTGCATTCCCTTAGTTCGACTCTACTTATAAGGAACTAAGTAATAAAATTCTGCTAATGTTTATCTCTATTAGCATGGTGTTGAAAGAAGAATTAACTTTCGTAAGAAGTTTGCTTGTAGAGTAGTTGGAGAAAGTCATGTGAGTGTAACACCTAACATTTTTTGTATAGTTAACGTTTCTGAGATATTCCTAGTTATTGGTTTCAATTTTAAATTTCTTAACCTTTTCTGAAACGGCAAGATCTCTTTCGTTTCATATCTCTTAATTTTTTACTTCTGAGTATGTGAAGAAAACCGAAGTTAATTGTTTCGCATAGCGATCAGCTTTTAAAACATTTAACTATGGCTTTAGCCTAATATATTCACTTATTTCCCTTCTACTTACAAGGAAGCAAGTAGATAGGAAAATGTCTGGTAATGGTTTTCACTTTCTCTATACATACTATGTACATAGTGAGAAGGTGTTGCATTCCACCCAAAAATTCGATACCGAGATTTCACTGGAAATACAAGTTTTGGGTCCCCCTGAACTCAAAAAAAGCATTTTCAGAAAAAAGACCGTGTGTATGTGTCTGTGGACCGAATAGCTCAAACTTGAATACCAAACTGGTATTTAAGTTTGGTATCTTCCAAGCATGCGACACGAAGATTTTCAAGAAAATCCCCCCCATAACCCTTTAAATGGAACTTTTTTCAAAAATTTTTATGGCTCTAACAATTTTGATTAAAATATCGTATATTAAAGATATTTAGCTGACAAATAATATGTATATCTTGAATATTCTGGGAATAGCCTCGGAAGACTACTTTATTCTGGATGATTTTTACGAAATTTTTGCATAACAACTAAACCGTAAGAGATGGACAAAAACTTACCACACAAAAAATGTAGAGCACGTTAAAACACGCAATTTATGTAGTATACATTTTTTCGTGGAATTGATCGTTTTTTAGATATTCCTTGTTTTTTGTTTCAGCTTTGAAGAACATACCTTTCTCATGCAGGAATGTGTGAACTCCTGTCCATAGAAACAAAGGAAATTCAGTCAACCAGCTTTTAACTATCACTTTAACCTATGGTACTCCGTTATTTCGCTTCTACTTACAAGGAAGCAAGTAACAAGACTATTTCTGCTAATTTTTTCTCGAATAACATGAAGTAAAATGAAACATAAGCTTTTTAACAATAATTTGTTGCGGAGATGTAAAGAAAGTCATGTGAATGGAACACATTAGATTTTTTCTTTAGTAATCTATTTATTTTTTATGCTTTGCTTGTTCATTGGAATCTTATGTGCAGAAATCGGTGTTTGACTCCATAATACTATCACGTAAGACAAGCGAAGATGTTTTTAAATTTTGCGACTGTCGTTTGTCATTTTCAGCTCACGTTGTCATAACCGTTTACTGCTTTTAAACCTTTGTCTTTATCAAAAACAGATAACGTTGCACCACTTAAGGTAAAAGTTTATCTGCAAGAGTTATAACAGTCGATTTCTGTCTCGGAAAATAACGTTACTCGCAATGGACTCCGTGCAGTGTTTGCTGGGAGTAAAAATGGTTGTGCAAGAAACAATAACTTTTTACTTTTTCTAAACAATATGATGTGTTCCTTTCAAATGACTTTCCTTACATCTGTGCAATAAGTTATTGTTAGAAAGCTTATGCTTCTATTTACTTCATGCTAACCGAGTAGAAGCGAAATAAAGGACTATGGTAGGTTAAGGTGATAGTCAAAAGCTGGTTGTTATGTGACTTAAGTTCCTTTGTTTGCATGGACAGGAGTTGACAAATTACTTTATGAGAAAAGTGTAAGTTTTTTAAACCTGAAACCAAAAACAAGGAATATCTCAAAACGAAAAAACTCCACGAAAAAAATTTATATTTCATAAATTGCGTGCTTTAACGTGCTCTTCATTTTTTGTGTGGCAAGTTTTTGTCCATATTTTACAGTTTAACAGTTACCTAAATTCAGTAAAATGCATCCAGAATAAAGTAGTTATCAGAAGCTATTCCCAGAAAATTCAAGATATACATTTCATTTGTCTGGTAAATATCTTTAATATACGATATTTTAATCAAAACCGTTAGAACCATTTTTGAGCTATGCTGTCCACAGACACACACACACACACACGCACACACACGGACCTTTTTCTAAAATGCTTTTGTTCAGGATTCAGGGGGACCCAAAATATGTATTTTAGGTGAAATCTCGGTATCGAAGTTTTGAGTGGAATGCTATACCTTCTCTATATACTATGTGTATAATAGTATGCGTAGAGAAAGATGTCGAGATTTCAACAGAAATAAATGGTTTGAAGTGCACTAAGTCCAAAAAAAAAAAATGGTTTATAAAAAAACGCACGTGTATTTTTTTGCGTGTATCTGTGGACAGTATTGCTCAAAAACGAAAATACCGTTAAATATCAAACTTGGTACTTAAGTTTTGTATCTTCCAAGGATGCGACATGACGATTTTAGGGGAAATCCACCCACCTCATATTTTGATTTTCTCAGTTTTGATTAAAGTATTTTTATACCAAATTTAATGTCGGTTTATATTGAATTTTCTGGGAATAGCCTCTGAAGACCTCTTCATTCTGAGTGACTTGTGTATAACTGACAAACCAATAAGAGATGGATACAAAGTACTGCTTTATAAATGTAGATCTCATTAAAACACACAAATTATGGCACATATTTTATATGCATATGTATAAATACATTATATATCTATATATATTTTTATATTACTTTCTCTATACATACAATGTGCATAGTGTATAGAGAAGGTATTGTAATACATTCAAAAATTCAATACCGAGATTTCGCCGGAAATACATGTTTTGGGTCCCCTTGAATCCAAAAAGAAAACAATTTTTGGAAAAAGGTCCTTGTGTGCGTGTGTGTAAGTGCATGTATCTGTGGACAACATAGCTCAAAAACGAAGAGTCCATTAAATACCAAACTTGGTATTTGAGTTCAGTATCTTCAGAGGGTGCGACACGACGATTTTCAAGAAAATCGTCCCACCCCCAACTACCCTTTACCTGGAAAATTTTTCAAAAAATGTTATTTACTCAAAAATAGCTCTAACGATTTTGATTAAAATATTGTATATTAAAGATATTTACCTGGCAAATAAAGTGTATATCTTGAATTTTCTGGGAATAGCATATGAAGATTACTTTATTCTGGATGAATTATACGGAATTTTGTATAACTGGCAAACTATAAGAGATAGAGAAGAACTTACCTTACAGAAAATGTAGAGCTCGTTAAAACACCCAGTTTATGTTAAATACTTTTTTTCGTGAAGTGGATCGTTTTTGAGATATTCCTTGTTATTGGTTTCAGCTTTAAAAACTTATACTAAATGTTATACTAAAATGTTTGTTTTCTTTTGGTCAAGCAGAGAGAACGGAATTTCAAAGCTATCACGTAAAGATGGTCAGGATTTGACTATCTTAAGCCTAATCTAATTCCCCATTACCATGGTAACTACATGAAATATACAGTAAATCTGTTACTACAAATACTTTTAAATATTGATCTCGATTAACTTGAAGTACATATACGAATAAAGTTTTCTTTCTTTTGTTGTTGTTACATCCACATACTTTTCTCTAGCTAATCAAGATAAACATTGTAGGATTATCTTATTATTTGCTTCTTTGCAGTGAGAAGGGAATATATTAGGCTAAAACGATAGTCAGATCTTTTAAAAGTCGGTCGCTAAGTGAAACAAATGAAATTAGGTTCGCTTGACTTACTAGGAGTAAACAGAGACGAAATGAGAAAAGTACCTTAAAACTAAAACCTATAGCTCGAAGTATCTCGAAAACGGTTAACTGTACAAAAAATAAGTTTTACACAGTAAATAAAGAGATATGCAAAATCTTATTAATCAAAAGACGTAGATCTGCAAAAAAATACACAATTTACGTCATATACATTTTTTTCGTGGAGTTGGCCGTTTTGGAGATATTCCTTGATATTGATTTCAGTTTTAAAATACTTATACCTTTCTCATACGGGAATTTGTAATCTCCTGTCCATACAAAATTACTTCAATCACATAGCAACCAGCTTTTAAAAGATTTGATTATCGATTTAGCCTATGGTACTCCCTTATCTTCCTTTTGCTCACAAGGAAGAAATAATAAGACCCTTTCTGCTAATTTTTTCTGGATTAGCATTAAGTAAATAGAAGAATAAGTGCTTTAACAATTCATTGCAGAGAGGTAGAGAAAGTCATATGAATGGAACACAAGATTTTTTTTTTTTAAAATGAGTGATAGTACAATTTTTTTGTGTGCATAAATGGGCCCATAATATTATGTTCTACATGTCCAGTCATAATATTAACAAACATTTAAACATCTGATGTGTTCCATTCACATGACTGTCTTTACATCTCTGCAACAAATTATTATTAAAAAGCTTATGTTTCATTTTACTTCATGCTATTCGAGAAAAAATTAGCAGAAATAGTCTTATTACTTACCTTTTTTGGATACAGAGGACCCCAAAACATATATTTCCGGTGAAATCTCGGTATCGAATTTTTGGTGGAGTGCAATACCTTCCTTATACACTATGTACGTAGTACGTGTAGAGAAAGTAAACATGACAAACAACGCGAGATTTGAACCTAGGTATTTTTTAACCTCTCGGCCACCGTAACCTTGTTGCGCGATTCATTTTTAGTACTCAGATGCATACCATTGCGATGTCAGTCACAGACCACTGTATAGTTTATTTCGTGTGTGTTGTGAACAGCTTTTACGAAGATAGCCGAAGATCTTCGATCGACACATTGAATCTGGGGATGATTAATTTTGCTAGATGAAAATGTTTTTTTTTTTGGATCTGGTCTCTCAGATAGCATTTCCGGTGAAATCTCGATATCAAACTTTGGGTGGAATACAATACCTTCTCTAGCGACATACAATGTTCATACGTGCTAGATGATTTTTTTTTTTTTTTTTTTAAAGGATCAGATCTCTGAAATATGTATTTCCGGTGAAATCTCGGTATCGAATTTTTGGGTGGAATACAATTTCGATCCAATATGTATATCGTACATACGGTGAAGAGAAATTAATAACACTATCTGGGTAACTCACCCTAATGCTACGAGATGCAAGCGCAGACGTAACGTAACATAAGCGCAGATGCAAGGAGACACCATTCATAATGCAATCGCAAGATGTTGGCATGGGTTTCTAGATCCGCAACTTACATGCGAATATCTTCCAAGCGCTCCGCAAGTTACAAACTGATTAACATAACCAACAGTACTACATAAAAATTCACTCAATATTTTACAAATAAATATGTTATTAAATTACACAATAACTGACGCTCGCGGCAGTGGCGTCACAAAATTATTGAAAATAATACAAGCAAAGAAACTTCAGAATACATATTTAATGAACTAAGAATTATCTCTCTGAGTCTTCGTTCTATGAGAACCAAGAAATCTATACACAGATGATAGTTACATCCGTTAAATCAAAGGAGGATTCGCAAGGAGACTGTCATAACCTCTTGAGGGAATTAGAGATGGCGCGGCACGGCCAAATAGAAGAGCATGCATATATAGCAGGCGCTGTAAAATCTTGCATTTGTTATTGCATTTATAGGCAATGCATAGAGAAAAGAAGCAGAACCCCTACTCTTTGCATGCAACGCAAGGATAAAGTTTGGAGTTTGTAAATTCTTGCGCTTACGTTGCGTCTGCGCTTGCATTTCATTGTGAATTCTAATTCGCGACCTAATGTATGTGAGGCAAACACGTCATGCCTACACTTCCGAGGCGAGCGAATAAGCTTTAATAAGAACAGTTTATAGGAGAAGCGTGTAACATTTTGTCGTGGCCAGCGAGTTGTGTTTTGATGCCAGGCGGATATCGATGTCGTGTTTATTAGCAGGCGAGAGTTTTGACAGTGTCTGGAACATTTCAACACAATCTAAAAGAGACCGAATGAGACGGTCATGCATCACTAGCTGTGGAATAGGTCAACCTGGGTGTAACCACGCATTTCACAGGGTGGTCCTCTCTTTGACATGATACATACCATTACAAGGTCACAGGTTCGAGTCCTAGCTATTGTTTGTAATGAGCATCATGTGCCTTCTTCGGGACACGCGTGCCTTGAGGCTGCTAGGAAGATTTCAATGGGACATCAAATAGTGCATGAGTAAATTTTCTGCTGGTAGAATCACCGCAAAAATCTGCAGGTGGGGCGCAACTCTGCATAGACAATTTACCTGGAGGGCCATTCCATGCCAAATCAACACACCCAATTTACTTCACCATTTTAAATGTTGCTAAAATTTGGTATACTCATAATGGGTGCTGAGACTAAAGAAAATACCAAATATCAATTTTTTTACTTTCTCTAACGTACTATGTACATATTGTATAGAGAAGTTATTTATTTAGTTTTTTATTATTTCATTTGTATAGCCCCCTTTAACTTCAATGGTCATATCTGATTCGTTTTTGAGATATGCTGTCCACAAACACACACACACACACACACACACACACACACACGCACATGTACCTGATTCTGAAAATGCTTTTTTTGGACTCAGGGGGTCCTAAAATATGTATTTCCGGTGAAATCTTGAAATCGAATTTTTGGGTGAAATACAATACTTCTCTATCCCTATTCATATTGTGCATACGGGGCTAGAGAAAGTAATAAAACACGTTTTTACTTTATACGTACTATGTAGTAGTGTATAGAGAAGGTATTGCACTCCACCAAAAATTCGATACCGAGATTTCACCGGAATTATATGTTTTAGGGTCCCCTGTATCCAAAAAAAGTATTTTCAGAAAAAGGTCCGTGTGTGTCCGTGTGTCTGTGTTGATTTTTTGTGTTCAAACCTGAAATTATAAGTGAATATCTTATACCGCATTACTAGCAACTTGACGATAGCGGGAGAGAAAAAAACTGATGTGCTCCATTCGCAAGACTTTCTATACACCTCTGTTACTATTTATTGTTCAAAAGCTATTCTTCTATCTACTTCATGCTAATCGAGATAAAATTAGCAGAAATGGTTACTTGCTTCCTTATAAGTAGAAGGAAAATAAGCGAGTACCATAGACTGAAACGATAGTCAAATCTTTTAAAAGCCAGTTGCTGTGGGTTGAAATTCATTTGTTTGTATGTCTAGGAGTTGACAAAGTTCCGTATCAGAAAACTACAAGTATTTTAAAACAAACTAATAACAAGGAATATCTCAAAAACGGTTAACCCCACGAAAAAAAAAAAAAAAAATGTAGGTATATACCATAAGTTGTGTGTTTTAACGAGCTCCAAATCTTTAAATAAGTTTTCGTCTGTGTATTTCGGTTTACCAGTTATTAATTATTCCGCAAAGGTCATCCAGAATAAAGAGGTCTTCAGAGACTGTTCTCAGAAAATTAAAAATATACATTTTATCTGGCATTTTAATCAAAACTAAGCAATTTTTGAGAAAATCAACATTTTTAATTTTTTTCCATGTAAATTGTAATTTGGTGTGGTTTAATGTCGCATACTTAGAGGATTTTTGAACTTAAATATCAAGTTTGGGATTTTCGACTTTTCGTTTTCGAGTTCTCGTGTTTCGAGGCACACTGGTACGCGCACATTCACACATACACGGACCTTTTTCTAACAATTCTTTCTTTTGGTTTTATTAAGGAGACCCTAAAATGTTTATTTCCGGTGAAATCGCAGTATCGAATTTTTGGGTACAATACAATACCTTCTTTATACTCTATGTACATAGTAATTTGCAGAAAAAATAAAAAAGATGACAAAGTATATGTGTTAGAGACAGAGATATCTCATTTAACTCCATTCTGTTTTTACTTTTTTGACACGTATTATGTACATAGTATATAGAGAAGGTATTGTATTCCACCCAAATATTCGATACCTAGAATTCACCGGAAATACATGTTTTATGGTCCCTGTATAAAAAAAGGATTTCTGGAAAAAGGTCCGCGCGCGGGGGTGTGTGTGTCTGTGAACATAATAATAAAAATTCCCCCACCCAAAACTATCCTTTAAGCAATTTCGAAAATTTTAACTTTCTAAAAAATGGTTGTAACGATTTTGATTAAAATACCGTATATTAAAGATATTTATATGGCAAAATTTTCTGGGAATAGCCTCTAAAGACATCTTTATTCTGAATGAATTTTGTTGAATTTTGCGTAGCTTGTAAACCGTAAGAGAGAGAGAGAGAGAGAGAGAGAGAGAGAGAGAGAGAATATAGATCACCTTAAAACACACAATTTGGGTCAAATACTTTTTTTCGTGGAATTGACCATTTCTTTTTGACGTTCGTTTTAGCATAGTGAATTCCCTTATTTTCCTCTACACGTAATGAAGCAAGCATTTAGGAAAATTTCTACTAGTGTTTATATCGATTATTATAGAGTAGTTAGAAAAATATGCTTTTTAACAATAATTTGTTACAGCGAAGTAGAAAAAGTCGTGTGTATGTAACAAATCAGGTTTTTTTTAAGGTTGTGATGGGCTGTACCTTCGCTGTCCATTGTAAACATCACATGAAAAGGATCTAAGAGCCGGATAGAGAAGAATAACGCCAACAATAAGATCAGTAATGATCCCAAAGCGACTTGATATTCAAAATCATAAATTGCTGTGCAGAGGCGCGGCCAAGGAGCTGACCTCGCCGAGGTGGGCCTCAGTTTCTTCTGCTTCCCCGCAGAGATTGGTCATCGGGCGATTCCTGGTACATACAAGCGAGTTATCGGCGGATCAGGGCGTGTCGAAAACAATCCGGATTATCTGACCACATTGTGGTCTTCAGCAAAACCCACACACAAACATGCGAATCTCAAGGTCTTTTCAACAACGAGACCCTGATGTATTTATTTGATGGGCATACACCTGTTTGTCAAATTCCTCAAATATTAGGATTTATAGTTACGTTTTCCTCTTCAATAAAACACATCCTGGTCACAGTGTAGATGCAAGATTCTATATACTGGCCTTAAAAGTACGTATTTTTTTCACGAGAGAAACAACAGAATAGCGACAGCAGGTATAGAATGCCAAAGTATTGAAACATGCATATCCATAAAGATGTTTCGGGAATTGCAGCAGCACAAAAATATCATTCGCAATAAATCGTGTAATTTTAACAGATGTTTAACCTTTATACAAGATAATGCAGCCCGTATGGGCGTAGCGTGTCTGCCTCACATTCAACAAGTCCAGAGTTCGAATCTCGCTTAGGGTGAGTTACCCGGATAATGTTTTTTTCGGGGTTTTCCCTTATCCTGATAAGACGAATATCGAGTAACTTTAAGCTCCATGGGCACCGAGATCATTAGAGCCTCATTTCACCAATTTCATTCATCGTCCGATATGACCAAGCAGGTTAAAGGACGTTAAGCAATTAAAAAAGCAAAAGATAATGCAGCCCGCCTGGGTAGTATGGCTTAGCGTGTCTGCCTCACATTCAACAAGTCCAGAGTTCGAATCTGACTTAGGGTGAGTTACCCGGATACGATTTTTTTCGGGGTTTTTCCCCTTTTTTTGAGAAGAGGAATTTCGAGTAGAAGTCCATTGACGCGGAGATCAATTGAGTACCATTTCATTTAGGTTAAAGTCATTCAAGATCATTAGATCCATTTTTATAAAATAATGTTTTAACCTTTTACGTATAAAGGGTAGTTAGTGGTATTCCTTGGTCAGAGCCTTTTGTGAAAGGAGATACGAGGCCACGTGGTTACACCAGTGGCTATCAGGAAGTTCCGACACGTACAAACCACCTGGGCACGAGCAACTGGTTTCCAAACTTTGTGCTTTTCCTGGCTCAAAGACTTCTTCAAAACAATGTGAAACAATTTAAATTCGACTCTCTTTGCTTGCTAGGAGTCAAACAAAAGAGAAGCGAAAGTAGATGTCTTTCCATTTGAGAAAAGTTCAAGTAGCTTAAAAAAATTGAAACCTATAACACGAAATATCTATTTAAAAAAAAAAAGAAGAGAGTCAACTCTACAAAAAAATCTAAATGACATAAAATGTGTGTTCTAAAGAGAGTTTTTGTGTAGTATATTTTTGTTTGCCGCTTATACAAAGGTAATCCAGAATAAACAGACTTTCCGATATAATTCAAGATATAAATGTTATTTGTCATGTAAATACCCTTAATATATGGTGTTTTAGTCAAAGTTGTTACAACCACTTTTGAGAAAAACAAAATTTTCAAAAATTGTTCCATGTAAAGACTACTTCCGGATGGGGGAATTCAGTTAAAAATCTTTGTGTGACATCCCTGGAAGATACTTAACTTAAATACTAAGTTTGGTATTTAACCAACTTCGTTTTTTAGCTATGCTGCCCACAGACAGACACACATACTCGCGCGCGCGGGCGCGGAGACACGTGTACATTTTTTTTTTTTGGCTTAAGCGGGTCCTAAAACATGTATTTCCGGTGAAATCTCGGCACCAAATTTTTGGGTGGAATACAATACTTCCTCTAGGCACTATATACATTGTACATACGGGCTAGAGAATGTAAAAAGCTTATGCTGCCCACAGACACTCGGATATGTTGCTAATATTTTAATCGGAGGGTCTCAAAAAATATTTTTCCGGCGAAATCTTGATATCAAATTGGGTACAATACACAATCCACTATGCACAGTGGATGGAGAAACATATACATATTTCCGGTTAAATCTCGGTATCGAAATTTTGGGAGAAATACAATACCTTATCTACTATGTTCGTTGCACATGTGCGCTAGAGAAAGTAAAAATCTGATGTGTACCATTCACATGACTTTCTCTATATCCCTGAAACAAATTACTCTTAAAAAGCTTATACTTCTATTTACTTCATGCAAATCAGAAAAAATTAAAAGAAATAGTCTTATTACTTGCTTCCTTGTAAGTAGAAGCGAAATAAGGGACTACCATAGGTTAAAGGGATAGTCAAACGCTGGTTGCTATGTCACTGAAGTTGTTTTGTTTGTATGGACAGCAGTTGGCAAATTCCTATAAGCTTTTCATAGCGGAAACCAAAAACAAGAAATGTCTCAAAAACGATGGACTCCACGAAAAAAATGTATATAACATAAATTGTCTGTTTTAACGTGCTCTACATTTTTTGTGTTGTAAGTTTTTGTCCATGTCTTACGGTTTAGCAATTATTTACAAGTCCGTACAATTCATCCAGAATAAAGTAGTCTTCAGAGATATACATTTTATTTGTCAGGTAAATGTCTTTAACATATGATATTTTAATCAAAATCGTTAGAGCCATTTATGAGAAAATTGAAATTTTCGAAAAAAGTTCCATGTAAAGGGTAGTTTGGGGTGGGAGGATTTTTCTCAAAATCTTCGTGTCGCATCCCTGGAAGATATTAAACTTAAATACAAAGTTTGATATTTTACCGACTTTTCGTTTTTGTGTTATCGTGTTCACACACACACACACACAAACAAGGACCTTTTTGTGAAAATGTTTTTTTTTTTAGATAAAGGAGACCCTAAAACATATATTTCCGGTGAAATCTCGGTATTGAATTTTTTGGTGGAGTGCAATACCTTCTCTATACACTATGTACATAGTGCGTATAGAGAAAGTAAACAAACTTTCTGCTTTTGACGAATATGATATGGTATTTGTTGCTATGAAAGTTTGATTAATGTTGTTTATTTTCCTCTACTGTGAATTATGTTTACGGATTGCGTTTCATTGCAAATTAACGTGTGGCAGTTTGCAGTAGTATTTATTCAGCAATTGAGTGTGGAATACTTCCATTTGCTCTCGCAGTATTGAGGCTGTATTTGGCAACAGCACTGCTATCAGAAACTCTGGGCGTGCTTAGATTACATCCGATAAACTGTGTATCAGGAATGGAAGGAAATGTGAAAGTGATAAGGAACTACGATACCGTTGGAGTCCCTGTTTATTGCTGAGGGTTTATCGTTACCATTACTGATAACATATAGTACGCAGGCCGGAGGGAGGGTGTGATAAGATTCTCTCCTTCCTGCCCAAGAGGGTCAACGAGCCTCTGAGAATAATTTTCTTAAACGGATGCTTGTGGCCACCTAATTAAGAGCACATATCTAATGTACGATCGGGAAGCTTTGTAGCCTTAGCACAGTTTCTTAAATCTCAATAATTACTTTTTTTACACGTACTATATACATGGTGTATAGATAAGGCATTGAATGGCACCCAAAATTTCTATACCGCGATTTCCCCAGAAATATATATTTTAAGATCCCCTAAATAAAAAAAAAAAAAATTCTGATGTGTTTCTGCACCTTGCTAATCGTAGTACACATTAGCACAATGTTCTTACTATTTAGTTCCGTATAAGTAGGAAGAAAATAAGGGAATACACTAGGCTAAATCGATAGTCAAATGTTTTAAAAGCTGTCGTTATGCGATTGACATTACAAATCGCTTCTTTTCTTGGCCAGGAGTAGAACAAAAGGAAAACGGACACTCCCGTCGGAGAAAAGTATAAGTACTTCACAACTGAAGCTAATAACAATGAATACCTCGAAAACGGTAAGCTCTACGAGAAAAATGTATATGAAATAGCTTGTGTATTCTAAGAAGACCTAAATTTTTTGTATAGTAAGTTTCTGTCTATCTCTTACGGTTTACTAGTTATGCCAAATTAAGCAAAATCCATCCAGAATAAACAGGTCTTCAGAAGCTATTTCCAGAAAATTCAAGATATACACTTTATTTGTTAGGTAAATGTCTTTAATATATGGTATTTTAATCAAAATCGTTAGAGCCATTTTTAAGAAAATCAAAATTTTCGAAAAAAGTTCCATGTAAAGGGTAGTTTGGGGTGGGGGGATTTATCTCAAAATCTTCGTGTCGCATCCCTGGAAGATACTAAACTTAAATACCAAGTTTGGTATTTTACCGACTTTTCGTTTTTGAGTTATCGTGTTCACGGACACACACACGGACCTTTTTCTGAAAATGCTTTTTTTAGATACAGAGGACCCTAAAACATATATTTCCGGTGAAATCTCGGTATCGAATTTTTTGGTGGAGTGCAATACTTTCTGTATACACTATGTACATAGTGCGTGTAGAGAAAGTAAAAATGTTTGATGTTGCTCATAAAAGGTTATAGTAATTTTGGAGTTATCAACCATTTATTTACTTTATCCCACCTGTTGCGCTAATAACTATCTCTTTGATTTAAAGTCCAAGTATCTGTAGGATAAAGGACATTCATCTAAAAGGAACGAGGAGCCTGCAACAGTTGGGTTATTTTCTGGCTTCCACCAAGTAAAAGTAGATACCGGAGGGTCTACTCATTAGCACAATACATCCTCGCGGTCTCCGATCTATGAGGATGTATTGTGCTTAGCAGGCCCTAAAGGATTGGGTGAGGTGAAGGAAACAGGAGGCGCAGGAGACGCGCGGATGTCTCTAACGCTTCCAAGGCGATGCCTGATTCCATTATCGGGCAGGGTTTTCAATTAAAAGTACCAGATTGGCTGTAGAATCCCTCCAGAAAATTATAAAACTTTCTCTAACTGTTCTAGATACAACCTATTCTTACAAACGTTTATTACTTTATCTACATCAAATAAATCGAGATAAACATTAGCAGATTTGGTCTTATTACTCACTTCCTCGCAAGTAGAAGGGAAATAAAGGGAATACATTAGACTAAAGCGATAGTCAAATCTTTTAAAAGTTGGTCGCTATGTGAAACTATCGAGGTTCAGTTCGCTTTGTATGGTCCCGTTTGGGAAAATTTAGTTTAAAATTAAAACCAATAACAAGGAGTATCTCAAGAGGTCTTCAAATGCTATTCCTAAAAAATTCAAAATATACATTTTGTTCGTAATGTAAATATTTTAATTAAAATCGTTACAAGCATTTTTGAGAAAAACAAAACGTTTAACATTTTTTCCATATAGCGGGTAGTTTGTGTGTGGGGGGGGGTTCCTTGAAAATCTTTATGACGCATCCTTGGAAGATACAACACACGGACATTTTTATAAAAATTCGTTTTACGTACTCAAGAGACCTCAAAACAAATTTTTGGTGAAATCTCTACATGGAATTTTGGGTGAAATACAATACCTTCTCTAGCTATGTACGCTGTACATACATACGTGCTAGAGAAAGTAAAAATATTCACGTAGTTATTACAGTAGCGCAGCCATAATTTGGTTCTGAAGTGTGGGGTTTTTAAAAATACTTGATTTATTAATGCTAGTCTGTTCTTTGCTATCAGAAACCTGAGGCTCGTCAATATTACATAATAACATAATTAAGTTAGATTTTATTATGATCGATTCAGTTTATTAGCTGAAAATAACTATTTAATTACCTTTCTCATCAAGAAGAAATACAAATGTTTTCTTTTAACTGCAGTTTCACTGCGCAATTTTATATGCCACAATAGTGTTAAAATGGGTAATCAAGTGATGAATATATCTATCTAGCCCATTTTCAAAGAACTGATTTTAGAAGTAGCACAGTCTTTGGCAACTTTAAGAATCCAGAAGCTCAAATAGGCTGATGATCATAAAAATCACATTATCTCCTGTTCTTGTACCTATTACGAAATTATTCTTACAAAGTTAACTCTTCTACTGCATGCTAATCGAGATACACATTAGTATAAACTGTCTTATTACTTGCTTCCTAAGAGGTAGAACGGAAATAAGTAAATACAACAGGAAAAGCTATAGTCAAATAATATAAAAATGTGTTTGAAATTCGTCTCTCTTTGCATGGCTAGAAGAAAACGAAAGAAATAGGAATGACAAACTCCTGTTTATGTATTTTAAAATTGAACGCAACAACAACAAATCTGATGTGTTCCATTCACATGACTTTCTCTACATCTCTGCAATAAATTATTCTTAAAAAGTTTATGCTTCTATTTACTTCATGCTAATCGAGAAAAAATTAGCAGAAATAGTCTTATTACTTGCTTCCTTGTAAGTAGAAGCCAAATAAGGGAGTACCATAGGTTAAAGTGATAGTCAAAAGCTGGTTGCTATTTGACTAAAGTTCCTTGTATGGACACGAGTTCACAAAGTCCTGTATGAGAAAAGTAAGTTTTTTATAGCTGATACCAAAAACAAGGAATATCGCAAAAACAATAAACTCCAAGAAAAAAATGTATATAACATAAATTGTGTGTTGTAAAGTGCTCTACATTTGTTGTGTGGTAAGTTGTTGTCCATCTCTTACGGTTTAGCAGTTATGGAAAATTCCGTAGAATTGACCCAGAATAAGGTAGTCTTCAGAGGCTATTCCCAGAAAATTCAAAATATACATTTTATTTGTCAGCTAAATATCTTTAATATACGATGTTTTAATCAAAATCGTTAAGGCCATTTTTTAGAAAATCAAAATTTTCGAAAAAATTTCTATGTAAAGGGTAGTTTGGAATTGGGGATTTTTCACAAAATCTTCGTGTGGCATCCCTGGCAGATGCTAAACTTAAATACCAAGTTTGGTATTTTATCGACTTTTCGTTTTTGAGTTATCGTGTTCACAGACACACTGACACACGGACCTTTTTCTGAAAATACATTTTTTGAATACAGGGGACCCTAAAACATATATTTCCGGTGAAATCTCAGTATTGAATTTTTTGGTGGAGTGCAATACCTTCTCTATACACTATGTACATAGTACGTATAGAGAAGTAAAAATAGCTCAAAAATGTTTAACTTAATGTTTAACATAAATTGTGTATTTTAACGAGATCTACATTTTTGTGGAGTAAGCTGTTGTCAGTCTCTTACGTCGGGCGATTTTTAGAACTTCATATACCCAAGGTCGTGGGTTCAAACCTGGCGGAGGACTGGATTTTTGCGGACGTAAAAAACCTTAGCATGACTTTTTTCGGTAGGGAAGTATAGCCGTAGGTCCCGTGTCGTAAAAAACCTAAAGCCTGTTAAAAGAGGCCTCTGAGCAAAATTAAGCGGTCTTTCATGCCCATACTGGGACGCTGAGAACTATCACTGATAAGTTTTTTACCTCTCTGAATTGCTTTTCAGGCCAGTCACATAGAAAACGGATGCTTGCTGATTGGATTGATTCACGAACAGGGGTCCCCCAACACTGGGGTAAAGCATAGCACGGAGATCCTGTTGGTCCTTTACTTCTCCAGGGAGGGAGACCAGAAGTCATTATTACAGCTCATTGTTAAATCGACACTTGGTGTGTTTGGGTCCTTATGCAGATTATGATCGCGATGATACGAGGAACTACAATATACTTCTGATTATCCGTGCACCCCACCCGCTCCCCCCAACGATTATAGATTGTTTTTCTTTATGGCACAACAATAAAGGACCCGCCACGTGACATCAAAGGCATTTCCATTGTTTAAACGAATATAGGTCTGCCAATTCCGTGCAGGTAAATTAGAAACAAGTACACAATGTATAGAGAAGATATTGTATTACACCCAAAAGTTATTAAAAAGTGACCTGCAATTATATTAGCGGCTAATCGAATTGCTGACGTACCAGGTCGAACGATATTTCTAATTGTTTCAATGGATACTATAAAAGAATTAAGGCGCTAAAATCATTAAAATACAAATTCAAAATCTTATTAATAATCCATATGATATTTAATCATAACCAAACACATAATTTATTGATCTTGTTATACTGACACTTCCTTGTATATATATATATATATATATATATATATATATATATATATATTATGAATTGTCTTTTATTTGTTAAGAATATATAAGAATATAAGAATATATATATATATATATTCACGTTGCAATTATATTCATAACTATCCTTCAAAGACTTCTAACCATTTATACAAGGTGTTTCAAAAATACGGGGCATAATTTCAGGTATGTATTTCCCACATGTAGACAATCAAATTAGTTCATTATAACATGAGTCCGGAAATGCTTCATTTCCGAGTTATGGCCTTCACAACATTGAAATTCACTGGAACGGTTTTCTTTCCGCAGGTTGTTGTCATTACAGAAGATGTTCAAAATGTCCACCTCCTGCTTGAATACAGACCTCACATCGATGTCTCATTGACCTGCGAACACGATCCCAAACTCCAGGAGTATTGCGTATATCCTCACAACTTGCCACAATTCGATTCCGAAGGGATTCCAAATCCGGCACCGGAGACGAATAAACCAATGCTTTTAAATCGAGAGGGTTTAGATCAGGTGAGCGTGGAGGCCAAGCAATTGGGCCACCTCTACCTATCCATCGATCAGGAAACCTTCTATCCAAGTACCGGCGAGCCGTAAGACTGAAGTGTGCAGGAGTGCCATCATGCAAGAAGTGAATTTGTTGATGATTGATCAGTGGAGTGTCTTCGAAAACGTCAGGTATGGTGTTTTCCAGGAAGTTTGTGTACGCCTGCCCCGTAAGTCTGTTTACAAGTACATGGGGTCCAACTAATCGATCACCAATGATACCGCCCCACATGTTGAGGGAGAACCGCACCTGGTGATGAGATACAACAGTTGCACGAGGGTTTTCATGCGATCATACATGCTGATTGTGGAAATTTGTTATGCCATCTCTTGTGAACTGTGCTTCATCTGTAAATAATACGACGGCAGAAAAGTTCGGATTTACACCACATTGCTGCAAGAACTACTGACAGAACCTAACTCGTGCAGGGTAATCTGCTGGTGACAGGGCTTGTACACGTTGCAAATGATAAGGATACAATTGATACTCGTTCAACAGTCTCCAGACAGTCGTTTGAGGAACATTGACTTGCAACGCTAACCGTCGCGGAAAGAAAAACGTTCCAGTGAATTCCAATGTTGTGAAGGCCATAACTCGGAAATGAAGCATTTCCGGACATGAACTATTTTGATTGTCTACAGGTGGGACTTTCAATGTTGTAAAGGCCGTAACTCGGAAATGAAGCACTTCCGGACACATGTTATAATGAACTATTTTGATTGTCTTCATGTGGGAAATACATACCTGAAATTATGCCCCGTATTTTTGAAACATCCTATATATAGACAAGTGTAGGTATACCATAACATAAAATAGCTACGAAATTGTATCTTTAAAATTGTTTAATGGCTTACCTGATTATTTAAAAAATTCCTCTATTCAACATTTTAAAAGAAGGATAAGAACTGTTTTAAACAATAATTCTCTTTATAAGGTCCAGGAATTATCCACAATTGATTGGTAAAAATCTTTTAAATTGTTTTTGACGTTGCTATATTTGTCTATGGCAATAAAAAAATATATCGATCTATCTAGAATAACTTAAACCTCTTCAACAACAACAAAAGCAAAATTTACTAAAAAATAATCTGATGTGTTCCATTCACAAGACTTTCCTTATATCACTGCAACAAATTATTCTATTGACTTCATCTAATGGAGTCTTATTACTTGCTTCCTTGTTAGTAGAAGCGAAATAAGGGGCTACCATAGGTTAAAGTGATAGTCAAAAGCTGGTTGCTATGTGACTGAAGTTCCTTTGTTTGTATGGACACGAGTTCACAAAGTCCTGTACGAGAAAAGTGTAAGTTTTAATGGCTGAAACCAAAAACAAGGAATATCTCTAAAACAATCGACTTCACGAAAAAATGGTATATGATATAAATTGTGTGTTTTAAGCTGCTCTACATTTGTTGTGTGGTAAGTTTTTGTCCATCTCTTACGGTTTAGCAGTTATGCAAAATCCCATAAAATTGACCCAGAAGTCTTCAGAGGCTATTCCCAGAAAATTCAAAATATACATTTTATTTGTCATGTAAATATCTTAAATATACGATATTTTAATCAAAATCGTTAGAGCCATTTTTTAGAAAATCAAAATTTTCGAAAAAAGTTCCACGTGAAGAGTAGTTTGGGGTGGGGGGATTTTTCTCAAAATCTTCGTGTCGCATTCCTGGAAGATACTAAACTTAAATACCAAGCTTGGTATTTTACCGACTCCACCCAAAAATTCGATACCGAGATTTCACCGGAAATATATTTTTAGGGTCCCTTTTATTTAAAAAAAAAAAAACACTTTTAGAAAAATGTCCGTGTGTATGTGTGTGTGTGTGTGAGAGTGTGTGTGTGTGCGTGGGTAGCATAGCTCAAAAATGAAAAGACTGTTAAAAACCAAATTTGGTATTTAAGTTTGGTATCTTCCAAGGATGCGACACGAAGATTTTCAAGAAAATCTCCCCACCCAAACTATCCTTTATATGGAAAATATTTCGAAACTTTTGATTTTCTTAAAAATAGCTCTAACAATTTTGATTAAAATCTCGAATAGTTAAGATATTTACTTGACAAACAAAATGTATATTTTGAATTTTCTGGGAATAGCCTCTGAAGACTACTTTATTCTGGATCAATTTTAAACCGTAAGAGAAGGACGAAAACTTAAATCACAAAAAATGTAGAGCACTTTAAAACACACAATTTATGTTATATAAATTTTTTTCCTGGAGTTGATTGTTTTTGAGATATTCCTTGTTTTTCTCTTCAGATTTTTCTCATACAGGAATTTGTCAACTCCTGTCCATACAAACAAAGGAACTTCAGTGACATGGCAACCAGCTTTTGACTATCACTTTAACCAATGGTACCCTCTTATTTTGCTTCTACTAACAAGGAAGCAAGTAATAAGACTATTTCTGCTATTTTTTTTTTTCTCGATTAGATGAAGTAAATAGAATAATTTGTTGCAGAGATGTAGAGAGAGTCATGTGAATGGAATTTTCTTTTTTTTCTTGACAAAATTAACATCTTCCTGCGGTTACTGCATCTTGGAAGAGATGATATGGAATCTGAATGACTCATCAAAGATGAACGGAATGAGGAGGCGGACGAAGAAGACGCGCGCAGCCTGAAAGACAAATGAGGTTATGTTATAAGGACATCTTGTATCTGAACCAGAATTGCGCAGGAAATAGGCGTGATTGCTGTGTGGTTAGAATAGCGATGGTGTGTTTCTGAGTAACTTTGCATCTGATAGCGATCCTATCTCTATCGCGAAGGTGTGCGTACGCCGGCGGCATGCTAAAACAAACCCTTGTCCGAGCGGCGGAAGTCGAACAGCATACCTTTGATAAATTCCATAATGGACTGGTCTTAATATTGCTGCTGAGTATTTACCCATCAGGTAGAAGTATTGGATTCTCACTGGCAAAACATCCTGTTCCATTCACACGACTTTCTCTACACCTATGCAACAAATTATTCTTAAAAAGTTTATGCTTATATTTACTTCTGCTAATCGAGAAAAAACCACCAGAAATAGTCTTATTACTTGCTTCCCTTTAAATAGAAGCCAATAGGGAGTACCATAGGTTAAACTGATAGTCAAAAGCTGGTTGCTATGTGATTGAAGTTCCTTTGCTTGTATGGACAAGATTTGACAAATTCCTGTATGAGTAAAGTTGTTTTTTAAAACTGAAACCAATAACAAGCCATATCTCAAAAGCAGTCAACTGCACGAAAAAAATGTGTATGACATAAATTGTGTGTTTTAATGAGCTCTACATTTTCTGTCAGGCAAGTTTTTCTCTATCTCTGATGGTTTGCCGGTTACACAAAACTCCATAAAATTCATCCAGAATTTTCAGAGGCTATTCTCAGAAAATTCAAGATATACATGTTATATGTCATGTAAATATCTTTACACTACGATATTTTTATCAAAATCTTTAGCCATTTTTTCGATAGTCAAAATGTTTGAATTTTTTCGAATGTAAATTGGTGGTTTGGTGTGGGGGAATTTTCTTGAAAATCTTCGTGTCGCATCCTTGGATGTTAGCAAACTTAAATACCAAGTTTTGTATTAAACGAGCTATGCTGTCCAGTCACACACACACACACACACACGTACAATTTTATAAAAATGCTATTTTTTTTGTATTCAGGGGGTCTCAAAACATATATATTCTGTCAAATCTCAGTATCGAATTTTGGGTGCAATACGATACCTTCTCTATATACACTAATCACTATGTACGTAGTATGTGTAGAGAGAGTAAAAATGTATTATGTGTTTCATTCACGTGTCCCTAATACGCATACTTCCTAGCGGAATCTTTTTGTTGAATTTTCGAATGGAATGCAATTACCTTTTCTACCTATGTGTGGTGTACGAAGCAGAGAATGTAATAAAATTGAATAAAAACAATCTAATTTCTTAAAAATTCATATTACCCTTTGATCAACATAAACTCTTGGAGAAACGTTTCGTAAAATGTAGCCCATAATGAAGAGCAGCTGTTTAAGTTGGTAATGACAAAACTATCCCCGCCCCTGCCAGTTTGGCCACTTCTATTCATTGCATATGATACATGAATCTTGAATTTTCTGGAATGAGCCTCTTTATACGATGAAAGGATAGACAAATACTCCTCTGTGTGTGTGTGTGTGTGTGAGTCGCTCTCGCTCTCGCTCTCTCTCTCTCTCTCTCTCTCTCTCTCTCTGTGATCATAGGTTAAATGTCAAACTTGGTATTTAATTTCGGTACCTTCCAAAGATGCGGTACAATGATTTTCTAGCAAATCCTTCCGCCAGAAACTATATTTTACATGGAAGATTTGTGAAACTTTAGAGTTTTAAAAAATGGCTGTGGCGTTTTTTATTAAAATTGCATATATATAAAATTGCTGTTTCTCTAACAAATAAACAATATATTTTGAATTTCCTGAGAGTAGCTTCTGAACTGCTTTTGATTCTGGAAGAATTGGTAACCGGTAAGAGATAGACAAAAAATTCTTATGTTGGTCTCGTTAAAACACACAATTTATTTAAAAAATTGCGGAGTTAACCATTTCCGAAATATTCCTTGTTAGTTGTTTCAGTTATATAAAATGTAATATTTTCAATTGAGATGTCGTTATTCATTTTTTGAAATACTTGATATGTAAGTTAATCATTCTGAACACATATTTGGTAGTATAAGCTAAATTTATAATCATATATTAATTGCCATGCCAACAAGCACTGTAAGAGTTTGAGAGGCCATTAATATTTAAATTACAATTAGGAAATGATGTAACACTCAAGACATGTGCTACTTCAAGTAAAGATTCTATTGCAAAATTCTTTAACAAAAGAGTGTATAAGAAGGCTTTGACCATATAATTTCAATGTAGCCTTTCATTTATTCACAAAGAAATTAATTTTTACTTAATGTTGAATAAAATATTGAAAAACAATTTTGATTTATTGTGTTTTTACTTTCTCTATACGCACTATATACATAGTGTATAGAGAAGGTATTGTACTCCACCAAAAAATTCGATACCGAAATTTCACCAGAAATATGTGTTTTAGGGTACCCTGTATCCAAAAAAAAGTATTTTCCGTGTGTCTGTGACACGATAACTCAAAAACGAAAAGTCGGTAAAATATCAAACTTGGTATTTGAGTTTAGTATCTTCCAGGGGTGCGACACGAAGATTTTGAGAAAAATCCCCCCACCCGAAACTACCCTTTACATGGAACTTTTTTTCGAAAAATTTGATTTTCTAAAAATGGCTCTAAAGATTTTGATTAAAATATAATATATTAAAGATATTTACCTGACAAATAAAATGTATATTTTGAATTTTCTGGGAATAACCTCTGAAGACTACTTTATTCTGGGTCAATTTTACAGAATTTTTAATAACTGCTAAACGTAAGAGATGGACAAAAACTTACCACACAACAAATGTAGAGCACTTTAAAACACACAGTTTATGTTATACACATTTTTTTCGTAGAGTTGATTGTTTTTGAGATATTCCTTGTTTTTGGTTTCACCTGTAAAAACATACTTTTCTCATACAGGACTTTGTGAACTCGTGTCCATACAAACAAAGGAACTTCAGTCACATAGCAACCAGCTTTTGACCATCACTTTAACCTATGGTACTCCCTTATTTCGCTTCTACTTACAAGGAAGCAAGTAATAAGACTATTTCTGCTAATTTTTTCTCAATTAGCAGGAAGTAAATAGAAGCATAAGCTTTTTAACAATAATTTATTGCAGAGTTGTAGAGAAAGTCATGTGAATAAAACACATGAGATTTTTTACAGTTTTTTCAAGTATTTCAAAAAGTAATTGGCTAACCACGAACTATAAACACGACCCTGCGGGCCTAGTATTCCCAATATGTATTCTCGACCTGATAAATGTAGGTAACTTACAGCTCCTAGTACACAATAAACTGTTTCCTGCTGCTCGTCAAGCAAAGCGTACGGAATTTCGTCGCCATTACATAGCGACCAGCTGTTAAAACATTTTACTCGCCCTATGTATACCTTCATTGTTTAATGCAAATTTTATCTGAATTAAATGAAATAGGAAAATATATTTTACTTTCTCTACATGTACTATGCACATAGTGTATTGAGAAGGTATTATATTGTACCCAAAATTCGATACCGAGATTTTACCGGAAATAAATGTTTTAGGTCCCCCTGAACCCATAAAAGGCATTTTTGGAAAAAGGTTCGTATATGTACGTGTGAGCGTCTGTGGATAGCACAGCTCAAAAATTAAAAATCCGTAAAATACCAAACTTGTTATTTAAATTCAGTATCTTCCAGGGATGCGACACGAAGATTTTGAGAAAAATCCCCCCACCCCAAACTACCCTTTGCATGGAACTTTTTTCGAAAATTTTGATTTTCTCAAAATGGCTGTAACGATTTTGATTAAAATATCATATATTAAAGATTTTTACTGACAAATAAAATGTATATCTTTAATTTTCTGGAAATAGTCTCTGAAGACTACTTTATTCTGGATGAATTTTACGGAATTTTGTATAACTGGCAAACCGTAAGAGATAAACAAAAACTTAGTTAACAGAAAATGTATATCACATTGAAACACCCAATTTATTTTATATACTTTTTTTCCGTAGAGTTGACCGTTTTTGAGATACTCCTTGGTTTTAAGCTTTAAAAACTTATACTTTTGTCATATGGGATTATATCGACTCCTTTTCATAGAAACAAAGGAACTTGTCGCATAGAAACCAGCTTTTGACTAATACTTTAGCCTATGCTACTCCCTTATTTCCCTTCTATTTGCATGAAAGCAAGTAATGAGACTATTTCTGCTAATTTTTTCTCGATTACAATGAAGTAAAAAGAAACATAAGCTTTTTAACAATAATTTGTTGCAGAAATGTAGAGAAAGTCATGTGAATGGAACACATAAGATTTTTTAAAAATATGATGTGTTACACTCACATGACTTTCTCTAGCCGTTCTACAAACCTCTTACATAAGATTCTTTTTCTTTCTGCACCTTGTTAATCGAGGTATTCAGCACAATGTTCTTATTACTTAGTTCCTTATAATTAGGAAGAAAATAAGGGAATTCACTAGGCTAAATCGATAGTCAAATGTTTTAAAAGCTGTTCGTTATGCGATTGTCATTACAAATCGCTTCTTTTCTTGGCCAGGAGTAGAACAAAAGAAAAACGGACACTCCCGTCTGAGAACTGAAATTAACTGAAACTAATAATACCACGAAAACGGTAAGCTCCACGGAAAAAACGTATATGACGTAAATTGTGTATTTTAACAAGCCCTTCATTTTTTGTATTGTAAGTTTTTGTCTATCTCATACGGTTTATTAGTTATGACAAATTAAGCAAAATTCATCCAGAATAAACAGGGCTGTAGAAGCTATTCCCAGAATTTTAAGATATACATTTTATTTGTCAGGTAAATAACTTTAATATACGATATTTTAATCAAAACCGTTTGAGCAATTTTTTGGAAAATCAATATTTTTCGAAAAAAGTTCCATGTAAAGGGTAGTTTGGGGTGGGGGGATGTTTCTCAAAATCTTCGTGTCGCATCCCTGGAAGATACTAAACTTAAATACAAAGACACTCGGACACACGGACACACACACGGACCTTTTTCTAGAAATGCTTTTTTTTTATTCAGGGGGCCCTAAAACATGTATTTCCGGTGAAATCTCGGTATCGAATATTTTGGTGGAGTGCAATACATTCTCTATACACTATGTGAATACAACGCATCTGATTTTGTTTTTGTCACAGAACGATACTTTTGTTGCTTGATTCATCTGTTCACAACACAAATTCGAGAACAATAGACAGTCGCGTCTCTTGTCTATTTGTTAAGATATGTTAGTTATCTACATCGAAGCGTGTTTGTGCCGTCAAGTTGAGTACAGACGGGGCATAAGCCCTATCAAGCCGCTGCAACTCGCGCCCTTATCGGTGCACACAGCAAACTCCCACCCCCCAACCCGCTGGGGATTGTCTGTGTTGCCACAAGTCAAAAACACGGCGGGCGGCGCTCAACACGGGGTCCTGCTCTTATCTTGCGCCCTCACGCGGCCCGGGCTCGTTCACAAACTGACGCACTTGCCTTCACTCATTAACTATACAAGATTTAACATTCGGCAGCAGTTACGAGTAACAACAACAACAATATTTTATTAGGATTTTTCTACTAAACAATAGTTAGCCTTCAACCCCCAAAAGAGTATATTGCATACTAAGAACTCTTAAGCTACTCTTACAAGGGTTGTCCCAGAAATAACCGAGCTAACAAAGAAGGCACAACAATTTTGGTGAGAAACATAATTTTTATTACTTTCTCTATACGCACTATGTACATAGTGTATAGAGAATGTATTGCACTCCACCAAAAAATTCGATACCGAGATTTCACCGGAAATATATGTTTTAGGGTCCCCTGTATCCAAAAAAAGTATTTTCAGAAAAAGGTCCGTGTGTCTGTGAACACGATAAACCAAAAACGAAAAGTCGGTAAAATACCAAACTTGGTATTTAAGTTAAGTATCTTCCAGGGATGCGACACGAAGATTTTGAGAAAAATCCCCCCACCCCAAACTACCGTTTTCATGGAATTTTTTTCGAAAATTTTGATTTTATAAAACATGGATGTAACGATTTTGATTAAAATATCGTATATTAAAAACATTTACCCGACAAATATAATGTATATTTTGAATTTTCTGGGAATAGCCTCTGAAGACTACTTTATTCTGAGTGAATTTTCCGGAATTTTGTATAACTGCTAAACCGTAAGAGATAGACAAAAACTTACCACACAAACAATGTAGGGCACATTAAAACACACACTTTATGTTGTATACATTTTTTTCTTAGAGTTGATCGTTTTTGTTTTCAGGGTCGAAAATCTTAACTTTTCTCACACAGGAATTTGTCAACTCATGTCCATACAAAACAAAGGAACTTCAGTCACATAGTAACCAGCTTTTGACTATCTCTTTAACCTATGCTACTCCCTTATTTCCTTTCTACTTACAATGAAGAAAGTAATAAGACTATTTCTGCTATTATTTCTAGATTAGCATGAAGTAAATAGAAGCATAGCTTTTTAAGAATAATTTGTTGCAGGGATATAGAGATAGTCATGTGAAAGGTGCAGATAAGATTTTTTCTCTACATAGTATCCCTTCAACTCGATACACTTTCCGCGGCGATGTTCATTAGCTTCGATACCCTGTTAATAGCGAGAACTACGGAGGTTTGCACAATAGCCATCAACTTTAGACTCCACCTCTTCATTGTTGGCAATACTTCTACCACCAAGCTATTTCTTAAAGTTTGGAAACAGAAAATAATTAGAAGGGGCTAAATCTGCCGAAATTAAATTTAAATGGAGTTTTATTCAAGGACGCTCTTTAACTGCTGTGGTTCTCGGCGTCCCATTCTATACTGGGCGTGAAAGACCGGCCTAATTTAGCTCAGAGGCCTCTCTATCAAACTTGAGGTTCTTCTACGTGCTGCCATCGTCCTGCGCCGGATTTGATCCCGCGACCTTGGTTATATGAAGTCAGCATGGTAACCACTACACCACGGAGGTCGACATAAATTTGCCGAATAGGGTGCATGACGCAGAAATCTCAACTTTAACTCATTGATTTTTGGCCACGGCGATAATGGACGTGTAAACTGTCTTGATGAAACAAAACTTTCTTTTTCGCTAAATGCGGCCGATTTTGCTCGATTTCATCACTCAAACAGGCTCGTATAATATTCGAAATTGATTACTTTTCTTTTTTGAGATAATCATTGACAATTATCCCGCATGCATCCCAGAAAACTGTCGCAATGACCTTACCTGCAGATGGAACTGTATGTACCTTTTTTGTAGCCGATTCTCTCCTTCCAATTCACTGTTTTGATTGTTCCTTCGTCTCAGTTGTGAAGTGATGGACCCAGCTTTCATCCATTATTATGAATGGACGCAAAACCTCAGCTTTATTGCTGCGAAACATCGCCAAAAACTGGGCTGAAACATCCTCACAACGCTGTTTTTGTTCTATTTTGAGCCACCTTGCACACAAATTTCTCATATCCAAATTTTCAATTTGAAATGTGTGCTAGCTCGCGCACTTCAGTTGACGTCATCCAATACTATTTTGCGTATTTTCTTTACAATTTATGGACTGGTAACCTCATTTGTTCGACTCTGTGATGTTCGTCTTAGCAGCTCGTACGGCCGCGCTTCAACTCTGCCACTCAATATTTCAGTGTTGTAAACGAAGGAGCAGACTTCTCCAAAGTAGAATCTAGCTTATCTTTAATATTAGTTGGACTAAAACCTTTCAAATGAAAATATTGCATCACATAACGATGACCAGTTTTATCCATGTTTACAAATTCGCTGAGAGCATTCACTAATGATGGCTGTCAAAGAAATACTAAACAATGTAAAATCGTCAAACTTCAAACTCAAGCTTTCTAACGTTGGTACTTTTTTACCGTTGTAGTTTTGAAACAACCACTACCTATACGTCAGATCGGGAACTTCTGGGACAGCCTCTATATCACGTCGAGAATGCATATGGGAATACGAGGCCCGCAGGGTCGAGTTTTCAAAATCATTTGAGAGCCAATTAGTCAATTACTGTTTGAAATACGTGAAAAAACTGTAAAAAAATAAATAAATGTAAATTGCTTTTCAATATTTTATTGAACATGAAGAAAAACCTGATGTGTTCCATTCACATGACTTTCTCAACATCTCTGTAACAAATTATTGTTAAAAACTTTATTCCTCTATGTACTTCATGCTAATCGAGATAAACATTAGCAGAAATACTTCCTTGTAAGTAGAAGAGAAATAATGGTTGCCATGTGGATGGAATCTGTTTCTTTGCATTGCCAGGAGTTGACAAATTCCCGTATGTGAAACGTATAACTTCTTTAAAGCTGAAACCAATAACAAGGCATATCTCAAAAATGCTCAACTCCATGAAAAAAAAACTGTATATGCCATAAATTGTGTGTTTCAGCAAGATCTACGTGTAGTAAGGTTTTGTCTATCTGTTGCGGAAAATTACGTAAAATTCATTCAGAATAAAGCGGTGTTTAGAGGCTATTCCCAGAACATTCAAAATGTACATTTTATTTGCCATATAAATATCTTTAACGTACGGTATTTTAATCAAAATCGTTAGAGCCATTTTTGAGAAAATTAAAGTTTTCAAAATTTTGTCCATGTAAAGGGAAGTTCGGAGTGGGGGGATTTTCCTGAAAAGTTTCGTGTTGCATCCTTGGAGCATAATGAACTTGAATACCAAGTTGGTATTTAACCCGACTTTTTGTTGTTGAGTTCTGCTACCCCCCCTCTCTCTCTCACCCTCTCACACACACATACACACACGGAACTTTTTCTAAATGTGTGGATGTTTTTTTGAGGGTGAGATTTTTTTCAGCGGATCCTAAAGCATGTATTTCGGTTGAAACCTCGAAATCGAATTTTTTAGTGGAATACAATACGTTCTCTAGCTACTTTACTTTACTTGAAACATTTTGATTTTAACAAAAATGACTAACGATTTTTATTAAAACACCATATGTTTATGATATGGAATATGTTGAAATGTTTTGTAATAGCTTGTGAATACCTCTTCTTTCTGGAAGACTGGTAAAGAGGTTCACAAAAGGTTACTGCACAAAAAATGTAAAATTCGTTAATACACAAAATTTACGTCATGTGTATTTTTTGTACAGTTAGCTTAGTTACCTTCCACTTATACGGAACTAAGTAACAAGAACATTCTGATAATGTTTATCTCGAATAGCACGGAGTAGAGAGTGTTTGTAGAGCTGCTAGAGAATGTCAAGTGAGTGTAACTCAACAGATTTTTAGAAATAAGTCCGCGCTTTTTGTGTGTACCTATTTATGTAAGCATAACCCTAAATGAAAATTCGTTTAAATACCAAATTTGATATTTAAGTTCAGCATCCTTCAAGGATGAGACACGAAGATTTTCGTGTAAGTTGACCAATCCCCAACCCTTTACATGAAACACATTTCGAAAATTTTGATTTCCTTAAAAATGGCTCTAAGATATTTATTAAAATACCATTTGTTTAAAATATGGTAATTCTCTAATTTTTTTTTGCGAATAGCCTGTAAAGAACTTATAATTTTGGATGACTTGTCTAACTGGTAAATCTTAAAGGATGGATAAAAAACTACTGTACAAAAAAATTAGATCTCGTTAAAACACACAGTTTATGTTATTTGTAGAGTTAACTTTTCAGAGATATAATTTGTTATTGGTTTCAATTTTTAAACTACTTAAACTTTTCTCAAACGGGAAGTCTTCTTTCCGTTCATCTCATGTTTTAATACTAGCCTCGCAAAGAGAGCAGAATTTCAATTGTTTCACGTAGCGACCAGTTTTTAAAAGATTTGACTTTGGCTTTAGCGTAGTCTAATGAATCCTTGAAAGTTTATCTCGACTAACAAGTAATAAGTATTTTATAAGAATAGCTTACAGAAGAGTTGGTAGAGAAATTCATGTGAATGTAAAAGATAACTTTTTTTTTACTTTCTCTACACGTATTATTTATATAGTGTATAGAGAAGGCATTGTATTGCACCCAAAAATTCGATACCGAGATTTCACCGGATATACACGTTTTTGGGTCCCCTGTATAAAGAAAGCAATTTCAGAAAAAGGTAGGGGTGTGTGTGTGAATAGATAACTCAAAAATGAGAAGTCGGTAAAATACCAAACTTGGATTTAAGTTTAGTATATTCCAGGGATGCGACATGAACATTTTGGGGGAAATCCCCCCACCCCAAACTACCCTTTATATAGGGGAAATTTCGAAAATTTTGATTTTCTCAAAATTTATTGTATCGATTTAGATTAAAATACCGCATATTAAAGATATTTATATGGCAAATAAAATGTATATCTTGAATTTTCTGGGAATAGCTTCTAAATACCTCTTTACTCTGAATGAATTTCGCTGAGTTTTTTGTAACTGGTAAACCGTAAGAGATAGACAAAAACTTACTACACTCAAAATGTAGATCTCGTTAAAACACACAATTTATGCTACATACAATTTTTCGTGGAGTTGATCGCTTTTTAGATATTCTTTGTTATTGGTTTCAGCTTAAAAACTTCTACTTTTCTCATATAGGAATTTGTCAATTCCTTTCCATACAAACAAAGGAACTTCAGTCACATAGCAATCAGCTTTTAACTATCACTTTAACCTATGGTGCTCACTTATTTCGCTTCTACTTATAAGGAGGGAAGTAATAAGGCTATTTCTGCTAATTTTTTCTCGATCAGCATGAAGTATATTGAAGCATAAGCTTTCCAACATTAATTTGTTGCAGTGATTTAGAGAAAGTATGTGAATGGAACACATCAGATTCTTTTAAACAGTGCCAAGATCGTTCCCAAATAACAAGTTATTTTTCTTAACTGTGCTGGATTGGAAGATGTGATATAAAATAATGGTTTTGCTTCGGAGTAAACGCTAACTTTCTCGGTTGCTCTTTCACTCTCGCATTGCGCTATCGATAAAGTTGATACGATAGATCGAAGTACTGGAGTTTCTGGAAGGAGACACTGATGAGGGAACGGAAATTAAATGTTATCACGAAGCCGGTTTTCGCTCTGTCAGTGCTACGTGAAGAACTGGACGAAAACTCCCCCCATGTCAACCATACAAAAAACGATTTACATACGGAAATATGAAGAATATTTCAAAACGACGCCGTTATACGCTTATCAAGCACGTTCAGTAAATTTTCGCCGTATACATTTTCATATAATTTACCATTCCAGCCGCGACCGCAAGTGCTACATTTAATTATAGCACTTTTATTGCGGCAAAAGACCGCATTCGTGCCGATAAAACCACTTATTTATTTCTAAATAAACAAGTATAATTTGTATAGCAGAATTTAAAATGATAACATAAGCAGTTAAAAGTGTTAGGATTCCCCTTCCAAAATATATACAGCAGAAATGCTCTGAGTTAACACGCATGAGCTAACATAGAGCAAACTCAACAGATTAACCATCTTTGAGGCATACAGTATCTGCGTTTTAATGAATTTCACGAGCATTAAATTAATATGTTCTAGTGAAACAGATGAAATATGCCACATACTCTACGCGTTTTCTGAAAAAAATCTGATGTGTTCCATTCACATGTCTTTCTTTACATCTCTGCAACAAATTATTGTTATAAAGCTTATGCTTCTAACTACTTCATTCTAATCAAGAAAAAAATTAGAATAAATAATCGTATTACTTGCTTTCATGTAAATAGAACCGAAATAAGGGAGTACCATAGGTTAAAGTGATAGTCAAAAGCTGTACGGACAGGACTTGACAAATTCCTGTATGAGATAGGTATATCTTTTTACTTTCTCTATACGTACTATGTCCATAGTGTATAGAGAAGCTATTGCACTCCACCAAAAAATTCGATACCGAGATTTCACCGGAAATATATGTTTTAGGGTCCCCTGTATCCAAAAATAGTATTTTCAGAAAAAGTTGTGTGTGTGTGTGTGTGTGTGTCCGTGTGTCTATGAACACGATATCTCAAAAACGAAAAGTCGTTAAAATACCAAACTTGGTATTTAAGTTTAGTATCTTCCAGGGATGCGACACGAAGATTTTGAGAAAAATCCCCCCACCCTAACTACCCTTTACATGGAATTTTTTTCGAAAATTTTGATTTTCTAAAAAAATGGCTCTAACGAATTTGATAAAAATATCATATATTAAAGATATTGGCCTGACCAATAAAATGTATATCTTGAATTTTCTGGGAATAGCCTCTGAAGACTTACTTTATTCTGGATGAATTTTGCATAACTACTAAACAGTAAGAGACGGACAAAAACTTAACACACAAAAATGTAGAGCACGTTAAAACACACAATTTATGTTATATACACATTTCGTGGAGTTGATCGTTTTTGAAATATTTCTTTTTCTTGGTTTCAGCTTTGATAAACTTACTTTTCTCATACAGAAAGTTGTCAACTCCTGTCCATACAAAGGAACATCAGTCACATAGCAACCAGCTTTTGGCTTTCACTTTAACTTATGGTACTCCCTTGTTTCGCTTCTACTTACAATAAAGCAAGAAATAAGACTATTTCTGCTACTTTTTCTCGATTAGCATGAAATAAATGAAAGATAAGCTTATTAACAATAATTTGTTACATAGATATAGAGAAAGTCATGTGAATGGAACACATCAGACTTTTTAAAGCTGAAATCAATAAATTGTGTGTTTTAAGTGCTCTACATTTTTTGTATGGTAAATTTTTGTCTATCTCTTACGGTTTAGCAGTTATGCAAAAGAATAAAGTAATTTTCAGTGGCTATTCCCAGAAATGTCAAGATGTACATTTTATTTGTCAGGAAAATATCTTTAATATATGATATTTTAATGAAAATCGTTAGAGACATTTTTGACAGTCAAAATTTTCGAAAAAAGTTCCATGTAAAGGGTAATTGGCGGTGGGGGGATTTTCTTGAATTTCTTCGTGTCGCATCCTTGGAAGATACCAAACTTAAATAACAAGTTTGGTATTTAACGGTCTTTTCGTTTTTGAGCTATGCTGTCCATACACAGACAGACAGACACACACGAACCTTTTTCAAAAAATGCTTTCACTACGTGTTGAGAAAGTAAAAAGGCATTTTTAGACGAACATCAGGTCTGTCTATAGGCGGTATAACGTTAAAAGGAAATGTGGGTTAAACATTAAACTTGGTCAATTTCAGTATCTCTCAAGTATGAGACACGGAAATTCTTCAATCACCGTTTACATGGAACGTTTTTCGAAAATTTTGATTTTCTCAAAAATGTCTCAAATAATTTTGATCAAAATACCATATGCTTAATATACCTTTTTGGGAACGAAATGTGTACCGTGAATTTTCTGGGAATAGTCTCCGAAGACTTTAATAACTTTTGTAAAACTGGTAAACCGTAATAGCTCCATGGCACGACAGCTCACGGGGAGCCTTGGCCTACCGCCCGGCCGCTGCGTCCCCCATCTCGGTCCACTACAGACGTCATGGATGGGGTGCAGTATTGGAGGGTGAGACGTGGTCAGCGCCTCGAGCCCCTCCCGGCCGGTTAATGCGGTCCTTACGACCTGGAGCCGCTACTTCTCCATCAAGTAGCTCCTCAATTGGCCCCCCAGGGACCTCACGAGGCTGAGTGCACCCCGGTCCAGGTCTCCCAGCGGGGGAAAAATCTCTACGCCGGTACTGGGGATCGAACCCAGGTCTCCCGCTTGGTAGGCAGCTGCGCTACCACCGCGCTAAGGCGACGACCGGTAAACCGTAATATATAGACAAAAATCTTATTGTACAAAAAATGTAATTTCCTTAAAACACACATATTTGTTTTCAGTTAACCTTTCTTTTCGTTTCTGTTTGTTTACTCCTAACAAGCAAAGAGAACCGAATTTCAATTTTTCATATGGCGACTGCCTTTTAAAAGATTTTTACTATGGCTTTAGCCTAGTGTATTCCCTTATTTCTCTCCTACTTATAACGTAATAAGACCAATAAAATTCTGCACATATTTATCTGAATTAGCATGACTCAGATGAAAGAATAATCTTTTATATACAAAGTTGTTTTGTTTTTGCCAAACACATTAGCTTATTATTATTATTATTATTATTATTATTATTAATTTATTATATTTATTTTTTGTTTGTGTTCTGAAAACTTATCCCAATAAATTCGTTTAAATATCGCGCGGAATGGCTCAAGTGGTAGCGTCTGGGTCCTGCACTATCGAGCCCTTGTTTGTTTGTTTGTTTTTTTTGTGTTCCCTTTTCCTCTTTTTTCCAGTTTCCTACATTTCCTTAATTCATTATTAATTTAACGTTTTCTTGTTACATATATACCCAGACATGTACACATTTACAAACGCATAAACACCCATGCCCAAGGCGAGACTCGAACCCACAGTCCCCTGTGCCAAGGGTCAACACTTTCTTCTTTTTTCATGGTTTCCTTCAGTCGCCAGGATAGAAACCATATTGCACATTTAATACGATCCAAAATTATACCTTAGTATAAAGCAGTAATAAAAATCTATTGTGTTCCATTCAAATGATTTTATCTATAGACTATTGTTAAAAGAATTATTTCTTTATCTACACCGTGGTAATCGAGAAAAACAGCAGAAATGGTCATATTAGTTCGTTATAACTAGAAGGGAAAAAGATAATACACTAGGTTAAGCTATAGCGATAGTCAGATCTTTTAGAAAGCCGATCGCTATTCGAAACAATTGAAGTTCGGAGTAAGAGAAAACATGAGACTAAATCTCCCTCTTCAGAAAAGTTTTAAGTAGCTTAATATTTAAACCACTGACAGGGAATACCTCGGAAACAGCTAAATCTGCAAAAAAAAATTGTACATGATATAAACTGTGTGTTTTAACGAGATCTATATTTGTGTAGTAGACGTTTTTGAGAAAATTTAAACGTTTAGGCTATTACGATTTACCAGTTATGCAAAATCATTAAGTATGAAGAGGTCTACAGAGGCTATTCTCAGGATATTCAAAAAATCTGATGTGTTACATTCACATGACTTTATGTCTCTGCTACAAATTATTTTTAAAAAGCTTATGCTTCTATTTACTTCCTGCTAATCGAGAAAAAATTAGCAGAAATAGACTTATTACTTGCTTCCTTGTAAGTAGAAGCGAAATAAGGAAGTACCTACCATAAGTTAAAGTGATAGTCAAAGGCTGGTTGCTATGTGACTGAATTTCCTAAATTTTTATAGCTGAAACCAAAAACAAGGAATATCTCAAAAACATTCAACTCCACGAAAAAAATGTATATAACATAAATTGAGTTTTTTAAACAGCACTACATATTCTGTGTGGTAAGATTTTCTCCATCTTCTACGGTTTAGCAGTTATGCAAAATTCCGTAAAATTGACCCAGAATAAAGAAGTCTTCAGAGGCTATTCCCAGAAAATTGAAAATATACATTTTATTTGTCAGGTAAATATCTTTAATCTACGATATTTTAATCAAAATCGTTAGATCCAATTTTTAGAAAATCCAAATTTTCGAAAAAAGTTCCATGTAAAGGGTAGTTTGGGGTGGGGGAATTTCTCTCAAAATCTTCGTGCCACATCCCTGAAGATACTAACCTTAAATACCAAGTTTGGTATTTTACCGACTTTTCGTTTTTGAGTTATCGTGTTCACAGACACACGGACACACACACACACGGACTTTTTTCTGAAAATGCTTTTTTTTTTTAGGTAAAGGGGACCCTAAAACATATATTTCCGGTGAAATCTCGGTATCGAATTTTTTGATGGAATGCAATACCTTCTCTGTACACTATGTACATAGCACGTACAGAAAAAGTAAAAAACATGTATATAATATGTTGTATTACTATTCTTAATTTAACTGTAAGATTATTATTGCAAGTGAATTTTGTACATTTAACACTGCTACCGGGCGGTACCCAATTGCAGAGAGTAAATATATACATGCATATTGTGTACTAAGAAGAGAAAGTAATAAAAATGCTTTGTGGACCCGCAACTGTGTTATTACTTTCTCTGTACGCACTATGTACATAGTGTATAGAGAAAGTATTGCATTCCACCCAAAAATTCGACCACAGAATATATTTTTTCCCCAATATCCAAAAAAAGCATTTTCTCAAAAAGGTCCGCGCGCGTGTGTGTGTGTGTCCGTGTGTCTGTGAACACGAGAACTCAAAAACGAAAAGTCGGTAAAATACCAAACTTGGTATTTAAGTGTAGTATCTTCCAGGGATGCGACACGAAGATTTTGAGGAAAATCTCCCCACCCCAACTACCCTTTACATGAAACTTTTTTCGAAAATTTTGATTTTCTCAGAAGTGGTTATAACGATTTTGATTAAAATTTCGTATATTAAAGATATTTATCTGACAAATAAAATGTATATCTTAAATTTTCTGGGAATAGCCTCTGAAGAATAGTTTATTCTGAATGAAGTTTAGTGAATTTTGAATAACTGCTAAACCGTAAGAGATGGACAAAAACTTACTATACAAAAAATGTAGGAGTTCGTCGTTTTGAGACACTCCTTATTTTTGTTTTTTTCTATGAAAAACATACTTTTCTCATAAAGATGCTTGTCAACTCCTATCCTTATAAACAAAGGAACTTCATTGACATAGCAACCAGCTTTTGACTATCACTTTAACCTATGGTTGTCCCTTATTTCGCTTCTACTTACAAGAAAGCGACTAATAAGACTATTTTTGCTAATTTTTTCTGATTAGAATAAAGTAAATGGAAGTACAAGCTTTTTAAGAAAATATTGTGTGCAGGGATATAAAGAAAGTCATGTGAATGGTACACATCAGTTTTTTTGGAGTGAAATCTCTGTGTCAAATATTTTAATGCAATTGAATAGTTGGTGTACGCAGGTAGGAGAGGTATACAGAAGACGAGGTCAGCTTATTGTTGATTGCTCGGGATAGGAAGCAGAGACCCCTGTATGTGTGTGTGTGTGTGTGTGTGCAGAGCCGAGCCTAGATGGAGTCTGGCGATAGCACAATGAGAAGTCTTGTGTTTGTTATCTGCCATCAGTCCGTCTGTACATACTCTAGCAGCAGCAGCAGATAGATAGCTCACATCCTGCGAGAGAAACTTGGGAACCCCGATAACAACCACTTCCACTGGCTCCAGGCCCTCCCTGTCTTCTTCCAATCTCTACTGCAGATAACGGACCTGACACAGTGTATCCCGTAACTCGCGCAAGCATCTTCCTCCACGGTGTGCCCAACAAACTGCGTCTCAATCGCTCAAAATATCTTTACTCTCTCTACACCCACATGTGTATAGTAGCTTAGAGAATATATTGTATTTTACCCAAAAATTTGTTATCAATATGTAACCGAAATCGATACCGAAATCGATTCGCTATCGAGATGTAACCGAATTCGATTCGTTGTCGAGTACGAGTAAAAAAAAAAAAAAAATCTGATGTGTTATATTCTATGCTACAGTTCATGCTAATCCAGAAAAAATAAGCAGAAATAGTCCTATTACTTGCTTCCTTGTAAGTAGAAGCAAAATAAGGGACTACCATAGGTTAAAGTGATAGTCAAAAGCTGTTTGCTATGTGACTGAAGTTCCTTTGTATGGACAGGAGTGGGCAAAATAACTGTATAAGAAGAGTATAAGTATTCTAAAGCTTAAACCAAAAATTAAAAGCATAAATTGCGTGTTTTAACGTGCTCTACATTTTTTATAGTACGTTTTTGTCTATCTCTTACGGTTTAAAAGTTATGTAAAATTTCGCAAATTCATCCTGAATAAAGATGTTCTTCAGAGGCTATTCTCAGAAAATTCAAGATATACATTCTACTTGTCATGTAAATATCTTAAATATACGATATTTCAATCAAAGCCATTTTCGAGAAAATCAAAATTTTCGAAATTATCGTCGTCGAAGATAGCCTTTACATGTAAAAAAATTCGAATATTTTGATTTTCTCAAAAATGACTAACGATTTTGATTGAAATACCGTATATCTAAAATATTTATATAGCAAATAAAATGTATATCTTGAATTTTCTGGGAGTAGCCTCTAAAGACCTCTTTATTCTGAATGAATTTTGCTGACTTTTGCGTAACTGGTAACTCGTAAGAGATAGACAAAAACTTAATACACAAAAAATGTAGATCAAGTTAAAATACAGAATTTATATCATAAACATTTTTTTTTCGTGGAATTGACCATTTCTGAGATATTCCTTGTTATTTGTGTCAGATTTGAAATACTTAAACTTTTCCCACACGGAAAGTTGTAAAGTCCTGGCCCTGCATAGAAACGGATTTCAACCACGTGGCAACCAGCTTTTAAAAGATTTGACTATCGTTTCAGCCTGGTGTATTCTCTTATTTTTCCTTCTACGTACAAGGAAGCAAATAACACAATTTCTGCTAATTTTTATCTCGATTATCATAAAGTAGATGATTAAGATGTTTAAAATAAACGGTCACATAGATATAGAGAAAGTCATGTGAATGGAACACGTCAGATTTTGTCTGTGCGTAGCATAGCTCAAAAACGAAAAGTCGGTTAAATACCAAACTTGGTAAGTAGGGTATCTTTCAAGGTTGTTAAACTAAAATTTTCAAGAAAATCCACCCACCCTAAACCATGCTTTACATGTAATATTTTTCGAAAATTTTAATGTTCCCAAAAAGGCTCTGACAGATTTGATTAAAATGCCTTATTTTTAAGATATTTTATGTCAAACTAAATGTACATCTTGAATTATCTGGGAATAGCCTCTGAAGACCTCTTCCTTCTAGATGACTTTTGTATAACTGGCGTAAGAGATATACAAAAACTTAACATAACTCCATGGCACGACAGCTCACGGCGAACCTTGGCCTACCGCCCGGCCGCTGCGTCCCCCATCTCGGTCCATTACAGACGTCATGGATGGGGTGCAGAATTGGAGGGTGAGACGTGGTCAGCGCCTCGAGCCCCCCGGCCGGTTAATGCGGTTCTCATGACCTGGAGCCGCTACTTCTCCATCAAGTAGCTCCTCAATTGGCCCCCCAGGGACCTTACGAGGCTGAGTGCACCCCGGGCGAAGTCTCCCAGCGGGGGAAAAATCTCCCGGTACTGGGGATCGAACTCAGGTCTCCCGCTTGGTAAGCAACTGCGCTACCACCGCGCTAAGGAGAAGACCGTACAAAAACTTACTACACCAAATATGTAGATCTCATTAAAACGCACTATTTATGTTGTAGATTTTTTTATTCATTTTTTTTATTTTTTGTAGAGTTAACCGTTTTGAGTTATTCCGAATTATTGGTTTCAATTTTACCCAGTTAAACGTTTCTCAAACGGGGTTACGGCTTTCTTCTCGTTTCTCGTTTGTTTATTCCTTTCAGTTAGAGAGATTAGAATTTCAATTGTTTCACATAGCGACCGTCTTTTAAATGAATCTACTATCGCGTTAGCCTGTTATTACTTTCTCTATAAGTACTATGTGCATAGTGTATAGAGGAAGTATTGTATTCCACCCAAAAATTCGATACCGAAATTTCACCGGAAATACATGTTTTGAGACCCCCTGATTCCAAAAAAAGCATTTTCAGAAAAGTTTCGTGTGTATGTGTGTCAGTGGACAGCATAGCTCAAAATCGAAAAGACCGTTAAATACTAAACTTGGTATTTAGGTTTGGTATCTTCCAAGGATGCGACCCGAAGATTTTCAAGAAGATCCCCCCACCCCCAGCTACCCTTTACATGGAAAAATTTTCGAAAATTTTGATTTTCTAAAAAATGGCTCTAACTATTTTTATTAAAATCCGGTATACTAAAGATATTTACATACCAAATAAAATGTATATCTTGAATTTTCTAGGAATAGCCTCTTAAGAGCTCTTTATTCTGGATGAATTTTACTAAATTTTGCTTAACTGCTAAACGGTAAAAGATAGACGAAAACTTACTACACAGCAAATGTTGATCTGATCAAAACACACAACTTATGTCCTTTGCATTTTTGTTGTGAAGGTAACAGTTTCCGAAATATTCCTTGTTTTTGGTTTTAGTTGTGAGTACTTATAATTTTCTCAGACAGGAAGTGTCCGTTTTTCTTTTGCTCTACTCCTGGCCAAGCAAAGAAGCCATTTGCAATGACAATCGAATAACCACAGCTTTTAAAATATGTAACTGTCGGTTTAGCCTAGTGTATTCCCTTATGTTCTTTCTACTTATAAGGAACTAAGTAGTAAAACATCCTGCTAATGATTATCTCGATTAGCATGGTGCGGAAAGAAGAAAAAAGTTATGTAAGAAGTTTATAGAAGAGCTAGAGAAAGTCATGTGAGTGTAACACATCAGATTTTTTTTTACTTTCTCTATACGCACTATGTACATAGGTATAGAGAAGGTATTGTATTGCACCCAAAAATTCGACACCGAGATTTCACCGGAAATAGATGTTTTGAAACCCCCTGAATCCAAAGAAAGCATTTTTAGAAAAATGTATGTGTGTGTGTCTTTGGGCAGCATAACTCAAAAGTGAAAAGACGGTTAAAAACCAAACTTGGCATTTAAGTTTCGTATCTTCTAAGGATGTGACACGAAGATTTTCAAGAAAATCCCCCCATCCCAAACTACCCTTTACTTGGACAGAATTTCGAAAATTTTGATTTTCTTAAAAATGGCTCTAACGATTTTGATTAAAATCTCGTATATTTAAGATATTTCCTTGATAAATTAAATGTTTATCTTCAATTTTCTGGGAATAGCCTCTGAAGACTACTTTATTCTGGACGAATTTTACGGAATTTTGCATTACTGCTAAACCGTAAGAGATGGACAAAAAAAACTTAACACGCTTATTTTTCTATTTACTTAAAAGTAATCGAAAAAAATTAACAGAAATAGTATAATTACTTGCTTCCTTGCAAGTAGAAGCGAAATAAAGGAGTACCATAGGTTAAAGTGAAGCTGGTTGCTGTGACTGAAGTTCCTTTATTTGTATGGACTGGAGTTGACCTGTGACCTGTGTGAGAAAAGTTTTTTTTAAAGCTGAAACCAAAAACAAGAAATATCTAAAAAACGACCAACTCCACGGAAAAAATGCATGTAACATAAATTGAGTTTTTTAAAGAGCACTACATATTCTGTGTGGTAACATTTTCTCCATCTACGGTTTAGCAGTTATGCAAAATTCCGTAAAATTCATCCAGAATATAATAGTCTTCAGAGATATTCCCTGAAAATTCAAGATGTGCATTTTATTTGTCAGGTATATTATATTTAATATACGATATTTTAATCAAAATCATTAGAGCCATTTTCGAGAAAAATCAACATTTTCGAAAAAGATCAACGTACAGGGTAATTGGGTTGGGGGGGGGATTTTCTTGAAAATCTTCGTGTCGCATTCTTCCAAGATACCAAACTTAAATACCAAGTTTGGTATTTAAAGGGCTTTTCGTTTTTGAACTATACTGTCCACACACACACACACACACACACACACACACACACACACGGGCCTTTTTCCAGAAATGCTTTTTTGGATTCAGGGGGACCCAAAACATGCATTTTCGGTGAAATCTTGGTATCGAATTTTTGGGTGCATTGCAATACTTTCTCTATATACTTTGTACATAGTACGTGTAGAGAAAGTAAAAAACAATCTGATGTGTACCATTCACATGACTTTCTCCATATCCCTGCAACAAATAATTCTTAAAAAGCTTATATTTCTATTTACTTTATGTTAATCAGAAAAAAATAGTAGAAGTAGTCTAATTACTCGCTTCTTTGTAAGCAGAAGCGAAATAAGGGAGTACCATAGATTAAAGTGAAAGCCAAAGCTGGTTGCCATGTGACTGATGTTCCGTTTGTATGGACAGGAGTTGGCAAATTCCTGTATGAGAATGTATAAGATTTTCAAAGCTGAAACCAAGAAAAAGGAATATCTCAAAAAGGATAAACTCCACGAGAAAAATGTATATAACATAAATTGTGTGTTTTAACGTGCTCTACATTTTTTGTGTGTTAAGTTTTTGTCCATCTCTTACGGTTTAGTAGTTATGAAAAATTTATCCAGAATAAAGTGATCTTCAGAGGCTATTCCCAGAAAATTCATGATATACATTTCATTTGTCAGATAAATATCTTTAATATACGAAATTTTAATCAAAATCGTTAGAGCCATTTTTGAGAAAATCGAAATTTTCGAAAAAAGTTGTATGTAAAGGGTATTTGGGGGTGGCGGAATTTTTCTCAAAATCTCGTGTCGCATCCCTGGAAGATACTAAACTTAAATACCAAGTTTGGTATTTTACCGACTTTTCGTTTTTGAGTTATCGTGTTCACAGACACACGGACCTTTTTGTGAAAATGCTTTTTTTTGGATATTGGGGACCCTAAAACATATATTTCCGGTGAAATCTCGGTATCGAATTTTTTGGTGGAGTGCAATAGTTCTATTACAGAGTTATAGGTGCTGGTCTGAGAGACGGTGTGCTTTCACAGTCCGATATTCATAGAACTAGACAATAGTTACAAGTAATTATATGTTTTAATATTGCCTAATAATGTTTTTTTGTATTACTCCAGGGCTAGCACCCAATTACATCGTACTTCTAAATGAAACTGGTTATTTTATTAACTTATCTACGCTATTTCACGTATTTTGCTAAAATAAACATTTATTAAAATTGAATGAAATACGGAATAATTCGATAGTCATTTTTACTTTCTCTACACGTACTATGCACATTGTGTATAGAAAAGGTATTGTATTGCACCCAAAAATTCGATACCGAGATTTCACCGGAAATATATGCTTTGAGACCTCCTGAATCTAAAAAAAAAAAAAACATTTTTAGAAAAATGTCTATGTGTGTCTGTTGGCAGCATAGCTCAAAAACGAAAATATCGTTGAATACCAAACTTAGTATTGAAGTTCTTCCAAAGATGCGACATGAAGATTTTCAAGAAGATTTCAACATACATATTAAGACAGAGAAGGTATTGTATTCCATCCAAAAATTCAATACCATATTTCACCAGAAACACATACTACATTCAAAAAGTTCCCAGAATGTGTAAATAACACACAAATAATTACCATAAGGCAATTTACACATTTCCTTCTGGCACCGCGTATCCTTGTCCCATATACAGTATTTTCTTCAGCGTTCGAAAATCTTGACTGAAACATTTATGCCACTCATACACCTGGATTTTCTTCATCGTTGCTTTACCATAAGCTTCTTCTATCATTTCAATGTGTCTGAGAATCAATGTTCGAACGTGCTCCATTGCCGACATTATGGAATCCGATAAACAGATATGCATACAAAACAAACTACCCTTTGCACGGAAAAAATTTCAAAAATTTTGATGTTCTCAAAAATGGCTCTAACGATTTTGATTAAAATGTAAGCTTGAATTTTCTGGGAATAGCCTCTAAAGACTTCTTTATTCTGGATGCTTTTTTATTGAATTTTGTATAATTGGTAAACCGTAAGAGGTAGACAAAAACTTACTACACGAAAGATGTAGATCACTATAAAACACAATATATGTCATATACATTTTTTTTCGTGGAGTTGATCCGTTTTGAGATATTCCTTAATTTTGGTTTGACTTTAAAAAAAAACATACTTTTTTATACGCGAATTTGTCAACTCCTGTCCATGCAAACAATAGAACTTCAGCCACATAGCAATCAGCTTTTGACTATCACTTTAGCCTATGCTACACCTTTATTTCGCTTCTACTTACATGGAAGCAAGTAATAAGACTACTTCTGCCTATTTTTTCTCGCTTAGCATGGAGTAAATAGAAGAATAAATTTTTTATCAATAATTTGTTGCAGAGATGTAGAGAAAGTCATGTGAATGGAACACATTCAGAATTGTCACTATTGTTAAAACATTCGATAGCGTCCATCACTACAGAGAAATTCGCTTTAGAGCGGTGGTTTGGCTGCAACAGTTGACAACCCTGGCTGCATCTTGTCTACCCCGTCATCTCTAATATCCCATCCGCGATACGCATCTCGATGCTATCTCATTAACCAACCCAGAGAGATATCTCTCTCGTGCACAGAGATAAGCTATCGCTTCATCCTATTCCATGTTTTAAGAATAGAACTCTGAGTACTCCATTGTTACAGATAACCGAATGTAGACTTGCGTACGGAACGATAATAAAAATCTGATGTGCTCCATTCACGTGACTCTCTACATCTCTGTAATAAATTATTGTGAAAAGATTAATTTTACCTACATCTCTGTAATAAATGATTGTGAAAAGATTAATTTTACCTACATCTCTGTAATAAATTATTGTGAAAAGATTAATTTTACCTACATCTCTGTAATAAATTATTGTGAAAAGATTAATTTTACCTACATCTCTGTAATAAATTATTGTGAAAAGATTAATTTTTACTTTTTCTACACGTACTATGTAGGTAGTGCATAGAGAAGGTATTGTATTCCACCCAAAAATTCGATACCGAGATTTCATTGGAAATACATGTTTTGGGTCCCACTGAATCAAAAAAAAATTTTGGAAAAAGGTCCGTGTTTTTCAAACATTTTGAGTATCTCAAAAACGGCTATAACGATTTTGATTAAAATATCGTATATTAAAGATATTTATCTGACATAATATGTATATCTTGAATTTTCTGGGAATAGCCTCTGAAGACTACTTTATTCTGAAGAATTTTGCATAACTGCTAAACCGCAAGAGATGGACAAAAACTTAACGCACAAAAGATGTAGAGCACATTAAAACACACAATTTATGTTATATACATTTTTTTCGAGGAGTTGATGAGACATTGAGATATTCTTTGCTTTTGGTTTTAGCTTTGAAAAACGTGTACTATTCTCATACAGGAATTTGTCAACTCGTGTCCATACAAAGGAACTTCAGTCACCTAGTAACCAGCTTTTGACTTCACTTTAATCTATAATACTCCCATATTTTGCTAATTTTTTCCTCGATTATTTTGAAGTAAATAGAAGAATAAAGTTTATTAACAATAATTTGTTACACAGAAGTGGAGAAAGTCATGTGAATGGAACACATCAGATTTTTTTTTTTTTTTTGTCTATTTAAAGCTAAGACACTAGCAGAAACTCTCTATTACTTAGTTCCTTTATAAGTAGAAGGCAAATAAATAAATACAATAGGCTAAACCGACAGTCAAATGTTTTAAAATGTGGTTGCCATGGGATTGAAATCAATTTATTTGCGTGGTCAGGAGTTGACAAGTTCCCGTACGAGAACGGTAAGTATTTCAAAGCTGAAATCAATAACAAGCAATATTTCGAAAACGGCCAACTCCACGAAAAGACTGTATATTACATAAATTGTATGTTTATCATGATCTACATTTTGTGTGTATACGTTTTTGTCTCTCTCTTACGGTTTACCAGTTATGCAAACTTTCGCAAAATTCACCCAGAATAAACATGCTTTCAGAGGCTATTCCCAGAAATTTCAAAGTATACATTTCATTTGTCATGTTAAAATCTTAAATATAAGTGATTTTAATCAAAATAGTTAGAACCATTTTTGAGAAAATAAAAGAATTCGAATTTTTTTCCAGGTAAAGGGAAGTTTAGGGGTGGGGTTTTCCATCATTTACTTTCTACATACAAGGAAGACCATTTCTACTAATTTTATCTCGTTTAACATGAAGTAAATAGAAGAATAAGCTTTTTAGCAATAATTTTTATAAGGATGTAGAGAAAGTAATGTGAATGGAACATAGATTCTTTTCAGGCCAGTCACATCGACCGGGAGGAGTCTTGTTTGTTACGTAGAGGAATACACTTGCCATCAGGGGTAATGGGCCATTTTTACTTTCTGTACACGTACTATCTACAGTGTGTATAGATTCGATACCGATATTTCACCGGAAATATATGTTTTAGGGTCCTCTGTACCCAAAAAAATGCAATTTCAGAAAAAGATCCGTGTGTCTGTGAGCACGATAACTCAAAAACGAAGAGTCGATAACATACCAAACTTTATATTTAAGTTTAATATGTTTCAAAGAAGTGATACAAAGATTTTGAGGAACTACTTTTTACACGGACAATTTTTCGAAAATTTTGATTTTCTCAAAAATGGTTTTGACTAAAATATTACAGACATTTACATGACGTTCTCCATATCCCTGCAACAAATAATACTTAAAAAGCTTATACTTATATTTACTTTATGCTAATCAGAAAAAATTAGCAGAAATAGTCTTATTAATCGCTTCCTTGTAAGTAGAAGCGAAATAACGGACAACCGTAGGTTAAAGTGATAGTCAAAAGCTGGTTGCTATGTCAATGAAGTTCCTTTGTTTATATGGATAGGAGTTGACAAGTTCCTGTATGCGAAAATTATACGTTTTTCATAGAAGAAACCAAAAATAAGAAATGTCACAAAAACGAGGAACTCCACGAAAAAATTGTATATAACATAAGTTGTGTGTTTTAATGTGCTCTACATTTTTTGTGTAGTAAGCGTTTGTCCATCTCTTACGGTTTAGCAATTATTCAAAATTTAGTAAAATTCATCCAGAATAAACTACTCTTCAGAGGCTATTCCCAGAAAATTCAAGATATTCTTTAATATATGAAATTTTAGTCAAAATCATTAGATCCATTTTTGAGAAAATCAAAATTTTCGAAAAAAGTTCCTTGTAAAGGTTAGTTGGGGGTGGGGGGATTTTTCTCAAAATCTTCATGTCGCATCCCTGGAAGATACTAAACGTAAATACCAAGTTTGGTATTTTACCGAGTTTTCTTTTTTGAGTTATCGTGTTCACAGACACACGGACACACATACACACACACATGGACCTTTTTGTGAAAATGCTTTTTTTTTTTTTTTTTTTTTTTTTGGATATTGGGGACCCTAAAACGTATATTTCCGGTGAAATCTCGGTATCGAATTTTTGGGTGGAGTGCAATACTTTCTCTATACACTATGTACATAGTGCGTATAGAGAAAGTAAAAACTAACTACACAAAAAATTGTATTTCGTTAAAACACACAATTTAGGTTATATACATTTTTACTTTCTCTACACGTACTATGTACATAGTGTATAGAGAAGGTATTGCATTCCACCCAAAAATTCGATAACGAGATTTCACCGGAAATACATGTTTTGGGTCCCCTGGAATCCAAAAAAAGCATTTTCAGAAAAAGATCCGTGTGTGTGTGTGTGAGTCTGTGGTCAGCATAGCTCAAAAACGAAAAGACCGTTGAACACCAAACTTGTTATTTAATTTTGGTATCTTCCAAAGATGCGGCACGAAGATTTTCAAGAAAATTCCCCCACTCCGAACTACCCTTTACATGGAATTTTTTTCGAAAATTTTGATTTTTTTAAAAATGGCTCTAACGATTTTGATTAAAATATCGTATTTTAAAGATATTTACCTGAAAAATGTATATCTTGAATTTTCTGGGAATAACCTCTGAAGACTACTTTATTCTGTATAAATGTTACGGAATTTTGCATAATTGCTGAACCGTAAGAGATGCAGAAAATTTACCACACAAAAAATGTAGAGTAGGTTAAAACACACAATTTATATAATATACATTTTTTTCGTGGTGTTGATAGTTTTTTAGATATTCCTTGTTTGCGGTTTCAGCTATGAAAAACTGAAAGACATGTGAATGGAACACATGAGAATTTTTTCGTAGAGTTGACAGTTTTGCTAAAACAAGAAATTGTCAACTGGGAATGCAAGGAAACTGATTTCAACCATACACCACATGAGGTTTTAAAATATTTGTATTATGCTTTTGCCTAATGTATTCACTTACTTCCATTCTACTAAAAGGGACTAAGACTATTTCTACTAATTTTATCTCGATTAGTATGCAGTAAATAGAAGAATACGTTTTTTAACAATAATTTATTAGGATGTAGAGAAAGTAATGTGAATGGAACATATAAGATTTTTTCAGGGCAGGCATATAGAAAACTGATACCGGCTGGGAGGACTGATTATCTCTCTAAACCTTACGGAGAGGAATACACTAATGCCATCAAGGGAAATGGACCATTTTTTATCCACGCAAGTGTAGCATACTGGACGTGTTTTGTTTTAAAAAAATGCCATGCTTTATCAGTATCTAAGAAATACTTCATTTTACCTATCAGCTCCCGCAAGCACAGCTTTCACTTGTAGAGTTGATTAAGTCTGTTATCAACCATTTCGAAAGGTTACACGTGTATTACGAACAAACATCTATGGCGCCTATTTAATGCTATCCTGCTTCCCTGGTATTTATATTTTATTTTTACTTTCTCTATACGTACTATGTACATAGTGTATAGAAGAAGTATTGTATTCCACCCAAAAATCCGATACCGAGATTTCACTGGAAATACATGATTTAGGACCCCGTGAATCCAAAAAAGAAAAAACAGTTTCAGAAAAAGGTGCGTGTGTATGTGTGTGTGTCTGTCTGTCTGTGGGTGTGTCTGCGGGCAACATAGCTCAAAAACGAAAAGACTGTTAAAAACCAAACTTGGTATTTAAGTTTGGTATCTTCGAAGGATGCAACACGAACATTTTCAAGTAAATCCCCCCACCTCAACTACCCTTTACATGGAACTTTTTCGAAAATGTTTTTTTCAATAATGGCTCTAACGATTTTGATTAAAATTTCGTATATTGAAGCTATTTACCTGACAAAATGTATATCCTGAATTTTCTGGGAACAGTCTCTATAGAGTACTTTATTCTGGATGAATTTTACGGGATTTTGAATAACTGCTAAACCGTAAGAAATGGACGAAAACTTAGTACACAAAATATGTAGAGCACGTTAAAACACACAATTTATGTTATATACATTTTTTTCGTGGAGTTCGTTTTTTTTTTTTTTTAGGCATTCCTTGTTTTTGGTTTTTGCTTTGAAAAACATGCTTTTCTCATACAGGAATTTGTCAACTGCTGTCCAAACAAACAAAGGAACTTCAGTGACATAGCAACCAGCTTTTGGCTATCACTTTAACCTATGGTGCTCCCTTATTTCGCTTCTACTAACAAGTAAGCAAGTAATAACACTATTTGTGCTAATTTTTTCTGATTAGCATGAAGTAAATAGAAGTATAAGGTTTTTAAGAATAATTTGTTGCAGACATGTAAAGAAAGTCATGAGAATGGAACACATCAGATTTGTTTTTAATTATTAGTATAGGTACCTTAGAGAGACAGTAATAAGCTTGTATTGTGAGACAGTACATATCTTGTCGCGTGGGAAAGAATTACTCAGAAGAGAGATATAAGTCATAGCCAAGAATATAAATTGTATCACGAAGATAAAATATAAATGGAGAGTGAAAATGGGAAGGGTAGAAAGACTTTTAACACGTATAAGACACGAGCTCGGGGTACAAGATCCGTTACCTGCCGTGAATTGACCCGAGGGAAAGGGGCGAGAATGCTCTGCCCAAGGAAAACTAATGGGTCACAAGACTGATTCCCGCTGGTCAGATGACAGTGTAAGGCACTTGGTGAAGGACCTCCGAACAACCAAGATGTGAAATTTAGAATCCCTGGTGGAGTCGCACAGGCTACCTTTTAATTGTGAGGCACTTGACGAAGAACCCCCGCACGACCAAGATATGGTGTTTGAGCGCGTGGTGTAACCCTTAGTTGTGACGGAAGTGATTTTAAGACCGATCATAGTGCGTAATAAATCACGGCCTCGACATTAATAAACGTTAACATTAGCGGGCGAGTAAAGTGTGACGTCACATTCGAAAATTAAGTGCGTGTGTTCTACGGCGGAAGGCCGGACTTGTGTATCTCGTCACTACCTGAAAGAGTCTCCATGCTAATAAAAACCCTGAGTTAAGCCAACTCAAAGCTACACCATTCCCGCTAATCAAAACCCGCACCGGGACACGAACCCAGTACCGCTCTAATTATGAATATGGATGAAAATGTTTAAGAATGACGATTTAAAAATAGAGCCTATTTTTACTTTCTCTATACGCACTATGTACATAGTGTATAGAGAAGGTATTGCACTCCACCCAAAAATTCGATACCGAGATTTCAACGGAAATATATGTTTTAGGGTCTCCAATATCCAAAAAAAGCATTTTCACACAAAGGTCCGTGTGTGTGTGTGTGAACACGATAACTCTAAAACGAAAAGTCGGTAAAAATACCAAACTTGCTTTTTAAGTTTAGTATCTTCCAGGGATGCGACACGAAGATTTTGAGAAAAATCCGCCCACCCCCAACTACCGTTTACATGGAACTTTTTTTGAAAATGTCGATTTTCTCAAAAAAGGCTCTAACAATTTTGATTTAAATTTTGTATACTAAAGATATGTACCTGACAAATAAAATGTATATCTTGAATTTTCTGGGAATAGCCTCTGAAGAGTAGTTTATTCTGGATGAATTTTTCTGAATTTTGACTAACTGCTAAACCGTAAGAGATGGACAAAAACTTACTACACAAAAAATGTAGAGCACATTAAAACACACAATTTATGTTACATACATTTCTTTCGTGAGTTTGTCGTTTTTGGGACATTCCTTATTTTTGGTTGCTGCTATGAAAAACTCAGTTTTCTCATACAGGAACTTATCAACTCCTATCCATATACACAAAGGAACTTCATTGACATAGAAACCAGCTTTTGACTATCACTTTAACCTATGGCAGTCCCTATTTTTCGCTTTTACTTACAAGGAAGCAAGTAATAAGACTATTTCTGCTCATTTTTTTCTGATTAGCATAAAGTAAATAGAAGTATAAGCTTTTTAAGAATAATTTGTTGCAGGGATATAGAGAAAGTCATGTGAATGGTACACGTCAGATTTTTTTAATATGTGGAGTACATTTTAAGTGATCCGTAAGCCTGTGTATGGTCAGGAAATGCCTGAATGAGTCCTAGAGGCAGATAACTGGTATAAACTCCCTTCACTTGAAATGTTAACAAGCTGTAGGCAGGCAGGTAGGTTCCTGACCTCAAAGCTACGTACAGGTCGACAGGTTGAAGTTCTTGTGGTGAAAGGCACCGCTTTGCTTCAGCAGCAAGCTTAATTACAGAATATTGTTGTGAAGTCCTCAGGCCTTTTTCTTCGAGTAAAGTTAGCAACTGTGTAGTAAGTGACTGAAGATGTTAAACCATAATAATAATAATAATAATAATAATAATAATAATAATAATAATAATAATAATAATAATAATAATAATAATAATAATAATAATAATAATAATAAGGTAATTATTTACAAGTTGGGCCGCTAACTCTCTCCGCTGCGACTTATACCAGTTTTGCACTCTAACGGGACCGGTGTGGTTAAAGGGGGATTAGGAGTGGGGAGATGGTTTAAAAAACTAATGTTGCTACCTGTTTATATACACACACTAACCTAAACGGATTGGAACCTAACCTCGCGCTGTATTTGAAATCCACAGGCTTTGAAATTGTCATCATAAAATACAAAGTCAATCAGTCGTACTTCGATTTTAGAGTGGCCGAAGTTCTGCATAATAAAATTCACTGAACAGCTGTATCTGCGTGAAACATACTTGTCATACATCAGCACAGCGTCTAGCGACATATGCCGGTGTTGCATTCCACAACACTGTTCGCCTGCCGCCGACAATGAAACTCAGGTTTTAGGCTCTTTAGTGTGTAGTATCATTATATATTTACATTGCAAAAGTACTACAAGACTTCTTTGTTTATATTCTACTCCTTCTAGGCAGCATACTTCATAAATATTCACAAAAAAGTATCGCTACGCGAACGTAATAAATTAGCGTTTAACTTAATTACGGAGCTTTTCCGATAAAAAAAATTGGTGAAAACGTAAGAAGTATAAACCAAACTTACAGTCAAACCACAATTTGTTTACTTTCTAGAGCTGCCGAAGTTCTCTATAATAACCAATAATAATAATAATAATAATAATAATATAGAATTGTTATCAAGTCATTGAATTTTATGAAAATAGAAGCAAATCACATGTAGATACTATGAAATGGATTGGGGAAGTAAAAATTCTGATTTGTTCCATTCTGATGACTTTCTCTACCTCTCTGCAACAAATTATTGTTAAAAAGCTTATGCTTCTATTTATTTCATGCTAATCGAGAAAAAATTAGGACAAATAGTCTTATACTTGCTTCCTTGTAAGCAGAAGGGAAATAAGGGAGTACTATAGGCTAAACTAATAATCAAAAGCTGGTTGCTATGTGACTGATGTTCCTTTGTTTGTATGGACAGGAGTTGACAAATTCCTGTATGAGAAAAGTATGTTTTCATAGCTGAAAACAAAAACAAGGAATATGTCAAAAAACGATCAACTCCACGCAAAAAATGTATAAAACATAAATTGTGCGTTTTAAGGTGCCCTACATTTTTTGTGGTGTAAGTTTTTATCCGTCTCTTACAGTTTAGCAATTATGCAAAAATCCATAAAATTCATCCAGAAAAAGTAGTCTTTAGAGGCTATTCCCAGAAAATTCAAAATATACATTTTATTTGTCGTGTAAATGTCTTTAGTATACGAAATTTTAATCAAAATCGTTAGAGCCATTTTTTAGAAAATCGAAATTTTCGAAAAAAGTTCCATGTAAAGTGTAGTTTGGGGTGGGGGGCTTTTTCTCAAAATCTTTGTGTCGCATCCCTGGAAGATACTAAACTTAAATACCAGGTTTGGTATTTTACCGACTTTTCGTTTTTGAGTTATCGTGCTCACAGACACGCGCACACACACGGACGTTTTTCCGAAAATGCTTTTTTTTTTTTATTTTTTTTTTTATTTTTTTATTTTTAGATAAAGGGGACCCTAAAACATATATTTCCGGTGAAATCTCAGTATATAATTTTTGGGTGGAGTGCAAAACCTTCTCTATACACTATGTACATAGTGCGTATGGAGAAAGTAAAAATGACTTTAAATTAGCAGGAATTACACAAGAATATATATTAAATAGAGAGCTCTTCAGAAACAAAGTTCATAAATGACAAGTTGACCACGAGGACAGACCGAAGAAAAAAACTGGAGCAATGTGGACAGACGAGAGAAAAGAAGTCCACAGCCAAAGAAAGATAAATATGGGTTCAAAGGAAAACAAAGAGATGTTTCTAAGTACTTTGCGTAATCCCTCATGGGCTCATTCGTGATGAAAAATTTAGTAATAATAATAATTAAAATATAAATAATACTAACAACATAATTGTTTTATCTTAGTCGGCTTACCCTCCCCTAGGACTTAAAAAGTGGTTAGAAGCTTTGCGGGTAGTAACGACCTAAAACCACAGAATGGAGAACCTGGAACGAGTGGTCGGCCCATAACCCGGCATGAGCGTGATGGAAGTGGATGATATGAAATGCGGAGGAAACCGGAGGACCCAGGCGCCGCTTCGTCCACCACAAATCCCACATGCGGGCGCTTGGGATCGACCCCGGGCCGCCTAGGAGGGAGGCGAACAGTCTAACCACTCGGCCACGGCACCGCCTAATATAAATAAATATAATATATAATATAATAATATAAATAGTAATAACTTATTGATGTTTTCCACACTAGCTATGTGAAGTACAGGAGTTAGAAAAGTAGAGTAGACTGAAAAATCTGACGTGTTACACTCAATGACTTTCTCTAGCTACTCTACAAGCGAACTTCTTACAAAAGATAACTCTTCTTCCAACACCATGCTAAACGAGATAAACATTAGCAGAATTTTATTACTTAGTTCCTTATAAGTAGACTGGAACTAAGGGAATGCACAAGGCCAAAGTGATAGTCAAATGTTTTTAAAGCTGTCTATATGCGATTGTCGTTGCAAATCGCTTCTTTGCTTGACCAGGAGTAGAACAAAACAAACACACACACACTTCCGTCTGAGAAAAGTAGAAGTGCCTCACAATTGAAACTAATAATAAGGAATAACTCGAAAAAGGCAAGCTTCACGAAAAAAACGTATATGACATAACTTGTGTACTTTAACAAGATCTACGTTTTTTGTACAGAAAGTTTTTGTCTATCTCTTACGGTTTACTAGTTATGCCAAATAAAGCAAAATTCATTCAGAATAAACAGGTTTTTAGAAGCTATTCCCAGAAAATGCAATATATACATTTAATTTGTAATAGAAATGTCTTTAATATGTGGTATTTTAATCAAAGTCGTTAGAGCCATTTTTAAGAAAATCAAGATTTTCGAAAATTTTTCCTTGTAAAGGGAAGTTAGGGGTGGGGGGATTTTCTTGAAAATCTTCGTGTTCATCCTTGGAATAAACCAAACTTAAATACCAAGTTTGGTGTTTAACCGCCTTTTCGTCTTTGGGATATGCTGTCCACAGACACACACACACACACACACACACACACACGCACACGGACCTGTTTCTAAAAATCTGGTGTGTTCTATTCACATGACTTTATTTACATCTTTGTAACGTATTATTGTTGGAAAGCTTATCCTTCTACTTCATGCTAATCAATTAGCAGAAATGGTTTTATTAATTGCCTCCTTATAAGTATAAAAGGAAATAAAAGCAACACACTGGGCTAAACCGATAGTCAAATCTTTTAAAAGCGGTTGCTAAGTGACTGAAATCCGTTTCTTGGAATGACCAGTAGTTAGCCAATTTCCGTATGAGAACAGTTTTAAATCTTTTATAACTGAAAACAATAACAAGGAATATCTCATGGTCAACTCCACGAAATAAAAGTGTACGAATATAACATAAATTGTGTTTTAATGATCTACATTTTTACTTTCTCCACACTTACTATGTACATAGTGTTTGGAGAAGACATTGCACTCCACAAAAAATTACGATACCCAGATTTCACCGGAAATATATGTTTTAGTGTCCCCTGTATCCAAAAAAAGTAATTTCAGAAAAAGGTCGGTGTGCGTATCCGTGTGTCTGTGAACACTATAACTCAAAAACTAAAGTCAGTAAAATACCAAACTTGGTATTTAAGTTTAGTATCTTCCAGGGGTTAGACACGAAGATTTTGACAAAAATCACCACAACCCAAACTACCTTTTGCATGCAACTTTTTTCGAAAATTTTGGTTTTCTAAAAAATGTCTAAACGATTTTGATTAAAATATCGTATATTAAAAATATTTACCTGACAAATAAAATGTATATTTTGAATTTTCTGGGAATAGCCTCTGAAGACTACTTTATTCCGGATGAATTTTACGGAATTTTGCATAACTGCTAAACGCGAAGAGATGGACAAAAACGTACCAGGCAACAATTGTAGAACACCTTAAAACACACAATTTATGTTATATACATTTTTTTCGTGGAGTTGATTGTTTTTTAGATATTTCTTGTTTTTGGTTTCATGTATAAAAAAACATACTTTTTTCATACAGGACTTTCTGAACTCGTGTCCATACAAACAAAGGGACTTAAGTCACATAGCAACCAGCTTTTGACTATCGCTTTAACATAAGGTACTCCCTTAGTTCGTTTCTACTTACAAGGAAGCAAGAAATAAGACTATTTCTGCTAATTTTTACTTTCTCTACACATAGTATGTACATAGTGTATAGAGAAGGTATTGCAATCCACCCAGAAATTCGATACCGAGATTTCAACGGAAATATATCTTTTAGGGTCCCCTGTATCAAAAAAATCTGATGTGTTTCATTCACATGACTTTCTCTACATCTCTGTAATAAATTATTGTTAATAAACAATTTAATGCTAATCGACAAAAAATTAGCGAAAATAGTCTTATTATTTGCTTTCTTGTAAGTAGAAGCGAAATAAGGGAGTAGCATAGGTTAAAGTAATAGTCAAAAACTGGTTCCTATGTGACTGAAGTTCCTTTGTTGGTATGGACAGGATCAACTCCAACAAAAAAAAAATATATATATACAACATAAATTGTGTGTTTTAATGTGCTCTACATTTTTTGTGTGTAAGTTTTTGTCTATCTCTTACGGTTTAGCAGTTTAGCAAAATTCCGTAAAATTCACTCAGAACAAAGTAGTCTTCAGAGGCTATTCCCAGAAAATTCAAAATAAACATTTTATTTGCCAGGTAAATATCTTTAATATACGATATTTTAATCAAAATCGTTAGCCATTTTTTAGAAAATCAAAATTTTCGAAAAAAGTTCCATGTAAAGGGTAGTTTGGGTTGGGGGATTTTTCTCAAAATCATCGTGTCGCATTCCTGAAAGATGCTGAACTTAAATACCAAGTTTGGTATTTTACCGACTTTTCGTTTTTGAGTTATCGTGTTCACAGACACACGGACACATACGGACCTTTTTCTGAAAATACTTTTTTGGATACAGGGGATCCTAAGACATTTTCTGGTGAAATCTTGGTATCGAATTTTTTGGTGGATTGCAGCACCTTCTCTATACACTATGTACATAGTGCGTACAGAGAAAGTAAAGATGAGTATTTATTTCATTGTAAATTATTTTAACTCCTTTGGGAGCTGTGCATTCTTTAAATAATGAAAATTCCTTGTCATATAAGTCCTTCGACTTGCCGAGTAACAAACTAAGTACTCCTTTCTCGGCATAATCTAAAACGTCTTCGGAAATATCCATTTTCATTCATTTATTGATTTATATGTTGCAGTTTAAACAACCATAATCGAAACTGTTTAATCCGGCTGGGTTACGCAGCAACGAACAAACAAAACACTGTCTACGTCACGACTAAAATTCAACTCCTTGTAAAGAGGACTCTAATATTAACATCAATAAATATAAGTATATTTTAGAATATTACACGGTCTTATTAAACTATTATAATACAAATAACTATTAATATTAATACTCATCGTCCAAAACTAGTATGCGATACACGTTTGTTAAAAGCATTCGTTTCGTCTTTTCAAACTTTGCCTCGATTCTACAATAGTATCTTTCCACATTTGTATCGCAATATACAAGTACTCCGTGTGGTTTACTGGAAAAAACGCGAGTCAGTTGCGGAATTTAGTGCCATGTTGGCATGCTGTTTTGGTAGCTCAGTTTTTGGAGTAACTGCACAGAAACTAGGAGATCCGTGGTACAAATAACGGCTATGTAATTGGATTTCTCAGTCTGACCCTACATTTCCAATAATAATAATAAGCTGGCTATTATACAAGTCAGACGTAGTCATAAAGTTTCTAAATCCCAATAAACCTTCAAGTATTGAAAAAGACTAATGGAGATAGCATCCGTGTGTATAAAATCCTAATAACCCACCTCGGTAGTGTGCGGATGCTGTCATTCGAAAACTAAGCAAGCTATTGACTTATAACTATGGATACAAGCTAGTATAGAAATAAACTATTCGATCCCCGTATTTGATCATGGCAAAAATATCAGTATTATTGTTTATAATAACTGGTATAAATTGTGCTTAGCTATTGTGGATTTTCAAAATTTTATGGATGCATCACCTAAAGCATACAAATAAAAGCGCACCAGAATCAGGAATTTAAAGCAGATTCACTAGAGCGATACGCAAACAGTTACAGCGAGAATTAACAATTTAAAACACTGTTCTTTACGAGCGGTTTATCTTCAATTCCAGTCTGATTTTCCGTAATACGTTTCCCACTGCATCTTGAACGTGGCAGGAAAAAAAAATAATAACAGCTTAAAAGTGTTGTACATCAGAGATATTGATCGCCTGAATTTCATTTTTTATTCAACGGAAATGTAGGCAATTATTTAACAAGGTCTTTTTCCCCTATACAAAGAAGAATCAAGCGAAATATTCAAGAGGCAGCTAAGTGAAGAAATTACATCGCTTCACCGCCTTCTGTATCAACATCCGCAATTCTCTTCCTTCCTGGAAAACTTAAATAAATGTAAACATTTCGGACATTATTCTACTTTTAACTACATTTTCGGAGGCTTATTACCTTCTCTGCCACCTACATAGTACATGGAGAAGGTATTGCATTCTACCCAAAAATTGGATACTGAAATTTCATCGGAAAAAAGTATTTTAGTAAAAGATCCTTGTGTACATGTACCATACCAGTCTTGATTATTAATTTCAGTATCTTCCGAGGATACGAGAAACGAAGATTTTCAAGAAAATCCCTCATTCCTAACTATTTTTACATGGAAGATTTTTAGGAGCTTTCGACTTTCTCAAAAATGGCTATAAGATTTCGATTAAAGTATAGGTGTATATATAAAAATATGAATTATATATGTATAAATTCAGTTTTATTCGGACTTTGCCGCCAGTCGTTTGTCCGCACATGACGTCAGCGAATTTATCTCGCATTACCTCTTGCAGAGGACTAGAGAACGATGAGTAGAAGAGGTGGATGTCAACAGTTTCGAGGCCACCTTAGTGAAATAGAACTTGTATCGTACCTTCCAATATTTACATTCGAAACATTTGCTTGCGTCTCGTAAACTCGAAATCGCAACATTTATGCTGATACTTAACTCAAATAATTGGACGTTTATGGTAAAGTAGAGAGTTTTAAAGGCACAACTTCCCCATAACAAGAAATGTTTTACAGCAGAAAATAAAAACTGGTCTGTACAGAATAAGTTAAGAGAACGCACATTCTGTGATGGGCGATCACTCCCATCTCTCCTGAAAAGAACGCACAAAAAGTCTATTGAGAAACAGTTCTGCAACACCCAGTACATCAACCTGCTTACGAAGTCTGCAATGCATGCCCAATTCAATTCTGCACCTCCCCTTTGAGACAAAGAGCTCCCTGAACTAGTAATGACGTCATACATTTAAACCAACTAGTGCCAAACAACGAATAAATATTATTATTATTATTATTATTATTATTATTATTATTATTATTATTATTTTCACTACACAGTACTATGTACATAGTGTACAGAGAAGCTATTGTAATGTACCTAAAAATTCGATACCGAGATTTGTAGCTAGTTGTTAGTTTGAAGTGGGGATTTTCTTGAAAATCTTCGTGTCTTCGTTTGGTATTTAACGGTTTCTAGTTTTTGAGCCATGCTATCCACAGACACGGATTTTTTTCTAAAAGTGTTTTTTTTATTATTATTATATTTGATTCAGGGGGACCCAAGACATGTATTTTCGGAGAAATCTCGGTATTGAATTTTTGGGTGGAATGCAATACCTTTTCTATACACTGTGTACATAGTACGTGTAGAAAAAGTAAAATTTGACGAAAAAGATGCGAGTATAACTGGAGAATTGTTGATGGGGAGGAAATCGGGAACATTTGCTGCATATGGCCCTCCGAGGCGCCCAATATAGCACGACCAATCTGTTTCTCGTTCCTTACATCCGGTTGCTGTTATCAATATACAAGCTCAAGCAGAAACACTCTTATCTTCGTATCTTCATGGAATTATTAGCATCATCAAGTGGTACGCTGGCAGACCGAGCCACAACCATCAGACTATTGCCTGTGCATCCGTCCGCCTGGCTTTCTCTACATCTCTGTAACATATTCTTCTATCTACTTCATGCTAATCGAAATAAACATTACCAAAAACTTACAGGGAAATAACAGAATACATTAGGCTAAACCGACAGTCAAATGTTTTAAAATGTAGTTGCTATGGGATTGGAATTCGTTTCTTTGCGTGGCCAGGAGTTGACAGGTTCCCGCATGAGTAAGGTTTTAAGTATTTTTACTTTCTCTAGCCCCATATGTACGATGTACATAGGGATAGAGAAGTATTGTATTCCACCCAAAAATTCGATACCGAGATTTCACCGAAAATACATGTTTTAGGACCCCCTGTATCCAAAAAAAGGCATTTTCAGAAAAAGGTCCGCGTGTGTGTCCGTGTGTCTGTGAATATAACTCAAAAACGAAAAGTAGCTAAAATACCAAACTTGGTATTTAAGTTTAGTATCTTCCAGGGATACGACACGAAGATTGAGAAAAATCCCCCACCCTAAACTACCCTTTAAATGGAACTTTTTTCGAAAATTTTTATTTTCTTAAAAATGGCTGTAACGATTTTGATTAAAATGCCATATATTAAAGATATTTACCTAACAAATAAAATTTATATCTTGAATTTTCTGGGAATAGCTTCTGAAGATCTGTTTATTCTGGATGAATTTTGCTTAATTTGGCATAACTAGTAAACCGTAAGAGATAGACGAAAACTTACTATACAACAAATGCAAGTCTTGTTAAAATACACAAGTTATGTCATATACATTTTTCTCGTGGAGCTAACCGTTTTCGAGGTATTCATTGTTAATAGTTTCAGTTGTGAAGTACTTATACTTTTCTCAGACGGGATTATCCGTTTTTCTTTTGTTCTACTCCTGGCCAAGAAAATAAGCGATTGCATAACGACAGCTTTTAAAACATTTGACTATTGGTTTAGCCTAGTGTATTTCCTTATTTTCTTCCTACTTATACGGAACTAAATAATAAGAACATTGTGCTAATGAGTACCACGATTAGGAAGGTGCAGAAAGAAGAAGAATGTTATGTATGAAGTTTGTAGAACAGCTAGAGAAAGTCATGTGAGTGTAACACATCATATTTTTAAAACTGAAATCAATAATCAGGAATATCTCTTAAACGGCCAACTCCACGAAAAAAAAAAATGAATATGAAATAAATTGTGTGTTTTAAGGACTACATTTTTATATGGTAAGTTTTTTCTATACCTTAACAGTAAATCAATTATGAAAAATTCAGACAAATTCATCCAGAATAGAGAGGTCTTAAGAGGCTATTCCCAGAAATTTCCAGAAATACATTTCATTTGTCGTGTAAACGTCTTAAACATAAGAGATATTAACAAAACCATTAGAGCCATTTTTGAGAAAACCAAATTTTTTTTATTTTTTTCCATGTAAAGGTTGGTTGGGGTTGCGAGGATATTCCTGAAAATCTTCGTGTCGTATCCTTAAATGTCGAATTTGGTGTTTAACGGCAATCACTTTAACCTATGGTACTCCCTATTTCGCTTCTGCTTACAAGGAAGCAAGTAATAAGACCATTTCTGCTAATTTTTCTCGATTAGTATGAAGTAGCCAAAATAGTAAGCTTTTTAATGCCATGTGAATGGAACTTTACAGATTTTATTTTCCTTCACTTATGAAGTAATTAACACGTCTATTTTTGCTATCTTCTGTTAATCTTGATTAGCACGAAGCAGAAAGAAGGATCAGGTTTTGTAATAATTGTTGCAGAGTAGCTAGAGAAGGTCATGTGAATGGAAAACATCAGATTTTTACTTTCTCTATACGCACTACGTACATAGTGTATAGAGAAAGTATTGCACTCCACTAAAAAATTCGATACCGAGATTTCACCGGAAATATATGTTTTAGGGTCCCCAATATCCAAAAAAAAAGCATTTTCACAAAAAGATCCGTGTGTCAGTGTGCCTGTGAACACGATAATTCAAAAACGAAAAGTAGGTAAAATACCAAACTTGGTATTTAAGTTTAGTATCTTCCAGGGATGCGATACGAAGATTTTGAAGAAAAAAATCCCCCCACCCCAAACTACCCTTTACATGGAACTTTTTTCAAAAATGTTGATTTTCTTAAAAATGGCTCTAACGATTTTGATTAAAACTTCGTATATTAAAGATATTTACCTGACAAACAAAATGTATATCTTGAATTTTCTGGGAATAGCCTCTGAAGAGTAGTTTATTCTGGATGAATTTTACTTAAGTTTGAATAACTGTTAAAGCGTAAGGGATGGACAAAAACTTACTGCACAAGAAATGTAGAGCACATTAAAACACACAATTTATGTTATATAAATTTTTTTTTTGTGGAGTTCGTCGTTTTTGAGACATTCCTTATTTTTGGTTTCTGCTATGAAAAATTATACGTTTCTCATACAGGAACTTGTCAACTCCTATTCATGTAAAGAAAGGAACTTCATTGACATAGCAACCAGCTTTGGACTATCACTTTAACCTATGGTAGTCCCTATTTCGCTTCTACTTACAAGGAAGAAAGTAATAAGACTATTTCTGCTAATTTTTTCTGATTAGCATAAAGTAAATAGAAGTATAATCTTTTTAAGAATAATTTGTTGCACGGATATAGAGAAAGTCCTGTGAATGTACACATGCGATTTTTTATTAACTTCCCCCTTTAAACTTCTATAATTATATCACAGGCTTTGGCAGTCTACGAAAATCTTAATTTATCTTTTTCAAGAAATCATTATGGCGGGGTCCTGGCTGAGTGATTTAGACCACTCGCCTTCCACCGTGTGGGCGGATTTTCTCCGGGTCCTACGGTTTCACCTACCAATCATTCCACGAATTGCTTTACCATCACCTTTCCTTTCATCTATTTCGCTTGCATTTCATATCTACTTCTTCATGCCATGCCTGGCTACGGGCTGACCACTCGTTCCAGGTTTTCCATTGTGTGGTTTCTTTTCGTTGACTCCCTTACATTTTAACGGCGCTTTAGCTGCTTGGTGATTCGCGACGGTTTTGTTCTTGATACTCGTTTGGACAGTAGCCTTCATGGTCTTTTCCTCAGCTCCATACCAGTTTCGATTCTCTCCCAGCAGACGGTGAAGGGGTATGACTGCTTTTTTACCATCTCCACTCAGACGGTATAGACCATACATACTGCTTTGCTCCGCAACAAGCAGATGGAACTGGGGTTTGGTCCGATCTAGCAGTTTTCAATATCTGTGAATAGATGGCAGTGTAATCACAATTACCATGTATTTTTACTTTTTTAACACGTACTGTGTACATAGTGTATAGAGAAGGTATTGTATTGCACCCAAAAATGCGATACCGGGTTATCTGTGTGTACGTGTGTACATGTTTTGATGCTCTCTGAAACAAAGAAAGTATTTTTTTGTAAAAAGGTCGCTGCGCGCAAATGTGCTTGTGAAGAGTATAATTGAAAATGAGGGGTTTCAAGGAAAACCTTTAACCTCAAACTATGGTTAATATGGAATGATAGTCTAAATGATCGGTTCCTAACCAGTTTGGTTACATATCTACCAAGAAATATGATTTGTAACTTGAATTTTCTGAAAATATTGCATAAACTTCTCTTCGTTCTATACGAGCTTTATAATTGATAAACGAAGCCATAGACGAAAACATACTTTTATAAAATGTAAGTGGTGTAAGCCATTTCCGAAATATCCGTTATTTGTGGTTCAAAATGTTCGGCAGGGGCCGCGCCGTGGCCGAGTGGTTAGACCACTAGCCTCTCACCTAGACGGTCGGGGTTCGATCCCAAGCGACCGCATGTGAGATTTGCGGTGGACAAAGCGGCGCAGGGGCTGGTTTTCTCTGGGTACTCCGGTTTCCCCCGCCATCGCATTCCACCGGTGCTCCATCATTATTCATGTACCACTACAAAAAAAAAAAACGATCTGTTCGGTGCTTTTTTTTTTTTTTTTTTTTCAAAGTCCTTTCGATTTTCAGTTGTTTCTCATCGTCGCCCTCCGTGGTGTAATGGTTACCATGCTAACTTCATATACCCAAGGTCCGACGTAAAAATCCTTAGCTGTGGGTCCCGTGTCGTAGATTTACGGCACGCAAAAGAACCTCAAGCCTAATAAGAGAGGCCTCTGAGCAAAATTAAGCGATCTTTCACGCCCAGTATAGAATGGGACGCTGAGAACCAAAGCAGTTAAAGAGCGTCCATAAATAACAGGCCATTTCATTTCAAGATAGCATCGAAAAATTGACATTTTAAAGCCAACATAGAGTGTTTAAAGATTTGAATATTGCTATTGCAGCAATTTCTATAAACGTTTATCGTCATTAAAATGAAGTAGATGTAATAAACAAAAAGGGTAGAGAAAGTAATCTAAATATCAGATTTGTGCTGTTGCCAACTTTCTTTTTCTTTCTGTTTCTTGCAATGTATTAAAGTATTTCCCGCCATATTGCTAACCCTTATCTTCTTCGTTCGTCCTTTTTAAAGTAGTAAAACAAATGAAGGCAGGTGTTTGGGAAGAATGCGTGACTTCGATAAGGTACGAGTCTCCCCCCCTCCCGTGGAGTGCAGTGTTGTCGATACGGGCCCGAATCGTTATCGTGGCTGTCATATCGTGGAAATTTCCGAAATTTAAATTCTATCTTATGACGTCAGATCCTTGACAGTCTGCTATCGGGGAAAAGTATAACACCTGAAATCTACCCGCATACGGACCCATATCAGCAGCGAGTTAAAAGTGCGATAATCACTTTCTGAGAAACGACTTTAACGCTTATCTTAATATATGGGTTAATAACCGCACTTTTTGGTTCTTATCTAGACCATGAAATATTATCCTCTCACAAAAATAATTTACGATTTTACATTGCCTCTCCACAGGCTACTTTCCTAAAATACCTACCAATAACAATAATAATAATAATAATAATAATAATAATAATAATAATAATAGAAATGCAGATACATATTTTACATTTTCTATTTCGTTCATAGTACTATGTGGAGAAAATACTGCATTCCATCCAAAATTTCGATATGAGGATTCACTAATCACTCCACAGGCTACTTTCCTAAAATACATACCAATAATAATAATAATAATAATAATAATAATAATAATAATAATAGTAATAATAATATTAATAATAGTAATAATAATAGAAAGGCAGAATAGAAAAAGTAATATATAAAAGGTTATAAAATTAATTTTTAAAAATGGCGCAATAACGATTTTGATAAAACATTATATATTAAAGATTCTTATATGAAAAATGGATAGGTATCTTGAATTCTCTGAAAATAGCCTCAGAAGTCCTCTTCATTCTGAATGACTTTTGCATAACTGGTAACCCGTAAGCGATAAACAAGTTATTAGACAAAAAAATTAAAACACAATTTATTATACACATTTTTTTAAGAGTTAACTATTTCCGAGATTTACCTTGTTATTGGTTTCAATTTAAAAGAAAAAAAATCCTCTGAAACGAAAATTTGTAATTTCTGTTTCTTTTGTTTTACTCTTGGTCATGCAGAGAGAATCTAAGTTCAATCGAATAGTGATAGCTTTTAAAATATTTGACTATCGCTTTAGCCTGGTAAATTCTGATATTTCCCTACTAGTTTTAGAACAGTTAGAAAGTAATTTGAATGGAACAAATTAGGTTTTTTTAAAATATGTTCTTTTCAAACTGCAAAATTTCGCTTATTGTACCATTCTTGATTTTTTTCTCTGGAAATTCGTGTTGATCGTCTCTAATAATCCATTTCTACTGCTAATAGTTTCATGGCCCATTGGCTGCTGTGCAACAAATCCTTTATTGTTGTAATATATTTTTCTTCCAGTATAGGATAATACTAACAGTATATATATATGAAATAAGAACTGAAGCTTTCCTGGCGACGTTTTAATTCAAAATCTTCTCGGGCTTCTAGCCAGGTAAAAACATGTCAAGCCAAGTTTTTACCTGGCTAGAAGCCCGAGAAGATTTTGAAGTATATATATGATTTAATATATAAAAATAAAAGTAATAATGATTAAAATATTAACAATAACAATTAAAGGAAATGAATTAATAATAGATATTAGTTATTTCCTGTATCTAAGTGGAGCATATGCCACCGTTACGATGAATGCCTGATCGTATTAGAATTTCTAGTTCGTGCTATGCGCCTTGGTGACGAAGAATGGGGTTGCCCCCCCACAGATGACACTGTAGGATACAAAAATTAAAACAATTCTGATGTATTTCATTCACATGACTTTCTCTACATCTCTGCAACAAATTATTGCTACAAAGCTTATGCTTCTATTTACTTCATGCTAATCGAGAAAAAATTAACAGAAATAGTCTTATTACTTGCTTCCTTGTAAGAAGCGAAATAAGGGAATATCATAAGTTAAAGTGATAGTCAAAAGCTGGTTGCTATGTGACAAGTTCCTTTTGTATGGACAGGAGTTGATAAATTCCTGTATGAGAGAAGTAAAAATTTTTCAAAGCTGAAATCAAAAACAAGGAATATCTCAAAGACTACCCATTCCACGAAAAAAATGTATATAACATAAATTGTGTGCTTTAATGTGCTCTACATTTTTTTTGTGTGGTAAGTTTTTGTCCATCTCTTACGGTTTAGCAGTCATGCAAAATTCTGTAAAATTCATCCAGAATAAAGTAGTCTTCAGAGGCTATTCCCAGATATAAATTTTATTCAAAATTATCGAAAAAAGTTTCCATGTAAAAGGTAGATGGAGGTCGGGGGGATTTGCTTGAAAATCTTCGTGTCGCATCCTTGGAAGATAGCAAACTTAAATATCAAGTTTGGTATTCAACGGTCTTTTCGTTTTTGAGCTATGCTGTCCACACACAAACACACACGCGCGCGCGCGCACACGCAAACACGGACCTTTTTGTAAAATGCTTTCTTTTTTTTTGGATTCAGGCCAAAACATGTATTTCCGATGAAATATAATGGTATCGAATTTTTGGGTGAATGCAATACCTTCTCTATACACTAGTACATAGCACGTGTAGAGAAAGTAAAAATGTAGTGTTTAAATACAAATCTTGATGTTTAAGTTAGAATCTTCCAAGAATGAGAGGTAGATTTTCAGGAAAATCCCCACTCCCACAACTAACCTTTAACGGAACATTTCGACAATTTTTATTTTATTAAGTACGACATGATTTTGATTAAAATATAATATGCATATTTTTATAACAAACGAAATGTATATGCTGACTTTTCGGGTAATAGACTCTGAAAAGACTTAATTCTGGACGTTTCTTGCGTACATTTTGTATAACTGGTAAACCGTAAGAGATAGACAAAGACTTGCTACAAAAAATATAGATCTGGTTAAAAAAAAAACACACAATTTATGCCTAGTAACCGTTTCTTAACTTAAGATATACTTAAACTTTTCTCAAACGGAAGGTCATCTTTCTTTTCGTCTCTCTTTTGTTTACACCTGTCAAGCTAAGAGTACAGAATTTCTATTGTTTGCAAAGCGATCTGCTTTTACAGGATTTTGACTCTCACTTTAGCCTAGTTTATTTCCTAACTTTTATTTTAATTGCAAAGAAGTAAGTAATAAGACTAATTCTCGTAATGTTTATCATGATTAGAAGAAGTAGAAGAAAAATTTATTAGCGGAAAAGCTAGAGAAAGCCATGTGAATGGAACTCGTTAGATTGTTTTATACAGGTGGAATGCTATACTTGCTCTTATTAATGAGAAAAATGTATGAAACTAGTTTAAGTGTGTGCGTGCCTGTGTCTATATAAAAATGTATAATATATTTGATGTATATAATACATGATTAAACAGACAAAAATAAATGAATGGTTAGTTAAATGCTCGATAATTAAATCATTCGTTTTCTTGCACTCCAATATTTAGCTGGGAGGTCGTAGTCTTTTGTAAAAAACGGGCAATGCAGAAGATGATGTGGCGGGAAAATGTTGTTGCCTTCTCAAACCACGTGACTGGAATGCTGCCTCTGCTCACGGCTGCTCGTTGCTGGATCCTCGGCTGCTGATCTTCAATCCTACTTCTCAGGGTTCTAATTGTGGGTGAGGCAAAATAACAAGACTGGCATTTCCCCTTAATAAAAGCACGTTTATTGACTACTTGAATGTTGACGGCTTAGCTGGTTCCCTTACAAAACTTGATTTTTAAATTCCCGTACCACATATAAATACTTAGAATAAACCTTGATAATTACTTTGTTACAGGAGCCTAAACTAAACTACTATCGCCTGCGTCACCTAGCACATGCACTTTACTGCACTGTCAATTGCTTGAAGATTTGTTTCAGAAGAAGAACGCCCCTTTTTTTTTCGAGTGGAGGGGAAAAAATCCACCTTAAGGACTGACCCGGGCAAGCCCGGAGTGTCGGGGTCTCCCATGTGGGCATACCGACTAAAAAACCCCTCCACCGGTATTAGAAGGAAGAAAGGAGAGGCGGTACCGCATGATTGCACCCGCGGATTCAAGGCGATAATATAACTGACTGCAGGGTGAAGTCAGAGGGGTGAAATGAGGACCGGGAGACAGACTTGACCGAGGCCCAGACTGCCACCGCGGAGTATTCGGGGAGAGGAATGAAGGAATTCTATGGTGAAGGATGGAGTTAGTGCTGGTTGACTCTGTTGAGCCAGTCGTTGTATCCGGAGACGTTTTCGAGCCTACGCCCTTGGCGTCTACTTTGGATGTTGAACTTGGAAGTTTGAGGTGCCGACTTCTCCAGTAGAGCTCTCACCTCCTCCCTGAAGGTGAGTCGGATGTCGGTGACTGCTATTGCTTGGTGAAGTTCTGGATGTGAAGTGGTGCTGTCCTGTTCCTGAAGCCTGTCCTCCAAGGCCGTCAGCTTAGCCGTAAGAATCAGGACCTCCGCGTGGAGGTCCTGAATGGCCTCACTTAGGCCCTGGATTTCCTGCTGCAGGATGGTTGGTGGTGGTTGTTCAGTCTCCGGAGATGGCTGTGTAGATGATGGTGTCCGGGCTGGTTTAGGTGATGAGTGCCTGCTCTTTGGGTAGCTGGGGCACTGGGCTTGCCCGGTGAAATGTCCCGCACCACCACAGGTGGCACAGAACCGGCGACGGCGGCGGAGGTCGTGCCCAGTGCACTCCGAAATGAATGCGTCGGTGCCACAGTAGTGTCACTTCGGCGGCGAAGAGCAGTCTTCTTGGCTGTGCCCGTAGGCACGGCAGCGACGATAGGGCCGGTGTCTTTCCTGCCTGCTTGCCTCAACGTGCAGAAGTCGCCCTAAAAAGGGCAACCCTGACGCCAAGGCAGCCTCCAGGTCTGATCAGTCCTGTAGCTCCACCCTAACTAGCGGTGTCGGGCCCCGGTCACAGATAATTCTAGTGGCCCTCGAACATGAAGGCCATCTAGACTGTGCGGCGGCGGCGTGGAGCTCAGCGGTGGCAGTGATGAAGTGTTGTTGGCTGCCGGTGAAGCAGCGGCGGTCGGCGGCGGTGGTGATGGTGAGCACGGCGAAGGTGCAGCGCTCACTGCCGGTGTACCGGCAGGTTGCGGAGATGCCGGCGAGCACTTCCTACCGGCGGATGCCGGAGAAGCGGTGGCTGCTGTAGAAGCTGCTGGTCTGCGTTGGTGTTTCCTCTTCGGCATCTCGAAGGTGCTTGGTATGATAAACTTCTGGTTCAAACATCTTCAAAGTTACTACAGTTCACAAATTCCAGGAACACCTGGTTTGCTTGTTTACCTGGAAATCCAGCTAAGTCAGGTGGTTGCAAATTACCTTTCTGTAAAACCTGTCCAAACCTTCACCGTTAAGCTGTTTCAAGCCGATGCTTTCTACCTGTTTTAACATATTGCCTTTATACAAGTACTACTTAAATTATATACATTTCCTTATGTTGTTAGTTAATATTGAACATATAGGAATCTCTGCTATGCCAAATATGTAGAAGTATTTTTGTAAACAGTCATGTCTGAAGGTTGCTACTAAGGACTTTCTTGTACTTATATGCTATGTTCAACGTAGAGAAACTAATAAAGGATAAGAGGAGAAAGTAATGTGAATGTTACATATCAGACATCAGCCAGATATTAGTACATGTTTTACTTTCATTAAAACTGTGGTCACAACAGAAGAATTGTAAAGTGAGAAAAGAATATAGACGAAGAGAGAATGGAAAAGATGAAATGTGGTGAAGGGAGGGGTGAGAGACTGAAGAATTTTTTACATTTACATAATAACGTGAGGAGATATGCGGGTGCTGATGGCGAACATCTATAACAATCGCGAGTGAGAGGTGATGAATGATGAAAACGGAGTTTATGACCAAAGCGGATGATACAGCCAGTGTTATAGCATTTCTGCGAAAGCGATAATGATATAAGACGCAATTCAGTTGATATCTGGGAAGTAAAGATAACATTTTAGTTTATCACTTCTCATGGGTAGAGAATGTGGTGCATTTCACACAAAAGTTCACCAAGATATTTCATTGGAAATGTATTGAGATCACATGAACTGAAAAGGAACATCTTCACTTTCTGCTAACGTTTATGAAACAATTTATCATCCCCAAAAGTTTGATATCCAGAGTTAATTGAAAATACGCTTTTGAGGACCTGCGGAAAAGTGTTTTACCCTCTTTACTACGTACTTAAAGTAGAGGCAGTATTGTATTCTATCCAAAAATTCGGTATCGTGATTTTTCCAGAAATAAATGCTTTGACTCTCCCGAAAAAAGTAATTATTTTAGAAACAGCTCTCTCTCTCTCTCTCTGGTTTAAATAGCATAACTAAAAACAATTAGGTAATACCAAACTTGATTTGTTGAATATTTTCCACAGTTAGGGTACGAAGATGTCCAAGAAAGTCCTTCCCATCCCAAACTAATTTTATACAGAACATTTTTGCTTTCGGAAATTGCTCTAGCGGCATGCAAAGGGAACAGGAATTCAAATTTCAAGCTCTAAGAGATTTTTACCATCGGTAAAAGCTCAGTGGGATGGTTCAGGCAGGTTTTTTTGTCTGTGATCCAGTTTCGGGAGGTCGCGGGTTCAATTCCCGTCGAACGCCCACTCTAGCTT